>CM062816.1:2004489387-2005689387 GCA_031772625.1 Pinus tabuliformis
TTCTTTGAAGACTCGGTGGGAGATTTGTCCACTTGGCATGTAGCTCTTGCATAAGTTGGTATTTCCTTTTAGGGAGTGTATGCTCACCAAAACCTCTATAAGTGAAATCATAAATAGACAAAACCAAAATAGTCAAAAATATGTGAGTGGTAGGTGTGGGATTCCCAAACCATAGTCTAAACATCGATACCTAATGAGCATTAAATTACTCTATAATAGTTTACAACTATAATGGCTCTTTCCAACCAATGACTCATGAATTAATGCACATATAAGGAGACCATGGTCTCTCTTCAAAGAACACATAGGAAAACCAATTTTGTTTTATGTTTAACCCTCCTTCTCCCCCAATGCAATCTTGTTTGATCCTTTTGGATAGCATCATTCAGATAGTGACACAGAGACAAACCAATTGTTTTTAACATTTTATGTTCAACAATATGTCTCTGATCATCTAGTGCTGTCTAATTCTTTTGGAGAGCCTAATTCAGAGAGAGCTTGCAGTCACTAGAAGCTGTATGATAAAAGTCATATAGAACTATAAATATAAAAAATAAGTAATTGATTGGTGTCAACCTCCCAAAGGAACCATAATCAAGACATGGTTGCCTAGTAAACACCTAGTTAAGTTTGAAAGTTGTGTTTTACCAACCCAAATCAAAATACTCAGTATTTCTAGCTTAGAGTGAAAAGATCAATATCGACGAATCCTAACTTGAACATAAAATATGTCAATACGCAACATAGGAAATTGAAGCCTCACATCATATAGGAACCTCAATTACAACTGTTCATTATTATGTTCATTGTCATGACTCATAATCAGTGACCAGATTAAATTCGTAAACATTAGAGCTGAAGAAAAACCATGTGAAATGTTCAAAGTCAAAGATTAATTCATTGAGAATATAGTTAACAAGGAAATGCCCAAAGTGAATTCATGCCCAATATCGCTGAATCCTAACTTGAACATCAAATATTTGAATACACATCACAATTTACTCTCTCTTAAGGGACATAACTTTACTTTTATTTGATCATTAGATCTTTATATAGAAACCTCTCAAGTTTTATTTTCTTTTTCTTTTGCATGTTTCCAAAGGTCAGTATTAAGAAAAATGACTTACACAAAGGATTGTTTTGTCATGATTTAACTTTTATTTTTGGGAATCAGGTATTTATTAATGAAAAATGTGATTCACTTATGGTGTTGTAGGGTTTTGATGTTATCAAAGCACACAATGATCAATGAATCTTTTCCTGTTCCACTTTTTGTCCTAGAGAGACACTTACATATTTCATTCCTTGAATTAGGTAAGTAGTTTATTCCAAATTTCAAAATTAGACAAACTGTTGTGAAATGAATTCAGACTTTTAAATTCATCTCACATTTATTTATTTTTGTTCAGAATGGATTTCTTTGTTTACATTATTACAAAGGTCATTAGAGTTTGTGCACTGTGTTTTATGCCTTCCTTGTTAGACTATTATACTACATTATTGGTGAGTCAGAAGAACCCAAATGCCATTTTATTTCACTTATTTATTCTCTGTTGTGTAGTATTATGAGTTCAATTGCATCGAAAACCATTGTGTTTAACACCTTTAATTTGTTCGAAACCGGAGGATTAGAACTACAATTTTTATTTGTGTTTCTCATGACTATTGCTCCTTATCAAACCATGAATTTGAGGCAAGTTGTTTTTTTCTTTAACAAATGATTCAATTGGTGTTTGGAAATGTGGATCCTATTTTTATACATTCCTAATGAGTCACAATAACTCAAATTCCATTTTATTTCACTTAGTTATTCTCTTTTCCAGAGTATGATAAGTTCCATTGCATCACAAACCATAGTGTTTCACAAGCTTGATTTGTTCACAATAGGGGAATTGGAACTGCTAGTTTAATTTGTGTTGTTGGTGATTATTTCTCCTTATAAAGCCATGAATTTGAGGCAAGTTGTTGTTATTCTTAATGAATGATTTAATTGGTATTTGGAAATGTGGATGGTAGTTCATGGGTTCTTATTCATTTGCAGAGGAACCCAAGTTGGAATGGTAACTAACATAAGAACTATTGCATACTTGATCTATCAACACTTAACCACAGAAGGGGGTATTAAAAATGATTTTGATCAGAGACTTGTTGTACCCACCTATATGTGTGTCATTTATATTCCAACACATTCTACTACGTGTAAAGAAAGAACAAAAATGCAACACAAATAAGGTATTCCAACATACTCCAAGTTCTTCCTAGTTACAAAATTAGAGAAACTCCGGTCAAATGAACTGAGAATTTAAACTTCACGCCCATTTTTTGAGTTTTTTGGAAATCGATTTCTTTCTTTACATTATGACAGAGGTGATCATTGTTTGTGCACTGCCTTTTTGCTCTTCCTTGTTACACTATTTTACTACATTCCTGGTGAGTCACAAGAGCTCAAATGGAATTTTATTTCTCTTAGCTACATTTTGTTTTTTTTTTCCACAGAAAAAAGCAAACCATCTATTAAGAATAATAGGTAGTTAGCTACATTTTGTTGCAGAGTATGATGAGTTAAATTACATCACAAACCATAGTGTTCAATAACCTTAATCTGTTGCTAACAGGGGAATTAGAACTGCCCTTTTTATTTGTGTTGCTAGTGATTATTGCTCCTTCTCAAGCCATGAATTTGAGGCAAGTTGTTATTTTGCTTAACAAATGATTGAATTGATGTTTGGAAATGTGGATCCTAGTTTACCACATTCCTGGTGAGTCACAATAACTAAAATTCCATTTTATTTCACTTAGTTATTCTCTTTTGTAGAGTATGATGAGTTCAAGTGCATCACAAACCATAGTTTTTGACAAACTTAATGTGTTCGGAATAGGGGAATTGGAACTGTAATTTTTATTTGTGTTACTGCTGATTATTGCTCCTTATCAAGCCATGAATTTAAGGCAAGTTGTTGTTTTTCTTAACAAATGATTGAATTAGCTTTTGCAAATGTGGATGGTAGTTGATGGGGTGTTTTTCATTTACAGATGAACTCGGGTTGGAATGGTCATTTCCATAGGAAATGTTGCATACGTGATCTATCAACACTTAACCAACAAAAGGGGTATTAAAATGGCTTTTGATCAGAGAGTTCTTGTACCCACCATTGTTGTTATTGTCTTATATGCATCTCATTCATATTCTATCAAACTCTAGTACGTGCAAAGATGGAACAAATATGGAGCACTGATCAGATATAACAACAATCGAAATTCTCATGAAAGAGTAAGTGTAACTAAAATTTAGAAAAATGAATTAATACTTTAATGAGAGAAAATTAGATATCATAGAGATAAAAGCTATGGAGATTGTGCTTTTATTAGGTTATGCATATAGGAACTATGAGATTCCTTGTTTAACGATTAACAAATGTTCCACATAATTCACAATTGATTATAACATACAAAGTCTTATAATGACCTTTGGCACCGAGGTTCTGAACTAGGATTTAATTGATTAACGTAGCTAAGGTTTGATTATAAAACATTGAACAATTGTCAAAGGTGAAATTGAATTCCAAGTCTTTTGAAATAAAATTTCATTGTTCTACTTATTCTGCCATGAACATTGTGCTATGAGAAGAATTTTTCTTTTGTTATCTATAGTACAAGTTCATATGTTTTCAAAGGACGTTGGATGATAGTCCCAACCAAATAAGTATTTCCTATAATAGAATTTGGAGGCCCTATTTGGCTAGTTTTAAAAATGAAAAAAAGAAAACCAAAAAATAGAAATTAATGTCTCATTGTTGTTACATGACACTCTAATTGGACAATTTTCTTTCATGAACACTTGGTTGTAATTACCTCTTGTTTTTTGAATGCATTCAATCTAAAAGTTGTGGAAGCTCCAAATTATATGTGTCTTGAGCTTCTAACACATATCCCTTACATATACAAGTCTCACATACTGCTACCAAATTCAAACGGTTTCAAGCATTGCAATCCGACAGAAGTAGTTGTAAAAATGACTACAACTTTTTCTTGTACTAGTGGATTTGGAATACTGATTTTGTGTATCAATTTGAAACCATTGTTTTACTAGATTTGTATTTACAGATATTTGTCTCAAGGAATTCTACTTGCTTTGCAACTCACTCCAAAACTATTCTAACACTTTCAACAAAGAAGAATAAGCCTATGAACACAATGCAACCTAGTTCATAGAATGCTAGCTTGCCTGGCTTCAACCATCTCCTTGGGTATGATGAAAAGGCATGCAGTTTTTATTCTACAATTAGCATATATGATTACATGTAATTGTTTTTCATCATAGTTCCTTGCCTATTAATGAAATTGATTTACGTGCAATCGAGACTGCCTTAGTAAATAAATATATATCGTATATTTATTACTATTTTATATCAATTATTCCTATTTTTTCCTATTATGCAAATTTGGCTTGTGAACATTGGTGACACCAATTAAAAATTCAATACATGGATCCAACAATTTTAAATATAGAGTTTTTGTGATAAAAATCTACATTTTTCCTTGAGGCCAACTAATACTAATAGGGTCAATTAATTGCTCAGAACATGCATCTAGAAAACATTTAATCCAATGATCCTTGTTATAAATGTTGTTCTTTTGTCTCCTGATCATTGTATTTTAAAACTAAATATGAAAAAAAATCAATTATGAAAAAATACAGTGACATGCCAACACGTGGCTCTTGTTAAAAGATTGAATTATTAAAAATATTAATTACAAGTCAATTATCATTGAATTGTTAAAAATGTTGCTCAAACTTCAGTTGAACAACCATGTTCCTATTTCCTCTTTCATCATTAAATTCCAAAAGATGTGATTAAGATTAAATAGCTCAAAAGAAAAAAAAAGTCTATGGGGTGTAGAGGTGGAGACATTACAGAACATTTTACGAGTCATAAGAGTTGACTTGTGTTTAATCAATTTCAACTATTGGAAAATGATCTTGTATAATCTTTTACATTACAGACAAAACATAATCTAATATTTTATGTGTAATGTATGTTGGGGGATCAAAGCAAAGAGGAATGAAGAATGAGGTGTTGGTAAGTTCTATGGTGTCATGAGTTTGTTGCCTCAATGTGAAGTCAAAATAATTTGTAGACAAATAATTTGATTTTTATTACTATAGGATAGAGATTATATAGCTTAAGATTTTTTGAAGAACAATCGTACAATTATCGAAGTTATATCCACTAATACTCATACTCTATTGTTTTTGTTTTCTTGAATTTTATCCACACTTAGCTTTGTTATGTGATGAATAATATTATTGTATATATGTATTTTTTTGTTAAAAAGTTTAATTAAACGGACATATTCAATATTATCTTTTAATTTTCATTAATTTACAACAAATAATTTAAAAATATATATAATGTTATGTGATAACATCTCCCTTTCATATATTGATTTGTAAAAGACCCCAATAAATCTATTGTAATTCTATTTTAAATATAATTTCTCTAAATTTTTTTTTTTTAATAAATGAGTTTATTACTTTGTAATATCATAATTCTATTTTAAATATTATTTGAATAATTTTCATTAAATCTATTGTAGTTCTATTCTAAATATTATTTCACTAAATACTTTTTTATTAAATAAATGAATTTATTACTTTATAATATCATAATTCTATTTTAAATATTATTTGAATAATTCTATTTTTTTTTAATAGTGAATGAGTATATTGCTTTGTCATATCATATAATTATAATAAAACAATTAGAATAAAATATTAATATCTTTTCAATACAATTGTAAAATGGACCATTATACTTACATATATATTAAAATTTTATAGGAAAGACTTTTTTTAAGTGAATCAGTATATTGCTTTGTCATATAATTTTAATAAAACAATTTGAGTAAAATATTAATATTCTTTTGATAAAGTTGTAAAATGGAAAATTATACTTACATATATATTTGATTTAAAAACATTTCCATGTAGGTTTAAAAGTTAATTTAATTAAGTACCATCATGTATTTGACCAATTATACTTAATTTTAAAGAGAGGGGAAGGTTGAACCAATATTATTCCATTTATGAGAAAATAAAAGAAGCCTCCACATTTCACAAGTGATGATGGACTTTGAAAAGTCGCAAAGTTCTCAAATTTAAGTTAAAGGAAATATCTCAACAAAAAATAAAATAATAGAGTTCAACTTGTCTTCACGATGAACCACACTTATTGGTTCGAAACCCGTAGATAAATGATATTCCATGTGATTTTCGCCAAAGAATTTTTCTCTAAAAATAAAATAAATTAGGCTGACTGATAATGTTAAGGTTGGAAGCGTCTAGACGAAGCTTTCCTTAAATAAGACCGACATTATTTTTGCAGCTTCGTATTGCTACATAAGTTATAGCGTTGTCATTTTATGTCATGGTCATTAAAGTTAAGTTTTCTTTATTTTCTTTATTTGATTAAAGCAATGTCATGGTCATTTATATAATTTATTTCATGAGATAGAATCTCAATACACAACGCTTCTTAATATATGGTGCAGATGTAGTGCAGAAGTGCATCAAACGTCGAATTACACTGATATTGTCCCTGCCCTTTCATAACTTTCCACCTGTGGCATTTGTCTCTCAGCGTAACAACTAACACATTAACCAACCATTATCTCCATATACACCTTCACCCGTGATCATCTGATTTTTATGATTAATTGAATGTATACACTGTCAACGGTAAGTGATCTAATATTCTCTCTTTACATTGAAAATATCGTTCCGCTTTTGGGATTCATTGAATACTCTCCTCTCCAACTTCTACCATTCTTAAGTGAACTTTGTGATTATATGTGATGACCACTAGTAATGCTGGTTGAACTGGATATAATAAACATCATAAAGGTTGAATTTCTTTTGTCGTCATCATTAAAAAGTTCAATAAAGCTTGATATTTTGTTTCAATAGAGCAGACATTGCTTTACATATTATCATTTTGTCGTCATCATTAAAATGCTCAATAAAGCTCGATGTTTTGTTTCAATACAGCAGACATTGCTTTACATTTATCACGTTAAATAATGTGAGTAATTTTTTTATATATTTATTTTGTGCGAATAAGGTATGACCATAGTTTCTCCCTACTTTCATACCTAAACAATAATGCAGCGTTCCAAGATTTTTTTTTAAGATACATATAACAACTGCATATTTAAACCATAGTGCAACTCATTAAGATCATTTTCTTCAAGTGGATGCCACACATTTCGACCATCATCTTTTCTTCTTTCACTTGAAAATTCATGAAACAAAACATCTCTCTTAGAAAACACTTTATGAGTGAAGGTATAAAACATTTTATAAGATTTATAATCAATAAACTAACCAACAAAAATTCTTAGAAAACACTTTATGAGTGAAAGTATAAAACATTTTATAAGATTTATAATCAATAAACTAACCAACAAAAATATATTTGATTGCTTTGGTATCCAATTTTCTTCCATTCTTTATAAGAATGTGTTAGAATGCAATACTCTAAAAAATGGTAAGAAGTATAACTTCAAGTTTAAAACCAAAATAAGCTTCCAATTGTGTCTTACATTCTAAAAATTTAATTGTAATTGTATCTTTTTGTTTTTTTTTTGGAGATATACAGCTTTATAAATAGCTTCAACCAAATAATCATTCTAAGATAAACCTTTACCTTCAATCTTACTTTGAGCATATTCAACTAATGTTATGTTCATTCTCTTAGGTATTCCATTTCTTTTGAAATACTTAATAAAGGCTTTTGATCTACACTCTCCCTCTCTTCCAATGAAAATTTTGATGTATCTTTATGTTTGTTTTTCAACCATATTTTTCAATTTCTTAAAATATTTAAAAGACAATGAATTTTTTTGTCATAAAATACACCCAAGTATATCTAGTACTATCATCAATAAAAAAAAAAATATGGTCCTCAGGGAGACCTTATTTTCATATATTAGTATGTATTAATTCAATAATTTCATGTTTTCTTCTTTTTGTATCTATAGGAAACTATTAGCTATCATATTTACCTAATGTGAATCCTTCACACTCAATATGTTTATACATGGGATTTGGAAGACCCTTTACAATTTATTTCTTCTAAATAAAAATGAGATCATTATGATTCCAATGTCAATACCTTTCATGCCATACCTATTTGTTTGAGATGGATGTAGATGTCAATTCTTGCTAACTTCTCCTAGTTACATCAAACTTATAGGTTCCTCCAACTCTTACTCCTATCACCACAATTTTGTAGTCATCCTTCATATCCTTTGCTACACATTGATCTTTCACAAGTTCAACATTTAGAACTTTATCAACTATAGTGGATATTCAAATCACGTTTTCTTTGATGCATGATACATACATGACAGTTTGGATATGTTTCTCATGTCCATTAGGAAAAGCTATAGATATATCACCATAACCTTTATTTTATGAAATCTATTATCTCTGAGATAACTATGCATGCGATTAATATTTTCATGAAATATATTAAACTAATATTTTTGACAAGAAATATGAATTGATGCATCATAATATATGAACTAAAAATTAATATTATCTGTTTCATCAAGTAAGAAATCATTAGAAACAAACAACTTATTTTTAAATTCATTAGTTAGGGAGGCATCATTTTTTCTACGTTTGGATTGCTTATACCTTATTTTAGGATAATCTCTAGAAAAGTGACAAATCTTAGCAAAGTAGTAAGAAGAATCATTTATATTCATATTTTCATTTGTTGTTGCTAATGGACATACTTGAAATGGTTTATTATGTAGCTTTCATCCTTTACCTTCCTCCAATAAATTCCTCTAAAAAGTTTTGTTCCTTTCATTACCAATCCTAGATTAGAAATTGAGGCCTTTGATTAAGTTCCTTTTGCCTCTCTTCCTCATGCATAAGTATACCTAAAAACACATTCAAAGTAGTAAACTTCTCCCATATTGCACTACCTGTGAACATTTGGCATTCCTCTAACATACCACTAAAACTTTGGTAACTAAGTCAATGTTAGATACCTTCTTACCTATATCACCTAGCTTGTCCTTAATTTCTTTGATTCTTGAAATAAAATTGCTAATACTTTTATCTTCATCCATTTCTACTAAAAGAATATTTTTATTCAAAAATAAGACTCAATTTTTATTATTTTCCTCATACATATATTTTAGTGTTGCACATGCTTCATTTGATGTCTTATAGTCTCTGATTTGAGGTATAATATTCTTTTTTACATACATTCTCAGAAGTACTTTTTCCTTCATTTCCCATTTCTCCAAATCTTGAATTGACACATCCATAGTGATCATGTTTCTAATTTAACTTCTTTGCCACTCACAATCTTAGATACATTGTATCCTTTCGTCAATGTCTACATTTTAGATTTCCAATTCACATAAATTTCACCATTCAAATTGATTGATTATATTAAATAGGATTTAACCCAATGATTGGCCATTTAGTCACACATTAAAGATAATAAATCCACAGACCTAAAACTACTAATTACCTTTTATTGTGTATAGACACCTTAAATGGGATGCCCTCTCTTCAAATATTGTAGTGGATTCTTCTTTCTTAACACCTGCCATCAACACAAGCTTCAATACTTATCTTCCCTAGACAACACCTTCCCATAGCCTCCTCACACTTGAACCTTAATAAAAACATCATGCAAATATGATATCATAGGCATCAAGGATATTCTAAGTGCACAACTCAAGCTAAGAGCATTTTCAGGAAATCCTCTACTACAGCTCACAACAATTATTATAGCTTGGCATGGCATTATTTGTCATGAAATACTTTTCGGTGTGAACTCCATGTGACCACCAGTCTTTAACAGTTTCAACTCTCATGCTACCTTCCAAATCCCTTCATCAAGCAACCAAAAAAAACAAGTATACTATATTGTTCATATGAATAGTTCCAACACTTAACATTATAGTTTAATGCATAGAGCTCCAAATAGTGTTCCCATTCACAAGCTCTACACAATGGCTAATGCAATAACTCAAATTTTGCATAACTTCACTCACACATAGCTTTCCACGCAACTTCAACAAAACTACGACACAAAATTGTTTCGAGCAGAGTCTCGTTTCCATAAATTCTCTCACTTGTAGCTCTCATAACAAATCAAATATAGAGCCTTGAAAGATCATTACTCTTATTTGAAAAACACCTAGAATTAAATTAATCTATTTCATAAAACATCTTACAATTTCGAAGAAAAAATTAGACATAACCAATTCTTAAATCAAGAACAAGATAATTCACTAATTCTAAATCTAAAAACTTCCTACCTAAATCTAAAACAATCTTTCATAACCTCATAACAATGTGATCATTTCTTAATTATTCCTAGCATTTATTTCTTTCTTGACCTAGTAATCACAACCCTCCTATTTCCTAATTCACCCAAGTGAGAATCCCAAATCCATTCGTTTATTACTGATAATGTGTGCTAGCATGTTAGCAGCAATTTACTCTATATTTATAATGTAGTGGGAAATATTCGAATCGATCAATAATTTATTAGAAATTGCTTAATTATATACTTTTAATAATTTATTTTTTTAATTAAATTTAATTATTATAATTAAATATAATAATTTTATTTTGAAGATATTATTTTATAGTAATTAAATGCATAAAATCTAATAGAGGCATTAAAAATCACAACAAATACGATGCAGTGAAATAAGATATAAAAACAAAAAAAAATCAAATAATATAATAATATGTATACACAATTTCATCATGGATATGATATTAACCACTCTAGCATTATTTTCCCAAAGTATAAATATTTTCGTAATCATCAAAATATTGTAAGAAAAACTATGCCAATAGGATTTATTAGGATTACTTACATATCTGATAGGGTTAAATTGAAAGAGGCACCATTTATCATCTTAAAATTTCTAATAATTAATGTTTTTTTTTTAAGTTCTCGGCTCACTACGAATTATAGCACTTTGTGGCTGTCAAATTGCATTGAACTTTAATTATTATGATGAGATTTTGCAATTTTAACCAAATTTTTATGGAAATGTTCAATATTTATAATTTTTTTAAATTTAAAAATAATTTCCAAAATTCTATAAGTTTTATTTTTATTTTTCTATTGATCAAGAGAGCCTTGGTGTGATATAATTTTCTTGGTGGAGGGTGTTTTATTTTAAATATTTGTAAGTTCCTGCAAATAATTTTAAAATGGACAAAAATGCTAATTTTCTGAATGGTCATTCCTTGAGTGACTTCTATGTAAAATGTTTAAATGACTATTTTTTTGTTTCTTCTTGAGATTTTAGAAACGGTAATGGGAAAAATCATGAAACTTTTGATGGATAACTTTAAAATCAAACTTTAGCACAACGCTATGCGTAAGTTTGGAGGTGTAGAAGTGTGAATTTTTGTGTTACATTCTCTATAAAGGATCCTCATGTAGTCCCTACCTTGTTGGTCATTGTTAGTAGAAGACACTAATATATGTGAGGGGGTTTGAAGACAATATTTAAGACAATTTTTGAGTCAATTGTCTTAAGTTGAGAGAAAAATAAACTTTTTTATTGTCTTAAATATTGTCTTTAAGTGGGTGCCTCAAAATTATTGTCTTAAAAAATTGTCTCTATAAAGACAATATAGAACACATATTATTCTTGTCTCTATAAAGATACAAACATTATTGTCTTTTAAGCTACAATTTCATTTGTCTCTCTAGAGACACTTTCATCTTTCATTTTTGTCTCTTTAGGGAAAATTACATTTTTGTCTCTTTAGGGACAATAGATGTTATTAAAAACATGTTGTTAAAAACATATTGTCTCTAAGATTCATGTCATTGAATTTGAACATGCAACATCCTCAGGTGGAACTTAATTTCATGACATATTATGAGGCAAAAGGAAAAAGTTCAATATTTCTCCATCATACAAGAGAGTTTACTCTCTCACATATAAATCCAAAATCTTGAATCACATTAAATGGTGGAAAATTAAATTCTTATCTAGTGGTTAGCTCCACAATTTCAATACCCTTGTATAATTGGAATTGGTTTCCTTTATAACAAAAAATTATAAGAATGTTGTTTGGTCTAAAATGCAGATGCAAATCAGAGTTCAATTAATGATAACCCGGGAAGGTAAACTTAGAAGTGCCACCTATAGGTCTAGAAAGATTTCTAATTTGTCCGAAATCTATTGGTTCTCTTACAAGAACACTTTCGTCAAGATCTCTTCCAACAAATAAACAAACTAGAGAGATTCCATATTTTTCTGATATCTATTGGTTCTCTTACAAGAACAAATTCGTGAAGATCTCTTCCAAAAGCTAAACAAACCTAGATCTAGCATTCGTCAAGATCCTATGGTTCTCTTACAAGAACACATGAATTTTAGGATCCCCTACAATATTAGAACATTTAACAAAAACTTAAAAGCTAAAATGAAATAAAAACATAAATTAAATTATACCTAAAATAAGGATGCAAGTGAGGCCATGGGGGCCCCCCATAACTTCACAAGCACACCACTTCAAAGGAAACTTAAATATAGAAGCAACAAAATAAAAGTATGATTCTTTATTTCAAAATCTCCATCATGATGTACAAACCAATTCTAAGATTACAAATGAAACTCTAAAATTACAAATGGAGGCGATTGTACTCCTATTTATACAATGGGATGAGATAACAAACTCATAATGATGATCCTCTAATCTCTCTTTAGTTCCATACATCTCTCAACCATCTAGACACATAACCCCTTTTTGTCCTTGATCTTCTCCATGAGGCTTATCTTATCAAATTCGAATTTGATCATTCAAGGCCACATAAAGGTGTCTTGGAAGCTTCCTTTGTACCTACACATGTCACAAAAACAATCCACTTTCTATATATGAAGTAAAATATATTATTCTCTAATATTTAACAAGAATTTCTCTAAAAAATGCTTGAAAATAAATAATATTTGGAAGATATAAATGAGACCCATTAATGATGAACAATAGGGAAAATGAGGTGACATGGTAGCGAATAATGAGTGATATAATGGAAGCATAGATGAAAAATGTATGGCAATGAGTGATATTTGTATGACATTTTGAAGCCCAACAAATGTATATGCCTTCGAATCTACAATTGATTGGAAATCTTGTCTTGATAATGGTTTATATAGGTGGATGTTGGTAGCCACCTGCCTATTCCACTAGGACCATGACCATTGTCTCTTACAGTTTTTTTGTTTCCTTAATTGTAGCATAGTTTACTATTTTTGGCAGTTTTTCAGGTCGTGAACTTTCAGAGTCATTTTGAGGCCCAAATCAATGTTTATTAGGAAAATTATGGCCAACACAGGTCCTTAAGCAATATTGGCCACTCAAAAGTTGTAGTCCTCGGATAAAAATTTTTAACGAGGTATTGTACGCATCAAACATAGATCATATGCCAAAGTTACAATCCCGAGAAGTTGATGTAGCAATTTACACAAATGGGGCCCATAGTTTTGGCACTTCCTCTCCCAGGGTTATTTTTTTGGATGTTGAGGGTTTTTCATTGTTTCTCAATAATAAATATGCCTCCGAACCTCATTAAGACATTTTAGAGGCATGTAGCTGCCACATCTCTTCTAAGAGATAAACTACCATCGCCTGAGCTAATTTATTTCCATTCTGTATGTAAGAAGATTTCAATTCTTTGATATTAATGAAATGAATTTTTATTTGCACTGCATCTCTTTGTTTATGATTATATCTATATTTCATTGCATTCCTGCATAAGTCCAGATCAATGGTATCAAAGCGGTCTACTCTTTCCTTGTTTTTCTTTGCATGTCCCCAGTGAGGTTGGGGTATAAGGAGTTAGGGCTCGAACTGGTTGAACCTTTGCAAGAGAAGCCTTGCAAACCCAAACAACCTCCCATGGTGGAAGAAAATAAAGACGAGGAGAATGAGATCCCTTCAAAATATTTCTCAAAGAATCCCTCGAGTGACAGAGGAATGTGATGATGGATAACTTTACTCATATCCTTCAGCGAATGCCCATAAGCGATGCATCTTCATCCGGTAGCCACTCTTGAGAAACCATTCCCTTCAACATACAAGTCAACTTTGATATTCCAATATTTGAAGGCTAGATAGATGTAGACATCGTAAATAGATGGTTAAATCTATTGGAAGGGTATTTTCCCGGTCAAGATTTTTCCAATAAGGAAAAGATTACTTTTACACTCCTGAAAGCTGCCCCACACATCAAGGACTGGTGGGAACATACTGTGAGTAGAAGGATGAGAGGGAACCCTCACTTTTTTTAGTCGTAGCGACATGGAATTTGTTCCGAGATGACATCAAGGAGCAGTACTACCGTGTTCGGAGCAATGAAGATAAATACATAAAGTAGACCATGCTGCAGCAGGGAAGGGACAAAGACGTGTTGAAGTTTACAAATGTTTTTCATACCCTTCACATAAAGTTGTGTATCAAGGATTCTGAGAAATATTTGGTACTCAAGTACCGCAACTGCCTACATAGGTATATCAAGGATAAGATGGAGTTCCTGGACATATCCTTGCTCGGCAAGATGTATCGATATGCCGTCAAGATTGAGCAAAATTTTAAATAGAAAAAAACAAGACTTTGGATCTATGAATCCCAAGCAAGGGAAATACACTGCAAAATCGTAGAGTAAAGGGCAAAGCCAAGGCAGGCTAACCGGGATAACTCATCGAAGTTAGAAAGAAAAGAACATAAAAATGAAGATAAAGAAGGATGCTAAAAGTGGTGTGATTTCCATAAGATCTCCACTCATAACACAAGTCATGAGTGTCGGGCCAAGCAGTCACTCATGGCCGAGTTGAAGGCTTTCGAGTCAGATGCATGTTCTGACTCTGAGTCAGAAGCCAATAAGGGGAATGACAAAGGGAAATAGAGCAATGATGCGAAGCCTAGTGCCACTGTTGCCACCACTAAGATCCAAAAGATTCTGCCTGAAGATCCGTAGGAGGGGGAATGCCTATTCCACTCACAGATGTGGGTTAAGGGTTCTCTCTTGTAGTTCATTGTCGACAACAGGAGCCAAAAGAACCTCATTTTAGTAGTGGTCATGAAGCATATGGGCATACCGAATAAAACACATCCACAACCATACACGATTGGGTGCCTTCATCATGGACGGGATCTCTATGTCAACTAGTAATGCAGCCTTCCCTACAACATCAAGCCCTTCACGAATGAGGTATTGTTTGATGTTTCTCCTCTTGAAGTTTGTGATGTATTATTAGGAAAACCATACTTGTGGAAGTGGGATCTTGTATATGGGTCTAGACCCTGCTCTGTTATTATTTCTTTGGGTAGTAAGTTATAAAGGATACCAAAGGTAGCCCCACCTACCATCATCTCTTTTATCTCTGCTAAGCAATGCAGTAAGATCATCTCCCAGATTGGTAAAAAAAAATTGTTTCCGATTCACTCTCAAAGTAAGGGGAAGATCATAGCCACATCCATGGCCCCAAGGAATGGTTTCTCCATGTAGCAGAAGCAGGTGGATACGGTCGTGGAAGAATACAAGGACATATTCTCCTCACCCATAGGGGTACCCTTGCATTGTCAGGTCAAGCATTTGATTGATATGACTCTAGGAGAACCTCTACCCAATGGGTTGATATATCACTGCTCTATTTTGTAAATTGAAGAGATCAAGTAGAAAACCTAGGAGTTGCTACAAAAACGGCATATCCGGCCATGTTCCTCACCTTGTGGGAGCCCAATTGTACTCGTACAAAAGAAGGATGGGACCTAGAGGATCTACATTGATTATCGGGCACTAAACAAAATCACTATCAGGAACAGGTATCCATTCTCACAGATTGATGACCTTCTGGACCAACTCAAGGCAGCCAAGTATTTCAGCAAAATGGATCTGAAGTTTGACTATTGCCAGGTTCCAATATGACCCACAGATGTATGGAAGATTGCCTTCAAGTCCAAGGGATGTGTTTTTGAATCATTGGTTATTCCCTTTAGGTTGACAAATTCCCCTTCTACTTTTATGAAGTTAATGGATGGAATCTTGCGACCCATCACCAACTAATTCATGGTTATTTATATGGACGACATCCTCATCCGCAATAAGAGTTAGGAAGAACACTTGTAACACATTCGACAAGTCCTTTAAACCCTTCGACAGCACAAACTGTGTGTCAACTTCAAGAAATGCACCTATGCAATGAGCCAGGTCCAATATTTGGGTCACAACATAGATGAGCATGTCGTGCATGTGGATCCAATAAGATCCAAGTCATTCGGGATTGTTGAGCCCTGACCACTCTAATGGAGCTTCGCAGCTTTTTGGGCCTTGCCAATTTTTATTGGAGGTTCATGTTGGGATTATCCCATATCACTTGGCCTTTGAGTCAGGTTACTAAGGGTGGGGTGAAAGAAATGTTTTGTTCTTCAAACTCCCAACAAAAGGTGTTCATTGCGTTGAATAATTGACACTAGTCTACACTGCTACTCACATTGCCAGGCCTACAACAACCATTTGAAGTTAAGGAACACACCTCAAACTATGTTATTTGTGCAGTCCTCAACCAACATGGGCATCAAGTGGCTTATCATAGTGAGACACTTTTTTATACAATTCAGAAGTACTCCACCTATGATATAGAGATATATTTCATCGTGAAGGCTTTCCAACAATGGAAGCTTTACATTTTGGGGAAGGATATGGCCATCAACACCATTCACCGACCCCTTCAGTTTATACAAACATAAGGGAAGTTGGAGAATCATTGCCATCAGAAGTGGTCTACATATCTACAACAATTGAAATTGAACATTAAATACAAAAAGGGCAACACCAATAATGTTGTAGACTGCCTCAGCCGACCCCAGTTGCATCACTGGATACTATTCTCAACTCTTATGGCAATGAGACCTTTGGATGGCCGCAACTATACAAAAATGGTCCAGAGTTCGCATCCACATACTAGATCCTAGTAGATGGAAAGGAAGTTCCTAACTTCCACCTCCAGAAGGAATTATTATTCTACCTAGGAAACCTTTGTGTTCCTTCAAGCGAGTATGCTAAGATGATTTGGGACATGCAATACAGTCGGTTCGAAAGACACTTTAGTGTGGAGAAAATTGGTGTTGTACTACAAAAGTATGTTTATTGGCCCAAACTCTGACTGGATGTTGGTAAATATATTAGATCCTTCACTACCTATGTCATCGCCAAGCTAACAATCAAGAAGAAAGGTTTGTACACTCCTCTACCTACTCCCAACCATCCATGGGCATCCATATTAATGTACTATATGTCTAGCCTCCCCTCTACCAAGCATGGCAATGACTGTGTATTTGTGGTCATGGACAAATTTTCTAAGATATCTATATTGACGACCTACAAGGAGAATATCACAACAGAGGAAATACTAAGCTCTTCTTTGAACGAGTATGGGTACATTTTGGTATCCCATAGACCATTATATCAAATTGGGATAGCAAGTTCCTAAGCACATTATGGTCAAGCCTCTAGACACTATTGGACACCAAGCTCACCAAGTAAACGGCCTTCCATCCCTAGACTAATGACGAGACAAAGGTCATCAATAGGATAATAATGCACATACTCTGCATGTACAACTCCAAGAATCCACGAACTTGGGATGAGAGTCTTCCCTATGTGAAACATAGTTATAATAGAGCTCTCCATAGCTCGACTAGTTGTAGTCCCTATCAAGTGGGTATAGGATTTCAACCATTTTCTCTAATTGATGTTTCCATGCCTGATGCGACTACATAGAGAAAATCCATACATGGCTTAGCAAAGGTTGATAAAGTGACTAGATTTATTAAACGCATCCGACAAATCCACCAACAGGTTCATGACATCTTCGAGATGTTAAATGCCAAGTACAAGCTGCAACATGATCAACATTAGGTACAACACAAGTTTCAGGTGGGCGATAAAGTCTGGTTGAATTTGTAGAAAGTACACCTTAGTGGAGCCCATCGTAAGCTCAGACCACTCCGATATGGTCCTTACACCATTACCAAGTTTATGGGAGACAATTATTTTGAGATTAGTATTCCCCCATAACTTGGCTTGCGTCTAGTGTTCAATGTGGACCACCTTGGACCATAATTCCCACCATTATTAGACACATCAAACATTGCAAAATAGCTCAGCCCAATAGAGTTAAAAACAGACTGATGAGCCTCATCACTAGGGTAACTATATGGACCTTAATAGACCTCCAAGCTTACTAAAATCAACTCTTCTCATAATTCTTTACATGTTTTAATTATATTTTGCTTAATGAGATGAGTAAAAGTAAGATGATATGTCTAGTGTCCTAATGTGCATTGATTAGAGGTTTTTCAAGAAAATAATGGAAATTTTGGCTAACTAAGGGTAGAAACCGGAATGAGACAAGGGAGAGAGATCATAGGAGATAGATCCTCTTCATTAACTCCTCACTCATTCGAATATTCCTCAATCATATCACACTAGCTCGAAGTAGCACGCAGCTGAGTCATGGAGATCATGGACAGCCGAACCAGTGACAGTTAAGAACAAGTTCATCTTGAGTTTGGGATCCAAGCCTCCCTAGATTTAAGGAATTTGTTGGAGACTTCACTTGTATAAATAAGGAGGTGTAGAGCCTCATTAGGATTCATGTTTTTTATTTAAGAGCACTAAGCATTTTCAAGTTCAAGTTTTGTGGCAAAATATTGTTATGTAATTTTTCTGATATGATAATGAGAATGAGCATTTCCTTGATCCAACACTGAGATGACCAAGAGGGTTGAAGCTATTGGGTTAGGGCCCAAACCTAGAAGCAAACGCTCCTCTTATTGTACTTGTACGCTTAGGCTATTTCATAGATTAGTTGTTGAATTGATTTTAGCATTGCTTCATTGCAACTAGTGGTGAAGTTGGTTAGTTTTCTTCCATTTGTCCATAGCTTTAGTAGTAGCTTTAGAGAGATAAAAGAATACCAGAAAGGATAATATCACATGGATTTGTCCTCACTCCTCCCATGAGGGACCATGGTTTGAAGAAAAACTCCTATTCAGCCCCAAAAAGACAGAATTTTGATTTCTTATGGAATTTAGGCCTTTTTGCTACTTAGGCCAGCATCTTTTCAGTTTTCAATAATAGGTTCCAGTTTTCATTTCTGATATCCCCAGATTTTTGTTAGATCTCATGGTGTTTCAGAATATTTTGCAAGTATTTCCATGCATGAACTAGGCAACTAAATAATGAAATTTTGTTTTCTTATGTATGTATTGTAGCAGTTTCAATAGTGCAGGAAGATCTCGTCACATTAACCCCAGCATAACCTCATCCATCCATGATCACCAAAAACCACTAAGTCCCTCAACCAATTCATCATTCCATAAGAACAACTTTCTAAGTTTGTTGAGCAAATCCAAGCATCTTACAAACTCTGTTTTGAACTCTAAAGAAGTCCTAGCCACTCCCTTACCTTGTTTCTTCCATCATTCAGCTTCCCTAGGTCCTATACCACCTTCCAGATCATTCCTATTTCTCACGGTAGGATCCTATAAGAATACAGTGGATCCCGTAGGAGCATTAGGAAATCTTGTACGAAGCATTAGGACATCCTATAGGACGACCTATAGTGACCTGTTTGAGTCTTATATATGGAAAAATCATACAAGAAGATAGGAGAAGACACCCACTTACCTCCCAAGCCGTATGACCTTTCACAGCCATCTATAACCCACTTGCCACATCACCAAGAAGATTTAGCATTCACATTTTCACAAAAAAGGACAAAAAGGAAAAAGGGTTATTGTGTTCATTCATATGCACAATAGTAAAATGTTTGTTTATTTCAGATTGCATGCCTAGGATAGTTAAGATTACACACATGTTAGCTTAGAATTTTTTTGAAGCAAGATCTCTTAACAAATGTTTAGATGAGTGGTGTGTTTAAAGCAATTATTGCAGTCTTTCATTACTGTGGTAGACAATATTCCATTCTTCCAATTAGGGTGAAATTTCCCTTTCTTCATTGGTAATCAAACTTCTTCTGAATCAATAGAAGGCTTGTTTGAGAAACCATAGTAGTCAATTTCCAGCTCAACAGTGACAAAGACTAAATCCATTTCATCTACTTGGGTATACAACATTGTCACCTCCAAGTTTGTGTGAACCTCAGGTTGATAATGTAAAGTTGGTAGCCCCAGGAGTTGCAACATTCTTGCTGCAATACCGATGCTAATCACATTTCGGCGCCGTTGCTGGGGAGGTGTCTAAGTAGATGTGATTTATGCTTTCTTTATTCCATTTCTTGTCTCTTTCATTCCACTATTAGCTTCATTTCTACAAAAGTAATTGTAAGTTGGTTTCTTTTCTTTTCCATTCTACAAGTAAGATGTCATTCAGAAGTTAGTTTCCATTTAGTTTTTTATTTCAATTCTGCAATTATTCTTAAAGCTTGAGAAAAAAACAAAACAAAAACCCTTATTTGATGCCTTGTAGGAATAGGGATAACTTAGGGAAATTTCTACCAATACCCCCACAACTTCAAACAACCAACCATCCCTCTTCTTCAGTGGTTGTGAATTGGAGGACCCCTTAGGCGAGAAACCAGATATTTTGAAGAGCTTGCAGGGGCAGAAGAAGAAGGAGAACCCATTCCAACTAACCTAATGTTTAAAAATAGAAATGACAGAGGAGATAGAGAAATAATTCACTATGCTTTCCCCATCAAAGAAACCAATGGGGATGCCAAGATGAAAAACATAAGCCCCTCTTCGCTTCCTCATTTCCATAGACCAACATCAGAAGATCCAGATAATTTCTTGTTTGAGTTCGTTGTCATATGTAGAACTTATGATTAAACCATTGATGATCAAAAGTTGAAATTATTCCCATCCACTCTCAAGGATGCAACTCTATGTCGGTTCATGGGTTTACCTGGGATAGCATCACAACCTAGGTTCAGATGCGACAATTCTTCAACGACAAGTATCGGGACTACAGTAGGTCCAAAGACACTAAAGAGGAAATTCTTAGAATGACCTTAGTGTTGAGGGAATAAGTCCTCTAGGGCTTTGGGTTAGAACCCTAGCAGAGTAGGGGTAATCTACAACAAGAAACAAGCATTCAACTCAGGCAACATGCTTAAACAAATTGACTATGCCAGGATGAACATACCCAGATGTCCTTTGTTTGGGTAGTTCCAGCCAGGGTTCAAACCCTCTACACCTCCTAATGAACTTCGAACCTACAAATCAACCAATTCGAGTACACATAGCAGCATATAGATAAAGCACTGTAGTGAAATCAAATTTATATCATATAAGTAGATGGTTAGTTATCCATTGAAATAGTCTTTCATATATAAACCATAACAATAACATCAGATGCATAAACAAAGTCGATATCAGGAACAAGATAACACTTCGTTTTATTGCAGAAAACTATAGCAAAACATGGAAAGAGTTCACCTGAGTCTTCCTCTTCCATCTCCAAGTGAAACCATCCTCCAGGTCTGTCCAATCCCATTCTTCAATAGCCTCCTTCCATAACCAATACCATGATATCTCCAAGCATGTGATAAAATATCGAAACTCAAGGAAACAAGGGTTTCTTGAACTTGGGGAAGTGCTTGAAGCATAGGGATTCTTCAAACTTGATCAGGGGATAATCTTAGTATAGTAATTCTATCCTTTCTCTCATCCTTAAGGCCTTCCAATTGAAGCCTTTTTATACTTGTCCCAAATTAGTTTTCTATTTGGGAAAAAGTTGGGAAGAGTTGGGCCACGGGCACTAATAGGTAATCAATAGGTAAAACCCATGATCTTCACCCATAGTTAAGGAAATTTATTTTTTTTAAGTGTTTTAACACATATACGTAGGTTGGGTATAGACTGGCCCATGTGTACATTCTTTTAACACAGGGCAAAGTAGCATACAGGGAGTAAAACATTGTTTTTAAAATATTTGGACCAAGTCTGGAAGGAGGGTTTGCCCTAGGCCATAAAGCAAGCATCACAAATACAAAGGGTGATATTTAGAGCTATAACACTTAGGGAATGATGAGTCCTTAGAGGATTATGAGGAAATATTCTAGCTTAGCTACAAAAGGGCCATGTGTGCACTTGATCCTGAGTCACTGAAGCTAATCCTACTCAAGGGCTTCAGGGAAGATCTTTTGGATACCCTCAACCTGCTAGTAGGAGGGGACATCTACCATCTACCCTATGAATATATCAATACTATATTTAAGAACCATTCTAGGGAAGCTAGAAAAAAGTGTAGGGGTAGTCAACCAATGGCCTGCCCATCCTCTTCCAACACATCCATAAAAGGTGAAATTGGAAATATGATGGAGGATTTCAAGAGTGAAATGCTGCAAACCCTTGCCCTACAGATGGACACTATTCACATCAAGAGAATGTAGGAGGAAGTAAGAAATCATAAGCCATTTTTTTCCCTAGATGCACAAGGAGGCACGTTAGGAATGAATTTCCACTAAACCTTATAGAAATCTAATCATTTTTTGAAGAAAACGACTCCACAGATAGGTTCCCTTCTCTACCTGGACTAAAGTATGTGTATCAAGGAACTTAAGGTGTGACTGAACAACTCTACTACATAAATCAAAGGACGCCTCACGGACCTCAACCGTACTCGTAGGGCATGCAAGGGTCATCCTATTCACATTACAACCATAAGAAAAACACATCCATTCCCTCTTGAGGGCCTCCTGCTCATCCCTCCTACTCTACACCTTCTCCTTGGTATTTTGCACCTTAGTACCCTTCTCAGCCGATCCACCATCCATTTCAGCCATATACTCCTCCACAACCGTAGTGGAATCCACCACTAAAGGGGTGGAGGCCCCCATACAACAATGCTCTAGCTTTATTTCCTTCACTTTCCTACTCAAACCACATCTTTTACACCCTACTCCACCTAAACAACCTCAGATGCCTACCGAACCCAATTTGAACCCGAACAACAGACAAGCACAACAGGCATACAGTGGAGAGATATCCTACCCTGCTTATGTTGTGGAAATTTAGGAAATCAACCTAAGGTCTGGGAGAGTACTCCCGGACAACTCACCTCAATGTCCACCTAGGGAGAGTGAGGAGGAAAGAGAGGAAAGTATGCCTAGAGTGAATCCACCACCCTTTCCTGAAATATTAACTCATCCAATCGATCCTATCCCAACAGAGAATGAACTTCTGGGTGAATTGAAAAATCTATGTGTCAAAATTACTCTTCTCCAAGACATTAAGGATGTACCTATTTACAACAAACTGATTAAAAATAAGTGTTTCAAACATCAAGGGAGGCAAAAAAGAGACACCCCTACCATTAATGTCATTAGAGAACTGTTTGACTTAATGTTGGGGAAGGTAATTTGCCCAACGTATTTAGACCCTTGAAGCCCTGTATTAGGTGTGCACATCAATGGCAAAATTGTCCGTTACACCTTGATTGATCTTCGGGCTGCCATTAATGTAATGAATAAGGACACCATGCTCAATCTAAATGTCCAGGGTTCATTAAGAAAGACCACAATAGTCTTGCAGCTTGGAGACCATTCCATAGTGGCCCCTGAGGGGATTGTTGAGGATGTGATGGTATCCATTAACTCCTGGGAGTACCCTGTAGACTTCCTTGTTCTCCAGCCTAATGCCAAACTTAATGGTTATCCTCTCATACTTGGGAGACCTTGGTTAGCCACTATGGATGCCTACATGAACTACAGGGCTGGAAACATGACTGTCAAAAATGGGCATCTATCCAAGTAGTTGGTCTTATACCCTCCTACTTAGCCATCTTTAGAACATGATTTACCTTTTTGGCTAGAAGAGGAGGAAGAAGATGAAGTTTATTCAACCCAATTCTATGCCCTAGAAGCTTCCATAAGAGGAGGACAACTGATGAAGATGATTTGACTGATCACATACTCCAAAATCCAACTCCTAGAACCTTGTCCTTAGAGGATGTAGTACAGGAAACCAAGAGAAACCATTAGATTGATCCATTCTTAGTTGATTCAAACCCTAATCATGTCAAGAAAATAGAATTTAGCCTTGAAAGAACTTTGAAAATCAACCCCTCTCTTTCTATATACCAAGAAGAAGAGTTGTGTAACATGCTAAGGGAACATCTGGATGCCTTCGCTTGGATGCCTTCACTTGGAGTGCACCCCTCTGTGTGTGCTCACGACATTTATATCAATGAAGGTTGTAAACTAGTCCGACAACCCCAAAGGAGAATGAACACAACTATTGAGGATATAGTCAAAGGAGAACTACAAAAGTTGTTGGATGGAGTATTTATTTACCCTATCTCGGAGAGTGAGTGGGTTTCTCCTTTGGTGTTGGTTCCAAAGAAAAATGGGAAGTGGAGGATTTATGTTGATTATAGAGAGTTAAACAAAGAAACAAAGATGGACCATTTGCCTCCACCTTTCATTGACTGAGTGTTAGATGGACTGGCAGGGAAATTTTTTTTCTCTTCCTTAGATGGGTTTAGTGGATACAATCAAATCAAGATTAGCCCAAAGGACCATGATAAAACCACCTTCACTTGTCCTTGGGGTACTTTCACTTATAGGGTCCTTCCTTTTGGGCTATACAATGCCCCTGCCACTTTCCAGAGGGCCATCCTGATTATCTTTTCCGAGCTAGTCCATGATGCAATGGAAATTTATATGGATGATTTTACACCCTATGGGTGTGATTTCCAGGAGGCTCTCTCCAACTTGTGTAAGGTGTTGAACAAATGCATTGAAATGTACTTGTCCCTTAGTCCCAAAAAATGTGATCTCTTGATGACTACAGGGACTATTCTAGGTCATTCAATATCCCAGAAATGACTACAGGTGGACCCAAATAAGATAGCCATAATCCAAAGGGTCACAGCTTCGCAAAAATAGATGGATGTCAGAATTTTTCTAGGTTTATATGGATACTATAGGAGATTTATAAAAGACTTTAGCAAGTTGGCTTCTCCTTTATTTGGGTTATTGAGCAAAGACTCCAAATTTTTATGGTTAGAAAGTTGTCAAGAGGCCTTGGACACCCTAAAGGACAAGTTGACTACTACACATATTCTCCAAGCCCAAATTGGGCTCTTCCTTTCAATATACATGTTGATGCCTCTCACAAAGCGAAAGGAGAAGGCCCATGAAAGATAGATGATAAGCTACCTTATGCCATTCACTTCATCAATAAGAATATTTTAAAAGTCGAACTAAACTAAACAATGACTGAAAAGTAGCTCCTAGCTGTTGTGAATTCATTGAACAAATTTAGGAATTACATTACAGGTTACCAAACATTTGTACATATGAACCATGCTACAATTAAATACTTGATGAATAAAACTGATGTAAATGCCCAGATTATTAGATGGTTAATTTTATTGCAACAGTTTGATTTAAATATTGTTGATAAGCCTAGAAGGAGAATGTTGTTGCAGATTTTTTTATCTAGATTGAATTTGCCTTTAGGGGAGGAAGGAATGGTTAATGATCAGTTACCAGATGAACACATATTTTCCATTTTATTTATCTCTCCATGGTTTGTTGACATAACAAATTACTTGGTGTCTGCAAAGTTTCCACCAAATGTTTCCTCCAAGGAAAAGAGAAAGTGTGTAAGGAAGAGCATCCCATTCACTTGGATTAGGGGCAACCTCTCCAAACTAGGCCCGAATAAAATTTTGAGAATTTGTGTCAGGGGGGGAGGAAGTCTTTCAAATCCTTTTGACCTATCATGATGGGCCTTATGGAGGTCACTTTGCAGCCAAAAGAACAACATTCAAGGTAATACAAACTAGTTATTACTAGTCCACTGTTCACCAAGATGTGAGGAGGTATACTAGTTAGTGTGATTGGTGCCAAAGGAAGGGGAAACCTACCCCAAGGGATGAAATGCCTCTACAACCTCAAGTGACTTTTGAGTCATTTGACAAGTAGGGCATGGATTTCAGTGGACCCATTGACCCTCCATCTAGGCAAAAGAAGTAAAACATTTTGTGCACTGACTATTTAACCAAGCGGGATGAATCCAAGGCCATCAAAGCAGCAACAAAAGGGAGAGTGGTTGAATTCTTAATGGAAAATGTATTTTATAAGTTTGGGTACCCAAGAGAACTAGTTCTGATCAAGGCATTCAGTTTACATCTCACATGATTGAAAATTTGTTAAGCCAACACAAATCAATCATAGAACATCCACTCCCTACCACTCACAAGCTAATGGGCAAGTGGAGGTATCCAACAGAGTGCTGGAAGGAATTCTGACCAAAGTGATTAGCAGCAGTAGGAAATATTGGGCAGATAGATTAGCTGAGGCCACTTGGGCCTACAATACCACCTGGAAGACCACCACTGGATTCACTCCTTATCAGCTTGTCTATGGGAATAAATCCATGTTGTCCATTGAATTTGAATACAACACTTTAAGAATGGAAACGCAACTGGATCTAGATCTCACTAGGGTACAACAAGAAAGAAGGCTTCAACTGAATGGGTTAGATGAATTTAGGACGTAGGTCCTCCTGCACATAGAGGTGACTCAAGTTCAAAGGAATATTTGGCATGCAAAAAAACATAAAGGACAGGAAGTTTCAAGAAGGTGATTGGGCTTTGCTATATGATTCTAGATGCAAGGATTTTAAAGACAAGTTAAGGACTAGTTGTTTAGCACCTTAAGTCATAGAAAAATTTCATGATGATGGTTCAGTATAGATAAGAACCATTGATGCAGAGGTTATCCCTTTACTTTTCAACAGGTACAAATTAAAGGTCTACAAGAAGCCCTTGTCAAAACAAGAATTCATCAATGTCATAAGAAGGAGAGTGATGGTGGTGGAGAAAGTCTCATCTTCCATCCCATCAAGTCCCTGAAAAAAATAAAAAAGAGAAAAAAAATAAAAAAAGAAGAAGAAAAAATAAAGAGACTCATGTGAAAACCTCCATGAGGCACTTGGGTCCCACTGTTGGGTTTAAAACCTCTTGGGGCGGCCCAATGGTGTTGGAAAAAATAAAAAAGTAAAAATATCACTAGCTCAGAACCTCTTTTGAGGCACCCAAGGTAGGCAGCAAGGATGAAGAGCTCCTTGGAAGTAGACTAGTTGTTTTCAAAAAGGAAAAAATAATAAAAGAAAAAAAGAGAGAAAAGAAAAATTTTGGAAATGTTGTTTGCATGTCAGCAAGAGGAGGATCGACGCAGCGTGAGAGGAACATAAGGACCTACAAAATCCATATTTTAATCCCTCCATCTCATATTCTTCATTATTTCATCCATCCTTCCATTTATGGACTCCTCAAGCTCAGTTTACACAGGCTTTGTGTTTTCTATAGGATTCCCTGTAATCTTATAGGATTCCCTGAAAACCTATAGGAGTTTCTTTTAGGAATTACAGTGGCTTTGAAATCCCAATGAAAGAGATCCTAGAGAAAGGGGATGACAAGCCTATTTAAAAAAAATAAGATATTTGCTCGACCATGTCATCAGCATGCCTTTCAACACCATGTTACCCCTGCATCCTTCCAATAAGTCAATTAAAACAAATATATACAATTTACAAGAAGAAAAAAACAAATAGAAGAAGGTGATAACAGAGGTTAGAGTGACAATACCTAAAGGTACCTCTAACCTACCATTCACTAGAATCCTTCTCTACTCATGTGAACAATCCTTGTGCTTTAGAAGCGAAAAAAAGTATGAGAGTTTAGGGGAGAGGCAGCTACAGGACATCCTATAGGTTTCGTGTAGGAAATCTTGTAGTAGCCTATCCCACAAAGGAAACTTCACATAGCTACAACCATCTTCAGCACAAACATTCCAAGGTTAAGGAAGCTCCTCCAGAGCTTAGCAGTGGCAACCAGACCACCAACATCACTCTGCAATGCCTACACATCAAAGGAAACAAGCATCAAAAGAGGCCAATACAAAAAAAAAAGAATATGTAGAAAATAGACAACACAAAGACATCATTCTCCAACAAGCATCATCATGAAGGAATCTTACTCACAAGTATGTCATCTTACTCATGGTATCTCGTTAGCACGATATAATAAAAAATGTAGGATTATGTAAGAGTTGGTTTTATAAGAAAAGGTGGTCAGTTAGCTTGGCCACCTTTAGCCAGTAGATGAGGAGAAAGTAGTTAGACTACTCCACACGTGGTAGAAGTCAAATCAGAAGAAAAATATTTAAGGCCAAAAATGTTTAAGTTACGGAGGAACGAAGTGGGAGATGATTACGAGGTAAGGTGGAATGATGGACTGATAGTGGGACCAACAGTCCAAAAGGAGGTGCTTGTACTTAGACAGACAACACACCATCCCACACGATCATCCATCTACGGTAATAAAACAATGGTTCCCATGCATAAATAGCATTAGCAATCTCGAGAATTCATAAAAAGGAGGTTGCTCTCGTCCTTCTTGAAGCAGCACCTATAGGAGAGAGTTAGCATTTTGCAGCACAGGAGACCTACAGGATCCTACAGCAAAACCTACAGGATACATGGCAGTCAACCTACAGAATTATCAGTGGGCACTAAGGGAGGAGAAATCAAAGCTTGTCCTCAACAGAACATAACAAGTGAGGTAGGAGCTATACCTTCCATGTTTTCCTTTTAAAAAGAAGAAAAGTCATAATTTGATTAAGGAAATTGTAGTCTAGGAGAATTGTATTGTAGAGTTAACACTCCATCCTCTCTCACTCACTAGAATTCTTGATTTTTATTCATCCACGCCTCCACAATTACCATCAAAACATGACAGGGAGTTTTAAAAAGAGAGAACCCACAAACACAGTTGGAATTCACCAGCATCCTCCTGTAGTAGAAATTTTCACAAGGCAGCAATGGATGGGGTTCTTTGAGAGGATGATAGGATATGATGTTGAGGTGGCTAGGGACTTTTCTCTCTCACTCATACCCCTTACTAGGACCCATGCCACTGTTGTGGTAAAAGGCTTATCGATAGAAATCACCCTTGAAGTTATAAGAAGAATCACTACACTCCCTTTAGGGATACCTTGGAGAAAAGAAGATAAGGGTAATAGCACCCTTGCAAAGAAGAAATTATTTTTTGAAGGGGAGGAGCCAATGGAAGAAAAAAATGGGGTCAAAAGAGCAAGCATTCCATACCCTTGGAATGAAGTTAGTTACCACCTCATTAAATGCATATCATGTGAAGGGAGATACAGTGTGGTGTATGGATACCACTTCAGACTCCTGTAAGAACTAAGATTTGGAGTAGACACACCTCCTCAAAACAGATTAATTATACCCTAATTTCTTCTTCAATCATTGATAGATATGAATATCAAAGTAAAGGATGAAAAACATCAGTAACTAGCCCATCATGGGTTGATCAAACATATCCTAGAAGATTCTCTACAAAAACTAAGACTTCCTATTAAACGGACAAATTTCAGAGACATGCAGGTAGAGGGAGCAATTCAAGCTCTTGAATATGACAAAATACCTACTGCTAGTGAGAGGGATGAAGAAACAGAAGGAGAAAATGAAGAGGAAATAAAGGAGGAGAAAGAGCAAGAAAAGGAGGAGGAAAATGAAGAAGAGATAAAAGAAGAAACAAAAGAAGAGACAGATGAATAGAGTGAAGAACTAGAGGAAGGAGAGAAAGAGAAAGACAAGGATGAGCATGATAATGGAAAAGAGGAAACAAACTAGAAGGAAGAACAAAGGTCTACAGTTCATGGAAGAGAAAGGGAAGAATCACCATGGGTATCTCCAGAACCCATTGAGAAAGAGGCAACAGCTTCTCTTACCACCCTAAGTACACCTATCAAGTCAAAAAGTAAAAGACAAAAACAAACTCCACTGTACTTTAGGACAAGAAAGAGCACAAGAATTAGGCAAGGAAGACCTCAAACACCCACCAAAACTCCTATTGTCATTGAATACTCACTAAAGCAGCAAGGAAAGATAACTCCTCTTGACAAAAATCAAGGATAAGGATGATCAGGACAAGCCTCTCCCAAATCTCCCATCACATATGTTAGGAGGCCTATCAAAAGGTCTTCCTCATAAAAGGGGAAAGGTCTCCTACAGGAGAGATGGCAAAAACTATAGGTACTAGAGGCCATCCTATAGGAAACTTTGTTAAACCTATAGGAAACTCAGAAAATGGACCAAGAAGGTATCACTGAGAAAGAGATAAAGAAGGAAGACACAGAACTCAAAGAACCTAGTTCACAACCCAACCTCAAATCATACTACAGGTTCATTGAAGGGGGTAGGATCATCCCATAGAAGTTTGTCATCCCCTTATTCTTTGAACTTTAGAAAGAGAGAGCAAGGACACATAGGTGGATGCAAATTTCCAAATCAAAAGGAGTGGAGGATGTAGGTCACATGGAGGAGAAATTGAAGGAGATGGGCAGATAACTGAGCAACATAAGGGACAAAAAGGCAGTGAAGAAAGCCCAGTTATAAGTATAAAATGCATGGCTAAGTGGACAATTACAGGAAAGGGAAAGCCAGTTGGCAGTTATGGCCAATTTATCCTTAGAGGAAATCCAATGGAGGATTCTAGCAAATTCTTATTCCTTGTATCTCAAGGAACAATGACTACAATTCTAAATTAAGACTTTAGCATAGATAGGTAATATGCCCTTCCAAGACTATAGACAATTCATTGATCTCTGTGATCAGAGCACCTTGGAAGATAGAGGAAAAATGTTTGAGTTTTACCTACACAACTTGGACTTGACAGATTTGAATGTGTGGGACCCAAATTCAAAACTAGGAGACTTGCAATTGATGGCCTATTATCACTCAGATTTTCCTTGAAGTTGTTAGAAGAAGGAAACAGGTCCGAAGTAACCACAAACCAATATTTTAAGTATAGAATCTAGCCAATCTGTACTTAGATAGGGCTCTCTCTTTATGATTTAGCTTTGTTTATGGGATATTAGGCTAGTTATGAAAGCTTGGGGGATTTTGATTTTGTTTGGTGGTGGAATTCAGGAGCAGATGGATAGAACAAAGTATTTCAGGCCATTGGGCTATGAAGTAAACTGAAGATGGCTTAACTTGATCAGGTTGATTTAACAAAGGAGAGTTTCACAGGGCAAGATAGCTAAACAAAAGACAAATGATAGCTTAAAATGGGTGAAATGGTCTTGAATAGGGAGGAAGGGCAATTAGGAGTCCTTCAACAAAGTTCAAGATGAGGGAATGTGGGAGGGAAAGTGGGTGCTCATTAGCAAAAATCAATTAAGTATTCTTTGTTAAATGGTCACAGTGATAAACTATGAAAGCAGGGAGCAGTTAAGAATTCCCTACCTATAATAGCTTGGAAGAAAATATTGAGAAAATAAACGATTTTCAAGACATAATGCAGTAAAGATTTTTCTGAAATATAACGTTTCGGTTATCATTCAGATATGAAACACATATGAATATTTATTGAACCAGAAAACTGTAAAAAAATAAGATATAGAATACTTATCTATTTCTCGTTTGACACAGGTATACTATAAAAGTCCTTTGCTTTATTACTTTGTTCTAGCCAACCATACAAAAAGTTGTTCAATAGCACTTCAATTCTAGAAGTAAATTGTCTACATAAATGTCTAGGAATCCACCCTCAGTACCTCGAATAAGCAAGTACGTATACAAAATTTACATCAAAATATCTCCTAACCAAGAGAGTTATATTCGAGTAAAATTAAATATCTTTTACATGAATATAGAGACAGATGGTCTCAAAAGTAGAAACTGAATGTGAACTGATTGTTGATGTCCCTATTTTTGTTGAAGGAACTAGAGGTAGGTCCTATGAATATGAATCTTGCTTTCTTGCTCATAATTCTATGTTGGATGATTGATTTTAGATTTTCACTGATACTCTTTTACCTGTGACTAATACTCTTTACCTGTTTTACCATCATTCATCCCTTTTTACCAAAATTGACTATGGTAAATACTTCAATTTACTTCACTATTTACCATGGTAAATCATAAGATGTATGTCATGCTAGTCCACCAATCATCTCTTGGTATTCTTGTTTTTGTCAATTTTCTGTATATTTCATCTACTACTGTATATTTTACAAAATTTGGTTGCACTGGGAATAAGTGCTTCACTTCATGCTCAATGTAAAAAAGGTTCTCCAAACAATCATAGAGAACTCTCCCTGTGGGCAACGCATTTATTGCAGATGAACTGGCCTGACTGTTAGCTTGCTGATGTAATTTGTTGACATAATCATCATGAAACATTAGCTTTTCATTGATGACTAAAGGACTTGGGAGTCCTTTAATTTGTAAAATGCTGAATTTCTCCATGAACGCATCTATGTCTTCCTACATATTTTGACATTTCCTTTCCAGGCCTTGCATTAGACTCATTTTGGTCAATACTTTCTTTATTTCGAGGATGGTAGTAGTCCTATCCTCAATGTTTAATTTTTCCAACTGATTCTTGTTTCTATTGTTTAGAAAGTTTATAAATCTGATAGCTTCTTCAGGCTTCCCTCCTAGTTCTTCCCTGGTTTTTTCAATCTCTTGAAGAGAAACTTTCACTATGTCAATTTGTTCAAAAATGATTTGAATTGATTACAAAATATCATTGCTAGAACCAATGATATTGGTCCATAATATCTTTTTTATATCAGTCAAAGGCTTTTCAAATGTACGGTCCTTTTCTAGTGTTTTAATCTGTTGGGTCAAGCCTTTGTGTTTTCTCATCTCTTCTGCAAAATTGAATTTTTATACATCATATTTTTTCTCTAAAGTAATGAATTTCTCTTTTAATTTTTGTAGTTCAGTGACTTGGAGCTTCATTTCCTCCATGGACATGATAAACTCCTATGTACTCTGATTTGAGGTTCCTGCCTGTGATGTACCTCTACCTGTTGCTTCTATAGTTGCAGTTGTTGCCAAAGGAACATTTGGTGTTAAAGTAGTTGCCAATGTAGAAGGGACCGCTGTAGAAACCACTGGCACTACATTTTGAGGTTGTGTCGTTGACTCACTCTGCCTATTTTGTAGTGTTTTTTCTAATTCGTGCTCTGTCTCGTTTAGTTTCTCATTTAGCTTAAGGACCAGACCCATAATCTCTTCTTCATTTTTCTTCTCAATCACTTGAGCAGTCTGAGGGTGAATGAGTGGTGGCAATTTCAACTGTTTTCTTAGTGCAGCTATATCTTCATTATTTTTCTTTATTAGGCTCTCTACAGCCTTGATATCCTTTGGGTTATGGCCCAACTGAATAATCAACTCCTCCAATGATATGATTATGTTGTCCTTTGCTTGTGAGGAGACATTTTCTAATTGCAGTTGGGCACTAGTGCCTTTAGTGAATTTTGTAACCTATGTGCCATCACTGCCTTGCTAGTCAGTGTAGAATAAACCATTTCCACTGTTTTTTTATGTAGTTCTATCTTATCTATGGAGTGGATGTATTTAGCTAAGACCTTAAAATCAGTCTTAAGGTGGTCTGCAAATGACTTGGGCTGCTTTACTGTGGACTTTAGAAACCTCATCTGCATTTTTCCTTCTTTGATGTCATAAGCTGACATCAATCTGGTTTGATTTGTAGGGGAAATCTTCAAGTATTGAGCATAGGCTTGGGCCTTCAGTTGTTCATTATTGCTCTTGATTTCCTTGAATTTTCCTTTTATGTCTATGATCTTCTCAAATGAAGATCTGAAAGATGAAACTTCTACATTCTGTTGTCTTTCAAGCTCTTGTCTTTATGCGCTGGAAGGTGTCCTACCTGTTGGGAATGTATGTAGACTGTCTCCACCTTCTTTCCTCAAACTCCCTGTTGTTTCCTCAAAGAATTCTTCCTCTGAATAAGTATTTACCTTGTGCCTTTTAGCACCAGGCTAGTCTGGAGGACCACTGGCAAGGGTAGCTACTTCTTTGCCTCTTTTCAAGTTCTTTTCCTCATTCAAAGGAGTCTACAAATCCGAGGGATTTCCCATATTAACTTGAGCTAAATGACACTATGGTGGAGTTTTTTCTTCAGAGATTTCAGGCTTCTCTGACATCTCTGGTTGTTCTGATGTTTGTGGCTATCCTGATGCTGGAGTAATTGTCCCCTGGTCTTATTCTCATGGTGGTTCTACTGGGGAGCACTAGTTTCCTGCCTATTCCTTTGAGAAGTCTCTGCTGTAGAGGCACTAGGCTCCGGTGTTGGACTTTGAATAGATTGAACTGGTACCTGTTCAAGAGAGTCTAGGTAAAGTCTATTTTCTAAGTCTTTCATCACATTCTCTACCTCAACTTGATCACTATCCATTTCAACTAGAGTTCCTTCCCTCCATTCATCCATATTTGCATACTATTCTATCTCAGGGATTCTGTGATGGATATAGGGTGACAGCTTATGTTTCATTCTCCTATGACAAATGAACCTCTGGGTCATATCTCCAAGAAAAGCTTTTATTTGGTCTCATTGTTGTTTCTATGATTTCTTCTGCTCTTTTCCCAGCTTCTTGTTGCACAAAAATGGACCTAAGTGGTCTTTACTCCTCAACTGGGCTTTCTTCTTTGCCTTGGTGAAGTGAATTTGATCAGAGTTTAACATTTGCCTATAACATTCAAGGGAAAAAAATCTCATAGGAACATACTTAGGCAGCTTGAAAGGAGGGAGTTCACAACCATAGTTTCAGATCTTAGTGTGATTCTGGTACAAGTACCAGTCACCTATCTTGTACTGCTTTGACAGTTGAAGGATTCTATTGATCTCATCACTAATCCTAGGAGGAGGAATTTCTATCAGCATGGTGGTCACAGGGTGGACAAACTAGTCAATGAATTCATTGTATGAATAGGGACAAGTATATGAGTCGTGGAAGATGGAAGTCCAAAAAATGATTGATCTGGGATTACCTTTTGTATCAAGTTTATTTATAGAGAATGGGAGCTTGTCAGACTGATAGTAAAGGAAAAGGTGATATACGACTATAGAATACTTGAATAGCTTTTCATTTTCTAGCCTCGTGAACTGGTCATGGATTTTCTCAGCAATGAAAGCAGCATAGTTATATTTGACAGCAGGAGGCTAACCAGGGGAAAAAATGGACATGAAAACTAGAGTCAATTCATCCACATACTCACTAGTATTGAAACCCATGACTGCAACAATCATATTGACTATATTTTTGCCTATCTCTGTGAAGAAAGATGACACGTAGGAAGGAAGATCTTTGGGTTGACGTTGCTTATCCATAAAACTCTGTCAAAGGTGACTGAGTCTAGACTGGGACATTTTAGAAGATTGCTTTAATGATTCCCCAAGGGATATGGGGGTGATGTCTTCACCAGGATGAAACTCTAGCATTTCATTGATTGAATCTATATTAATTATGAAGAGAATAGTTTGATTGGGGGACATTATTACTCTTAGGGTGGGATTATAATTGGCTTGTCATTGATGGATAATTTCAGGGAAAACATGCACATAGGAGAGCATGTACCTTGGGAGATTTGATTCCCTAAGTGCTATGGTATTAGAGCCATTCATGTAATTGTCTCGGCATTAACAAAATAATTTCAAGTAGATTTTATCAGTTTCAAGGTCTTTTATTTGAAAATATTTATCTGCTTAGGGAAAATAATCCAAATCTCTATGAGGAGTAGTGGTAGGAGGTATATTGAGGGCCATAGGGGCTTCCATTTCTAGTTCTTGTGGATTCAGATATGAAAATGGGGTTTTCAAGTAGAGTTGGTGAAAACAAAGGGTCCTCGGAGTCTTCAATTTTAAATCCCGCAACTGAATTGTAAAGAACTTTAGGGTTTTCAATGTAATCACGGAGGAAATAAGTTATTTACAGGGTTTCTCGAAGGAAACTGGTAAATACCTATATTTAAGTGATGGGCAATCGGGTGCAAGTTCACTGGGTGCAAGTGATGGACTAGAGTAGTTTCAAACTGCAAATTTCAGGGTGGTTGGTAGTCGGAGTACGAGCTGGTCAACTTCTACATTCTGGTTGCATTCATGAGTTTTCAGAATAAGGATGGAAAACTATTTTAACTTTGTTTTTATGCAAAGTCAAAGCTTTTAGTAGGTTCATGATATGGACAGGTGGTGTCAGCGGGGAGGTTACTTGACGTTTTGTCGTTAGCGGGAGGCGGTAAGTGGGTTTCATCACACCGCTATTGGAGGGTAAGTGGTATTTGGGAGGGACCGCACGATTCCATACACTGCTTGGCATATAGAAACGGTACAATTTATGAAACCGATCACCATCGCATGCTAAAATTCGACCATAGAGGCCCGTGTGATATGCACGATGATCATCGGATCTATGGGATCCAATCGGATGGTGGTTGGGGATATGAAGTGATTGGAAGATATAGAGGACGAGCCTGATATAAATTAAAGAAATTAATCATGTTGGGGTGATTCGATTGGTTATCGAGTTATTAATTAGTTCGAATGACGTAATTAATCCTCATTAAATGGTGGTGGGGTCGGGTTCTTAATTAACTACAGATTAGTTAATTAATCCCATTTATTTTATTTGTTTTGTGGTACATTTAACCGAGGCGCTGGATATATAATGATTTGGGGTTCTGTATAATAATATAATGCGAGCATGGGTAATTTTTTTTATAGGGGAATTATATAATAAAACATTAGTGGTTAATATGAAAAAAATGAATGGGAAAGTGCTAAGTCCAATGTTTTCCAAAAGTTTTTCATCATATAACATATTACTTAGGCTAAAGTGTATACTAGGGTTTTTATGCAGATTTATTTCAATTTCCCTAAGTAAAATAGGATTTACTTAGGAAAAGTTTTATCAAAGGAATGAGTGATCTTATGGGGGGGTAATTCTGATGAAAGGGACTTAAGTACTTTAGGCATTTCCAATTATTGGTCCGAGGGTCCAACCCCTCCAAAAGTCAGAGAAATGCTCTGAGCCCCTCTAACTCTGGCAATTACCTTTAGCACTTAGGGAATTGGTGAAGATTTTAGGGGAATGAGTAGGTAAGTTAATTATTTTGACTTTGAATGTTGATGTGCCTTTCCATGTGATACATGTCTTTGCCTAGTGATGAAAATAAAAGATTTAAACATTTAAACTTATCATTCACCACACATTTATTCTGCAACCATTATCTACTTACCCTGCCTACTTTATACTAGCATTTTCACTTCTTTATTAGGGTGCACTTAGACTGGCAAACTCTCATCAAACTTTCTTTTATTTTACATGGTGATGCCTATCTAAGTCTACACTTATTACATCCAAGGCTTAGATTAAACTATTGAGCTCCTTTTCCACTCTACCTGTCTATTATCTGCCAAGTTTACACTGTTTGGTCAGATCTTTATTCTCTATTTCTAAAACATGAAATTGAAAACATGAAATAACCAAGTTTAAATTGTTTGGTTACCATGGATTGTGGCATATGTAACAAGTTGCAGATGATCATTATTGTACAAAGTAAAATAGTAGTGGAATTTGGTCTTGCACACTTTCCTGGTCTTTTATTTTTGTTGGGGTTCATTTTCCTTCATTTTTTGACCTCTTTTTTATTCTTTTTACCCTTTGATTTTTCTTTTAGGGTATACCCTATTTACATTTTTTTATTTTTTTATTTTTTTTATTTTTTACAAATGTGGAAAACCATTGCAATAAGTAAAGGTATGAACATATTTCAAAGCTAAACCAAGTCAATCATGATATATGACACCTATTAGTATAGGGGCATAATAGTGGCTCCACTTGGGGATGGCTTTTCCTGGTGGAAAGTCAAGAACAGTAGATCAGTGGCCTCTGAATGACTTTGTCTGTGCTCTGCAATCTTCCTCTTGCTTGTTACTTTATGTATATGTATGACAATAATACTTTTGAAGCTTACAGCCTTCTCTTCAGGCTTCACCTCCAAGATCTTACCTTCCAATCAACACTTTGACATTAGTAACATGTAATATATAATATGTGAAGTTAGGAACATGGTAATATTAGTAACTAGGATCAAAGTAATGCTTCAACATCCGACCATTGATTAGTCCTCCTTCCACTTCTGTACCGTCTAACTCTTTAAGAAAATATGCATTGCTTCCACTGAAAGCATAGATGATGTATGGTCCTTTCCACAGGATTTCAAACTTCCCATGTTTCCCCTTGTCCTCTCTTCTTGAATCCCATCTTAATACTTTATCTCCATGGTAGAGATCATTTGCCTTGGTTCTTCTATCAAATATCTTCTTAAGTTTCTCCTACAATACTTGGGATCTTTGGTACACCTCCTCCCTGGTTTGTTGCAAATTGATGGTCTGGTTTATCCTTCTTTGTATATCATTAGTTTCCACTTGAGATTCTTGGAGTATTTTCATGACAGTAACTCCTAATGATCAAGGAAAAACAACCTCCATGCCATATACTAACTCATAGGGACTGGTTCCAATGGATTTTTTGGTTGTAAGCCTATCTTCCCACAAAGCATTGATCAATTTTTTGTTCCAAGTTTTCTTATCTCTTTCCAATAGTTTTTTGATGATATTAATTAGACTCTTGTTGGAAGATTCTACAAGTCCGTTCCCTTGGGGGTAGTAGGATGTGGAATGGCCCAGTGTAATGTGATACTTGTTACAAAAATTAGTCATTTTCTTTGACTTAAAGGTTGCAGCATTATCAGTAATGATTTTAGTGGGACAACCAAATTTGGACAAAATATTGGTCTCTAAGAAACCTATGATAACAGTGTCATTGGCTTGTCTGGAGGGAATGACTTCTATCCATTTAGTAAAATAATCAGTTGCAGTGAGTATCGATTTGTGTTGGCCAGAATAGGGTGGATGAATTTCTCCACTGAAGTTAAGACCCCATTGTTGAAAAGGCTTCTCGGTGGAGATAGGTTTCAAGGGTGAAGGTAACAATTTTCTTTTGCCTTTGAATATTGTCACACGGAATCTGTCAAGGGTGCGGACACGACTGACCTTCCTAGAAGTCTAAGACGTTCTAATGACAAACAAGACAAAATGGAGTGATCTTTCTCTAAATACACCTTTTACAACATGAAAACTACAAGTGTTTAGGCTTACCTTATTCCAAAACGCTGTTGTTGAAGTCCGTTCTTGACGATCCGGATGAGCTCCTCCTTCAAGTCAATTCCTGCAACCACAAACAATCAAACAATTACCAAGCACTTGCATTTCATATAATAAAACATATATTCAACATGTAGACCAAGGAACACATGAAATAACTCATTAACACAAGCTATTGAGAAAAATAAACCAGTTTGTATTAATAATGAAACAAAGAAACTCTTACAACCTGGCCTTGGTGTTGTGCAAGTTCCTCCCAGGGTCCATCAACGGTTTTCCTCTACTTTGACAAAGCTCACCCTCTCCCAAGTAGAATCAAGTGAAGACAATCTCTCCTCACAAAGGCTCTAATGGAAGACCTAAATCCTGCAGCATTTACCCAAAGAAAATGTATAGCTCCAACCTCCTCTCCTTGTGGCTCAATGCCTTTATTTATAGTGCTGTAAAGAGGTTATTCAGGTCCACTATCAATGGGATCATCCCCCTCTATGGGTGGGATAGCTCCCTTATTGATGGGATAAGTTCCCCCTTAATAGAGATACATGAACCAACTGGAGGCGCATCCATTTCATCAAACCGACCTCTAGAATGTTCTAGAAGTAACCACAAGTAACTTTTTCAAGATAAAACTCGCGCATTTTGCCTTTTACAGAGGGACGCACCTGTCCCTTAATATACAGAGCGTCCATGGACGCAGATTTTGTGAACATGGTCAGCGTCCCCGCAGGTAAGGCTAGAGAGAACCTGCGACCCCAGAGATAAACATAGTTTTTACAAGACTTTCTCTCTTCTTTGAGTTTGAGATGGATAACAGAGGCATGAGACTTGCCTAAGAGGGTAGCATGACTGTTGATTTGAGCCATACTAACTGTAAGTAGTCAAGGTGACATTTTTTAGTGTAACAGATTGCCCCCTAAAGTGCGAAGCCTGGAATAGAGTAGGGTTTTGTAATTCTAGGAAGGGTGAAGCGCTTTATCATTTTAAGGATTGCCTTGTGGATGGCCTGGTTGGAACCTGCAATTTTCAACACAAAATACATGGATAAGATTATATCATCACTGAGGTAGGCATTCCCATACTCAGATTCAAAACTTTAACTAATGGACTAACTATTCTGATACAGGAATGATCTTGCAGTACATCATTTTTATAGACTTTTATAGACACAGTATGGATGCAGCCATCTGTTTATGATAAGTCTACATAGATAATGAATACAAAACTCCTCGCAGCCTGGATGGTAGAAACTAGATCCAGGGTCTTCACTTCTACTTCTCGAATTGGTACGATTCTAGCCATGTGATAAAATGATTCGATGTCGAACATGGTAGAAACCACTTGATTACCAGTCAATGATGTAAACTGTTAACAAGCGTGAGAGAAACCACCAGTAATGTCAATGGTCCTCAAAGTACCAAGCACAACCCGTGAAATGTGAATAGATGTTTTGATGTCGAACACTTCACGGAATCCTCTGATCGAAAGTCAATGATGTAAACTGACGTCAAAGGCGAGAAACCTGCCATTGATGCATGCAGACTTCAAGGTACTATCGATTCCTAAGTCATCTTTCTAGATAATGTGTCGATGTCGATAGAAAGCGACCCGTTGCAGGCAAGCCCGCAACACGAAATCATTGTTCAAGTTGAAGAAATGTTGCTGTAAGGACTGACTCAGGGATGGTCAAATGGATGACAAGTATTTTGCAGATGAAAGTTTTGCTTGCAGACCTCTTGAACACATAACGACACGACAGATGGATCGGTGACGAATAACTCAAAGTTAATTCCCGGAACCCGGTTAAAGACTTTCAGAGTGATTTGGTCAACTGTGAGGTAAAAGATTTCCCAAGCCAGGTGAAATGAAAAAGTGTCATGCTCAAGAGTGGTAATAAAGTTTCTTCTGAGACAAAAGGTGACAAATAGGTTCATTCTTCTCTTTTTTCCCCCACCATTTCTGGCAAGTACCTCTTTATTTTTAACAAGCTTGAGGAGGATAACATATGCTTGATTGTAAGCTCATCCTTCGGACGAGTCCAACCTAGTTTAAATTCGAACCCTAGGAAGGAGTGGTTCGTTCCTGTTTGTAATTGAACAGGTCCTTTACTGTAAAAGTTTAACGAGCCCAGTATAGGAGAAACTCGGCGTTTTTCATTTTTAGAGAGTCTGAAAAACTTAAGGAAACTCCACGTTGAACTTTTTCGTATATTTGTGTCCCTCAAGCCCGAAAAAGTATAAAATAATACCTGGGGGAACCGCTTGATCTTACGACCAAGGAGTACTTTCATAATAGTGTCGTTAACCTGAAAAGTAAAAAGCGATCAAAGACACGTCGTTTTATTTCCTTATCGAGTTTGAAACGACAAAAACCCGGCAATCTTTTCCTGATTTTGCGGTCAGAAAAGAGCTAAAAGGGGACCGTCTTTTAATTCCGTTTTAACGAGTGAAAAAGAAACACTCGGCGATCTTTTCATGTTTTAGGAGTCAGAAAAGGGCTTAAAAGATGACTCTGAAATTTTGTTTGTGAAAAATTACAATTTCCCTCGAAATCCCGTTGTCCTGCACAAAAGCGACACATTACTCATACCTGTTTAAAATAGGCAAAAATACATTCAAAAACATCTTTTCATGGTAAAAAATGAACTAATTCATCCAAAAAACCTATAAAAAGACCTTTTACCATGTCATTTTTACCGTCTCACTGTTGAGGTTGAAAAAAAAAGCCTTTGACAAGAAACTTCCCGTGGTTGCTGCGGAAAATCTGACCGTCGGAATCGAACGCCGCTTCACCGAGGTATTTTACACATCCCACTCTTCATTTTTATCCGTTTAGTTTTTGGTTTTTGGTCTCTGTTTCATTTTTTGGGGGGGTTTTGGGTTCAAAATGCGCCCCTCGGCGGACGCAGGTGCCCTTCGGGTGACCTGCGTCCCCCGACTTTTTCTCACACGGGAAAAAGGTCGGGGGACGCAGTCCGCCTTCAGGCGAGATGCGTCCGGACGCCCTGTGCTACAAAGCCGGGGTGCGTCTTCCGCAAAGGGCGCATTTCAAAACCCCAACTCTCTCAAAAAACCACCAAATTTGCTCAAATTAATTTCTAATTGACTCTTTTGATGTGCAGGACCTTAAACATGTTAGACTGGAGAGAGAGAGAGCACGTAGAGGACGATGAAGCTGCGATTAACCACCAACCCTCTCTGGATGCCTTAAGAACATGTGGATTGTACAAATATTGGACCATACCGGGCATGAGGGGCCAGGTAAGATTTTTGGAATGGCTGGTTGAGCGATGGAACGTTCAGGATCAATGTTTTTACATTGGAGGGCACCAGCTCGAGATAGAGCCCTCGGATGTATACTTTCTCACTGGCTTGCCAAACAGAGGTGAGCAACTCAACCTTGCGGGGACCAGGCCGGGTGGCCAATCCCTTGATGATCTCCGCGAGGAGTGGTGCAGACCAGGGACTCGCCATAAAAAAGGCGTGGAGATAAAGCACATCGCTCTGGCAGAACTTAGAGTTATTGCATTTACGGTCACCAGGATTTGTGGCGCGGCCGCCTTGCACATTGCCTCCGGATCCCAAATGCGGATGGCAGTTGACTGTTACCAAGGCACCATCTTCAACTGGTGTGAAGCTGTGTCGGCTCATATGAAGAGCCAACTGACCAAGGCAAAGAACGGACGACTAAAGACTTTTGGATATGGGCCTATAGTCGTGAGCTTTGCCTTGGAGAGAGTTCCTATGCTGATCCCTCAGCAACTCACTGTTGATGACTTGGGTCCTCGGGAGCCAAAGCTTGTTCGATGGGTTGCGGTGATGGCCCGGCATCCTGACGAGGGTGCTGCAGTGGTTCGATTCTCAGACAGTTACTTCGACTGGCTAGAGGGCCAGCTTTTTGTGATACAAGACTTTCCATATGCCGGAATGGATTTCAGAGGTGATCCGGACATGGTTCTTCCACAGGGAGAACAATGGGATGACAGAGGTACTTTCATTTTCACAAGTTTTCTAATTATGTATTTTTATATTTTTCATATATATCGTCTCAAAGTAACAGTAAAATTTTAAAAATGCAGATGTTGGACCACAGCGTCCAGCCAATCTCCGGCCTTACGACAGATGACATCCAGCTGCACCGGCACCGGCCCCACAGGACGCGGCTGCGGAAGTACTAGCTGATTTGGAGCATGATCTAGAGCGTCTCACGGCAGATATACCTGAGACTACTATGGACGATATTCCTATGAGGCTTCAGCGCTTCGTAGTTGCGGTCCCTGGACCGTTTAGGAGATTTTTGCGTAAGGTAGCGCGCGCAGTGGTGTCGTACAGAGAGCACCACCAGTGATTGACTAGTCACTTTTGTAGTCACATGTGACATTTTTGACTTTTTGTACTATCATTTTGCCGATCATAAGGTGTGTTAAACCTATGATCGAAGACGATGTATATATTTTTGGACACACTTCTATCTATATCTATATATCACTATTACCGGCTTATCTTGTTTAACATGTATGATGAAATGTCTTTTAAATTTACTTGCATGATTATTATAAATGTCTGTCCAACACTCGAGAAGCAATTGCATCTGCTAATGTATTCAAAGACCTTGGAATATGTTGATATTCAATGTAATCAAATTCACGTTCCAAGAGACGCACTCTCAAAAACAACCTTAACAACACAGGATTTCTAATGGCATAAACTCTATTAAGCTGTAATACAACAAGTTCAGAATCTAACCTCACAATCAAACGTCGAATTCCAAATGAAATAGATTCGGATAATAATTCAACCACTGCACTGTATTCTGCAATGTTATTCGTTGTTTGACCGAGGCTTACCCCATGCATAGAAACTAACTCGTCAGAGGGCGAATAGATAACCCAAGCTGCGGAAGAGATATTCCGTGTACTACGACAAGCACCATCAGCAAATCCAATGTATGTTTGGAGAGGCGTCGACATCTACAATATCAAGAGAAAAACCAAGATGAGCCAAAATAATGACGAAAAACCACACTTGCTAAGCTAAGCACACTGACTAAACTAACACACTTGCTAGCTAGAAAGGAAATCTAACCTATCTAAAAATTTCTCCATCCATCATTTTAAGCATAATACCTCTTTAGGTAAAGTCCATTTCTGGGTTTGCCCAAAGAGTCCCCATCAAAATCAACTAACTCATAAGCCCCTTTTGCTAGCTTTCGCTTTACAATGTAGGGCCCATGCCACATGGGAACGAATTTTCCAGCACCTAGCTTATCGTTCGCTTGATCATATAATAGTACTAGGTCTCCTTCTGAAAAACTTCGAGGAGTTACATTTTTATCGTACTGGGCTTTCATTCGTTTCGCGTGAGTCTCGATGGCTAAAGTAGCGTCACGTCGAGTCTCATCTAATTTAGCCAAGTATAACAACCGTTTCTCCTCTTCGGAAGTAGCTGGAAGTAATTCGACAGCCATTTGAAGTGATGGGATTTCGCATTCAATAGGTAACACAGCTTCTAAGCCATAAACTAGCTGAAAAGGGGTGAAACCTGTTGAATTTTTCACTGAAGTTCGATATGCCCATAGCGCCGAAAATAACATGTTATGCCAATTCGTTCGATGGATACCAATGATCCGTCGAATCATGACGACTAGAACTTTGTTGATTGACTCAACCAAACCGTTGGCTTGCGGATAATAAGGTGTAGAGCTATCGTGGCGCAAACCAAGCTGGCTTGTAAGCTCAGTCATCATGACATTTCGAAAATGGCTTCCATGGTCCATAATGATTGCTTGTGGGACACCAAACCTAGTTATGATATGATTGAATACGAAAAGTGCAGCTGTCTTGCCGCTTGCGTCGAATGTAGGCATCGCCTCGGCCCACTTAGTAAAATAATCAACCGCAAGGATGATATACGCATGCCCCCCGGCCGAGTGAGGGTTACAAGTAATAAAGTCAATGCCCCATTTGGCGAATGGACCAGCGGCAATTATAGGGTGGAGAGGAGCAGGTGGAGCGCGCATCTTGCGATCAAACACTTGACAGTTGTGGCATTTTCTGACGGCAAGGATACAATCTTTAAACATAGACGGCCAGAAATAGCCAGCGCGCAACACCTTCTGAGCTGTGGCATACCCAGACATATGACCGCCACATGCTCCAGAGTGACAATCATTCAAAACTCTCTCAGCCTCATCGTGAGTTAAACAACGTCGAAAAACTAAGTCTGCCCCCAGGCGATAAAGTGTATCTCCAATAATTCTGTATTGCTGGGATTGAAACCGAATTTTTCGACGGTTTTCCTTGGAAGTTTCAGGCCGAAAGGTTTGGGTTTGGAGATAGATGATTATATCCCCATACCACGGATCTACAGTGCTAATAAGAAACAAAGATTCGTCCGCAATGGACTCCTCTGCCACAGTCTCTGTGTCAGCACTCGGGAAATCACACATCAATTCCGCGAAGACTAAAGATTTCTTAGACTTGGACTTCTCAAACTCCAAGTCGAACTCTTGCAGGATGACGATCCATTTAGAGTACTTGCCCCCTAGCAGTTGTTTTGTCAAGATATAAATCATAGGGTTGCAATCCGAAATAACAGTAGTTTTGCGGAGAAGAATGTAGTGACGAAAACGCTGGACAGCTTGAACGGCTGCCAGGGCCAATTTCTCCACATGTGAATATTTTAACTCAGTTGGATTTAAGGTTCTGCTAAGGTAATATATCACATGCTCTGCTTTGAATTCATCTTCTTGAACTAACACCATTCCAATGGTGGAATGCGAAGCTGCGAGGTATAAGAAGTAGTCCTGGTTGTAGTTGGGAGGATGCAATAACGGTGCATGGGTCAACGCGTGTTTTAATGCATCAAAAGATTGTTGAGCAATCTCGTCCCAAAAGAATTGTACGTTCTGTTTCAACAACCGTGTAAAACCTTTAGTGACCTCGGCGTAGTTAGGGATGAATCGGCGTAAAAAGTTTGCTTTCCCTTGCAAACTTTGGAGTTGGCGCAAACTCGAAGGAGGAGGCAATTGGATGATAGCCTCGACTTTCGAGGGATCGACGCGAATGCCGGTTTTGGAAACAACAAATCCCAGCAATCGACCTGTTTCTATACAGAAAACACACTTGTGGGGATTCAACCGAATTCGATAATGCCTACACCTCATAAAGATTGCTCGTAGGTGGACAAGGTGATCAGCTCGGTGTAAAGAATGAGCAGGCAAATCATCGAGATAGGGTTGCACAATGTGCTTGATGTCATGAAATGCATAAGACATGGCCCGTTGAAAAGTAGCACCGGCATTCTTAAGGCCAAAAGGTAATTTGCAATAAGCAAATGTCCCCCATGGACAAATGAATGCCGTTTTTGGTTGATCGGCAGGTAGAATATTGATTTGATTATAACCTGAGAAACCATCCATGAAGGAAAACATCTCACTTCCGGCACAATCATCAATAATTTGATCGATATAAGGCGTAGGATAGTTGTCTTTTGGACAAGCTCGATTGATATCCCTATAATCGATACAGATTCTTATTGTTCCTTGTTTTTTATTGACGGGAACAATATTCGATACCCAATCCGTTAACGGGATCGGATAAATGAAACCTGCTTTCAACAGCTTTTCGACTTCTGCTTTGATTGCAGCTGCTTTTCGAGGGTGAATCTGACGCAACCGTTGCCGAATGGGTTTAGCATCCGGGTAGGTTTTGATTTCATGAACAACAATGGCAGGATCGATTCCTGGCATTTCTTCTCGTAGGACCAGGCAAACACGTCGCGGAATTCTTGGAATAGGGCCTTGTAAGTTTGGATTTCTTCTTCAGTACATGCGGCACCTATATGAATGTTCTCCTCGATTCCGGGCTTCACTGAAATATCAATGGGAATAGTACGAGAAATATTCCCTAAATTCAGCTCTGAATCAGAATGTTTCGTTGGATCCTGAGCGTCTTTGACATATTCAGCGGTAAAGATAGATGAAAAATCATTTTCAAATGCATCATCCTTAGGTAAAAACGAAGATCTGTGATGGAGATCTTCCCATGGTAGATCATCTACACTTAGGATTTCGCGAAGTTGTTCGTCAGATGACACTTCTTCGGGAAACGTTATCCGTTCTAAGGGTGAGGTGAAAAGTGACTCTTCACTGACCACATTCATTTGGTCGGTTGAATGAAAGTCGGTAAAAGACATAAGAGCTTCATAAGCAATCTCATACGGACTCAACGGCATAACATCACCGAGTGAGTCTAGCTCAGAGTCAGAGGGAACATACCAAGGATCATCATAAATAATGTTTTCTGACGTGATCATATGAATTGTTGCGACTGAAGGGTCTGCATTGAGTGGAGGGAGAGGAAAAGTTCCCAGTAAACCGGAATCCTTAACTAAACCTACACCAATGTCCCTATAAGGGATTGTCGTTTTACCAACATGCTGGATAGTTTCTAAAGAGGTTGGGTCGGATGAAAAGTATGTCAGCTGATCAATAGTCACGATCTTACCGTTATGTGGAAACTTAATGACTCTGAAGACCGATGAAACGACCGCTGTCATAGCATATGACCAACTTCGACCCAAAAGAAGGTTGTAGTCTAGAGGGGCATCAACCACTTCCACATCCAGACTAACGGTTTTACCTTCGACCCCTATAGGCAATTCTTGTAGAATACCAAACGGACGGAACCCACGGCCATCAAAGGCCTTAAGGATGGTGGGGGATTGGTTCAACGAAGGAGAACCAAGCGATCTCCAACATTGAATCGACATAATACACGTAGAAGCTCCCTCATCAATCACAGTCCGATGAATAGGCCTGTTTTTGACTATCACTGGAATTTGGAAAGCCATTTGATGGGGGAGACGCGGTGTACTACTTTCTAGATCAAAGATCATTAGGTTCGGGTCCTGAACATCGACAGCTCCAATAGCCGACAAAAGCAATTTTCGTTGCGCTGGACATGATTGCAGCACTTCGAGTGCCGACATTGCTGAAGGTGAAACAGCTAAGTCTTCAACAATGTTGTAATTCTGGGCTGCTCTCGCATGTGGATTGAAAGCAGACCTTCGAAGTACACCCTTGGCGGGCGGCTTAATCACTAAGTCTGGGTTAGGTTTTTCGATCTGTAGTGGATCGGAACCAGGAGTTGAGGTTGATGGGTTAGAGTGAGAAGATTCTGCTTCTTTACCATCAACAGGAGCCTTACTACCATAATCTTGCGATCGAGTCGCAATCCTGACATGAGACATCATCAAAATGGGTTCTTCACTGGCATTCGAAGAAGAACCTATCATCTTATTTTCCTGCTCGGGAAATGGATTCTTTAACACAGCAGGAGTGGGAGAACCTTTAACTATTTTCACTACCTCGGCCCGATGAGGGCAGTCTCTCGTAAAATGATCTTCTTCACAAATGAGACAAGGATAACGAGGTTTGCGCTTTTCGTCATTGGTTTCCGACTTTTCCGTTTTCTCCTTTGGAGCCTTGTCTGCTTTAGCCTTCTTTTTTCCTTTCTTCTTTCCACCGTTTTTGGATTTGGCCGTAGATGACTCTACAGCGTGAATGTCGGCGGTAAGTTCAGGAGGAGAAGACTCTCCTGTCGGAGAATCAGGCAAAGTGATAATTGGAGTATTGGAGGTCTTGGAAGACTTCTTCTTACTCTTCGTAGTCACGATACCGATCATACCATCAGCGGCATGAGATCCCGAAGGAGCAGCAGCGATTTGGTTTGACTTTGGAAGATCCGGAATTTTCTCGTGTAACGTACCCGACTGAGTGTAAACTAAGTCAAGGTATTGTGCCTGAGCAATGACTTGCTCCTCAGTAACTACTCCGGCCTTAGCTACATCTTCAGTAATTCTTGGTAATAATGATTTGACAAACCATTCAGCTAAGATTTGGTCCGGGATAAAAACTTTCACTAATCTTCTTCGACGTCTCCACTCATGGATGTGATCAGAAATGTACGTGGATGTCGATTGTTTTAGCGAAGTTAATAATTCTGTACCATTATCGTATCTGACTGGTAACTGAAAATGAGTTAAGAATGAAGTAGCTAACTGGCTAAAGTTGTAAAAAGAAGCCCGTGGCAACTCAATGTACCACTTGGCTGCGAGACCAATGAGTGTACGCTGGAAAAGACGTAAGCGGATAGAATCATCTGAGATGGAATTTGATGCACACCAGAGGTGGTAAGTCATCACGTGATTAGACGGATCCTCTCCAGACTTACCTTCGAACTTGGGTATATCGCTGGGCAACTTATTTGGCATTGGCGGCCAGAACGGAAGATATTGAATTGGATCGTTCGTTAGGCGCGTCAAGTCGGGTAAATCTAAAGTCGCAATAAACGGTAACTGCCGGTTAGGATCTCTAAAACTCTGAGTCACAATACCAGCCCCAGGAGGAGGATATCCAGGATAACTAGGAACAGGAGTCGCATTTGGGATATTATATCCTCCTGGAAAACCAGGATTAACCGGACCGTACTGGGGTTGCTGAGGTGGTTGATAAGTGTACCCAGGATACGGTTGATACTGGTAAACCGGTTGTTGGGCAGCTTGCCCAGGTTGATACTGTCCCTGGTACGGAGGTTGAACAAATTGAGGTTGAGTAGTAACAACCGTACTTGTACCAGGTTGGCCTGCAGGCATCTGGACTGTGGTTTGAACCGTGGGTCCAGACAACGGTACAGATGTCTGAGGAGCGGTTACAGGGACAGTAGAAACCGGAGCTGCCGATACTCCAGAAGTAAGCATGGTAGATGAAGCGGTAGTTGCTGCAGCCGTGTGAGGAGGAGTACTAGGTGCAATTGGCGGCTGAGTAACTACGGAAGTTACAGGGGTCTGAACACTTGACTGGACAAGTTGCGGTTGCTGGGGTGGACCAGGAACTGCAGGTTGTCCTGCTTGAGGTACCGACTGTATACTTGGTTGCGACATCTGTTGACCTTGTGACGGATCCCATGTTAACATTCCAGGGTATTGACTCGTAACAGGTTGAGGATACTGAGATCCATAGCCGTATTGAGGATAGGGTTGATAACTGTAAGGTGTAGTCCCATATGATTGCCCTTGAGGTGGTTGATAACCTTGACCAGGGTATTGACCCGTAGGTTGATAACCTTGAGGTAAATACGAATACTGGGGTTGACCTTGACCTTGAGGTTGGTATCCTTGAGGTTGATACCCTTGGGGTTGATACCCTTGGGGTTGCCATCCTTGAGGTTGCCATCCTTGAGGTTGATACTGATACTGAGGTTGACTTTGGGGTACATATTGAGGCTGGGGTTGCCCCCCAGTCACGAATGAAGTACCTTGAGGTTGCCCCCCAGGCATTAACGAAGGCTGCCCCCCAGGCGGTAATTGGCCACCTTGAGGTTGGTTAATGGGAGTTGAACCTGACATCATATAAACGTCACCTATACTCAATGGTACATTACCACTGTTTCCAACTAATAACCCATGATCAATGGGTTGAGGAGATGCTCCCGCAAAGGTACCAGAAAGTGATTGATACCCAGTAGGAACAGAAGGACCGCCATGTAAAAATGATTCAGGACTTTGTGAAAACACAGATGACTGACCAGACATATTTACAGGAGAATGAATTCCTCTAGGTGGAACCGGAGTACGAGGTGTAGAAAAACCTACTGAGTTGTCTAAAAAATTGGTTAATGCAAGGTACCAAGATTCACTTCTAGGAGGACTGTAAAAGATGGATTCACGCTCCCTTAGATCAAGGGTAATTAGATCTTCAGAATCAGAAACGCCTATTTCTTCCTCTGGAACAAGTTCTTCTATAGCAATTAATCCAACAGGAAGATTTTCGGTGATAATTCTTTCTATTCTTGGTGAATCAGGAACACTAGGAGTTGGAGTAACAGGTTCTGAAATTTCAGGTTCTTCGCCTGTTTCACTGGCAGATGAAAAACTACCAGCAAGCTCGGAAACTGTAACAGCTTCGGGATTGTAACCTGTTTCTAATCTTTGGTAATCTGGATGGACTACCAAAGAAGATTCTCCTTCTTCAGGTGAACCTACTTTACTGCCACTAGGAGTTACAAGGACCTTTAAACCCTCTAAATTACTGGGGTCGTCTCGAGGAGGTGAACCCCTAAGTTCACGGGATCTTCTCAACAATTCGGCCACAGAAACAACTTCAGGAGACTGGCCCGCAATGCGACGGGACCTTCTCGGTAATTCCGCCACAATTAAAGATTTTAACTACAACACACGAAAACAAAGTAAAAAATTTCAAATCAAACCACCTAAAGTCTTCTAAAGAACCAATCAAATTTGAAGCACACGCCTAAATAATCTAGAGCGTCAAACCACACACAAACAGTAGTCTTCCGGACCAAAAACGCTAGTTGGTGATTAGGCCCAACCTCGCAGGATTCAGTACAGAAATAGTGGGTGGAACAGTTACCCCGGCAACCTGCTTAATGAATAGACTGGACCAAGTTCCTCCACTTTAACCGTCTCGAAGTGAAGCGAACCCCCCAGAAAATCCAAGTGAGTATAACCGACGTCTGCTCCAGGTACAGTGGGACCTTCCCTCCACCGTCACCTTGGGTAGAATCCTAGATATTATGGCCACTAAGGTTACCAATCACAACAATTACACCTGGGGGAACAGTCTAAACTCCGACAGCACGCAAGGGCAGAGTAGCAAGCTCCAATCCCCTTACCGGCTCCTTGACAACAATCCAAGGTTTACCGATAAGTGACCCCTGGCTCCTCGACAATGGTTAATCCGAGGTTTACCGTTTGTAATACGTACTGCCTGGCGTCGTTCCCAACGAGGGAGGAATGATCCCCTCACTGGTTCGGACACGAGCTCGTGTTTCTCCTTTAAGAGGAGCTTTCCCAGAATGTAACTGAAACAATTGGATTTGTTCTACTCAAGATAGACTATCTGTTTGGTTTTGTAGTCTTGGAGAGTTAAGTACTCACCTACTCCAAGACCCTAGCCTAAGCTATGTTGGTGCTTCAGAGCCCTAGAAAAATAAAGATTACTAGATTGATTTTAATTTAAGCGTTACTTTTAAGGTTGTTTCTTAAGTCAAAAGGTGATGGAAGTGAAACTAGTGGTGTGTTGACTCGACTCGAAACCACTACAAAATGCACCTAAAATGATTTATCCACTACTTTACTTTTTCGATGAATTGCTTAACTAAAAAGTTGAGAGAATGCAATCTTTATAAAAGCAACTTCTTAATTGAAGACAATCAAAGAAACAATTCGTTTGTCTTTTCCAAGCATAAAAACATAACTTCTCTTTACATGCACGAAAAAACTCTTTTCTTCTTTTGAAAACAAAAGCTACTTGAAACAAGACTTTTTAAGAAGATGTTTTTGTATTTTTCTTTTAATAAAGCAAGTAAATCTAATATAACCAAAAATCAATCTTAACAACTCTTAAAATCTATGAAAATGCACTCATAAGCAAACTAAAAGCAAATTTACTCTAAGCAATCTTAACGAGGCCAAAACTAACAATGATTATTTCTAAGGTGTTTTACTTGATCACAATCAAATCAAGGACTAGCTTATTGCAGAATCAAAAACTAGCCAAAACAAAACTCTAATCTTTTTGTTCTTTTTGTAAAATGGAAATCAATACTTTATAAACAAGTAATTCGAAATTTGACCCAAAACAACTCAAATGGCAAGTTGCTCAAACAAGGAGACTTTACGACAGGCTCAACTTCTAAGAAGGTTGACTAACCAGAGATATCTAAGGCTGGACAACTTTCTAAGCTCAAAGTTACTACAAAGCCTTTCCAAAAATCAAACCCTAGGTCTAAACTTCGTTGAAAACCACTAAAACACTCAAAGCTCACAAAACTAGTTCAGGTGAGAATTCTTGACAGGGTACTAAAGGATCTTGGCAGAAAATACTAAGGAAAAACAAAATCTAAAAGTAATTTAAAGCAAAAATGGAATTTTCTTAACTTTTACAGGAAGACGCAGGCCACCCGTTGTCACAGGTGCGGCCCCGCACTGTGCAGTCGACAACAGCGCGTCCAAGGACGCACTGTGCAGCACACAGAGACTGCGTCCTTCTGGAAAAAGGAAGAAAAACTAAAGCCAACTAAATCTAAAGCTAAGCCACCCAAATACTAATTCTCACAGTCAAAAACGAGAAAATAAAAATGATTTTCTCAAAGCAAAGTTCATATAAAGGAAAAGACTCTCTCATTAATGGATTCCCCAGTGGAGTCGCCAATTTGTCACACGGAATCTGTCAAGGGTGCGGACACGACTGACCTTCCTAGAAGTCTAAGACGTTCTAATGACAAACAAGACAAAATGGAGTGATCTTTCTCTAAATACACCTTTTACAACATGAAAACTACAAGTGTTTAGGCTTACCTTATTCCAAAACGCTGTTGTTGAAGTCCGTTCTTGACGATCCGGATGAGCTCCTCCTTCAAGTCAATTCCTGCAACCACAAACAATCAAACAATTACCAAGCACTTGCATTTCATATAATAAAACATATATTCAACATGCAGACCAAGGAACACATGAAATAACTCATTAACACAAGCTATTGAGAAAAATAAACCAGTTTGTATTAATAACGAAACAAAGAAACTCTTACAACCTGGCCTTGGTGTTGTGCAAGTTCCTCCCAGGGTCCATCAAGGGTTTTCCTCTACTTTGACAAAGCTCACCCTCTCCCAAGTAGAATCAAGTGAAGACAATCTCTCCTCACAAAGGCTCTAATGGAAGACCTAAATCCTGCAGCATTTACCCAAAGAAAATGTATAGCTCCAACCTCCTCTCCTTGTGGCTCAATGCCTTTATTTATAGTGCTGTAAAGAGGTTATTCAGGTCCACTATCAATGGGATCATCCCCCTCTATGGGTGGGATAGCTCCCTTATTGATGGGATAAGTTCCCCCTTAATAGAGATACATGAACCAACTGGAGGCGCATCCATTTCATCAAACCGACCTCTAGAATGTTCTAGAAGTAACCACAAGTAACTTTTTCAAGATAAAACTCGCGCATTTTGCCTTTTACAGAGGGACGCACCTGTCCCTTAATATACAGAGCGTCCATGGACGCAGATTTTGTGAACATGGTCAGCGTCCCCGCAGGTAAGGCTAGAGAGAACCTGCGACCCCAGAGATAAACATAGTTTTTACAAGACTTTCTCTCTTCTTTGAGTTTGAGATGGATAACAGAGGCATGAGACTTGCCTAAGAGGGTAGCATGACTGTTGATTTGAGCCATACTAACTGTAAGTAGTCAAGGTGACATTTTTTTAGTGTAACAGATTGCCCCCTAAAGTGCGAAGCCTGGAATAGAGTAGGGTTTTGTAATTCTAGGAAGGGTGAAGCGCTTTATCATTTTAAGGATTGCCTTGTGGATGGCCTGGTTGGAACCTGCAATTTTCAACACAAAATACATGGATAAGATTATATCATCACTGAGGTAGGCATTCCCATACTCAGATTCAAAACTTTAACTAATGGACTAACTATTCTGATACAGGAATGATCTTGCAGTACATCATTTTTATAGACTTTTATAGACACAGTATGGACGCAGCCATCTGTTTATGATAAGTCTACATAGACAATGAATACAAAACTCCTCGCAGCCTGGATGGTAGAAACTAGATCCAGGGTCTTCACTTCTACTTCTCGAATTGGTACGATTCTAGCCATGTGATAAAATGATTCGATGTCGAACATGGTAGAAACCACTTGATTACCAGTCAATGATGTAAACTGTTAACAAGCGTGAGATATTCCCCTGCACTGTATTCTGCAATGTTATTCGTTGTTTGACCGAGGCTTACCCCATGCATAGAAACTAACTCGTCAGAGGGCGAATAGATAACCCAAGCTGCGGAAGAGATATTCCGTGTACTACGACAAGCACCATCAGCAAATCCAATGTATGTTTGGAGAGGCGTCGACATCTACAATATCAAGAGTAAAACCAAGATGAGTCAAAATAATGAGGAAAAACGACACTTGCTAAGCTAAGCACACTGACTAAACTAACACACTTGCTAGCTAGAAAGGAAATCTAACCTATCTAAAAATTTCTCCATCCATCATTTTAAGCATAATACCTCTTTAGGTAAAGTCCATTTCTGGGTTTGCCCAAAGAGTCCCCATCAAAATCAACTAACTCATAAGCCCCTTTTGCTAGCTTTCGCTTTAAAATGTAGGGCCCATGCCACATGGGAACGAATTTTCCAGCACCTAGCTTATCGTTCGCTTGATCATATAATAGTACTAGGTCTCCTTCTGAAAAACTTCGAGGAGTTACATTTTTATCGTACTGGGCTTTCATTCGTTTTGCGTGAGTCTCGATGGCTAAAGTAGCGTCACGTCGAGTCTCATCTAATTTAGCCAAGTATAACAACCGTTTCTCCTCTTCGGAAGTAGCTGGAAGTAATTCGACAGCCATTTGAAGTGATGGGATTTCGCATTCAATAGGTAACACAGCTTCTAAGCCATAAACTAGCTGAAAAGGGGTGAAACCTGTTGAATTTTTCACTGAAGTTCGATATGCCCATAGCGCCGAAAATAACATGTTATGCCAATTCGTTCGATGGATACCAATGATCCGTCGAATCATGACGACTAGAACTTTGTTGATTGACTCAACCAAACCGTTGGCTTGCGGATAATAAGGTGTAGAGCTATCGTGGCGCAAACCAAGCTGACTTGTAAGCTCAGTCATCATGACATTTCGAAAATGGCTTCCATGGTCCGAATGATTGCTTGTGGGACACCAAACCTAGTTATGATATGATTGAATACGAAAAGTGCAGCTGTCTTGCCGCTTGCGTCGAATGTAGGCATCGCCTCGGCCCACTTAGTAAAATAATCAACCGCAAGGATGATATACGCATGCCCCCCGGCCGAGTGAGGGTTACAAGTAATAAAGTCAATGCCCCATTTGGCGAATGGACCAGCGGCAATTATAGGGTGGAGAGGAGCAGGTGGAGCGCGCATCTTGCGATCAAACACTTGACAGTTGTGGCATTTTCTGACGGCAAGGATACAATCTTTAAACATAGACGGCCAGAAATAGCCAGCGCGCAACACCTTCTGAGCTGTGGCATACCCAGACATATGACCGCCACATGCTCCAGAGTGACAATCATTCAAAACTCTCTCAGCCTCATCGTGAGTTAAACAACGTCGAAAAACTAAGTCTGCCCCCAGGCGATAAAGTGTATCTCCAATAATTCTGTATTGCTGGGATTGAAACCGAATTTTTCGACGGTTTTCCTTGGAAGTTTCAGGCCGAAAGGTTTGGGTTTGGAGATAGATGATTGTATCCCCATACCATGGATCTACAGTGCTAATAAGAAACAAAGATTCGTCCGCAATGGACTCCTCTGCCACAGTCTCTGTGTCAGCACTCGGGAAATCACACATTAATTCCGCGAAGACTAAAGATTTCTTAGACTTGGACTTCTCAAACTCCAAGTCGAACTCTTGCAGGATTACGATCCATTTAGAGTACTTGCCCCCTAGCAGTTGTTTTGTCAAGATATAAATCATAGGGTTGCAATCCGAAATAACAGTAGTTTTGCGGAGAAGAATGTAGTGACGAAAACGCTGGACAGCTTGAACGGCTGCCAGGGCCAATTTCTCCACATGTGAATATTTTAACTCAGTTGGATTTAAGGTTCTGCTAAGGTAATATATCACATGTTCTGCTTTGAATTCATCTTCTTGAACTAACACCATTCCAATGGTGGAATGCGAAGCTGCGAGGTATAAGAAGTAGTCCTGGTTGTAGTTGGGAGGATGCAATAACGGTGCATGGGTCAACGCGTGTTTTAATGCATCAAAAGATTGTTGAGCAATCTCGTCCCAAAAGAATTGTACGTTCTGTTTCAACAACCGTGTAAAACCTTTAGTGACCTCGGCGTAGTTAGGGATGAATCGGCGTAAAAAGTTTGCTTTCCCTTGCAAACTTTGGAGTTGGCGCAAACTCGAAGGAGGAGGCAATTGGATGATAGCCTCGACTTTCGAGGGATCGACGCGAATGCCGGTTTTGGAAACAACAAATCCCAGCAATCGACCTGTTTCTATACAGAAAACACACTTGTGGGGATTCAACCGAATTCGATAATGCCTACACCTCATAAAGATTGCTCGTAGGTGGACAAGGTGATCAGCTCGGTGTAAAGAATGAGCAGGCAAATCATCGAGATAGGGTTGCACAATGTGCTTGATGTCATGAAATGCATAAGACATGGCCCGTTGAAAAGTAGCACCGGCATTCTTAAGGCCAAAAGGTAATTTGCAATAAGCAAATGTCCCCCATGGACAAATGAATGCCGTTTTTGGTTGATCGGCAGGTAGAATATTGATTTGATTATAACCGGAGAAACCATCCATGAAGGAAAACATCTCACTTCCGGCACAATCATCAATAATTTGATCGATATAAGGCGTAGGATAGTTGTCTTTTGGACAAGCTCGATTGATATCCCTATAATCGATACAGATTCTTATTGTTCCTTGTTTTTTATTGACGGGAACAATATTCGATACCCAATCCGTTAACGGGATCGGATAAATGAAACCTGCTTTCAACAGCTTTTCGACTTCTGCTTTGATTGCAGCTGCTTTTCGAGGGTGAATCTGACGCAACCGTTGCCGAATGGGTTTAGCATCCGGGTAGGTTTTGATTTCATGAACAACAATGGCAGGATCGATTCCTGGCATTTCTTCGTAGGACCAGGCAAACACGTCGCGGAATTCTTGGAATAGGGCCTTGTAAGTTTGGATTTCTTCTTCAGTACATGCGGCACCTATATGAATGTTCTCCTCGATTCCGGGCTTCACTGAAATATCAATGGGAATAGTACGAGAAATATTCCCTAAATTCAGCTCTGAATCAGAATGTTTCGTTGGATCCTGAGCGTCTTTGACATATTCAGCGGTAAAGATAGATGAAAAATCATTTTCAAATGCATCATCCTTAGGTAAAAACGAAGATCTGTGATGGAGATCTTCCCATGGTAGATCATCTACACTTAGGATTTCGCGAAGTTGTTCGTCAGATGACACTTCTTCGGGAAACGTTATCCGTTCTAAGGGTGAGGTGAAAAGTGACTCTTCACTGACCACATTCATTTGGTCGGTTGAATGAAAGTCGGTAAAAGACATAAGAGCTTCATAAGCAATCTCATACGGACTCAACGGCATAACATCACCGAGTGAGTCTAGCTCAGAGTCAGAGGGAACATACCAAGGATCATCATAAATAATGTTTTCTGACGTGATCATATGAATTGTTGCGACTGAAGGGTCTGCATTGAGTGGAGGGAGAGGAAAAGTTCCCAGTAAACCGGAATCCTTAACTAAACCTACACCAATGTCCCTATAAGGGATTGTCGTTTTGCCAACATGCTGGATAGTTTCTAAAGAGGTTGGGTCGGATGAAAAGTATGTCAGCTGATCAATAGTCACGATCTTACCGTTATGTGGAAACTTAATGACTCTGAAGACCGATGAAACGACCGCTGTCATAGCATATGACCAACTTCGACCCAAAAGAAGGTTGTAGTCTAGAGGGGCATCAACCACTTCCACATCCAGACTAACGGTTTTACCTTCGACCCCTATAGGCAATTCTTGTAGAATACCAAACGGACGGAACCCACGGCCATCAAAGGCCTTAAGGATGGTGGGGGATTGGTTCAACGAAGGAGAACCAAGCGATCTCCAACATTGAATCGACATAATACACGTAGAAGCTCCCTCATCAATCACAGTCCGATGAATAGGCCTGTTTTTGACTATCACTGGAATTTGGAAAGCCATTTGATGGGGGAGACGCGGTGTACTACTTTCTAGATCAAAGATCATTAGGTTCGGGTCCTGAACATCGACAGCTCCAATAGCCGACAAAAGCAATTTTCGTTGCGCTGGACATGATTGCAGCACTTCGAGTGCCGACATTGCTGAAGGTGAAACAGCTAAGTCTTCAACAATGTTGTAATTCTGGGCTGCTCTCGCATGTGGATTGAAAGCAGACCTTCGAAGTACACCCTTGGCGGGCGGCTTAATCACTAAGTCTGGGTTAGGTTTTTCGATCTGTAGTGGATCGGAACCAGGAGTTGAGGTTGATGGGTTAGAGTGAGAAGATTCTGCTTCTTTACCATCAACAGGAGCCTTACTACCATAATCTTGCGATCGAGTCGCAATCCTGACATGAGACATCATCAAAATGGGTTCTTCACTGGCATTCGAAGAAGAACCTATCATCTTATTTTCCTGCTCGGGAATGGATTCTTTAACACAGCAGGAGTGGGAGAACCTTTAACTATTTTCACTACCTCGGCCCGATGAGGGCAGTCTCTCGTAAAATGATCTTCTTCACAAATGAGACAAGGATAACGAGGTTTGCGCTTTTCGTCATTGGTTTCCGACTTTTCCGTTTTCTCCTTTGGAGCCTTGTCTGCTTTAGCCTTCTTTTTTCCTTTCTTCTTTCCACCGTTTTTGGATTTGGCCGTAGATGACTCTACAGCGTGAATGTCGGCGGTAAGTTCAGGAGGAGAAGACTCTCCTGTCGGAGAATCAGGCAAAGTGATAATTGGAGTATTGGAGGTCTTGGAAGACTTCTTCTTACTCTTCGTAGTCACGATACCGATCATACCATCAGCGGCATGAGATCCCGAAGGAGCAGCAGCGATTTGGTTTGACTTTGGAAGATCTGGAATTTTCTCGTGTAACGTACCCGACTGAGTGTAAACTAAGTCAAGGTATTGTGCCTGAGCAATGACTTGCTCCTCAGTAACTACTCCGGCCTTAGCTACATCTTCAGTAATTCTTGGTAATAATGATTTGACAAACCATTCAGCTAAGATTTGGTCCGGGATAAAAACTTTCACTAATCTTCTTCGACGTCTCCACTCATGGATGTGATCAGAAATGTACGTGGATGTCGATTGTTTTAGCGAAGTTAATAATTCTGTACCATTATCGTATCTGACTGGTAACTGAAAATGAGTTAAGAATGAAGTAGCTAACTGGCTAAAGTTGTAAAAAGAAGCCCGTGGCAACTCAATGTACCACTTGGCTGCGAGACCAATGAGTGTACGCTGGAAAAGACGTAAGCGGATAGAATCATCTGAGATGGAATTTGATGCACACCAGAGGTGGTAAGTCATCACGTGATTAGACGGATCCTCTCCAGACTTACCTTCGAACTTGGGTATATCGCTGGGCAACTTATTTGGCATTGGCGGCCAGAACGGAAGATATTGAATTGGATCGTTCGTTAGGCGCGTCAAGTCGGGTAAATCTAAAGTCGCAATAAACGGTAACTGCCGGTTAGGATCTCTAAAACTCTGAGTCACAATACCAGCCCCAGGAGGAGGATATCCAGGATAACTAGGAACAGGAGTCGCATTTGGGATATTATATCCTCCTGGAAAACCAGGATTAACCGGACCGTACTGGGGTTGCTGAGGTGGTTGATAAGTGTACCCAGGATACGGTTGATACTGGTAAACCGGTTGTTGGGCAGCTTGCCCAGGTTGATACTGTCCCTGGTACGGAGGTTGAACAAATTGAGGTTGAGTAGTAACAACCGTACTTGTACCAGGTTGGCCTGCAGGCATCTGGACTGTGGTTTGAACCGTGGGTCCAGACAACGGTACAGATGTCTGAGGAGCGTTACAGGGACAGTAGAAACCGGAGCTGCCGATACTCCAGAAGTAAGCATGGTAGATGAAGCGGTAGTTGCTGCAGCCGTGTGAGGAGGAGTACTAGGTGCAATTGGCGGCTGAGTAACTACGGAAGTTACAGGGGTCTGAACACTTGACTGGACAGGTTGCGGTTGCTGGGGTGGACCAGGAACTGCAGGTTGTCCTGCTTGAGGTACCGACTGTATACTTGGTTGCGACATCTGTTGACCTTGTGACGGATCCCATGTTAACATTCCAGGGTATTGACTCGTAACAGGTTGAGGATACTGAGATCCATAGCCGTATTGAGGATAGGGTTGATAACTGTAAGGTGTAGTCCCATATGATTGCCCTTGAGGTGGTTGATAACCTTGACCAGGGTATTGACCCGTAGGTTGATAACCTTGAGGTAAATACGAATACTGGGGTTGACCTTGACCTTGAGGTTGGTATCCTTGAGGTTGATACTCTTGGGGTTGCCATCCTTGAGGTTGCCATCCTTGAGGTTGATACTGATACTGAGGTTGACTTTGGGGTACATATTGAGGCTGGGGTTGATACCCTTGAGGTTGCCCCCCAGTCACGAATGAAGTACCTTGAGGTTGCCCCCCAGGCATTAACGAAGGCTGCCCCCCAGGCGGTAATTGGCCACCTTGAGGTTGGTTAATGGGAGTTGAACCTGACATCATATAAACGTCACCTATACTCAATGGTACATTACCAGTGTTTCCAACTAATAACCCATGATCAATGGGTTGAGGAGATGCTCCCGCAAAGGTACCAGAAAGTGATTGATACCCAGTAGGAACAGAAGGACCGCCATGTAAAAATGATTCAGGACTTTGTGAAAACACAGATGACTGACCAGACATATTTACAGGAGAATGAATTCCTCTAGGTGGAACTGGAGTACGAGGTGTAGAAAAACTTACTGAGTTGTCTAAAAAATTGGTTAATGCAAGGTACCAAGATTCACTTCTAGGAGGACTGTAAAATATGGATTCACGCTCCCTTAGATCAAGGGTAATTAGATCTTCAGAATTAGAAACGCCTATTTCTTCCTCTGGAACAAGTTCTTCTATAGCAATTAATCCAACAGGAAGATTTTCGGTGATAATTCTTTCTACTCTTGGTGAATCAGGAACACTAGGAGTTGGAGTAACAGGTTCAGAAATTTCAGGTTCTTCGCCTGTTTCACTGGCAGATGAAAAACTACCAGCAAGCTCGGAAACTGTAACAGCTTCGGGATTGTAACCTGTTTCTAATCTTTGGTAATCTGGATGGACTACCAAAGAAGATTCTCCTTCTTCAGGTGAACCTATTTTACTGCCACTAGGAGTTACAAGGACCTTTAAACCCTCTAAATTACTGGGGTCGTCTCGAGGAGGTGAACCCCTAAGTTCACGGGATCTTCTCAACAATTCGGCCACAGAAACAACTTCAGGAGACTGGCCCGCAATGCGACGGGACCTTCTCGGTAATTCCGCCACAATTAAAGATTTTAACTACAACACACGAAAACAAAGTAAAAAATTTCAAATCAAACCACCTAAAGTCTTCTAAAGAACCAATCAAATTTGAAGCACACGCCTAAATAATCTAGAGCGTCAAACCATACACAAACAGTAGTCTTCCAGACCAAAAACGCTAGTTGGTGATTAGGCCCAACCTCGCAGGATTCAGTACAGAAATAGTGGGTGGAACAGTTACCCCGGCAACCTGCTTAATGAATAGACTGGACCAAGTTCCTCCACTTTAACCGTCTCGAAGTGAAGCGAACCCCCCAGAAAATCCAAGTGAGTATAACCGACGTCTGCTCCAGGTACAGTGGGACCTTCCCTCCACCGTCACCTTGGGTAGAATCCTAGATATTATGGCCACTAAGGTTACCAATCACAACAATTACACCTGGGGGAACAGTCTAAACTCCGACAGCACGCAAGGGCAGAGTAGCAAGCTCCAATCCCCTTACCGGCTCCTTGACAACAATCCAAGGTTTACCGATAAGTGACCCCTGGCTCCTCGACAATGGTTAATCCGAGGTTTACCGTTTGTAATACGTACTGCCTGGCGTGGTTCCCAACGAGGGAGGAATGATCCCCTCACTGGTTCAGACACGAGCTCGTGTTTCTCCTTTAAGAGGAGCTTTCCCAGAATGTAACTGAAACAATTGGATTTGTTCTACTCAAGATAGACTATCTGTTTGGTTTTATAGTCTTGGAGAGTTAAGTACTCACCTACTCCAAGACCCTAGCCTAAGCTATGTTAGTGCTTCAGAGCCCTAGAAAAATAAAGATTACTAGATTGATTTTAATTTAAGCGTTACTTTTAAGGTTGTTTCTTAAGTCAAAAGGTGATGGAAGTGAAACTAGTGGTGTGTTGACTCGACTCGAAACCACTACAAAATGCACCTAAAATGATTTATCCACTACTTTACTTTTTCGATGAATTGCTTAACTAAAAAGTTGAGAGAATGCAATCTTTATAAAAGCAACTTCTTAATTGAAGACAATCAAAGAAACAATTCGTTTGTCTTTTCCAAGCATAAAAACATAACTTCTCTTTACATGCACGAAAAAACTCTTTTGTTCTTTTGAAAACAAAAGCTACTTGAAACAAGACTTTTTAAGAAGATATTTTTGTATTTTTATTTTAATAAAGCAAGTAAATCTAATATAACCAAAAATCAATCTTAACAACTCTTAAAATCTATGAAAATGCACTCATAAGCAAACTAAAAGCAAATTTACTCTAAGCAATCTTAACGAGGCCAAAACTAACAATGATTATTTCTAAGGTGTTTTACTTGATCACAATCAAATCAAGGACTAGCTTATTGCAGAATCAAAAACTAGCCAAAACAAAACTCTAATCTTTTTGTTCTTTTTGTAAAATGGAAATCAATACTTTATAAACAAGTAATTCGAAATTTGACCCAAAACAACTCAAATGGCAAGTTGCTCAAACAAGGAGACTTTACGACAGGCTCAACTTCTAAGAAGGTTGACTAACCAGAGATATCTAAGGCTGGACAACTTTCTAAGCTCAAAGTTACTACAAAGCCTTTCCAAAAATCAAACCCTAGGTCTAAACTTCGTTGAAAACCACTAAAACACTCAAAGCTCACAAAACTAGTTCAGGTGAGAATTCTCGACAGGGTACTAAAGGATCTGGGCAGAAAATACTAAGGAAAAACAAAATCTAAAAGTAATTTAAAGCAAAAATGGAATTTTCTTAACTTTTACAGGAAGACGCAGGCCACCCGTTGTCACAGGTGCGGCCCCACACTGTGCAGTCGACAACAGCGCGTCCAAGGACGCACTGTGCAGCACACAGAGACTGCGACCTTCTGGAAAAAGGAAGAAAAACTAAAGCCAACTAAATCTAAAGCTAAGCCACCCAAATACTAATTCTCACAGTCAAAAACCAGAAAATAAAAATGATTTTCTCAAAGCAAAGTTCATATAAAGGAAAAGACTCTCTCATTAATGGATTCCCCAGCGGAGTCGCCAATTTGTCACACGGAATCTGTCAAGGGTGCGGACACGACTGACCTTCCTAGAAGTCTAAGACGTTCTAATGACAAACAAGACAAAATGGAGTGATCTTTCTCTAAATACACCTTTTACAACATGAAAACTACAAGTGTTTAGGCTTACCTTATTCCAAAACGCTGTTGTTGAAGTCCGTTCTTGACGATCCGGATGAGCTCCTCCTTCAAGTTAATTCCTGCAACCACAAACAATCAAACAATTACCAAGCACTTGCATTTCATATAATAAAACATATATTCAACATGTAGACCAAGGAACACATGAAATAACTCATTAACACAAGCTATTGAGAAAAATAAACCAGTTTGTATTAATAACGAAACAAAGAAACTCTTACAACCTGGCCTTGGTGTTGTGCAAGTTCCTCCCAGGGTCCATCAAGGGTTTTCCTCTACTTTGACAAAGCTCACCCTCTCCCAAGTAGAATCAAGTGAAGACAATCTCTCCTCACAAAGGCTCTAATGGAAGACCTAAATCCTGCAGCATTTACCCAAAGAAAATGTATAGCTCCAACCTCCTCTCCTTGTGGCTCAATGCCTTTATTTATAGTGCTGTAAAGAGGTTATTCAGGTCCACTATCAATGGGATCATCCCCCTCTATGGGTGGGATAGCTCCCTTATTGATGGGATAAGTTCCCCCTTAATAGAGATACATGAACCAACTGGAGGCGCATCCATTTCATCAAACCGACCTCTAGAATGTTCTAGAAGTAACCACAAGTAACTTTTTCAAGATAAAACTCGCGCATTTTGCCTTTTACAGAGGGACGCACCTGTCCCTTAATATACAGAGCGTCCATGGACGCAGATTTTGTGAACATGGTCAGCGTCCCCGCAGGTAAGGCTAGAGAGAACCTGCGACCCCAGAGATAAACATAGTTTTTACAAGACTTTCTCTCTTCTTTGAGTTTGAGATGGATAACAGAGGCATGAGACTTGCCTAAGAGGGTAGCATGACTGTTGATTTGAGCCATACTAACTGTAAGTAGTCAAGGTGACATTTTTTAGTGTAACAAATATTTGGCATTTATGGCAAGAAGTTACAAATTTCTTCACCCCTGCAAACAAGGTTGGCCAATAGAATCTAGCCCTTAGGATCTTGTCTGCAGTTGACTTCCAATAGAGATGTCCACCATAGTCTCCTGCATGAAATTCTTGGATAGCCTTGTTAGCTTCATCTTTTAATAAACAATTTAACAAAATTCCTTCATGATTGTTCCAAAAAAGAGTATTATCTAAGATTCAAAACTTCAAACCTTTGATTTTCAAAAACCTATTCTTGGTTCTAGATAACCCTGGAGGAGCCTGCAGGTTTTGTAAAATATAAATTATATCAGCATACCAAGGTGAATCTGAAAAGGCCTGGCTGATTTGTGGAGTCGCCATCTCCTTCTCGTTATCCAGTTCTGCAATGAGATTTATGTCTAGGGCTTGGCAATTAGTTTCTTCCATGAGTTTGGAAAATACCTGACCTTTTATTAGCTTAGTAGGTTTTATCTCTATATCATACTCTAAGATAGTATCTATCCATTTTCCTCTTTTACCATCAACTCCATCTCGAGTTAGGATGTATTTGACTATTGCATTAGGAACATAAGCTATTACATGAGATTATAATATATAGAATCTGAAATCTTTAATAGCTTTTACTAGTGCAAAAGCTTGTTTCTCCATTATTTTGTATTTTAATGATGCATATTTGAGTGCTTTACTAAAAAAGGCTATAGGTTTTTGACATCCCTGATCATCCTTTTGTAGTAAAACTGCAACTATGGTGTGTTCTGATGCAAAACAAAAAATGATGAAGTCTCTATGAAACTGTGGACTTGTGAGAACTGGTGTTCTAGTTAAGGCCATTTTGATTTCTTCAAATGATTGCTTGGCCTCTACTGTCTATTTTATACTTGAATCCTTTTTTAGCATGTTATTTAGTGATCTAATGAGTTTAGCTAAGTTAGAAATAAATCTCCTTAAAAAATTTATCTTCCCTAGGAAAGCCTGAAGTTCTTTAATACTTCTTGGATGAGGTATCTGTAAAATATCTTCGATCTTGGAAGGGTCAATTCAAATTCCATCCTTGGAAATAATGTGACCTAAAAGTTTACCCTCCTCTAGACCGAACAAGGACTTCTTTGGATTCAAAGAAATTCCATATTTCTGCATTTTAAAAAGACTTGCCTGAGATGCTCCAAGTGTTGTTGATCTGATTTAGAAAAAACAGTTAGATCATCTAGATATATAACAAGAAAATCATGAATTTCTTTGGCAAAGGCAATGTCCATTACTCTTTGGAAGGTTTATTTGTGTTTTTTAGTCCAAATGACATTTTGATGTATATGGAAGTACCCCATGGTGTTGTAAAAACTGTTTTCTCTTGGTCATCAGGATGAACAAAGATTTGGTTATATCTTTAAAACCCACCTAAAAGTGAAATTCTAGAAGAACCACCTAACCTTAGAAAAATATGATCCATTTTGGGTAAAGGATAGTTATCTTTAAGAGAGACCTTATTTACATTTCTCAAATCAACACATAACCTTATTTCCCCTGTTTTCTTCCTAGTAGGTACCAAGTTAGAAACTCACTCTGAAAATATAATAGGGGCAATAATCCTTGCTTCATACATGTGTTTGATTTCTTTCTCAATTGATGGTAATCGCACATGGTTAATTCTTCTGAGTTTTTGTTTAATGGGCTTTTCATTTTCTTTCAGAGGTATAGTGTGCTGAATGATAGAGGTGTCACAGGACGTCAAATCTTCATAACCCTAGGCAAAGACATCCTGGAATTCCCTCATAAGTTCAACATACTTTAGCTTCTGATCAGTAGGTAAATATTTTGACAATTTTATATTTTTTGGATTATCCTGTGTTCCTAAGTTGTACTGTTCGATATCTACTTTTAATGGCTCCATTTTAGGTTTTTTGGGAATGTCATTAGAGTCAAACAAATCTTCTAGAGGAGTCAATCCTTTGGGTAAATGATTGTCCTTTAGGTTGATAACCTTTGTTTCTTCTTTAATTATTTCATCCAGGTCCGTTTGTTTCAGGTCTTGAATTTCTTCTTGTATGAATTTGGTAGGATGAAGCATATTTATTGAATTTTCTTCTGCAATGTTAATTTCTACCTCATTTATTTGATTATAGCTAGTAACTGTATCAACATCTATGTTAATGTTAAAAAACTCTTCATCTAAAGTTAAAAAAATTATTGATCTTTATATCACTATCAAAAACTGCCAGTTCTTCAGATTATCAGGGATGGCTAGTCTGTGCCGAATCTCATTAGTATACTGATGATTAGGTTGAAAAGGTAATTTGTAGGCGCTGGCAAACATGGCCAGGCTATGGGCTTGCATGTTGTGTTTTCTAGGGATAGTCGCAAGTTGGGTTTCCAAAAAAGTGTTGAGAATTTCTATGACTGTTCCTTTATAATATCCTAGTCTAGGATCCTTGGTTGAGTAAGTTCCTTTAATATTTTTAATTATGAATCTCCTATGATAGACACCCTGATTGCTCCTAATCTTTTAACAATTTTAAGACCTAACAAGAGAGCCTCATATTCTGCCATATTATTGGTGCATCTAAAATTTAATCTATAGGCATGGCCTTCAGCATGATCATTTTCTAAATTGTACACCCAAACTCCTACTCCTGCTCCTATTTTATTGACTGATCCATCAAATTCTAATGCCAGAGGATTTCATGCTCAAAATTTGTGTTTGGGGTAGTAGGAACTTGTTTAACCATGGCATCTAGATTTTCATTGTCATCTAACTTTTCCCTGCGATTTGATACTTCCTGAATATGAACAGTTGATTTTTCTTTTTCAATTTCTTTTGGTTCTGCTCCTAAAACCTCTAAAGTACTGGAAGGACTAGCTTCTGCATTGTAAAGAATAAAATAATCCATATCAAAGTGTACTGAGTATATGGGGAATTTTTGGGGTCTTTCTTGACTACTTACTACGTATTTCATCAATGATTCTCTGTATAGCTTCTTTGGTTGTCAAAAAACTGATATAGTTGCATATGACATATCCAATTGAGGAGATCCCTGAAGCTTAGTACCCCAGGATCTGGACAATAACATGCCATATTTGAGTGGTATATCTGCTACCACTATGTCCATTAAAATTGTTTTTGCAGGGTATTGAACCAATGAAACATACAAGTATTTTATCAGTCCTAAACATCTCACCTGACTAGAATCAAAAGAAAACAAATCTTTGTATGGTCTAGCGATGTCTAGGTCTAGCTTTTCCATTATAGACTTGGGCATGAGATTATGAGATGCACCAGAGTCAAACATGGCATTGTGAAGAATCTTATCATGTATGTTTAAGCTAACATAGAAGGGAGGAATTCCTCCTTCCAATGGTTTACCATTCACTTTTGGGCCAAAGATTAATTCAAGTTAGTCATCAAAAAGATTAATTGAGTCTTCAATTCTAGTGATTTTCAGTGATCTATTGATTTGAGTTCAGTAGGCATCATGTTTATCTAATTTAGATAATGGGACAGAAATTTTTAGCTTACCTGCTTCTGTTTCCAGATTAAAGGGTTTTTCTATTTGGGATTTCGGATTTTGAGCAGCAGTGTTCTCTCTGTTTTCTGTGTTTTTCTCCCTTTCAAGAGTAGAATCATGATTCGTTGATTCTCCTAGATCAACCTTTGAAGGTTCTTCCACAATTTCCTTAGAAGGAATGGAAGTGGAGGGTTGTTTATTGTTTGGTTGATTATCAGAGACATATCCAATTATGGGGTTAGAAGGATTCTTGTTTGATCTAGAAAGAATTCACACAGGTTTGATTACTGCCTTACCTTTTCTAAGCTGATTTGGAACCCTTTGCTTGTTTGTTTCAGGGACATCAATTTTCCTACTTCTTAGATTGTATTGGTTGTGCACCTCAAAGATGGTTGAGTCATATCCTTCACTAAAGTCAAACGATTCCCCTAATTGGGTTTGGAACTATTTAAGTATGTGGGCCTCTTGATCATCATGGGATAAGAAAAATTCTCCTTCATCATCAAGCCCCATCAAATTAATTTGACTATCTTCTTCTGGGCCTTCAGAGTGAGAAGCTTCTGCATAGTTCTTCTGAAAAGGGGGTCTAATGTTTTGGTAAGGACCATTCTTTCCAGTCTTCTGGTTTTTATTTTTCCTGAAATTAGGATTTCTGCCTGTATTAGCTCGTTGGCTATCCCAAGGATATTTCCTTTCAATTGTCTCCACTCTGTCTCCTAGTCTATCCATTCCTTTAATTATGGCATCTAGCTTTTGTTCAAAGGGTGAGCTTTCTTCCTTTAATGGTATTCTTCTTTCACTCCTGGCCTTGTCTCTTTTAGGTAGTAGGTTGGCTTCAATGTTGACCGCTATGCTTTGCATATCTTCTAAAGTAGGGGGGTTTCATTCTCTCAGCTGGAAAGCCATATCAGAATCAAATCCATCTGGGAATTTGATTAAGGCTAAACCAGGTGGGGGTCTAAGATCAAGTGGGATGGCATTATACACACTGTTGAATCTAGTACAATTGTCTTGGATAGTTTCTTGGGGCCCTCTTCTTACGTTTTCATATTCAGAGAGAATCTGAAGGGGGTCTTTCATTTTTTCCCACCTATTTAGGAATTGGTGATAGAGAGTTATTAGGTTGTCTATACTATTTTTTGTTAAGGCTCTAAACCAGGTTCTAACTTCCCCAGATAAACTTTGAACAAATATTCTCATTTGCACTTCAACAGTATCTATTTCATAAATTTCAAAATAATTAGTCATCTTCTTGGTGTGTTGCTGGGCTGTATAGGTTCCAGTGCCATTAAAAGTAGTGATCTTACTTTGGTAGTCCTGGGGCATGGCACCTAAGTTTGTTGGTAGTACCAAGGGAGCATATCGGTTGGCCATTGCTATTGGTAATGGTGAAACAAAATATGGGGTAGGAGTAACAGTGGATGTTTGAGTTGTGGATGGAGAGCTGGAGGTGATGGTCAGATGTGGAGTGGTTTGAGGTTGAGAGATATGAGGGAATGATAATGAGCTTGCAGAAATAGAAGTGATTACAGAGGGATTAGGGGTTCCTTCAGTGGTAAGATCAGATTTTGGTGAGTTCTGCAAATGTCTATCAATTGGCAAATTGGCAGCTTGGATTTCTAGTTCTCAAATGAACTCTCGATCTTGGACTAGGTCTACTAATTCAGATTCGTATGAAGTCCTAAATAAAGAGGTTCCAAAGTACTTATCAAAGGGTAGGTCTTCGAGGTAAATCCACTTAGCAGGAAAAGATGAAGATCTGAATATGGGTCGAGGACTAACAAAACTTTCTTTTCTTCTAAGAATTTTGGGGATCTGATTGGGGTTCTCAAACACTTGTGGTGGATTGGGATCAGGATTATCTCTAGTGTAACGAGTCGTTTCCGAAGCCAGATTTTTAGGTTTTGTTTTTGTTTTCTTAACATATATCAAAACAACTTCTATGATTTCTTTAAGATGCTTTTAGATTTGAGGTTTAAATTTTCTTAAAGATTTGTTTTGACTGAGGAATTATCCTCCCCAATATGGTCGCCACTATGTTATCACTCAAATGTTTCTTAAAGTTGTTAGAAGAAGGAAAGGGGTCGGTGGCAACCACAAACCAATCTTTTAAGTATAGAATCTAGCCAATTTGTACTTAGAGAGGGCTATCTCTTTATGATTTAGCTTTGTTTATGGGATATTAGGCTAGTTATGAAAGCTTGGGGGATTTTGATTTTGTTTGGTGGTGGAATTCAGGAGCAGATGGATAGAACAAGGTATTTCAGGCCATTGGGCTATGGAGTAAATTGAAGATGACTTAACTGGATCAGGTTGATTTAACAAAGGAGAGTTTCACAGGGAAAGATAGTTAAACAAAGGACAAATGATAGCTTAAAATGGGTGAAATGGTCTTGAACAGGGAGGAAGTGCAATTAAGAATCCTTCAAGAAAGTTCAAGATGAGGGAAAACGAGTGCTCATTAACAAAAAGCAATTAAATATTCTTTGATAAATGGTCACATTGATAAACTATGAAAGCATGGAGTAGTTAAGAATTCCCTACCTCTAATAGCTTGGAAGAAAACATTGAGAAAATAAACGATTTTAAAGATAGAATGGAGTAAAGCTTTTTCTTAAATATAACTTTTCGTTTATCATTTAGATATGAAACACATATGAATATTTATTAAACTAGAAAACTGTAAAAACATAAGATATAGAATACTTATTTGTTTCTGATTTGACACAGGTATCCTATAAAAGACATTTACTTCATTACTTTGTTTCAACCAACCATACAAAAAGTTGTTCAACAACACTTCAATTCCAAAAGTAATTGTCTATAGAAATGTCTAAGAATCCACCCTTAGTACTTCAAATTAGGAAGTACTTATACAAAATTTACGTCAAAATATCTCCTAACCAAGACAAATATATTCTAGGAAAATTAAATATATTTTACATACATATAGAGATAGATGGTCTTGAAAGTAGAAACTGAATGTGAACTGATTGTTGCTGTCCCTATTTTTGTTGAAGGAGCTGGAGGCAGGTCCTATGAATATGCATCTTGTTGTCTTGCTCGTAATTTTGTGCTAGATGATTGATTTTATCTTTTCACTAATACTCTTTTACCTGTGACTAATACTCTTTACCTGTTTTACCATCATTCATCCCTTTTTACCAAAATCGACTATGGTAAATACTTCAAATTACTTCACTGTTTACCATGGTAAATCATAAGATTTCTTTCATGTTGGTCCACTAATCATCTCTCGGTATTCTTGTCCTTGTCAATTTTCTATAGATTTCATCTGCTTCTATATATTTTACAAAATTTGGTTGCACTGGGAATAAGTGCTTCACTTCATGCTCAATGTACAAAAGGTTCTCCAAACCATCATAGAGAACTCTCCCTATGGGCAATGACTTGACTGCAGATGAACTAGCCTGACTGTTAGCTTGCTGATGTAATTTGTTGACATAATCATCCTGAAACATTAACTTGTCATTGATGACTAAAGGACTTGGGAGTCCTTTACTTTGTAAGATGCCAAATTTATCCATGAACTCATCTATGTCTTCCTGCATATTTTGACATTTGCGTTCTAGGCCTTGCATTAGACTCCTAGTTCTTCCCTGGTTTTCTCAATATGTTGAAGAGCAACTTTCACTAAGTCAATTTGTTCAAAATTGATATCAATTGATGACCAAATATCATTGATGGAATCAATGGTATTGGTCCATAATATATTTCTAATATCAGTCAAAGGATTTTCAAGTATAAGGTCCTTTTCCATTGTTTTAATCTGTTGGGTCAAGCCTTTGTTTTTTTCTCATCTCTTCTACAAAATTGAATTTTGATACATCATATTTTCTCTTTTAATTTTTGTAGTTCAGTGACTTGGAGCTTCATTTCCTCCATGGACTTGATCAACTCTTATGTACTCTGATTTGAGGTTCTCGCCTATGATGTTCCTGTACCTGTTGCTTCTATAGTTGCAGATGTTTCCAAAATGACATTTGGTGCTAAATCAGTTGCTAATGTAGAAGGGATCGTTGTAGAAACCACTGGCACTACATTTTTAGGTTGTGTGGTCGACTCACTCTGCCTATTTTGTATTGTTTTTTATAATTCTTGCTCTGTCTCTTTCAGTTGCTCATTTAGCTTAAGGATTAGGTCCATAAGCTCTTCTTCATTTTTCTTCTCAATCACTTCAACAGTCTAAGGGTGAATGATTGGTGGCCATTTCAACTGTTTTCTTAGTGCAGCTATATCTTCATTCTTTTTCTTTATTAGGCTCTCTGCAACCTTGATATCCTTTGGGTTATGGCCCAACTCAATAATCAACTCCTCCAATGATTTGATTATGATGTCCTTTAACTGCGAGGAGGCCTTTTCTAGTTTCAATTGGGCAGTAGTGTTGTTCAGTGAATTTTGTAGCCTATGTGCCATCATTGCCTTGCTAGTCAGTGTAGAATAAACCATCTCCCCTGTTTGTTTATGGAGTTCTACCTGATATATGGGGTGGATGTCTTTAGCTAAGACCTCAAAATCAGTCTTGAAGTAGTCTACAAATGACTTGGGCTGCTGTACTATGGGCTTTAGAAAGCTCATCCTCATTTTGCCTTCTTTGATGTCATAAGCTGACATCAATCTGGTTTGATTTGTAGGGGCCATATTAAAGTATTGAGCATAGGCTTGGGCCTTCAGCAATTAATTCTTGGTCTTGATTTCCTTGAATTTTCCTTTTATGTCTATGATCTTCTTAGATGAAGATTTGAAAGATGAAACTTCTACACTTTGTTGTCTTTCAAGCTCTTGTATTTATAAGCTCGAAGGTGTCCCACCTGTTGGAAATAGATGTAGACTGTCTCCAAATTTTTTCCTCAAACTCTCTATTGTTTCGTCAAAGAATTCTTCCTCTAAATAAGGATTTAGGCTGTGCCTCTTACCACTAGGCTATTCTGGAGGACCACTAGCAGGGGTAGCTACTTCCCTGTCTCTTATGAAGTTCTTTTCCTCATTTAGAGGAGTTTGGACAATTGGGGGATTTCCCATATTAACCTGAGTTGGATGAGGCTATGGTGGAGCTTATTCTTCAGAAATTTCAGGCTGCTGTGACATCTCTGGTTGTTCTAATGTTTGTGGCTGTCCTGATGCTAGAGTACTTGTTCCCTAGTTTTGTTCCTGTGGTGGTTCTACTGGGGGAGAACTAGTTTCCTGTGTGTGCATTTGAGATATCTCTGCTATAGAGGCAATAGGCTCTGGTGTTGGCCTTTGAGTAGATTCAATTGGTACCTATTCAAAATATTCTAGGTCAAGTCTCTTTTCTAATTCTTTCATCACATTCTTTACCTCAACTTGATCACTATCCATTTCAACTAGAGTTCCTTCCCTCCATTCATCCATATTTCCATACTGTTCTATCTCAGGGATTCTGTGATGGATATAGGGTGACAGGTTATGTTTAATTCTCCTATCACAAATGAAACCTTGTGGGTCATATCTCCAAGCAAAGCTTTTCTTTAGTCTCATTGTTGTTTCTATGATTTCTTCTACTCTTTTCCCTACTTGTCTATTGTTGCACACAAATGGGCCTAAGTGGTCTTTAATCCTCAATTGGGATTTCTTCTTTGCCTTGGTGAAATGAATTTGATCAAAGTTTAACATTCGCCTATAATATGCCAGGGCAAACAATTTCATAGGAACATACTTAGGCAGCTTGAAAGGAGGGAGTTCAAAACCATAGATTCGGATCTCAGTGAGATTCTGGTACAAGTACCAGTCACCTAGCTTGTACTACTTTGACATTTGAAGGATTCTCTTGATCTCATCACTAATCCTAGGTGGAGGACTTCTTGTAAGCATGGTGGTCACAGGGTGCACAAAGTGCTCAATGAATTCATTGTATGAATAGGGACAAGTATATGAGTAGTGGAAGATGGAAGTCCAAAAAATGATTGATTTGGGATTACCCTTTGTATCAAGTTTACTTACAGAGAATGGGAACTTGTCAGACTGATAGTAAAGAAAAAGGTGATATATGATTGTAGAATACTTGAATACCTTTTCATTTTCTAGCCTCATGAACTGGTCATGGATTTTCTCAGCAATGAAAGAAGCATAGTTATATTTGACGGTAGGAGGCTGACCAGGAGAAAAAGTGGACATGAAAACTAGAGTCAATTCATCCACATACTCACTAGTATTGAAACCCATGACTGCAACAATCATTTGACTATATTTTTTCCTATCCCTGTGAAGAAAGATGACACATAGGGAGGAGGATCTTTGGGTTGATGTTTCTTATCCATAAAAATTTGGCAAAGGTGACTGAGTTTAGACTGGGACATTTTAGAAGCTTTCTCTAGTAATTCCCCAAGGGAAATGGGGGTGAGTTCTTGATCGGGCTGAAATTGTAGCATTTCATTGATTGAATCTTCAGTAGTTGTGAAGAGAATAGTTTGATTGGGGAACATTATTGCTCTGAAGGTGGGATTATAATTGGCTTGACATTGATGGATAATGTTACGGAAAACGTGCACAGAGGGGAGCATGTACCTTGGGAGATTTGATTCCCAACATCCTATGGTACCAGAGCCATTCATGTAATTGTCCCGACATTGACAAAATACTTTCAAGGAGCTTTTATTAGTTTCAAGGTCTTTTATTTGAAAATATTTATCTGCTAAGGGCAGATAATCCAAACCTCTATGAGGAGTAGTGATAGGATGTATATTGAGGGCTAGAAGGGCTTCCATTTCTGGCTGTTGGGGATTCAGATATGAAAATGGGGCTTTCAAGTAGAGTTGGTGAAAACAGAGGGTCCTAGGAGTCTTCAATTTTAAATCCCGCAACTGAATTGTAATGAATTTTGGGGTTTTCAATGTAATCACATATGAAATCAAGTATTTGCAAGGTTTCTGGAAGGAAACTGGTAAATACCTGTATTTAAGTGATGGGTAATGGAGTGTAGGTTCACTAGGTGCAAATGGTGGACTGGAGCAGTGTCAAACTACAAATTTAAAGGTGGCTAGCGGTTGGAGTATGAGGTGGTCGACTTCTAAGTTTTGGTTGCATGCATGCGTTTTCAGAATAGGGATAGAAAACTATTTTAACTTTGTTTTTTATGCAAAGTCAAAGCTTTTAGCAGGTTCATGATATGGACAGGTGGCGTCAGCGGGGAGGCGACTTGAATTTTTGTCATTAGCGGGAGGCGGTAAGTGGGTTTCATCGCACCGCTATTGGAGGGTAAGTGGTATTTGGGAGGGACCGTGTGATTCCATATGCTGCTTGACACGTAGCAATAGTACAATTCATGAAACTGCTCACCATCGCATGCTAAAAGTCAACCACAAAGGCCCATGTCATATGCGCGATGACCGTCGGATCTGCAGGATCCGATTGGATGGTGGTCAGGGAGATGAAGTGACTGGCAAATACGGAGGGTGAGCTCAATATAAATTAAAGAAATTAATCATATCGGGCGTGATTTGATTGGTTATCGATTTATTAATTAGTCCAACTGACGTAATTAATCCTCATTAAATGGTGGCGGGGTGGGTTCTTAATTAACTACGGATTAGTTAATTAATCCTATTTTTTTTAATTTTTTTAGGGTTATATTTAACTAAGGGGAGGGATATATAATGATTTGGGGTTCTATATTATAATATAATACGGGCGTAGGTAATTTTGTTTTATAGGGGAATTATATAATAAAACATTAGTGGTTAATATGACAAAAATGAATGGGAAGGCGCTAAGTCCAATGTTTTCCAAAAGTGTTTCATCATATAACATATTACTTAGGCTAAAGTGTATACTAGGGTTTTTATGGAGATTTATTTCAATTTCCTAAGTAAAATAGGATTTTACTTAGGAAAAGTTTTATCAAAGGAATGAGTGATCTTATGGGGGGTAATGTTGATAAAAGGGACTTAAGTACTTTAGGTATTTCCAATTATTGGGCCGAGGGTCTGGTCCCTCCAAAAGTCAGAGAAATTCTCTCAGCCCCTTTAACTCTGGAAATTACCTTTAGCACTTAGGGAATTGGTGAAGATTTTAGGGGAATGAGTAGAGAAGTTAATTATTTTGACTTTGAATGTTGATGTGCCTTTCCATCTGATACATGCCTTTTCCTAGTGCTGAAAGTAAAATATTTAAACATTTAAAATTATCATTCACCACACATTTATTCTGCAACCATCATCTACTTACCCTGCCTACTTTATACTAGCATTTTCACTTATTTATTAGGGTGCACTTAGACTGGAAAACCCTCATCAAACTTTGTTTTATTTTACATGGTGATGCCTATCTAAGTCTACACTTATTACATCCAAGGCTTAGATTAAACTATTGAGCTCCTTTTCCACTCTACCTGTCTATTATCTGCCAAGTTTACACTGTTTGGTCAGATCTTTATTCTCTATTTCTAAAACATGAAATTGAAAACATGAAATAACCAAGTTTAAATTGTTTGGTTACCATGGATTGTGGCATATGTAACAAGTTCCAGATGATCATTATTGTACAAAGTAAAATAGTAGTGGAATTTGGTCTTGCACACTTTCCTGGTCTTTTATTTTTGTTGGGGTTCATTTTCCTTCATTTCTTGACCTCTTTTTTGTTCTTTTTACCCTCTGATTTTTCTTTTAGGGTATACCCTCTTTACATTTTTTAATTTTTTGATTTTTTGATTTTTTACAAATGTGGAAAACCTTTGCAACAAGTAAAGGTATGAACATATTTCAAAGCTAAACCGAGTCAATCGTGATGTATGATACCTATTGGTATAGGGGCATAACATGGCCTTAGCATCATGGATGAATCATGACGAGGAAAGAGATACATATATGAGAAACGTAATGGAAATAAAACAGACATAACCCCCTATGATAAGAGCTAATAAATCTAATCCAATAGTTATCATCAACACCCACAACCTGATTGTAAATGATCTTAAGCTTGCACCTAGGTACCTTATAGCCCAAGAACAAGCATTCACACACTTTGAAGATATGTTCAGGTTGCTAGGAGATGAAAGCATGCAAGCTTGCCAAAGGAGATGGAACACCTTCCCTTACATCTTGAAAATTGGAGAATACCATTCTCCTTAGATAATCAAAGAGGCACTAAACAGAACACCCATGTACAAGCAAGCTCTAGAAAGACTAAAATTCATTTGGATTGGCTTGAGGCTCAGTCCACCATTGATTATAGGAATGCTGGTGTTATCACTTAGAATTTTTTTTTTTTTTTTTTTTTTTTTTTTTTTTGCATATAATCCTTTGTCCTAGTTCAATGTCAAAAGTCTGTGTCAAATTGTTTTCGTTTTATGTTTCTTACTTAGGGTTGGAGCTTTAAAGGTGTTTGATTTAAATTACTCTCGAATCCTATTGGTCCTCCTCCACCATCATGGTTTCATAAGTCATGTCTTGTCTTATCCTAGTCACCGATTCTTTTCATGATTTCGCAGCGTAATCATTGTTCAGCCATTCCGCAGCGCGTTATCATTAAGCCGTTTCGCAGTGCATTATTAGAATTCAAAACTAACCGCGCTGCGAAATCGTGGATTCGTGCATTTTGCAGCGAATCTTTCCCAAAGTGTCAAGTCTGTTGATGAGTCACCAATTCTGTCCTCTCATGTCAGTTTGTGTACCTCCCTTAGCATGTCTAAACGCTCATTAGTCACTACTCCACCAATAGATTTGTTGAAATGCACAGAAATATCATTTCAATGGATTTTACCGTGCATGGATCTTTATGATGATCGTAAGCGATGCATAAGTGACAAGCTTGTATAATGATGTATTTGAGTTTTCAAGCGAGGCTGTTTTCAAGCGAGCCTGATTACAAGCGAGGCTGAGTTAAAGAGAACTGAACCGCCATTTCAACTGAAGCTGTTGGTCATTGTGTGTGTGAAGATTTCAAAAGCAAAATGGAGAGGAAAGAACACAGATCTGGAAAATGCTAGAGGACCGAACCTGAAGGTTTGGACATAGCATTGAGAGATGAAGGCGTGAAGAAAGCATTCAAAGATGCCGGGTGCTGGAACTTTTGTAAAAAGCTGCAAGGAGGACATGCGCAGGTAACCAAAGAGTTTGCTTTAAACTTCACCAGTTTAAATTCAAAAATAGCTATGTTGGAAGTTCAAGTGTCTCCGGAGGCAATAGCTGCTGTAACAGAGATCCCAAGAGGGCGGCAAGAATGGTTTAAGAATTTTAAGTTTGATATGAATCCATGCAAAGAGTTTTTAAAAGAGGCATATTTGAATGAAGACCTAACAAAAGCAGTGCCCAGAAACTATGTCAAGGAGCATTATGCCCTTCTTCTCACCTGTATTCAGAAATACTTGACCTGTGAAGGAAGATACAATAAGGTCTACTCTTATCACTTCAAGTTGCTTTTACATTTCACTGGGAAAGCTTCCATAGACATTCCTTTTTACTTATTTCGCAGTTTGAGTAAAATGTGTGATAAGGTGCAGCTGAGGAAAGAGGATTGTGAAACTTCTTTGTTTCACCATGGTTTGGTTAAATTGTTAGTTTTAGATGGCCTCCAGAAGATAGGCAGAGACTGGAATTCGTTCATCTTCATGGCTGGTTTCCAAAGCAAAACTGGCCTTACTCCACAACCAGTTAAAGAACAACCAGTCAAAGAACTCACGATAGCTGAGCTTCAAAAAGAGGCAAGAGATAAAAAGCAAGCCAAGTCACAGCTAAGAAAACCAGTGAAGCCACTGATCATTAGAGAACAACCTCAGCAATCAACAAAAGAAGAAGCTCAGCATAAGAGGATTGTACCTGAAACAAGTAGATCTGAAACAGTGTCAAGGGTAAGGACGAGAAGCCAAATAAGTAAAGAAAAAGGTAAAGCCATAGCTGTTGAAGAAAGCCCAGTATCTAAGGCAAGCCTGAATGATTTATTGGAGGCCATTGAGTTTGAGCAAATTGAACCAGTGCATATTGATTTGACACAGTCATCACCAGAAAATACCAAAAAGTCTAAGGCCTCAAAAAGGCTGAAGTTTGATGAGCCAGGTGAAGAATTCATTTTCAAACCCAGAAGACCTATTACAAGGAAGCAAGCAAAGGAAGCCGAGAAATTGCCCAGAACAGAGGAAGCCGAGGAATTGCCCAGAATAGAGGAGGCAGAGAAAATTAAGCAAAAAGACACAAATAGAACAATCATCATATCTCAAGGAGGTAATATTATAGCTATAAGGAACCAGTTAGAAGCAGCTAAACATGAGATTGCTAAGGTGAAGAATGCCACTAAGGAGTCTGCAGTCAGGTATGCAAATTATCGTAAAGCTGTATGGAAAGGAAGTGAAAACCTAGTAAACCAGTTGGATTCAGTAGCCGATGTTTACACATGGACAGTTCCGGCAATTAAAGAGGCCAAATTCATCAGAAAGATAAATATGCATCTAAGAGCTGAAAATAAATCTATGAGGAAGAAAGTTGAAGACTTGAAGGCATAGCTAGGCCAGTTAGCTGCTAAATGAAGTTGCTGCTTCAAAGAAAGGTTTTGTTCCAAATTTTGTCAAATTTTGCTTAGTTTTATTGTTTTGAGGACATGTAGATCCCTGCTATATGTATCAAAGATCAAAAGGAGTTTTGGCAATCAAATGTCTAGGCGGTAAATACCTCAGGGCAAAGACAAGCTGTTTAAACAATTCAGCAGTTTCGTAGCGCGCTACGAAACTGCTGTAGGTGGTGTTTTTAACGCAGACAAATAGTTTGGTAATATGTGCGGGAATTTTCAAAAGGAAACACCTAAAGGATATGTAAGAGACCAAATGAAGCCATCACAACCATTCGGATCAAGACAGGTGTACCTTTAAAAGGTGGAATGCTTTAACTCAAGTTCAAAGTTTCTGTTATAAAGCCACTTTATTACCGGTCATAGGGTATTGAATGAGTTGCATACAAGGAATTTTGGCTTGCACACTTGGTCATCGATGAAACCTCCAACACATGAGGAACATGGTGGTGTTCTATATTTTTGGGTTATTAAAAAGGCTAAAAAACATGCTGTTGTATATTCGAAGTTATGGAGGACTAGAACCGAAAAGCAAGGGATATCATCTAACATCACTTAGCAGTTAAAGCATTCAGCATCGAAGGCCAACATGGAGCATTAAATACTCATCTCAGCCATCTCAGCCAAACTGAAAGGAGACCAGGTGTCAAAGAACAAGGAGGAATCATTCTACGAAGAAGATAGAGTTAGAGTCATAGTCAAATTAGAACTCTTTAGAACTCCAGTTAGCACTTATTGTATTTAATGGTTTGTTGCAAAGCAGATAGGTGTCATCAAAAGCAGTTATCGAATTCCCCTCATGCTAGAGGAGGAATCTCGAATTAGGTAGAATAAGAATTCTATATATAGCTAAGACAGTGATGTAACGAGGGTTGGATATTTTATAAAACAGAGGACTGTTTTGGCTTATGTAAAAAACAGAGTTCAGTAATATAAATGACTGTTTTACTTCTCAGGATTCATAAGGGATTTACTTGTTCAGAATGTGTGATGGTATATTTTCTTTAGTGTTCTTTTACAGTTGTACAAATGCATAATCACTCAGAATTCATTGATCATGCTCTGACTTCCTGTATGTCTTTGTAAACTGTGGTTTTATATAAGTGGTATTCTGAACATCCAAATGCTAAATGCCCTGACTTCTATGTAAGGCATCATCATTGTTTGCTGTAGTATGTTTGACTCCATAGGCCCAATGGAAACTTATGTAATGTTTGTCCAGCCTTCATTATTTGTCAATGTTATTCACAAGAGTTAGCCATCTTATTAATAGTCAAAATCAATAATCCTTTGAGAGAGCCCTCTCAGGCTAAGGAGGCTAAGCTTTAGTCAAAAGATTGGTGTGAAATAGTTACTTGAAGTCTTCCTGGGTTGCAGCCTTCCAGGGCTTGATTTTGAGATAACAGCTGGAAGGAGGGAAATAAGAAGAACAAAGGATGAAGTGGGAAGAGATAGAGAGGAAGACAGGATTTTTCTCACAGGAAGAAGAAACTACAACATAAGCATGGGATGTCAAGGAGGCCACCGGAGCAATGAAGGACATGGATATAGATTAAGTTTCTCAGAGGATGACCAACACTTTCAGTAGGGGGGTGATGATGAGCCTCATCATTGGGTAACTATATGGACCTTAATACACCTCCAAGCTTGCTAAAATCAACTCTCCCCATAATTCCTTACATGTTTTAATTATACTTTGCTTAATGAGATAAGTAAAAGTAAGATGTTATGTCTAGTGGTCTAACGTGCATTGATTGGAGGTTTTTGAGATAAAATCATGGCAATTTTGACTAATTAAGGGTAGAAAATTGAATGAGACAAGGAGGAGAGATTATAATAGATAGATCCTCCTCATTAACTCCTCACTCATTCGAATATTCCTTAATCAAATAACACTAGCTCGGAGTTGCAAGCAATCGAGCCATGGAGATCATGGGCAGCCTAGTAAGTGATAGTTAAGAATGAGTTCATCTTGAGTTTGGGAGCCATGCCTCTCTAGATTTAAGGAATTTGTTGGATACTTCAGTGTATAAATAAGGAGGCCTATAACCTCATTAGGATTTAGATTTTTTATGTAAAAGCACTGAGAATTTTTGAGTTCAAGTTTGTGGCAAAACATTGTTGTGTAATTTTTCTCATATGATAATGAGAATGAGCGTTTCCTTGATCCAGCATTGAGTTGAATCAATGGCCTAAAGCTCTTGGGTTAGGGACCAACCCTAGCAGCAAAGGCTCCTCTTATTGTACTTGTATGCTTAGATTATTTCATAGATTAATTGTTGAATTGATTTTAGCATTGTTTCTTTGCAATTAGTGGTGAAGTTGATTAGTTTGCTTCCACTTGTGCATATATTTAGCAGTAGTTTTAGAGAGATAAAAGAATACCAAAAAGGCTTATAGGAGGTGGATTTTTCCTCACTCCTCCCTTCAAGGACCATGGTTTGAGGGAAAACTCATATTCAGCCCCAAAAACAGAGAATTCTGATTTCTTATGCAATTTAGGGATTTATGCTACTTAGGGAAACATCTTTTCAGTTTTGAAGAGTAGGTTTCAGTTTTCATTTTTGATATTTCCAGCTTTTTATTAGATCCCATGGTGTTTCACAATATTTTGCAAGTATTTCCATGCATGAACTAGGCACCTAAATAATTAAATTTTGTTTCTTAAGTTGATTGGAAATCTTCCTTGTTTGATATGATTCATGGATAAATGCTAGTAATGTATGTGTTGTAAGAGTTTCAATACTTCAGGAAGATCTCATGAAAACAACCCTATCCTAACCTCATCCATCCATGATCACCAAAAACCACTAATTCCCTCAGCCAATTCATCATTCTAGAAGAAAAACTTTCCAGCTTTGTTGAGCAAATCCAACCATCTTATAAACTCTGTTTTGAACTTTGAAGAATTCCTAGCCACTCCCTTGTCTGGTTTCTTCCATCATTCACCTTCCCTAGGCCCTATACCACCTTCCAAATCACTCCTATTTCTCTCAGCCAGATACTATAGGAATACAAGGGATCCTGTAGGAGCATTAAGACATGTTGTAGGAAGCATTAGCACATCTTATAGGACAACCTACAGTTTCCTGTTTGAGGCTGATTTGTGGAAAAATCATATAGGAAGATAGGAGAATACCCCCACTTTCCTCCCAATCCATTTGACCTTTCACAACCATCTCTAACCCACCTGCCACATCACCAAGAAGATTTAACTTTCACATTTTCACAAAAAAGGACTAAAAGCAAAAAGAGTTATTGTGTTCATTCATATGCACAACAGTAAAATGTTTGGTTATTTCAGATTGCATGCCTAGCATAGTTAGGATTAAACATATGTTAGCATAGAATTATTCTGAAGCAAGATCTCTTAACAAATAGTTAGATGAGTGGTGTGTTTGAAGCATTTATTTCAATTTTTCATTACTGCAATAGACAATATTTCCATTCTTCCAATTAGGGTAAAATTCCCCTTTCTTCATTGGTAATCAAACTTATTATGAATCAATAGAAGGTTGATTTGAGAAAGCATAGTGGTCTATCACCAGCTCAGCAGTGACAAAGAGTGGACCCATTACATCTTCTTGTGTATACAACACTGTGACCTCCAAGTTTGTACGAACCCCAGGTTGATAAAGTAAAGTTGGTAGCTCGAGGAGTTGCAACATTCTTGCTACAATATTGGTGCTCATCACAGACTACATGGAACAAACCATGACAGATCAAATTATGGAAACGCAGGTCAATATCACACACCAACATAAGATCCAACTATATCAGGTTGTCAAATCTGGCCAATTCCTGCACTAAGGTAAGTTTCTCACTAGGGACCAAGTTCTACAGAAGTTTCGACATCTCATGGAGGCACTCAATGAAATGGGGAACATTGCTTCATAAGGTGGTACGACTGATCGAGGTGGATGTTGGTGGCCACCTACCTATTCCACTTTGACCCCCCCACCACTATTTCTTTTAGTTTTTAAATTTCCTTAATTATAGCACAATTTACTATTTTTTGCAGTTATTCGAGTCTTGAACTTCTATAGTGGTTTTGAGGCCCTACATGATGTTTTTTAGGAACATCGGGGTGATCGTGGGTTTTTGAATGATGTTGGTCACTCAGAACTTATAGTCGATAGGTATATATTTCTAACGAGGTATTTTAACCATCAAGCGGAGATTGTATGCCAAAGTTAGGAACCGGGGAAGTCGATGCATCAATTTACCCAAATAGGGCCCATAGTTTTGGTGCTTCATCTCATAGGGTTAGGTTTTTGGTTGTTGATGGTTATCCATTGTTTCTCAATAATACATAGGCCTCTGAGCCTCATTGTAAGATAGTTTAGATGCATGTAGCCACCACATCTCTTCTCATAGATAAGCTATCATTGCCCAAGCTAGTTTATTTCCATTCTGTATTTAAGAGTATTTCAGTTCTTTGGTCTTAATGAAATGAAGTTTTATTTTTGCCACATCTTTGTGTTCAAGTTTATATCTATATTTTGTTGCATTCATGCATAAGTCTAGATCAGTGGTATCATAGTGTTTTCTCTTTCTCTCTTTTTCTTTGCATGTCCCCAACGAGGTCAGGGTATAAGGAGTTAAGGCTCGAACAGGTTGAACCTTTGGAATACCAACCTCACAAACCACGACAACCTCCAATGGCTGAAGGAAAGAAATACGGGCGAGTACGAGATCCCTTCAAAATATTTCTCTAAGAAGTCCTCGAGCGACAGAGGAATGTGATGATGGACAACGTTTAACATATCCTTCAACAGATGCCCACAGGCGACACATTTTCATCCGGTAACCACTGTGGAGGCACCACTCCCTTCAAGGTACAAGTGAACTTTGATATTCCCATATTTCAAGGCCAAAAAGGTGCATATGACGTAGATAGATGGTTAAATATATTAGAAGGGTATTCATTAGGGGAATTTTGAGGTCTAAAATGGGCCTCCTAAGAAAAATCTACAATCAAAATAAACTTTGTAAGAACCAATAGGAGTCAAGCTAATGTTGTCAACATGGGGGATGATTCACCATTTTTGGAGTAAAAAACTAAAAAGTTTAAAAGATAATAAAATAATAAAACTACTTTTTCAACTCTTATTTTCAACTTATCTCCATACGGTTTTACTCAAATTTTGAGTGGGAGTACTCGTTGGATGCAAAAATTAATTCCTCATCTAAGGAGTACCCATGTTGCATACATTCGATGGACCATTCGACATGAAAAATGATAAATACATGAGAAAATGTGATTGCAATCAAATTTTTCATGTATTTCTCATTTTTCATGTAGTAGGATCCATTAAAAGTATGCAACAAGTGTTCTCATTGGATGAGGACTCAAATTCTGCATCCAAGAAGTGTTTCCACTCGAAATTTGAGTAAACCCATAGGGAGATAAGTTGAAAATACGAGTTGAAAAAATAGTTTTTCTTTCTTCCCTCTAAAATTTGATGATGTAATCAAATCTTATTTTATTATTTCCACTATTATTTTAAAATTTCCTTAGGAGGCCCATTTTAGACCTCAAAAGTCCCCTAATGTTTTGGTTCATGATTTTTCCAATAGGGAAAAGATTACTTTTGCACTCCTCAAAGCCGCCCCCACGTGAAGGATTGGTGGGAAACATACTATGAGCAAAAACCAGGTGAGTGAACACTCACTGTTTTCAGCTGCACCCACTTAGAATTCATTCCTGGTTACCATCAAGGATCAGTACTACCCTGTCAGCAGCTATGAGGATAAATACATAAAGTGGTCCATGTTGTGTTAGGGAAGGGACCAAGACATGACGAAGTTTACCACTGTTTTTCATAATCTTTGCATGAAGTTGGGTATCAAGGATTTTGAGGAACATTTAGTACTCAAGTATTGTGGTTGCCTACACAAGTACCTCCAGGATGAGATGGAGTTCTTGGACATATCCGTGCTTGGCATGATGTACCGATACACTTTCAAGATTGAGCAGAAGTTTAAACAGAAAAAGAAAGACTTTGGATTTGAAAATTTGAAGTAAGGGAAAGGCGCCCCCAAACCACAGAGCAAAGGGCAATGCCAAGGCGAGGCAACCGATAATAACCTACCATAACCACAAGTAAAGAACAACACCATGAAGACAAAGAAGGATATGGGAAAGTGGTGTGAGTTCCAATAAGAGCTCAACTCACAACACAAGTAAGTGTCAAGACAAGTAGTCGCTAGTGGCCATGCTAAATGATTTCAAGTTAGACACGTGTTCTGACTCTGGTCAGAACCCGATAAGGTGAATGAAAAAGGGAGGTAGATCATTGACATAGAGCCCAGTGCCACTGTGGCCACCACCAAGATCTATAAAATTGAGCCTACTGATCCAGAGGAGGGGGGACGACTATTCCACTCACAAATGTGGGTGTCAGGTTATCCATTACAGTTCATTGTCGATAGGGGGAGCCAAAATAACCTCATTTCAGGAGAGTTCATGAAGCTGATGGGCCTATCGACTACAACACATCCACAACCATACACCTTCGGGTGGTTTCACGAAGGACGAGATCTTCGCGTCAATGAGCAGTTCCACTTTCCCTATAGCCTCAATCCCTTCACGGATGAAGTATTATGTGATGTTGCTCCTCTTGAAGTATGTAATGTATTATTAGTTCAACCATTCTTTCAGAAGAACCATGTTGTATATGAGTCTATATCCTGCTCTCTTATTATTTCTTTGGGTAGTAAGTTATACATGTTACCAAAGATAGCCCCGCCTACTGCCATCTCTTTGATCTCTACTAAGAAATGTAGTAAGACCGTCTCTGAGACTGGGAAATTTGTTTTCTTTTTGATTCACTCTCAAAATAATGGGAATATCATAGCCACATCCATGGCCCCCAGGAAGTGTTCCTCCACGTAGCAGAAGTAGGTGGATACGATCATGAAATAATAGAAGGACATATTCTCCTCACCCATAGGGGTACCCTTGCATTCTTAGGTCAACCATTTGATCGATTTGGATTCTAGAGAAACTCTACCCAACGGGCCAATATATCGTCACTCCATTCTAGAAAATGAAGATATCAGGTGAAAAATCCTAGATTTGTTATAGAAACAACACATCCGACCAAGTTCTTCACCCTGCGGGAGACCGATTGTACTTGTATAGAAGAAGGATGGGACCTGGAGTCTATGCTTTGGTTATTGGGCACTAAAAAAATTCACTGTCAGGAATAGGTATCCAATCCCATGGATTCATGACCTTCTGGTCCAACTCAAGTGGGCCAAGTATTTCAGAGAGATCTATCTAAAGTTTGGCTATGACCAGGTTCCAATAAATCCCATATATGTATGGAAGACTGCCTTCAAATCCATGAAAGGCCTTTTTGAATGGTTGGTTATGCACTTAGGGTTGAAAAATTCCCCTGTTACTTTCATGAGACTAATGGATGATACATTGCAACCCTTAACCAACTCATTCGTGATTTTTTATCTAGACAACATCCTCATCTTCAGCAAGATTTGGGAAGAACACTTGCAACATATTCGACATGTCCTTCAAATGCTTTGACAACACAAACTGTATGCATTTGTAGACAAAAACAACTTTGCAGACAAAACGCCTTACTAGAGCCCATCAGAAGCTCATACCACTTCGATATGGTCCTTACACCATTACCAAGGTTTTGGGAGATAATGCTTTTGAGTTTAGTATTCCCCCATTCATTGGCCTGCACCGAGTAATCAATGTGGAATGCCTTCGACCATACTTCCTACCATTACTGGACACATCTAACATTGCACAACAACTTACACCAACAAAGTTAAACCTAGACTATATGGAAAACACCACAACTGATCTGATTATAGACATACAGGTGAAGAACAATTGCTAGTAGAATATCCAACTATATGAGGTGTTGGGAACAGGATCCCTCAAAGGATAGTTTTGGGGCTAAAGGCCCATATTTTGGTCAAGTTTTGTAAGAAAATTGTAAAGAATCTGCATTTTGTGATCGCGGAGCATGTAGGTGTTATAATTCATAAAGGGTTGTCCACCCTTAGTTTTGTAAAGTAAAGTCAGCTGTAATAGATCTACCCATGGTCCGTGAACCATGAGATTGTATAAAAAGAGCTAAGCTCTAAGTAGTTTTAAGGAGACATAATGTAAGAGAGTAATAGCTCTGAAGTAAGAAGTCTATGTTTTGGGTCATAACGTAGGTAGAGGCTTTGAAGCTGAGTGTACAGAGGCCTAGGGTGGAAGTTCGCAGCTAAGTGCACGGACCCCTATAGCTATGTGCGCACCGTGAATAGAGTCTGTAATTGCTTCGAAGATACCAATGAAGAGAAGTATTTCGCAATTTCTCTGTCTTTGTTCCGCTTAATGCATCTTATCATTCTATGTATGAAGTTCCTTTATAATTCTTATGTGATGCACGAATGTGTATAATTATGTTGGATAATTGAATGCATATAAGAATATCTTCTTACGCGGTGCTAACTGTGAGTATCTAATAAGATAAGTAAAACGCTTAGACTAATTTCTGAATTTGCACGACACGTTGCCCTAGCAGCGTGAAAGGGTCTAGATCAAGGGTTAGGGATGCACGAAGGACAACCAAAATCTTTCACAGAGGTATTTAAGGACATAACAAAGGGCTCGACTGTCAAGCCTAGAGCGAAACGACCTGCCTGAAGGTAGGAATAAATGGAATTATATGACATCACGACCATCTTAGGGTGTGGAAACTTGGTTGCAGCACCCCCCCATAATGCTTTGGGTGAGATTTTGGTTCGCGCTCCACGGGTTGATACCGAAAGGGCTAGCAGTGTAGGGATTTCTTTGTCTAATTAACATTGAACCTAGGTCAAGCCCCCTCAATACAAAAAATGGTTCCATTTCCAGGACTTGAATCTCCATAAGAGATGTTTGATGTCGTATCACTAGAATCTAACTAAGAAAGAGATTGGAGACTGGTTGGGTAGGAAGATCCACGAATTAGCGACATAAGAGAATAGAAACCTGTGACTAACAAAGGAATAGTGGCTAGATAGGTACCTGTATACAGAGATCCACAAGATATTTTTCTGCTCCTTTCCAATTGAGCTATACGAGTGGATCATGAAGCTAACAGATAGCCAAGGTAGGTGGAAACTTGACGGCCCTATTGTGTCGACCTCAGATCTAGTGCAAAGGTTGGAAGCATCAGAGGATAAGATCACTCACGTTGTCAATCATTGGCTCGATCACGTCATAGGAGGATTTGTAACTGAATTTTCGGTCGACACCTCAGTCAGCTACAACAAGGTAGAGCAGCTCTTTTTCAAAGGATCGTGAGGTAAGTACATGAAATCTTTGAATACGTGGATTAAAATTTTATTGTGCGAAAAATAGGTTTTGTAGTTACCTTGATGTTTGGGGCTATGCGAAGTGGAGAAACTTAGAGAAATGAAGAGAAAAAGGGTCCTAAATATAGTCTGTTGATTTCACCTCCCCAAGGTGACAAAGAGGGAATAGCAGGTTTCTCCGCGAAGTGCTATTTAGTTAATAAGGCAAGGATTCTTGTGAATACCACCTCCACCCACACCACCTCCAACTTCACCACTATCACCTATGAATTCACCCATACCACCTCCACGTCCACCGTAGTTCGGTATGGAAAACTCAGTGAAGTTTCCTTTCTTCAAAGGCTTAGGGATTAGGGACTCGGACTAATTTTGGTTCTTTGTGAAAGCTGTATGGGCAGCTCAGGGTGTTACAGATGACAACATGAAGGAGGTGGAATTGGTTAGTACCTTTCAGGATCCCATGCTAACTTGGTATATCAAGTACGCTAATGATAACCCGAATGCTGAAGTGGCAAACATTGAGACAACACTAAATAGAGAATTAAGGAGGCCTAAATCTGAAGCACAGTGTATTGTAAAGTTCAAAGAAATCATGATGCAACTAAGCGAGACACCTTGGGAACTCAATCAGTGGTTGAAATGTACAATCCACGAAGCTAACATGAACCTAATAGGTGAACATTATCACGAGTGGCTTGTGGCTTCGCTCCTACCAGAATTAAGGGTTGCATTGTGTTAGTTCCAGTCTTCGTAGCCTGTCATCAGGGATCAACATGAGCTCTTACTATGTCTAGTTTTGTTAGACGTTTTTCACATAATATTTAGCACAAAACATGTCATAAGAAATTTGATCAAAAGAAGCATGAAAAAGGCTTTCCAATGGTATATCACACTCTAAAACGTAGCCCTTGGATTAGAAGATATGATCAAAATGAATGATTGATTCTTGGTTATGCATGTTTTGAGGTCAGTTGCTACACACAGGGACAAGTTTACATAAAAATCAGTTTGGATAGGAATTTTATAAGAGTGAAAGAGAATTTTTTCCATCACGTACCAAATAACCAAAACCTCTGTCAGTTTATGCATACGTATTACTATGTGGGAGATATGCAGTGATAGTCATTTTAGTACGGTGCCATTTTACAACATATGGAAAGTAAATTTTGAGAAACACAAATATTTTTTTGCTAACCACGAGCCATATAACAAAAACCTCTTTCAGTTTATTCATAGGTGTCGTGAATTTGGATATGTGACTAAATCATTACAACTCATTTTCACAAATTTAAATTTTTAATGATTTTCTGTTTTAGAGATGCTTTTGTGGCACAGATTGTGAGCAACTGGAAACGAATTTCCAAAATTTGACAACAGTTTTTCTCCAACATGATGTTATCTACAAAAACCGCTTTTAGTTTTGTAACAAGTGCTATTTTTTAGGAGATACGAGTTCATCTTCAACACCTATTTTCAGAAATTCGGTCCAAGTTTAATGTAACTGATTCTATTTTGAAGAATATGGTTGAGATCAATTCCCTTAATATAGGGATGAGTTAAATGTATAAATTTTATGAATCTCATAGTGTAGAGGTTTGATTTTGGCAGCAGAGAGGCTGCTTGGAATTATGTAAAATTTTCCTGAATATCATTTTATTAAAGTAGTTTTCTACCCTTTGGACCTGGGATCCATCACGATATTATCGTTGAGTATGTTTTTCATGTAATTCACTTACACAATATGTTTTTTCTGCTTTGTTTCAGCATTATCTAAATTATATGTTAGGAATTCATCTGTAATGATTCTCCTTACATGACGATTTTTCTGTTAGTTCTAATGGTTGTCTTAGTAGAATTCATCCTTTGCTATATGCTTTGTTGAGCAACCTCATTATTCTCTTTCATCTAAAGTTGCTACTGCAGATCCGTTCTTTTTTTGATGCCTACAGGGCAGCGGGCTTTCTCCCTTATGCTACTCACATTCATAATCTTTATCTGGCTGAACATGGTACTTAATTTGCCCCAAGTTTGCTCGTAGAAACTGGCATCGACTCCATAGTCCAAAATCATCCTTTCTCTTGTAGTTTCGACCCAAAACTTTTCAAACAAATCTCCGCACTCCATAGCTAGCCTAAGATTTTATTTATTACAACCACACTTTGTTGGCAAGGAGAGAGCCCTCTCCCAACCTGGTAGGGCTAGCTACCAGGTTAAGCATGGTTTGATGTTACCCTACACCTACCTTCCTTCAGCCTGAGGTCCATCTAGGCTCTAACACAAGCTTCAGTAATAGCACTCGTGCCAAGCACGAACCATTGAAAACAATTTCGTCCAGTAGCAGACGGGTTTGCAGGGGCGTCTTATTCTCATCGATGTCCTTTGGTAGCCTGGACTTAGGCTTGCACAGAAGGACAGACTCTAACAACTGAGTAATATGGTCCACACCCTAGGCTGCAACCACATCCACTTATGTTCCCACATCCTCATCATCCATCGGGATGTCTTTGATATCTTCCTCCTCTAGTTCTAGGTTTATGGCCTTGCCTTTCTCTTGTGTAATGGGTTTTTTTGGGTTTCTTCTTGGTGATGTGCACACCGGTATGGCAAGATTATTGCCCTTCTTGTCCTTCATGGTCTCCATATTTAGGGTTGGATTTTGTCTCAGCGTTCTCGGTGATTTAGGGACCTATGCCAATACTTCGGCCACTTCCAAAGCAACTACTTATGCCTCTCTTTCCATTTCCTATGTTGGCTTCTCTACTACTTTTTCGGTGTTTATAATTTCTGCGGGTGCTGACATAATGCTTTCTAACAATTCTCGCAACGTCTATGGCAAGTTCAAAAATGTTGGAGTCTCTTTGAAAGCCTCAAAGAACTCTCAATCCGTAGGTGCAATTCAATACTTAAAATGGCAAGTGTTTCTTGCTGGATAACCACTTCTAATTTATAGTGCATTTTGAATTCCAATTTGACCGTCACCCCCAAAATCTGTTCATTAAAGCCCAATTGGCGACAGATTTTCAAGGATCTAAGCCATAAATTTCATCTTAAATGTTGACCACCCAATCCATTTGGCCTTACTTCTGTCGTGAAATCATGAATAGTGACTTTAACGGTCACTTTCTGGCTGACTTGCACGATTTCTCCTGTGTGGCGTAGCTCCCTTCACACTGCCGCAGACCCTGTGACACTTCCTTGCTTCGCAATATCCACCAATCACGTAGCTCTTCAACTTGGGCAGTGTAGTTTATAATCCCGCACCTCCTTTTAGTTGCCTGGAGTGCTAAGACTTTGCCCTTCATTTAGTCACATGGCCAGACTGCTGGTGTATGGTTTCAAGCAACTGCCATTCATCTTTCCTGGGAAGGGTTCTCCATTTAATTTGACCAGTTGTACTACTCCTCCATCGGTAATTTCCTTAATGACATAGGGCCCTAACCAGTGCATTATAAATTTTCCTATAAATTTATCAAACTTACTATCATATAGCAAAACCAGGTCATTTACATTAAATGTGCGTAGCTCAGTATGTCGATCATGCCATGCCTTTTCATGCTGCTTTTGGACCTGTTGGTGAAATCCAGCTAAAAATATCTCTTCCTCAAGTTCATCCAGCTGTGAGAACCTCTCCTCAAGGGCTCCGCGATCCGTCATACCTGTGAGTGCTGCTATGCACAGACTAGGCACAATATATTACATAGGCATCACCGCTTCAACACCATAGACAAGCCTAAAAGGGGTTTTTCCAGTCAAATTCTTTCATGTCGTTCGATAAGCCCACAGTACTACATGTATGCATAGGTGCCAATCACTTCGTTGAGCATTAAAAACCTTGGTTAGTGCATTTTTGAGAACGTTTTTGAATACTTCCACTGTCCCATAAGTCTATGGGTGATAAGGGGTGCTCTTCTGGTGGTATACCTGAAATTCCTTCGTTAGCACGCTGATCGTCTCATTCAGAAAGTGCATACCATGATCACTCACCAAGATCTTTGGACAGCCAAATCACATCAGTACATGCTCAAATAGGAACTTTGCAGCAGTCGCGTCTATACAATCCTTCACAGGTTGTGCCTCTACCCAATGAGTCAAATACTCCATTGTTGTGATAATGTACCTCGCCCCCGTCTGTCCCTGGGGCTGAATGGGGCCCACAAAATCTATCGCCCATTTTTTAAATGGTTACAACATCATCTGACGATTCAAAGGCACCTCATCCCTTCGTGATGGCCTGCTAGTCCTTTGACATACATCACACACCTTGCAATATGCTTTTGTGTCCTGATGGAGGGTTGGCCACCACAACCCTATGCATAGAATCTTCTGACCAGTTGCTCTTCCTGCATAGCTTCCTCCCGCAGCGCCCCCATGAGCATCTGCGAGCATGTTGCTTCTCTCAAACTTAGGTACATATCGTCGCAATATCTCATCAGACCCCATTTTGTATAGATGCCCAGCTATGACAGAAAAGTCTGCCATGTGCACCACTAATTCCTTCTTCTATTGGACATTGTATCCTTCCAAGGAAATTCCTGTCGTTAGGAGGTGTATTATATCTTCAAAATAAACATCCGCAACATGCACTACAAATAGTTGCGCGTCAAGCAATCCTTCCTCCAAATTATTTGGTTCTTCTCTTGTTTCTATGCACGACAGATGGTCTGTTCCCGCGTTCAGCCATCCGGGCTTCACAATAACCTCTAAATCATATTCCTGGAACAATAATAGCCATCCAAAAATTCTCCCCCCCCAACACAGGCTTATTGACCAGGTACTTCAGTGCAGAATGATTTGTGTACATCTTAAAATTGCCTCCCAACAAGTAATGCCTAAACTTCTGGAGTGCATATACCATAGCTAATCCTTCGCTCTCAATAGTAGAATAGTTATTCTCTACTTTAGGTAACCTTGTGCTTACAAATGCGATAGGGTGGTCCAGGTCTTCTCCACTGGCCTGTGTCAGTACTACTCCCAGCGCTATACATGATGGATCGACATGTACCTGAAACTCCTTCTTCCAATCTTGGAAGATTAGGATCGACGGAGTGACCATCTTTTCTTTCAATACATCCAAGCTCTTCTTACAGTCTTCGTTCCAACAGAATTTGACATCCTTCTTTAACAATTTCTCCATAGGCACAGTGATCTGGGCATAGCCTTTGATAAACTTTCTGTAATATATCGTATGTCCTAACGTACCACATAACTGCTTTACACTCCTTGGCGCTTCCAAGTTTAGTATCACCGCAATCTTCATGGGGTCTATCATTAGTCCCTATCTACAAACCACATGACCTAGCAAGGTTCCAAAAGGAACATAAAACAAGAACTTCTTCAGATTGAGCACAATCTGATATCTTCGAAAGGTATCCAAAATCATGCGTAGACTTGCTACATGGCGTTTCACCAGCCCAAATACAGTCCACTCATCAAAGTATATTTCCAGGAACTTATGAATAAACTCCTTAAACGCAACAATGACTACGCGTGAGAAAATCACAGCTCATTCTTCAATCCAAATGACATTACAACGTACTGAAAACAACCCCACTTAGTCGCGAAGATTTTCTTTCTCCTATCTCTCAGCGCGATTTTGATCTAGTGTTACCCCGACAACCCGTCAGTAAAGGAATATGCTTCCTGGCCACCTACATTGTCCAACACTTTATTAGTGAACAGAGTCGGGAAAGGATCATGTATGCACGCGTCATTCAGCTTTCTGAGATCCATGCATATCCTTATTTCACCCTTATGCTTCTTCTCTTGTACCACCATTGGGATTACTGAGTTAGATTCTTCCATAGGCTCAATAATGCCTACTGTGAGCATCTTGTTTAGCTCTAGGCAGACCTTTTCCTTATATTTTGGATTGAGAGGGTAAGGCCTTTTCTTAAACAGCTTCGTGTTGGGTTTCAACGTGATCTTCATCATACCTAGGTCCCCAATTATCCCTTTCAGGTTCGTAAACTTGGTAGGGAATAAATCTTGGTATTCGCAAAGCAATTCAATGACCTTTTCCACCGTCACGTCATCCCAGTAATCTCCAATCTTCGTGAATTTGAGCTCTACCTCATTACCAATGTTTACTTGTTTCGTTATCAATGGCATGGTTATATCTATATTCTCAACTTGCGGTCCTTCAACCTCGCGGTGACCTTCTATCTCAGGGATGTTAATTTTTCATGGATACTCATCTTCTTCTTTAGCAGTTACATTATAGTATTCTAGTGTGTGACTCAGCTGAGTAGCCCATTCAGGCTGCATCAGGTCTAAAGGATCTCGTGGTATCCTAAAGATTGCTACTTTCACCTCTTGTAGCCCTTCATCAATACTGTCAAACCTATCTTCAAAAGTAAATGTCATCATGAATCCTTCACGCAAGATATCCCATTCACCTCTCCCATGGCGGAGCTCGGTTTCTACATACCAGTTCATTGGGACAATATCGAGGGTATGACAGAACAAGTGCACACATTAAGGTTAGGGCTTCTCTCCATAAGCCTAGGCCCATTTAGCCAAGTGTGCATGTGGGTAATCCTGCCCATCATACTTGTCTGTCATTCCCATCTTCGGCTTCCCAAAGTGAGTTCTCATCATTCTCCTACATTTGTGCCAATCATCAAAGCTTCCCTTGTGCATACCCCACAACCTTGCGAGCGTAGCGTGTAGTGCCTAGTCCAACGCCTAGAAGCACTGTCTTTCTGGTACCTCCCTCTCAAATTTACACAAATAAATATCTACATCATTCAGGCCATCATAAGTAGGCACATTTCTTACCTCTGATGACACATAGTGCAACGACCGGGTCAACATGTTACAGCTCAGTGTACTTGCTTCATGTAATCAATTCTGCCAGCGCTCTATTTCTTCATCAGAGTCTGAGATGCATGAACTCTCGTGATCCCATGTAATTCATCCATATACTATTAGGCTCTCCCAATCTTCGTCTCATGTTGTTATCTTATAGATACAGTCCAGATCATCATCGCTCAAATAATCGCGGGCTAGTTCAGTATAGCATGATGCCTCAACAGGATCTAGGGGTATTATTACGCGTAGCGGTTTCTTCTCAAATATCATCTTTCGCTTCTTTAGATTGATTACCCTGTTCATATCAGTCGCCTAGTCGATTCCAAGGAGCGCAGGGTAGGGGCTACTGTCATTCGTAATTTCTATTAATTCAAAATCAGCCAGCACGCTCGCACCTTCAATATCCACAATCACCCCCTGCAGTCATCCCATGGGGATGATCTTCTGCTCATTCACCATCCTTAGTTGAATCCGAGACCATTACAACGTAGGACTCCCCACCCATTCCCAAGTCTACTTTGGAAGGACGTTCACATCTCACCCTAGGTCTAGGATAACCTAATCCATCTCATACTCTACTATTTGTGCGGCGAGTCTCATCTCTTGTCCTATCCTTGTTTTATGCTTGCCGATATTTGACACCATGCATGGCTCAGTCAGAGTGTTTCCGATGCATATATTTATGAGCTCCTGCAGCCCCTTCACAGCCTTGCTATCACGCAATAACTTCATAAAAGTTTCCAAGAAATTTGTAATCATAGAAGGGTCCAGCTCCTGATCAGGCTTATCCTTTCTTCCTGAGGTGGAGGCCTCAGTGAAGCTCTTCTTTTCTTCCATGAAGGTTTCACGTGTGCACTCCAAATAAAACTTAGTGTCCTCTACTGGAGCTTTGGGAACCCATGTACCATCTTCTGGCTGTTTCCCCTTGTCATCCCCTGTTGTGATTCCACTTCAGAGCACTATATTCACATTTCAATCTTCCTCACGCAGCTTAGACCTCATCATTTGTAGTTTCTGAGTAGGCTACGGTGGTAGCACCCCTTTGTCATGTATCCTTGTTATCAACGTAGGAGAGTCTTCTGTTTTATGATCAAACAGAGTGCAATACTTGCATGAAAACATGTTGGGTTGGTACAATCGTAGGCATAATTTCTTGGTCCTCTACAATTGTAGCAGATCAACTATCCCTGACCTCTACCATGTCCTCCTCCACCTCAGCCTTGTCCACGCCCATGAAATCCTATCTGTGCCATCCCTGCGCTCTGGCCAGGGGGCTGTATTTCAGCCTGAACCCTGTAGGCAGGTGTTCTATCCATCATCAACTCATAACTCCTACAAATACACTCATCATGTCCTATCGACCTACAAAAATTGCAAAACAGTTGTTGCGATGTCTCCACAAACTTCTACAACAAGTGACAGTTATCTGTGGCATGTTTTCCTGCTACTTGACAAATAGTGCACCACAATGCAGGCCTCGTTCTTGGTCCTACTTTAGCTTTTGGCCTCAAAGGAATTGGTCCTCCTCCTGTAAAGTAGTTCACAAAGACTAGACAATGGTCTTTTTCATGCCCCTGACTCTTGCATTTCAGACACCATACCTCTTCGTGCACCTTTGGTCGAACTGTTCTGTCCTACTTCAAGCTTTCGATCTCAAGGAAAATATTTTTCAACTATGCATGGATCTGTTGAACCCCCATATTTGGATCTTGCATTGGTGTTTCATGTAGCCTCATTGCGATCTCCAAGGCCTCTGCCTAAGTTGTTATCTTCTGTTGCGACAATGTGTTAGTGTCAGTATCTTCATCCCTCCATCAATGATCAAATTTTTCTTTTTGCATGCATATTAGGTGTCCCATCCGATCAGCTACATTCCATTAGGTCATCGATCAATTGATGGTAGTGGTTCATTTTCAATTTCCCTCATTGTATTCACCTACTGGCCTGTTTTCACATGTTCTGGTCATTTACTGTCATTTTATTTTACTCCATTTACCTAAATCAGGTCTCACTAGGTCTAGGTTTTGTCACCGTGGTCATCAAAAAAACTCAATAAAAGGTCAACAGGCACATGAGGAGGTCTTATAATTTCATTAAATCCAAATTTCACTAATGATATGCTCAATAAATGATTTTTACCTCAAAACTCTATTTTGAGGTGAAAACAAAGTTTTATTTTCTATGTACAAAATTTATGTAATTTGAAATGTTTTCTATATGTAATAAGTTCCAGTTGCTGCCCTTGCTCACCCTTTCCAACTCCAGCCACTGCAAACAAAAACACTAGCATCAATGCATCAATTTACCAAGTGATCAAGAAAAGTCAATTCAAAAGAAAAAATAGAGCTTATGATCAAAAGTGACTTTGAAATTAGAAAAGTGGGTTTGCAATAAGTAAAAATTAAAAATAATCCATATATAAAGTGAAAGGAGTGCCATTTATCATTTCATTGTGCAATCTACCCTTGGAGAGAAAAAATTGCAATTTGGAGGCAAATTGAGCTAAGGAGATCAAAAACTCTTTTTTCCAAGCAAAATTGCTTGGCGTTGCACATCAAAGGCAGTGCACTGCGCATCAATGACTTTCTCCCAGTGTTAATTTGGATGGGCACTGCGCATCACGAGGGTGCTACGCATTGGGCCCAGTGCGTTGCACATCAGTCCAGAACTTGCCAAATCATTCCAAATCATTCAATAACCCCAAAAAATGTTGCATTGTTATTGTACAAGTAAGTCATCATTGTCCTAGAGCTGAATTTGATGTCATACTTGTGTTCTTCATGAATTTTGTATGTTGAAAGTTAAACCCAAGCTTGTCTTCATTATTTTCCATTCCATTGTGCAATTTTCACTCCATAATCACAATCCATATCATTAAAATCCTTTTCCCTCTTCCATTTTCCTAAATCACTCCATTTATCCCATTTTTCATATTCCACTCCCCTAAAACAACTCATTCCCTTCACCAAACCCTAAATCCCTCACTAAACCCTAGCTTCTCAAAACTTATCCCTTCATTCCCCAGCTCCATTTCCCATTAGTAAATTCCCTTCATACTCATCTCCCTTGTCCTCCCTCATTACCATTTTCCACCATATCATCATCACATCCCTTCCTTAAAGACAAGAACGAAACATCATGGCAAGAAATAGTGAGTCAAGCTATGAAGAAGACACACTAAATGACAGTTCAAGGGAAAGGAATGTACAGCCTAGGAGACCTCACAAGGGTGGGAAAATTTTCAGAGAGGAACCTATTAGCGTTGTTGAACTCCTTGCTTGCCCCCTTGCCACCACTTCTTTCAGATACCAATCTTGCTTTGAGTTTTTTGAGATGGTTTAGGGGGTTAAGTATCATCATGAATTAGCAAGGAAATTTGTCATAAACATGGAGAATAACATGGTACACCTTGCTGGCATCAATTTCACTCTTTCACCAGCCATTATTGCATAAGCAACTAGATTGCCAGATGTAGGGGAAAGGTGGAAGAAAAGGCAGAATATCAACAAGCAGCATTATGAACCATACGTTAAGGCCAAATATCATGGTAAATTAAGCAGGGTGTTTCCTTTCAATTTCTTGGAGGACCGGTATGTTCCACTTATGAAACTCATCATCAAATACTTCACATGTGAGGGTAGGTTCTCCAGACTCTATACCTATCATATCAGATTACTTATGCACTTCGGTAGGGTTAGAATGATGAGTATTCCATATTTCATTTGTAGAAACATAGAAAGGATGATTGTGATTGCAAAGAGAAAACCATACCCACAGCAGAACAACAATATTTATCACTTTGTTGTCATCAAGATTATTGTTGTGCATCAGCTCACTCAATTGGGAGTGCCATGGGAAATCTTCATTTCCCATGAAATCTTCAAGGGGCCCCAAATTTTTGCAGATCCTCAAGGGGAAGGTGAACCTTCTGGGCAATGAAGAGAGCCTGAAATCAAAACTAAAGAGGCTCACATTCCTGTGTTTATAACTTATGAGAAAGTCACAAGGAGACTTTTTGCAGTTGCCAAACGAGTATTATCTCCATTAGAGGTGGAAGGGGTCTCGCTTCCTTCATCGCATCACAGGCAAATGCTATCTTCACCTGGGGTGAAAGGGGCTTTGCATTCTTCTTCAAAAGAATAGGTACAGGACAAAGGAAAGCAACAATTGCATGATGAAGGGCCTTCTGAAGGGAAAGACAAGGATTTTTTTTTGGTTGAGGAAGATGACATTGATTTGGGCTCTCAAAGCTCAAGACTCAAGGATGTGATCATTAAAGAGAAAGAAGCTGAGATCCAAGCCTTATCACTTGACCTTGAGAGGGTGAAATGGATCATTAAGTACCTTGAGCAAGAGAACAAGCAATTGGAGGACAAACAAACAACCATGGAGCTGCAAACCATTAGGGAAAACTGGCAAGTGGCAAAAAGGAGAAAAATCAAGATGACATCACTAGAGAAAGAAATAGAGAATGACCGAGAATCATGGTTGTAAAGAGTGAGTATCCACCTTGAGAAGCTGCTTGAGAAGGCTAACAAGGAGAAGAACATGTTGCGCCACATGGCTTATCACTACCTAGCCTAGAATAAAATTTGCAAGACAAGGATAAGAAGCCTAAAAGTTAAGTTAAAGAGAGCCTTAAGAGCCAAAAAAGAGAAATATAAACTTAAAATCTTGGTTGAAGCTTCCTTGGCTCAACGAAGCAATTAGTAAGCTTTCCTCTTGTCAAATTTCAAGCAATTTTGAGAAATTTTTGTCATTTCATAATTTTTAAATGCAAAACACAGGAAATTTCATCTGATGCGCAGCGCCACGGGCACCGCGCATTGAGCTAGCTTGGAATTTTGCAAAATGGCTTGCATTTTTGGATTCCTCATGAAAAAATACTAAAACGTAGAAAGCTTCATGAAATTTGGAGGATATCTAAGTCACCTAAAGGGAAAAAAACACCTAAAAAATGCCCTCTCTGCCACTTTTTGGACCCACAAGAAGCAGTCTCGGGAGAAGTGATTTTTGAATGGGCAAATTGACTCCAAATCTAAAGATTCTAGTTTTCCTAGAAAGTAGACTGATAGAGATTTCAAACAAGCCATATTGGACCTAATTTGGTGAAGGGGAAGGCCTTCAAACTCAGCCCTGAAGTGATGCTACGCATCAGGCTTAGGGTGCTGCGCATCAGGCAAACTTTTGTCAATTTTGCTCAAAAACTCAGAATTTCGCCTAGTTTTCTATTAGTTTGACTTTTTCTTCTCTCATGGTAAAATTCATGATGTAATAAGATGTAAATTGATTTACTATGATGTAAAAATGATGAGAAATGACTTAATGAGGTAGATATATCAGTTATAAGTGGTCTTGAGCTGAATGAATCAGTTTCCATAGTTTTAGAGGGAAGCTGTTCCACTGCCTATTTTTCAGTTCCTAGTTTAGATCTTGTTGAAACAACTCCTTGACTCATGGATTTGACCCTTGATGGCTAGCATAGGTGGTTTGATTCCTATATCTTGTACTTTCTTAGTCATTTGTCAAGTTTGAACTCTTGTGGATGTATTGAGCTACTTTGTACATCACTTCTACAGTTTGGCAAGGAAATAAACTAGGGTTTTGCAGCATTTTGTGGGATTCTTGTGGTAATGTGAATTAGCATTGTTTTCTCCTCTATTATTCAGTTTATCTTATGTTGATATGTTCCATCATCTCTCTTTTTCTGCATAACTAAATGAATCAAGATTAAAGGGTGGAATCCATTGGTGTTTCAGTGCTCTGCCTTGGGGTTTATTTAGTTTTAAATGTTTTCTACTATTTGAAGAGGACTCATGGCATTTACATGCCCTTTCCATCTCCTCACTAGTCTTTAGACTCACCATCACATTCATTTCAAAGTGCTAAAACACTTGCCTACCTCACCCCTTAGAAACCTATGCAAATCTGAGTTGATCTCCCGGAACTAAAACTGCCTTCCCCATCTGATCCAGCAACCAACCATAAAATCAATCAAATTCCTTTTAGCAAACATGCCTAGCCTAAAATTAGTATTCTTATTAGTCATCTCAAGCCTTACATGCCATATTTTCTTTGAGATTGACAAGGAGAGAGCCCTCTCCCGACGTAGTAGGGCTAGCTACGAGGTTAAGCGTGGTTTGATGTTACCCTAGACCTGCCTTTCTCAACCTGAGGTATATTTAGGCACTAACAGCATGAAGACTGGGACTTGGCAGACCACGAGAAGTTCCCACACATGGCACCCAAGTAGCTGATGCACCACATCATTGATACGAATACGGGAATAATCGCATTGGAGCCGTCGAGGTGGCTCGAGGGAGTAGAAAAGGCAATGTTGCTCAACCTACTCTGGGTGCCAAACTATAACCGCACCTCGGTGAATGTTTTTCTCATCAAGCAGCTGTTGTGCTTGGTTCATGATGGGTGTCTGTGGCTGTAGGAGCTGATACCCATCACTGATAGGTTGGTTCACTGAATAACGCACCTACCGTATACAGGTGAGAATCCAACCATGATCTTAGTGGAAAGGGTTGCGAGTAGGCTCTTGCAGAGATAATGAAGGAAAAATTTAAGCTGGTGAAGAAGCCGCATGGGTACGCTATCTCCCGTATCTACGACCCCACTGTGAAAGTAGCCACGCAGATCCTCATAGGGAAGGTTATGCGAAAGTTTTGTGCCGATGAGGTGTCGGTGCTTGTCATCGCACTCGCATAACATTGCATTGAAGGACTCTAGTTCAACTGGTTGAACTACCTTAACGGAGAGTTCTTGGAAAATTTCTGCAAAGAACAAGAGCTCAACAAGATGTTCCACTATGTGTGGCTCTTGCTACAAATTGTGTTGGTAACGTGGTAGCTACCAGAGGATAGCCAATTCCCTTTGGTCATGCGAGACCTCCCTGAGGCAGTAAAGTACGCTTCACTATCGGAAACCAAGGACGCGCAATGAGTTAGGGATAGAAAGATCTTCTGGATCTTGATGGAGATGAACATTAGGATGGCCATCAATCGCAAGCTGCAATTGTCACCTACGCTGTACGCCAATCTGCAGAACTACGTCAAATTCAAAGCCAACTTCCATCGAGTATCCATCAAGGTGTGGACGGACCCTGCACAGAAGTGGTATGACTTGCCATATCTGGCAACAGATATGCCATTGATGTGGTGCTTGATCAATGGTCGGTAGATTGGCACACTACCGTGGACTTGGCGGTCGACGGGAGCAAGTCCATCATGCAGAAGAAGAAGGAGGAGGCCAAGGTGAAGATGGCACAGATGGTCAAGAAAAGGAAAAAGGATGCTACTGATAAGGCTCAGGTAGAGCATGAAGCTGTGAAGCAGATAGGTGGAACAGATCAAGGCTCTGATAAAGGCGCGAGGTCACCTTCACTTGAGACCGAGGAGGAAAAATATGAACAGCAAGATGCAGACCCTCAGGAGACATCTGCCTGCATCAAGCGCCCAAGAGAGGTGGAGAAAGGAGGGCCCAAGAAGAAATCAAAGGCGACAAAGGCCTTGCTAGACCCCATTACATTAACAGAGGGTGATTTACATGATATCGGTGATACAGTGAGGGATGTCACCGCGGAGGCCCTACAGCAGTTTGAACAGCAGAAATAGATCGTCTTAGGGGCCATCCAGAGAGGGTTGTAGGAGTTGTAGACCCATGCATCAAAACAGGTACGGTGTCTACCACCCTGGCTATTGGCACTTCATAGGCTTTCGATATGCTACACATGAAGACTTACAATGTGATAGTGCTACTGAACGGAGCACTGACTACATAAAATGAGGCTGACAGGCCCACTGTCAGCGCCTTAAAGGGAGTCAGATTGAACCTGGTAGTGCTCCTGCATGAAGCACTCCACCTCTTGCAGGATGGAATAATTGCAGAGTTGAGGGCCCGAAAGCACTGCGTCCTCCAAGTGATCAACAAATAGTGGATCAATAACGAGCAGATGGCCCTAGAGAGAAATGTTGCTATGGTCGTTGAGATTGAGGCAAACAATCAGAGAAAGCACATTTTGCAGGTTGTTGAGGAGGCATGCAGAATGGTCCCAGCATTGGCCATTCTAGAGGAGGAGCCAGTTGAGGTACACATCCACAAGTTGACCACAGGGGTGCGTGACACTCAAGCTGAGATGGTGCGGGTTCATTTAGAGTTGAACCTGAAGATTATAGAGTTACAATTGATGGCCCAACCTTCAACTCCTCCAGAAGTGAAAAAACAGTTCGCGACTGCTGACACAAAAGCAATAGCAGTAGTGGATAGTGCAGTAGAAGACTACACGCAACTGTTTGAGCAGTCATTTGAGGTCATGAAAATCTTGTAGGAGGAGCCCAATGTATAGAGGTTAGAGATGGAAGCGCGTGAGCTACAATAGCACTAAGATGAGGTTAAGGGAACAACGTGAACTGTCACACTGACACAAAGACTAGCCAAGTTGCAGGAGGCCAAGCAGCTGAAGGAACAGGTGGACATAGTGCTGCACAAGGAAGCAGTGCTCAAGAAAATACTAAAGACCTAGCTGAATGAGGCTTACGCAGTGACAGGGAGTATCAAAGTTAAGCTTGCAACTTTGTAGGCAACACAACAAAAGTTTCAGGTTGACAGCATAGGAGCAGTGACCAAGAAGACAGTGGAAGACGCGGAGTAGGTGGCAGCTCAGTGCATGACTCAAGTTGCAATCATACGAGTCGAGCTGGAAGGAATTCACACAAAGATCTCCCTGCCTACTGATTAAATTGAGGGCGAGTCATGATTTTTGTGTTGGGAACCTGTTGGGAATGGGATCCCCCAAAGGACAATTTTGGGGCTAAAAGCCCATATTTTGGTCAAATTTGTAATAAACCTCTAAAGACTCTGCACTTTGTGGTTCCAGAGTGCATAGGTGTTATAAGTCATAAAGGGTTGTCTACCCTTAGTTTTGTAAAGTAAAGTCGACTATAAGAGATCTACCCATGGTCTGCGAACCATGGGATTGTATAAGAGCTAAGCTCTAAGTAGTTTTAAGGAGACACAATGTAAGGGACTAATAGCTGTGAAATAAGAAGTCTAAGTTTGGGGTTGTAGCACAGGTAGAGGCTCTGCAACTAAGTGCACAGAGGCCTAGGGTGGAAGTCTGTAGTTGAGTGCACGAACCCCTGCAGTTGTGTGTGCAAGGCAAATAGAGTCTGTAATCACTTGGAAGATATTAGTAAAGAGAAGTATTATGCAATTTCTGTGTCTTTTTTCTAATTAATACATCTTATCATTCTATGTATGAATTTTCTTTATAATGCTTATGTGATGCGTGAATGTGTATAATTATTTTGGATAATTGAACGCATATAAGAATATCTATGTACGCGGTGCTAACTGTGAGTATCTAATAAGATAAGTAAGACATTTAGACTAATTTAGGAATTTGCATGACACACTGCCCTAGCAGTGAAAACGGGTCTAGGTCAAGGGTTACGGTTGCGCGAAGGATAGGTGAACGCTTTCACAAACGTATTGAAGGACTGTATAGAGGGCTCAACTGGCAAGCCCTAGAGTGAAGTGACCTACATGAAGGTAGGAATAAATGGAATTAAATGACATTGCAACCATCTCAGTGTGTGGAAACGTGGTTCCAGCATCCCCCCATACTACTTTGGGTGAGACTTTCGTTCGCACTGTGCAGTCTGATGCCAAAAGGGCCAGTAGTGTAGGGATTTGTTTGGCTAATTAACGTTGAACCTGGGTTAGGCCCCCTCAATACAACATGAGGTTGTCAAATTTGGAAACCTCCTGCACCAAGGCAAGTGGCTCACTAGGGACCAAGTTCAGCAAAAGTTTCCCCATCTCATGGAGGAACTCAACACAATGGGGAAAATTGCCTCCTAAGGGGGGATGACTGATCTAGGTGGATGTTGGTGGCACCCTACCTATTACACTTCGAACCCCAACCTATTACTCTTTTAGTTTTTCAGTTCCCTTAATTGTAGCATAGTTTACTATTTTTGACAACTCTTCAAGTCCTGAACTTCCAAAGCTGTTTTGAGGCTGTAAACAATTTTTTTTGGGAAATTCAGGTCCAACATCCTCATCTTCAGAAGGATTTGGGAAGAACACTTGCAACACATTCAACAGGTCTTTCAAACCCTTCAACATCACAAAATGTGTGCCAACTTGGAGAAATCCACCTTTGGCATGAACCAAGTCCAATATTTGGGTTACATCATAGACGAGCATGGCATGCATGTGGATCTGATTAAGATGCAATTCATTCAAGATTCGCCAGCCTCGGCCACTATAATGGAGCTTCATAGCTTTTTAGGCATTGCAAATTTTTATCGGAGGTTCATGTTGGCATTCTCTCATATCACTTGGCCTTTGATTAAGATTACTAAGGGTGGGGCAGAAGAAAAGTTATCCTAGTCCGAGTCCCAAAAGAAGGTGTTCATTGAGTTGAAGCATTGACTCTACACTACATCGGTACTCACACTGCCAGACCTACAACAACCATTTGATGTTGAGATAGACACCTCAGACTATGCTATTGGTTTAGTTTGTTGGGGAAATTATATTTGTTATAATTCCAACATTAAATTATCAATCCGGGGTCGTAAGACTTAGAGGCGCAAGCGCAGGTAACACATGATCAGACCATCTAATATAAACGAGAAATGAAACCAATTTATTATTTAATTTCGTAATTGCTATTTCTAATTGAAACAAATCAATTAAGAAAAACACGCTCAAACAATACGAATATTCTAATTAATGTGAAAATGAAACTAACTCTAATTAATCATCAACCAAGCAATACAAATTATCATTCGAAATTTAAGAACCTCAAACTCAATTAGAAATCTAAGTAATGGAAATCTTAAGATTTCCTGGGATCACACAAAGATCTATTGCTTTTAACCTCAAATGCATCAACCACATTCAATCTAAGAACCTCAAACTACACTATCAAAAAATTGAATCTTAAATGAATGCTTTCAAAATCAAACTCAGGAAATCTAACACTATCATAATCAAAATCAAGATATCTAATCTCAAATAAAGCTTAGGAAATTGAACCTTGATCAAACTTATGAAATTGAATTACAACTCAAGAAATCGAAATTCAATCAAACTCTGAAAATCTATTTTATGGAGAGCAGTAGCCTACAACTCTAAATTCAACCACACTTCAACTCTGTGGGATCTCAAAACTGAACTACAGTCATCAATATGTCATCATGTCATTTTTGGTCATTTATAAACATGATATTGCAAGATTTCTTTAAGTACGGGATCACTTTGTTTAAGTACATAATGACACTGTAGAAGTACAAAATGTAGAATCATATAATTGATTTGAGCCTAGTCTTGGGATGCATGGAATAAATCGATAGGAATTTCAATGTTGAAAACGTTCAGAAGAAGCTCATCCATAAATTAATATTCCTTACCAATGTTATGACCACATATAAAAAGGATTGGGACTTCAATTCCAAATTAAATCATGCTTTTATTATGCCAATGACTCAAAGAAACACTACAAGTTCAATTAATAATTAACACAATCAATATCTTGTTCTGTTGTTTCTAAGCATTCTTATATAGATGTGACACTATAATATAATCGTGCTAAAAAAAAAAGACTTCTAATTGAATGAATTCTAGAATTTTTAATTTCAAATCTACAAGACATAGTTTTAAGTACATAATGATGCTAGATTTCACACAACAAATTTCTTGATGAAGTTCACACTTTGAATATGTTGGCTCAAAAGAGTCATCAGGGGGAAGACCTTAGGTTCAAGAACAGGAGGCCAACAATGGTCCATTGTAGTCTAGGATGGCACTGACATTTTCACCTTACCCCAAAGGGAAAGGAGTCTTACCCGATGCGCGCCACGACCAAAAATGAGAAGGGTTCAGCATGGGGTTGAGGAAGTATCAAATAGGCACATTTGATCACATATCTATATAGCCATTATACATAAAATAGATATAGCAACATCCTTGAGACAATCTATGAATTAACGTCTGTATGCAACCAATAAGCCATTCAAAATTTTAAAAGACACATTAAGCACAAGGCCCAAATACATTACAAGTCACAACCAACATCAGCTATGTCTTATATTAAACTTAACATGAAAGATTACAACATGTTTTGGAATTCGCCATAAACATTACATAAAGTACCCGACTCAGTCTTGTGGGTTCAGATTCGTTCCACGACAAAGTCCCTCGAATCCCAGCACTCTGTCATTAAACCACCGCAACTGGGTATCTCTTCGCCTACCCTCAGCCCAACCAAACCCTTCTTCCACTATCTAGACCAACAACAACCTTCTTTCTTTCTGGTCTTCCACTTTTATATCTTTCCCTACTGCCTGGACTGCCAGTTCTTTCTTGGATATTCTCCCCCTTGGCTGCTTCTACACCTTCCCACCTCCTCGGTCGCCTTTGGCTTTTGCTGTCACCTTGCCGCAACTTTCCATTGCGCCAGCCAACCATTGCTGCCATTTGTTTCTTTCCCACCCTCCGATCAGTCAAAACTGGTCAAAACCTTTCAAAATTAAACGAAGGCCCCAACAAGCCCCGACCACAATTTCTTGACTCATCCCTGAGTCAAGTCATTTCAACCACTGACGATCTTGTTGTTACTTCCATGTACTCTACAAGTGGTGGTTGCGTTACTACCAGTGCTGGCTTTGTTGTTTGATGTACCAGCCCTTCTGCTACTTCGATCATTGCTTGCAGAGTGGGTGCCTCTTCTGCATCGATCTTGTCTTGCGGCATGGAATCTGTTCCTGCGACCCCTTTTTGCCCTTGAGGTTCCCACGTTCCAAACAAAGGCTCCAACTCTGGAACCAAGGCTGTTGTCCGCTGCCTGAACTCAATATATATTTGAAGGACTAGGTCCCAGTTAGCGAGAGTTGCATCAGCACCTTGAGTGAATGCCTTGTCCAATTTCCATGTTAGGGTGGTCGGCTGCTGGCTTTACAGGTTGTTCCATTTTTTCCCACTAGAGTCGCATACCTCCTTCAAGAGTAGAACTTGCATTCGAAGTGGGGGCCATAGATCCCTAATTATCCCTTTCATCTTCGTTGACTGCTCCTCAATGTTGTCAACCCAGGCTTCGAGGATGTCGATTTGATCATTGATCTGCTGTAGCTAGGTATGGTCTGTACAATCCCTCATGCTGGCAAACAGTGACTGAATTTTTTCTCTAAACGGGTAAACCAAGTGGTTCTTTAGCACAAAAATACTTGACCAGTCATGGACCTTGTCCATTAGGGAATATCCATTAGCGAGGGCCTCGGCCAAGGCTTGCTCCTTCACTTCGAGTTCCCTGAACTTTCCCTCATCCGTCCACACGTAAATTTCCATTGGATATGGTAGTGTTTATCTTATTGTCTCTAGCTTCCATCTCATTTCCACATTATTGGCTACCAGACACGTGCATGCCATTTGTATGTGATCACAACAGCTGACCAGCGTGCAGGTAGACATTTCAAATGCTGATTCAATGTTGGCCTCAGGGATGGTCAACCATATTGATCTAAATCATTGTGTAATATGATCAACCTGGGCTTGCAATTCGATGTTTTCTTGCAGTAGGTGATGTCACTCCTCCATCACCATGTTAAACTACTTCATCTACCATTCATGTTCTTTAGCTAAGTCCTCATGGAGGCTCTCGTCCGTGTGTGCTGCTTGCTGAATAAATGAAAACAATTGGGCCGATGACGAGTGATGGAGTGTATTAGCCTACATTGTGCTCAGTTTGGGGAAATGCTATTGTAGGGGTAGGCCTCTGGCAATGGAATTTTTAGAATGGGAGGAAGTTGAGTTGACTTGTTATGATAGAGGAGTAAACTATGGGGTGGTAGGAATAATGCTAGGGTTTGGCAGCACTGCAAGCTTTATAGGGAGAGTTGGCAAGTACAGTTAAGTTCTTCCCCCCTACAGAATGGTATCTAGGTGTCTCCCTTCTGGTGGGCCCAACCCAAGCATTGGCGATGTAATCTCCATTGGGGGCGTTCCCATGGTAGGGGTGGTTCCCTCTGTCTGGCCGGCTGACTGAACTTCTACTTCTGCAATAGTCCTTCGCTGGCCGAACATGAGGATATGGGATAGGGTCACGGAGGTGGAAGCGGTTTGCAGGGATGACTCCCATGACTAATGTAATGCAATGGATGTAGTAGCATGGATCTCTTCAACTATGGTGCTTGTGGGGATTGACTGCTCGACCTCGACAATGAGGTCGATGATTGGGACTGGAGGGTTAATTCTCGGCTTTTCAGTAGTCGGATTTTTGGTAGCCAGGGTTTGTATGACTCGCGTTTTCTTAGGTTTGGGGACCGTTGTCTGGGAGGGAGCCTGAGTTGCTCAAGGGGGAAGTGCCATAGCGAGCGGTGGTGTTACAATGGAGGAAAACATGGTGGAACCTTGAAATTTCTCAGGATAATTGCTCTCACATGGGTCGAAGATGGCGACCGTCCATCTGAGTTCAAACATCTTTTCCTCCACTTGGAGCAGCATCGACTAGAGTAATTCATTGGCGGCCCATTTTCTACTACTCTCTACCCCATCTCCCTCTCACTCCTGTGGCATCAAGGCTCTAAAAAGGTACTTGGGTTTACCTTCTCTTATCTCACAGGCCACTCCCGGTCAAGACTCCACCTCTATACACAATGCTTCCTCTGTCAGACCAACCCTCTGTGGCCTCAACTTAAACATGCTCAGGTTGACACACCATGGTCTCAGGTAAGTGTGCGCATGGGAGGAAACAAACCAGAGCTCGTCTGAGAATTCATCCAATGGAGACTTATGTATCCTCTTGGTGAATCGAACGGTGTCCAACATCTGCTCGTACCAGCCCTTGAAAGCTCTCTCATTGATTTCCTTTGTGTTGGGATCCCCTGATGCCTTCTACTGTTCATACCGAAGCACAATTGGTTGATATTTGGAAATGGTTGCCAGCTGCCTCTCTTGTGGTGGCCTTCATTTCCACATTTCCTGTTCAATTAACAAGTACTCGAACACAAACCTAGTGCTCCTCTTGTACACATATTTACAAGCCTTGAACAGTTTGTTGAGAATGAAGGTTGACTAGTTGAGTACCTCTCCCTGGCAACAGTGTTTCGCAACTGAGATGGCATCTAAGGTGCATTCATTCCTTGTGAAGTGTCGCATTTTTTAACTGCAATAAGGTAGAAAGAAAACCTTATATTATCCTTGTTAATCTTGTATAGCTTTGTGCCCCTCCCACCTCACTCTGTCTCGTATCTGGCATAAATGTTGTCCTTCGTCTGCTTCTTTCCCCACTTGGCCCCAACCTAGAACATTTTTTTGAATGCATTTCAAACTTTGGCCAGCCCTATGGGTCGACTGATATCCTCCACATGGATAGGATACTCCTTATCCAACCATAGTGACCCTCCATGCATCCTGCTTGTCAATTATTTTGTGCACTGCATGGAAGAAAATTGGGTGCTGAATACGGGAAGATTTCTTAAGTGAAATAGCATGGACCTCTATATCCCCCTAAACTCTTCTCTAATCTTGGAGGTCCTCGTGCCATCCTCTTTTTGAGATTCTTTCAAATACACCTTCCTTTTCGTCGTCAGAAATTGGAAGTAGTATGAGAATTAATTGTTGACCAGATTCGACCTGTCATACTTGCCATACAGATTATCCACTACTTCAATTCATGCTTCCAAATCATTCTGTGGGACTGATATTATTCCTTTTGCCATCACTTCTCTTCTGTGGTAAACTATCTGCACTGGAGGTTTCTTGCTTCTCTTCCTATGCCCCTGTTCTTAAGAGCGAAACTAGAATTCTTTTGTGATCTGTAATTGAAATTCTAGAGTCCCCTGCATCTTCCTATGATTTAAGTAGTTGACTCTAACATGACATCCCCTGACTGACGAGACTTTAACAACTAATTACTCTGGCAACCTTTCCATGTATTCTAGCTATATCCTGTCGTCGTTGACTGACTTAGACGTGACAACTATGACGTGGTCTGGAAAGTATAGAGTGGGCTTCATGGCGTCTTTACTTTACCATGATGGGTTTATTTATTAACTATTTCTAAGCTTAACGGGAAAGATTTTTTGACCCTATCTTGACAGTTTCCTTATTAATTACTTAATCGGGAAATAACTACCGGTACAGTGGATGGGAAGGGTTCTTGTGTGGTCATCAATTCTGGAAAAGGTTTAGACCTACGTGTATTCTGCTAATTAGGATGACATGTGTGGCCAATATCTTTATTGACTAGGCCTACCAACATGACCACTGGCGCTACCCCCCGACCACAAATGGGTTGCGACATACTAAGTTTTGCCGCAACATTATTATCTCGATTTTTTTTTTTTTTTTTTTTTTTTTTTTTTTTTTTTTTTTTTTTTTTTTTAGTTTTGGGAGGGCTTCAGGCGCGCGCCATTCACCCATCCCTATAGTAGGACTCCATCTAGTTGCACGAGCCTTCCCGCACTCGATTCTCTTATTTATGTGACTACGAACAGGCCTAACCAGTGCTTCTACACGTTCCCTAGGAACTTCTAGAAGTTGCTGTCATAAAGGAGCACCTGGTTCCTGACTTCAAACGACTTCTTCATTATGTGCCTATCATGGCAAGAATTTTGTCTTTGTTGCTCAAATGATTGATGGAACTCTACTAGGAATTAAGTTTCGTTGAGTTCCATTAGCTAGCTTAACCTGTCCTGCAAGGCAATGTTATCTGTCATTCCCATAGCTTCTGAGATGAGCATGTTGGGCAGTATAAATTTTGTTGGTACCACCGCTTCTCTGCCATACACAAGTTGTAATGGAGTTTTCTTATGCAGTGTTTTTATTGTTGTCCTATATTCTCATAGATTTTTCTAGAATTCTCTCGTCCCAATCATCCCTATTGCCATATATGAATTTTTTTAGCGCTTTATCTAATATTTTGTTATGCTTCTACTACATTGTTGGCTTGCAGGTGATACAGACTACTCTTGTTATGCTGGACCATAAAATTCGTTAGTAGAGTCTCAATGGTTTCATTGAGAAAGTGTGTTCCCAAGTCACTAGTGGGGCTCCTTGGGCATCCGAACCTTGAAATAATATTTTAAAAAATGAACCTTGTTGTTTCTGCTATGTAGTCTTTCACTAGTGTGGCCTCTGCCCATCTTGTGAGGTATTGTGTCACTGTTATTATGTATCGGGCTTGTGAATGGCTTGCTAGTGGAGAGATTGGTCCAATGAAATCTACTACCCACTTATCAAAGATCTATACTGTATGGACCAGACGTAGTGGTAGCACATTGCACCGCGAAGGCTTACCGACCCTTTGATAGACATCGCACTCCTTGGAAAATGCTTTAGAATCCTTATGGATAGTGGGCCACCATAATCCTGCATGGAGTATCTTTCTTGTGGTGGCCTTGCCTCCTACATGGCCTCCTACAACCCCTGTGTGGCACTCCCATAAGAAGTCCTTTCTTTCGTGCTGTAGGACACAGTGCCTGAGTATTTGGTCCAAGCCCATTTTGTAGAGGTTTCCTGCTATGAGTTGGTAATCTACTACCCTGACCACCACGTGTCGTCTCTGTGCTGCCATGTATCCTCTGGGCAACAACCTGCTGTTAGCAATGCAGTGATCTCTTCTAGGTGGTCAGGAATCGCCTCTATCATGAATAAGTCGGCATTGGGCAACGGATTATCTATTGCTCCTTCATTCTCCCTTGTATCCAACCGCTAAAAGTGATCTGGTCCTACATTCAATATGCTAGGCTTAACAACCACTTCAAATGTGAATTCCTGGAATAGTAAAATCCACCTGCATATCCTTCCTTCTTGTATTGGCTTGTTTATTATGTATTTCAGCGCAGTATGATCTGTAAATAATTTGAAGTACATACCCAATAAGTAGTGCCTAAACTTTTGGAGAGAGTAGACCATTTCCAAAGCTTCCTGTTCGGTTGTTGTGTAGTTCCTTTCTACCGTAGAGAGATTTTTCTAGCATAGTATGCTAGATGGTCCATCCTTTTCTCCCCTAGTTGCACTAACACTGCTCCTAGCACTATTCCAGACACGTGAAGATGTACCTGGAATATTTTGTTCTAGTCTGCGTACACCAATATGGGGATGCTTACTAGTCTTTCCTTCAGTTTATTCAGAGTTTCTTGACAGTCCGCAGTCTAGATGAATTCTTCCATCTTCTTAGGAAATTTTTCCATTGAGGCTGTTATGGATGCGTAGTTCTTGATGAACCGTCTGTAGTACCCCGTGTGACCCACAATTTCCCTTAGTTGTTTCATGTTGCATGGTGGTTCCATGTGGACAATTGCTACAACCTTGGCAGGGTCTACACAGACGACGATATGGCCCAGTAGAGTTCCAAAGGGAATTATGAAAATACATTTTTTTAGATTTAAGGAAATCTACAACTGTCTGCACCTCTCGAACATCACTCTTAATAAGCTGGTATGCTTTTTCAATAGGTTGTATACTGTCAAGTCATCCATGTAAACTTCTAGGAACTTATGAATATAATCCTAGAATGCAGCTATGACAATCCTCGAGAAGGATGTTGGTGCATTATTTAGTCCAAATGGCATCACATTGTATGTGTATGACCCCCACTCAGTCATGAAAGTTGTTTTCCTTTTGTCCTCTTCAGTTATTCGGACCTGGTGGTAACCTGAGAACCCATTTGTGAATGAGTATGCTTCATTCCCTGCAACATTTTCTAGGACTTCATCGTTGAATGGTGTGGGGAATGGGTCATGCACACATGCATTATTCAAACTTTTGTAACCAATGCATACTCTAATTTTGATTGCATCCTTCTTGTTTTGAAAAACTATGGGGCTTATCTGATCAGCTTCATCTACTGGAAATATGATTCCTGCATCCAACATTTTTTCAATTTCCATTTTAACTTTCTCTTTTACACTTGGGTTCAGTCGGTATGGTATGTGCTTTACTGGCCGGGCTTCTGGTTTCAGAACAATTTTCATTTCTCCCAGGTTACGTTTTATCCCCTTGATTTCTACCACTGAAGCTAGGAATAGGTCCTAGTATTCCTGTAATAAATCGAAGATTTCTTTGTTGGTTTGTTCGTCCCAGTAATCTCCCACCGATGCCATTTTGGGCTTATTTTCTATCCCCACATTTTTTCTTCTTAGCTTCACTGGTAGGAGACGGACACCTTCTGTAGAAGGGCTCTCCCAAATATCTCTTTCCCCTTTGTTTCTCCAAAGGCTAGGTGTCTAAGCCCCTCCAATCCGTCCTCTTGTGGTTCTACATATATTTTGTCACAGGTCACAAATCCTGGAAATTCCATATCATACAGGCATTTTAGAAAATTCCCATCGTTCCCTCCTTCAAATAACATCCCTGGGGTAACATAACCCCTTTTAGTGCCTAGAGTGCACCTATCATTTGTTCCTCATTAACCATGAATGAAAAATTGCAGACAAATTTTTCCTCCAAGGTACCCCAATTAGTTGTCTATTGTTGTAGCTCCTCTTGGATATACCAAGATCGGGGGAGAGCTCCGACGGTATGTATAAATGCGTGTACCCACCGATTCCTTGGCAGTCCCTGGCTATCCCAGCTGGTGATACAGTCTTTAATGTGGTTCTCAAGACTTGAATCCCCCATGTATTTCCCCTCATCCTGTGGTCCATCTACCTCTTGGGCAAACCTCTCCTTCATCGCTTGTTTAACACTCTGTGGTGAAGTAAAATTATAGGTGTGTACATGAACTAATTCCTCTAGCCCGATAATGGGTCTAGCCACAATAGATACATTCTATGGAATATTTCCTTAGGTTAGAATCAATCAATAGGGCCTACCTCTTGGTCACTTATCCTACTTGACGATGTCCTCGCTTGCTCACTCCAGCAATCTTTTGCTTCCTTCTTCAAGCTCTTGAAACAAGTAAACAACCAAAACACACAAACATATAATAGAAAAATTGCAATCAAACCTACTTAACAAGCCAAGAAACATTAAGCCATGAATATGTAATATTACAAAACATGTAGGAAGTCAATCGATAGTTGCATATATTAATATCAAAGAGAGATTACAACCATTCGTCTTGACGTCGCATTCTTCCTCTGATAAGACTAGGTTCCCACACACTTCTGCTAGCATTCCACAATGGCCTCAGTCAATAATAGTTTTAAGGCTCTTCCCTTTAGAATTCACTCCAAACCAAACACACTTCTCCCTCACATAACTAGATGGATACAACTAGTAATATCTTGCTTGTCTAATTGAAATAGTATACTCACACTCAACCAACACTCTAACTAGCTTATGCTTGGGAAGAAGGGAGGCTTATATAGGAAATATGAATGGGAGATGGATCCTCTTCTCATGGGATAAGGACTTATCCCTTGAGGTAGTTCCATCATTATAGGGGAAAGGAGCCCAAATTGTCATCCTTGACCCCATCCAACCAAACCATTTACTAGAATTTCATTACGGAGCTTCTAGAGCTGGAAGCTTCATCTCTAATTTAAAAAACTTTCCATAAAAAGATCGGAGGGACTGGAACATAGCTCAGTTGCACCGATCAGTGTGGGGAATAGTGCTAATCTCTGCACATCATTGCAAGGGAGACAAAGGCCATTAGCATCGGTCTTGTAAATTGGGCAAAATAGAAGTTTCAGGGGAAATGGTGCAAAAGGGAAATGATCTGCTCATGAAGAGGGACATAATGGGAGTTTCTTCTTGAAGGCAAAGCATGAGGGGTTTACTGTAGAGGTCCTCCAGGATAAAGGAATGGGGAGTATAGGGACAATGATAAAATGTTGTGTAACATATGCCCCTTAAAGCGTGAAGGTCAAGACAGAGTGAGGGATGAAATGATTTATAAATCAGTGCGGGGAACCGATTTGTTGTTCGAAAACCTACAAAAAAGTACATATACATATACATAAACTGAGATCTCTATCAAATGATACATGAATCGCAGCATGGATGCAATAGAGTGATCATGTAAATGGATCCACGTATGGGTGCAACCATCCATCAAAGAGGATCATAATGAAACTAGGGTATGGTCACAGACAACCATCTGATAGAAGAATGCATATCATCATAACCATGTCACGTTGCTTCGTAACCTGGACTTTTGTGATCTAAGTCGAGGACCTTGTGCTCCACCATGACCCGATCAAAGTAAAAATTCTAACATGTGAATAGATGTGTTGATGTCGAACATGTTAGAAAGTCGCTTGATTACTAGTCAATGATGTAAACTGTTAACAAGTGCGAGAGAAACCACTAATAATGACAATGGCCCTCAATGTACTATCAGCACAATTCATGGAATGTGAATACAAAAATTGAAGTTGAACACCTGTGAAATTAGTTGATTGAAAGAAAATGATGTGAACTTGTCATCGAGTGTGAAGAACTGTCCATTGTGGTATGCAAGCTTTAAGGTACTAGAAGGGATTCTCTCGGTCAACTTCCCAGATAATGAGTTGAAGTTGATGGAAAGTGACCATGTCCAAGGAAGGCCATAATGAATCCCACATCATCGATGTGAGATGAGAGGATACAAAATGATTTTGGATGACACAAAGAATTAGAGGTAAGTGTAACTGTAGAAGGGAAACTCTTGAACATATCAGCAACACAAACGAGAAGTTTGTGGCTTTTGGATCCATAGGATCGGTTGTCGTGATGACATGGTAGAGATCAAATGGAAGGAAGAAATAAATGGCCCAAACCCAAGAAGGTCAATGATACAAAGGAGGATATCCCAACCTAACACGAAGCAAAGAGTGTCATGTTCAAGAGTAAGCAGCCAACACAACTCGATATATTTCCAAATTTTCCCCCACCATTTATGACAAGTAGCCCAATTATTTTTTAATCACATGCTTGAAGGGGATAGCATATGCTTGCACTTTAAGTTCATCCTTCGGATGAATCCAATCTAGTAAGTTTAACAAGCGCTAGGAAGGAGAAGCTTGTGTTCGTCATGATGACGAATCCGATGTCGTTTAATAGTTTAACGCATTTGAAAAAGGTGTAACTCGATATATTTTTCATGTTTAGAGAGTTTGAAAAAGACACATAAAATAAAACTCCACATGGTCACTTTTCATACATTTGTGTTTGTTGGAAATAATACTGATAGGGGGGTGAATTAGTATTATCAAATTAATAATTTTTCATTTCCATAATCAGATTCAGATACACTACTTTAGTTAAGGGAACTCATGTATACATGCAACTGTGTTTATTGAAACTAGCGTATATCCAAAAAACTTAAGATTCTATTAATTCATCATATATTAACCATATAAATAGTAACCAGGTGCAGTAAAAATAGAACAGATCATCACACATAAGAAACACACATGAACACCAAGATATAAGGTGGAAACCCAATGTGGGTGAAAACCACCTGGTGTAATCGTCTCTGTCTTCCTTTTAATAACAAGAGAATTCTGTTTACAGTTTTTGTACTGGTGCAGTCTTATACCATTACGCAAGCTTCGACCTGTAGAAGTCTACAATCTTCTCTCATTATCCGACTTCTACTGGAAGGGAGATACAACCCCCTAGCTCTTGTACTAGCTGATATGTTTACTAGTATGTAGGTGCTAGCCTACAGAAGGCTACAACCTTCTCTTTTCTTCCAGGGACCAAGTTTCATAAATTTTCATACTAGATCCATCAACAACATCAATCAATCATCAAATATATCTACATCAACAAATCTCCTTTTGAACCAACCACAACCGAATTAATCAATCACTGATCATTAAGAATGCTCTCAACTAGAATACAGTAACCAGAACCCAAGCAATAACCTAGAACACTACAACAGCAAACAGAAGAAACTAAAACATATTTTATAAGGTATGCACTACTTCCATGTGTTGAACCTGCGTGCATATGCACTTTCCTCAAAGCGAACCAGCGTATAGATCTGCAAATCAAATTTATGATGTATACGATGTTTTGATATGCAGAACCAGCGTGTATATGCTTCTTTTCTGAAGTGAACCTGCATACAGATCTGTAAAAGATGACTTAACAACTATTCCAGACTTCAATGATACCCAGATCATCATATTTACAGAATACAACATGCAACAGTTATTCAGATACATGATCAAACCACATAAAGATAATTCACTTCAAGCCTTAAGATATTGATATATCATTAGAACTTATCCTTCATCAAGTGCTAAGGTTCATCCTTGGTTTAGATCAAGCACAACACCATAAGCCAATAACCTGCATATTAGATCTTCACACTATATCAAATATTCGATACTTGCACACCATGGCCAATTGATCTTCTCCTCCTTTTATAGTTTTAGGCCTTTCCCAATACCATGGTCCAAAGCCACTTAAGACCAATACCTTGGACCAAATACCTAGGGTCAATACCTTGGACCCGATACCTTGAACCAATACCATGGACCAAATACTTTGGACCAAATATTTAGTTTTCCAAGGTATACATGCTTTTCCTTTTGTGAAAGTGCGTGTGAACGTATACGCAACTTGTATACAGTGAACCCACATCTATAGGTGGCTTGGTCAATGGTGAACCTGCATATACCTCTCTTTCCTCATTCTGTGTAATCTGATCTGTAACTCTGTGCTATTAACCTACAATACTATAATCTGTCATCCGAGAGAGTTGCTTTCTGAAATGATTCCTTGAAGCTACCCTGCATTTCACCACATTCTATCACATATCATATCTCTTCTGTAGATTCATAGTTACCATATACAAGAGAGTTGTTTTGCAACAAGTGGGTTGCCATCAAGTACAATACATACATCATAATTCCAACAATCTCCCCCTTTGGACTTGATGGCAACGACCACACCAAGTCACTCTCCCCCTTTGACATCAAGGGCAAAGGGTCATGCTCCCCTTAAGTGCATGCTAAATTCTCTGATATGCTGGAGTGTTGATTGAGCTCCCATGATTGGGTCCATGCTCCACCTTAGCATAAGAAAAATCTGCAAAAATATGTTCTAAAAGAAGAACATGACTCTATACATAGATCACAAATGACCTTCCTATCACCATTGACTCATACATGCATCCATCTCCCAGCCAAGTGGGGATATACCAAATTTGTCTCATCCATCCATCCAAGTGGGGATATATCAATGTTTATACTAGTCAAAAACAAGAAACATTACATCATTCATCCCATGCACAGTGGGGTTACAAATTAGATCTTTTCATGACCGTTACATTCAAAGATATACATGACATATATAACAGAGACCAAATGTGTTAAACAAGACCATGATAGTCATCAACAACTATCATCAGCAACATTTGTCAATAGCATCCAAGCCAGCAACTTGTATATGTCCATCAATAGCTCCCAAAATATCATCAACCATGTTCTCCCACCAAACCTGTGCCACCTGTTCACTGTCAGATCTGATTATTACATATGTCAGTAATAGATATCAAAGCATCATCATCAATCAGATATACATCAAGTGATCAATAACACTATGAGGACCAATATATCAGCAGATTGAAATCATCATCAAATAGAGCAAATAATTGACAAAACCATAGCAGACCCCCTTTTTCTTGAGTCTGGCCCACTGTTTTTCTTCAAACCAACATATACGTGACTGTGTCCACAGAAACGCGTGTATGCATGCGACTACACTTCAAGAAACTCATGTATAACCACCTTTCCCTGAAAAATAGGATTTAATAGCATGATGATGCAGAAACTATTCCCAACTTTTGTCAGAGATATTCAAATGTCTCTCTGGGCAGTGGTTTAGTGAATATATCAACAACCTATTCTTTGGAGACAACATACTCCAATTTGACTTTTTGTTCAAGCACTTGTTCATGTAGGAAATGATATTTGATGGGTAGGTGCTTGGTCTTGGAGTACATGACTGGATTCTTTGAACTATTGATGGCACTTGTATTATAATATAGAATGGAGATGGGCAGAGTACATGTGATCTAAATATCTTTCAAGGTTTGCATCATCCAAAGTAATTGTGTGTAGCAAGATGCAACAACAATGTATTCTGCTTCAGCTTTAGATAATGTAATTGAGATTTGTTTCTTGCTGAACCAAGCCGCTAACCTGGAACCCATATAGAATGCACCACCACTAGTGCTTTTTCTGTCATCAAAACTTCTTGGCCAATCTACATCTGTATATGCATGAAGTGTAAGATTTGTATCTCTAGGATAATATAAGCCAAAGTTCTGTGTTCCTTGAAGATATTTGAAAATTCTTTTGACTACCTGAAGATGTGATTCTTTTGGATTTTCTTGGAATCTTCCAACTATTCCCATTTCATGCACAATGTCCGGTCAGGTACCTGTTAGATAAAGCAGACTGCCAATCATGGATCTGTAAGTTGGTTGATGTACCACTGCTAATTCATCATTTGAGTTGAGACTACATCCTGTTACCATTGGAGTACATACTGGTTTAGAATCGTCCATGCCATATTTTTTCAGGATTTGTTCGAGATATTTGGTTTGTGAGAGAAAAATACCATCTTAATTTTGCTGCACTTGTAGACCAAGAAAGTAGGTAAGCTCAGCAAGCAAGGACATTTCAAATTCTTGTTGCATTACTGAAGAAAAATTCTGACTCATGGATTCTTCATTTCTACCAAAAATGATATCATCAACATACACAACGATTATTAGCAATTTTACAGTGTCCATCTTTGTATATAGATTGCTATCAGCTGACCCCTTTAAAAAACCTTGTTGGTGGAGATATTTTTCAAGATGGTAATACCATGCCCTTGGAGCCTATTTTAGACCATAGAGAGATTTTCTGAGTTCAGATACAAGTTTTGCATCATTTCCAAGAATGAATCCTTCTGGTTGTTCAATATAGACTTCTTCTTCTAAGTCTCCATTAAGAAAGGCGGATTTTACATCCATTTGGTATACATTGAATTTCTGAAAGCTAGAAAGAGCAAGAAACATTCTGATGGCTTCAAGTCTAGCAATAGGTGCAATAGTTTCTTCCAAATCTATGCCTTCTTGTTGAGCATATCCTTTACAAAGAAGTTTGGCCTTGTTTCTAGTAACCTCTCCATTTTCGTTTAACTTGTTTTTGAATATCCATTTAGTTACTATGATATTCTTATCATGAGGTCTAGGAACTAATTCCCAAGTATTATTCTTTTCAATTTGCTCAAGTTCTTCATTCATGGCCTTGACCCAAAATTCATCTCTGCATGCTTCATTTACATTTTGAGGTTCAGTGGAAGATAGTAATGCTAGATAGCTTGAAGCTTCGACAATGGTTCCTCTAGTCTGCACACCTGCTCCTTTTTCTCCTAAAATTTGAGCTTCTGGATGATTTTTCTGAACATACCTGGACAGAGCCTTTTCTTCTATTCTTATCTCTTCTTCTGGTGCTTCATTGGTTTCTTCTTCAGAATCAGTGTGATTTGATGTTGGAAAATGATCCTCATCTTCTTCATTGTCATAATCTTTGGTTTTTAACTATTTTGGATTTTTGCATGCTTCATCAACCACAACATCAATACTTTCAGTAATTCTCCCAAGTCTTTTATTTTAACATTTATATACTTTACCTTGGGAAGAGTAGCCAAGTAGAATACCTTCATCTGCTTTGGGTTCAAACTTACCAAGTTTTTCATTAGTCCTTTTGATGTAACAATTGCTTCCAAAAACTTTGAAGTATTTTACTGTAGGAGTCAAATTACCATACCAAAGTTCATGTGGAGTTTGAGTGTTGCTTACTCGAACATTTGATTGGTTGAGAATAGTGACGGTGGAAAATGCAACTTCACCCCAGAAGGTTGCAGGAGTTCCAGATTCATCTAGAATAGCACGAGCCATTTGTTGAACAGTTCTGTTCATCCTTTCTACCACTCCATTTTGTTGAGGAGTCCTTGCGGTGGAGAACTACCTTTTTATTCCATGTTGTTCACGAAGTCAAAGAATTTGCCTGAGGTAAATTCCCCTCCTCAATCATATCTGAGGCATTTGATTTTGCAATCTGATTGATTTTCAACCAAAGCTTTAAAGGCTTTGAACTTTTCAAATGCTTCATCTTTATGCTTTAGAATTGCTATCCAACACATTCTGGAAAAATCATCAATGAACAATATAAAGTATTCTTCTGCATGAGGTGACTTTTTCCTTCATCGACCACATAAATCAGTATGAACAAGTTCAAGAGGCTTACTAGCTGACCCTTCCTTTTCGATGAATTGAGATCTGGTTTGCTTACCAAATTGACATGATTTGCATATAGTATTTTCAAGAATGTTGATATTTCGAAGATCACGAACAACCTGGAATCCGCATGCTTTTCTTATTTTGGAAAAGCTTAGATGTCCCAATCTTCTATGCCATAGCTAATTTTCATCATTTTTTCTTAGATAGCAATGTTGTTGTCCCCCATTGAGTATGTATACGTTGTTTGGAGTTCTTGTCCCTTTAATCATGTTTTCTCCTGTATCAAGCTCATGAACAACACATCCATTGGATCGAAACACTACTTCATTTCCTAAATCACACATTTGACTCACACTCAAACAATTATGCTTTAAGCCATCAACATACATAACATTCCCAACTTTAACTTTTTCTTTCAAGAAAATAGAGCCTTTACCTTTTATGACAGTAGGAGTGTCATTTCCAAATGAGACACTCTTTTCCTTTTCTAAGGCATTATATGAGTGCAGTTTTTGTCTGTCACTTGTCATGTGTTTTGAGCATCCACTGTCAATGTACCACTAGTTTTCTTGTCCTTATGCATACAAGGCTATACCACATATTTATGTTTGCGGTTCTTTCTTTCTCCATATTGTTGGATTTAATGGAGTTTTCTCCTTTTGAGCTATTTACCGAAATTTACTCTTGCATTTAGATTCTTCATGGCCAAACTTGTTACAGATTGAGCATTCTATTTCATTTTCAAGAAGAGAAAAGTTATTATAGGAACTTTTCTCGATCCCTGTCTCTAGTCATGATAGTTTTGTAAGAAACACATTAAGCAGCTTTGTGTCCAAAATTATGACATGAGAAACATTGACCATTAAAGAAGTTTTTTCTATATTATCGAATCTACTAACATGTTGATTGTAGTTTCTATTCATATTCTTTGAAGAAAATTGAGTACGATTTACCTGAGGTTGATTGTGGTTTCTGTCAATCCTTGATGTAAATTGAGCCTGATTTACCTGGTGATCTACTTTATACCTTTGCAGACAATTGTCAAACTGTTCACTGCTCTTTGTTGCATCAAGATAGCTTTTAGTGGATGTTGACGACTTCTGTGATTGAAATGTTTCTTCAGTATACACAAGACCTATCTTTATCAGAGGAGAGCACTGCACTTTGATAATTTCATTTAAGGTTTCTGATCCTTTAGCAAATCTAAGATTAAGAGCTTTTGTTTTCTCAAGATCCTTTCTTAGACCCACAATTTCACATTCTAGCTTTTCATTGTGTTTTTCTCTTTCAGCAAGTTGTTATGTCAAGGTATCTCTAATCATATTCTTTTCTTCTAAACAGATTTTGAGTTTAGATATTTCTTCATAAAGGTCATCTTCATCTAAAGCATCCAAAAAATCATCATCTTCATAAGCCATCAGAAGTCTATAGTCATTACTACTTTCATCTTCATAACTATTTGGTAAACCATCGCTATCTTCATGAGTATAGTAGCTCTTTTTACTTACACTTTGTTTTCTATTCCATTTTGCAGTTTCCTTCCCTTTATCATATTTATCTTTATGAGGACATTTGGCAGCATAATGACTGAGTCTACCACAGGCAAAACATTTGAAAGGTAGTTTACCTCTGTATCTACCAGAACCCCTTTGAAGATTCTTGACAAAGTTCACTTCCTCTTCTTCTTCTGAAATATGTCCTAATTCATTGAGTTCTTACTTGCCTTTTGCTAAAGCTTTAAATGTGGCTTCTCTCATATCTGATGGACCTCCTTTTCTCATCTTAAAGGAATTTAAGATTCCGTGAAGCTGTGTCATAGTAAGAGTTTGTAGATCCTGCTTTTCTTCTATGGCAGATACCTTTTGTTCAAATTTAGCAGATAAGGATCTTAAAACTTTTTCAACTAAGGTAACTTCCTTATCTCTTCACCCAGTTTCTTCATGCAATTAGCAATCTCATCCATAGGTAAGAAATAACTAGCTATACTTTCATCATTGTGCATCTTGAGAGTTTCATATTGAATTCTGAGAGTTTGTAGTTTATCATGTTTTACCTGAGAGTCTCCTTCGTAGCTTAGAACGATTTTGTCCCATATTTCTTTGGTTGATTTGAGCTGCATAACTTTGACAATCTTTGATTATGATAGACATCCCAATAGTGTATTGATAGCCTTGGCATTGGTTTCATATTGCCTTTTACCTGTTGTATCTGTAGGAATTGCTGATGGAAATGTATATCCTCCTTCCACGATTTCCCAGACATCTATTCCAAGAGATTGAAGATAGGTTGTGGTTCTTACCTTCCAATAAAACAATTTGCTCCCATCAAAGATTGCCAGTCTGATGGATCCTTTGCTTTCTTGATTGCTCATGATGATGGATCTTCCTTTGAGTAATCAAGCTTCTTCTGAAAGACTTGCTCTGATTCCAATTGTTGGAAATAATACTGAGAGGGGGGTGAATGAGTATTATCAAATTAATAATTTTTTGTTTTGATAACCAGATTCATATCCGCTACTTTAGTTAAGGGAACTCCCGTATACACACAATTGTGTTTAGTGAAACTAGCATATATCCAACAAACTTATGATTCTGTTAGTTCATCATATATCAACCATATAAATAGTAACCAGGTGCAGTAAAAACAGAATAGATCATCACGCATAAGAAACACACATGAACCCAAAGATATAAGGTGGAAACCCAATGTGGGTGAAAGCCACCTACTGCAATTGTCTCTGCCTTCTTTTAATAACAAGAGAATTCTATTTACAATTTTTGTATTGGTGCAGTATTATACTAGTACGTAGGCTACTACCTACAGAAGGATACAACCCTCTCTCGTTCTCCAGCTTCTACTGGAAGGGAGCTACAACCCCCTAGCTCTTGTACTAGCTGATATGATTACTAGTATATAGGTGCTGGCCTACAAAAGGCTACAACCTTCTCTTTTCTTCTGCATACCACATTTCATAAATTTTCAGACTGGATCCATCAACAACATCAATCAATCATCAAATATATCTGCATCAACCAATCTCCTTTTGAACCAACCACAACCGAATCAATCAATCACTGATCATTCAGAATTTTGTCACCAGAATATAGTAACTAGAACCTAAGCAATAACCCAGAACTCTGCAACAACAAATAGAAGCAACTAAAACATATTTTATAAGGTATACACTACTTCCATGTGTTGAACCTGTGTGCATACGTGCTTTCCTCAAAGCGAACCAGCGTACATATCTGCAAATCAAATTTATGATGTATATGTTATTTTGATATGCAGAACCAGCGTGTATACACTTCTTTTCTGAAGTGAATTACGTACAGATCTATAAAATATGACTTAGCAACTGTTCCAGACTTTAGTCGTACCCAAAACATCATATTTACAGACTACAACATGCACGAGTTGTTCAAATACATGATCAAACCACATAAAGATAATTCACTTCAAGCCTTAAGATCCTAATATATCATTAGAACTTATCCTTCATCAAATGCTACGGTTCATCCTTGATTTAGATCAAGCACAACACCATAAGCCAATAACCTACATATTAGATCTTCACACTATATCAGATATTTGATACTTGCACACCTTGGCCTAATGATCTTCTCCTCCTTTTATAGTTTTAGGCCTTTCTCAATACGATAGTCCAAAACCACTTAGGACCAATACCTTGGACCAAATACCTGGGGTCAATACCTCAGACCCGATACCTTCGACCAATACCATGGATCAAATACCATGGACCAAATACTTCGGAACAAGCATTTAGTTTTCCAAGGTATACGTGATTTTCCTTTTGTGAAAGTGCATGTGTACGTATACGTGACTTGTGTAAAATGAACCCACGTTTATACGTGGCTTGGTCAATGGTGAACCTGCGTATACCTCTCTTTCTTCATTATGTGTAATATGATATGTAACTCTCTGTTGTTAACTTGCAGTACTATGATCTACCATCTGAGTGAGTTTCTTTCTGAATTGACTCCTTGAAGCTACCCTGCATTTCACCACATTCTGTCACATCTGATATCTCTTCTGTAGATTCATCTAGTTACCGTATACAAGAGAGTTGTTCTGCTACAAGTGGGTTGCCATCAATTACAATACATACATCATAATGCCAAAAGTGTCTCTCGAGCCTGAAAAGATAAAAAACAATACTTGAGAGAACCACTTTACCATTTCAGTCAAGTAGAACCTTTTCCGTAAATAGTGTCTCCCAGCCCAAAAAAGCGGTAAACCTATACTGGGCGCATGACGTTTCACATCTGTGAATGAGTTAGAAATGAAAAGGACTCAACCATCTTTTCACTTTCAAAGGGTCAGAAAAGAGCTGAAAGCGGACCCCCATTTTTATTCTCTTTAATGAGTCAAAAAGGGAAAAAATACTCGGCAATCTTTTCATCGTTTATGAGTCAGAAAAGAGCTTAAAGGTGACTTTTCCTAGAGGAATGAGTGGTATAATGGGTAGCAATTGGTTACGGAAATGGTAGAGCTGCTCAAAACACGTAATGGTCAAGAGGGAGGCTAATAAAACCACTCATCGTTGTGGTCCCTCGAGAAAGGAAAAACAAGCAAGTGAAAGCATATGATCAGCCAAAGAGATGGTGGCGATGGAATGAAACAACCAAAGCTCATCTAACAGAAATTAGCTAATAAGAACAACGATCATGAGATGTAAATTGGGCATGGGTTCATTTTTACGCAAGCTTGAACCATGTAGAACTTAGCTTGGATTCAGTTTCATGTTTACACAAGCTTGAAATGAAAAACTATGCTTGCTATAAGTTCGCATGCCCCTGGCATAATGACTAAAATTAGATACATGGCCCTCGAGCTTCATTTCAGTCAATTAGGTGGATGGAATGAAGGCTCACTTTCAAGATCCAGGAAAGACTCGAATGGGATTTTATGAGATCTTAATCAAAGACTCGATTAGGAAAAGGGAGTTGCTTCATTTTTTAAACGAGGTTGACACACTAAAAGAACTATCCCTAGACTCTTGTTTCATTTTTTAACAAGCTTGACATAAGACAAAGAATTATGCTCAAATTCCTTGTTTGATTTTTTAATGAGCTTGACACAAGACAAGGAACTATGCTCATACCCTTTGTTTCATTTTTTAACGAGGTTGACACAAGACTAGGAACTATCCTCATATGTTGTTTCATTTTTTAACGAGGGTTACATAGGAACAACTATCCTCAGACTCTGATCATGGACCATATGAGAACATGGCTCCAAGGAGGTCTTCACTAGATGGAAGAACCACTCTCTGGGAGGAATATATGTCAATTGGTACCATAGACAAATCGAGTTCCAATGCCCCAAGTACATCAGCATATGCAAAGATGGAATGGGTAGCCACATAATTGACCTGTGGTGGGGAAGGTACTACTTGCAAGCAAGAGCTAAAAGGGGATGATGGTTGCAAAAGAGGTGCCTGGTGACTAATGAATGATAATTGATCAAGAGTCACAATTCTCCCTTTCTGTGGAAAATAAACCACATAGAAAAACGAAGAAACAAGAACTCCTATGACATAAACATAGTCACATCCATGGAGAAGATTGAAATCTAAGGGACCTTGGACTACCATCACATCTATATAGACGGTCTTTCCTCCCAAAGTAATAGGGAACTTCGGAAGGATCCCTAAAGGTTGACTGGTTCCTCCGTTGAAAGCCAAAAAATCTTGGGTCACAGGCACAAGTTGTGGGGAACCGAAAGCTTGTGAAGTAGTAGAAGACATGATGCTAACAAATACGCCTTCATCTAATATAGTTCCAGGTACTACCATATTATAGGCTTGTACTATGATCTGGAAAGGCACATAAGATGGGAGGCAGAAAGCAGTCAATGGACCCCAATCGAAATAGACGACATGACTACTTGGTGGGGGTGTCATATGATTACCCCCATGCTCTGCAGGAATAGGAGAAGGACTCTCCTGAATAGCTTGGATGGGAGGGTCACTCTTCGATTCATGAGAATATGAGGAGGTGAGAAGAACATGAGTAGTATTATCACCACTCTCTTCGGGAATAGAGTGGGCAATTGAAGGTGGAGACGAGTTGACAGTATTTTCAACCAATGGTTGGTCAGGAATAGACACAAGAGTGTCTCTCTCAGGAAGAGCGGGATGGGAAATATATGAATCCAAGTCAAGCTCTTTACCAATCGAGAGAGGGTTAGAAGAAAGCCTCTGATAACCAGTAGGAAGTTGGGATTGAGGAGCTGCAAGGTTCTCCAAAACATTGGAAGCTTTATCAATAAGAGGACAAAGGTGAAGAAGATGCAACTTATAGGGGCATCTAATCTTCCCTTTCTTCATACCATGATTAGCTAAAGGTGTACCATTGACATGATCTCCAGAGGCGAATGTGGATGTTCGTTTTAGGTCTTGAGACCATACCTCTAAGACTCCGGGAATGTTAGGACAATCTTGAAGAAAATGGTCACCCTTACATAGCCTACAAGGGAATTTTACCTTCCGCGAAGGATTAAAAGCTTTGTCAACAACTGGTGCATTTGGAATAATGGTTGCACGATCAGCCTCTCGCTTATTTGACTTATTTTTCTTCTTCTTCTTAGCCTCCTGGTTACAGGATTTCAAACTTTCACCAAGTGAAGTAGAAGAGGAGGGTGAAGAAATGGGGGAAGAAGGTGAGGGGTCAAACTTAGAATCATTGTGACGTGATTCAAATGAAGGAGATGTTTGGATAGGAGTTAGGATACTTGGGATCACTGAGGTCGAAAATAACCAGACAGGTAAGCCAATAGCTAATCCAGGGAGGGACAATGTTGCCATATAAGGAGCACCAGCATTTCCAAAAGAAGGAAAAGGACCAGGATTCCCATCTGAGGGGAACCCTTGACTGATATACTCTGGGAATGATTCCATTAGAATCAAATTTTAAAGAAACACTAAGTAAGATAACTTTAACTAGGAATATTTCGTGGGCAGTTAATTTTAAGACACTGAAACAAAACTTTTCCTTTTCATATTTTAAGAGTCGATAAAAGGAGTGAAAGGTGAGTCTATCACTATTGATTTCAAACAAGCTCGAAAGGACAAGTGCTTGAACGACATTTTAAGTTTAATGAGTCAAAAGATCAAATTACTTCTCTGGATGATCTAGGTAAACAGGATTACTAGGTAACCGTGAATTGCAGAATACCTCCTGGTGAACCGAGAAGTATGAGCAAGCAATCTCCCTGAATGCTGTCTTTGGTGTATCAAATTCATGAGGTAGCCGACTCAGCTTCCTATGGATAAAGGATTGCAGCCTAGATGGGTCTCTTGTTATATACTCGATGGTAGAGGGAGCACAAATCCGTACTAGCGCTATCTAATGCCGGAGCTAATGACAACTGCTAGGTTTCAAGATGCCAGAACACGTCTCTAACCTAGTAAACGTGAGTGTTAAGTTTCAATGTTTCCTTAGGTTAATTCGATAAATTTTAACGGTTGATCTTGAATTAAGTTTTAGTTTTCGCGTCTTAGCGATGCTACTTGAAAAACCTAAAAATGCATCTAAATGAGATAAGACCCTTTCAATTAGATGAAATGCTTACACTAGAGAGAGTAGAAACCTCTCAATCAAAATGAAAACAATCAAGCAACTAAAAACAAAATTATTTTTCACTACTTTACTTTTCAGATAATAAACTAACGAATAATTCATTCCAATTCCTAATTTCCTGACAAGCAGTTATCTATTAGTCCTTTCGAAATAAGAATTTTCTTTTCTTTTTCAAACGTTGATGCAATTCTTATTTTTTAATAGATGCAAATCATACTGATGCAACAATATAGAATTTCACACTTTCTCATGAAACAACGAAACAAACTTTTCGCATACAATCCTTCAATGAAAATGTTTCTGAGACTATGAGCTCTTCAAGCAGATGAAAACATAAAAAGAGAAGTTCATTCAGATCAATGAAACACCAACTTTTTCAAGCACAAGTCCAACAGTGTAATCTATGTTTGAAAAAGATGTTCATCCTAGTAAACGAAACTTTTTCAATTTTTTTTTGCAAAAGAGGTCAAAATCATAGAGTGGACCAAAAACAAATGCAAGGAGCAGACGCACCTACAGCCAGACTCGATGAGTCCAGAAGCTGTTGAATGGACAACTAACTAGATGCCGTAGTGTCGCTAGCCACTCAATGGATCGATCAATCAAACAACAAGATGAGAAGCCTACAAGAAAGAAGAAACCAAACGAAAAGTAACTTTCTAATTAGGGAGAAAACAGTCAAAAGGCTCACAGGGTCAAAAGCATAAGAGCAGAAAAAACTGGCCAAGATTGGGTCTAGCCCTAATCTTCACTTACAGGGATCGACGTGTCTTCCTAACTGAAAAAAAGCGCCAAAGGCAGGTTGGCATGACTATTCCTCTATAATTCATGCTGATCGGTGCAACTGTCAGCCAATTAAACGTGCTGTCTGAGGGAACTAAGGATAAATAATAAAAAAAATCAAAACTGGGACCAAATATGTGACTATGGATTTTAGACTTAGACCAATAAGTAGGAGAAAAGAAATGGAACAAAGGGGAAAACGTGAAACTAGCAAAGTTCTCATGAAATCATGAAATCAAAAACAAACAAAATGATGTGATCTCCCCAGTTGAGTCACCAATTTGTGGTGAAGTAAAATTATAAGTGTGGACACGAACGAATTCCTCTAGCCCGATAATGGGTCTAGCCACAATAGATACATTCTATGGAAGATTTCCTTAGGTTAGAATCAATCAAGAGGGCCTACCTCTTGGTCTCTTATCCTGCTTTATGATGTCCTCGCTTGCTCGCTCTAGCAATCTTTCGCTTCCTTCTTCAAGCTCTTGAAACAAGTAAACAACAACAACACACAAACATAATAATAGACAAATTGAAATTCAACGTACTTAACAAGTCAAGAAACATTAAGCCATGAATATGTAATATTACAAAACATGTAGGAAATCAATCAATAGTTGCATATATTAATATCAAAGAAATATTACAACCATTGGTCTTGACGTTGCAGTCTTCCTCTGGCAAGACTAGGTTCCCACACACTTCTGCTAGCATTCGATGATGGCCTCAATCAAAAATAGTTTTAAGGATCTTCCCTTTAGAATTAACTCCAAACCAAACACACTTCTCCCTCACACAACTAGATGGCTATAAATAGTAATAGTTTTCTTGTCTAATCGAAATAGTATACTCACACTCAACCAACAGTCTAACTAGCTTGTGCTTGGGAGGAAAGGAGGTTTATATAGGAAATATGGATGGGATATGGATCCTCTTCTCATGGGAGAAGGACTTATCCCTTGAGGTAGTTCTTTCATTATAGGGGCAAGGAGCCCAAACTATCATCCTCAACCCCATCCAGCCAAACCATTTTCCAGAATTCTGTTACAAAGCTTCTAGAGCTGGAAGCATTGAATCTAATTTTAACAGCTTTCCATAATAGGATCGCTACGACTGGAACATATCTCAGTCACACTGATTGGCACGAGGAATAGTGCTAATCTCTGCACATTGGCACGGGGGAGACGAAGGCCATTAACACCAGTCTTGTAAATTTGGGTAAAACAAAAGTTTCAGGGGAAATGGTGCAAAAGGGAAATAATGTACTCATGGGAAGGGACATAATGGGAGTTTATTCATGAAGGCAAAGCATGCAAGGTTCACTATAGAGGTCCTCCAAGATCAAGGAATGGGAAGTACAATGATGGTGACAAAATGTTGTGTAACATGCTCCTACAGTCTTTTAATGCTTTGCAGTGTGCCTTCCACCATTTTGCTGGCATTTCCATAAGCTCGATGTCGAGAAAGGGAATCCTTTGATCTTCTACTATTTCCTGGTCCACCCTATCTAAAACATGGTTTAATGACTCAAGGCCATAGTACCTCGAATAGTCGTCTACTCCTATGTCTCCCCAATTTACTTGGCTTATCATTGCTCATCGTCGAGTGGTCAGTTCGTATCCACTCTACTTCCTTGCATCCCATGCAACTTCTGAAGCAGTCTCCAAGCTTTGAATGCTTCTCTAGCTAACTAATCCTCTAGCCGTAGGATTTATGTGGTCCTCCCTTTTCCCTATTATTAGCATATATAGAGGGTCTAACACCCTTGGTTCATCCCTGTCATCTACTGGTTCTATAAACCTAGGTCCTTGGTAGGGGTCTCGTGGCTGGATCACCCTTAGCCCATCTGCGTCAAAAATCATTATCTCCTTATTCAAATCGATGACAGTGTAGTTTTCATATGCCTAGTCAATCCCAAAGAGTGCCAAATACGGGTCTTTATCCCCCATAATGTCAATTACTTCGAACTCTATGTACATTTTCACCCCTGCCACATCAACCTCTACATTTTCCAATCTCCCAATGGGCAGTATGTAATACTGGTTCTCCATTCTTAATTGAATTGGTGAGTACTTTACTTTCCGCTCCTTTTTTTGTTCCGCTTCACTCTCCTGGAAGCTTTCTCTAGCAAGGTTGCACACGGTTGTCCCACTCCCCTCCTTCCATGGATAGCATGGCCTTTAAGTTTTTTGGCAATTCCTTTAACATGGCTTCATCCTCAACAATTTTCAAGAACAATTTAAATGACTCCCCAATTGGCTAGGTGTGATTGGACTTGTGGACTTGCAGTCTTTGATTGTCTCTATCTTCAATCATTCTCTCGAACAACTTGGTTGCTTCCTGATAGTATTGTCTTTGGTGCTCGAGTTGATATGCCTTCTATGGTGACACCGCTTTGATGATCAAGGGGGGGTCCTCTGTGTAGCCATCCTCCCCTATCTTCTTCCCTTCTCGGGGGACTATATTTATATTGGTCACAGGGAGGCCATCATTGGTCTGAGGTTCAACATTCACCAAGTTGGCCCCCCACTATCTATTTATCTCTTCCCGCTTTGCAATGAGCTTTGGACAGTCCTCCATTGCATGTGCGTTAATTATGCACTGTGAACACCAGGGTCTCTTCGGGAGTGGGCATTCTCTAGCGACATGTCCTTCCTAATCACAATTGTAACACCTTAATGGCCATCTTCCTCCCATTCTTCCTCCGCATCCATTTCCTCCTCACCCTCCTTGACTTGTTTCGTTGACCCTAAACATGGATCTATCCAGTCTTTCTCCTAGAGCATCTAGTGCTTGGCACTGATAAGTGTGATGATTTTTTGCTGCGCAGAACTCACAGTAGTTGTTATTGGGGACATTAGAGTATTTTTGAATAATTGGGCACATTCGTGACAGGTGTCCGTATGCCCTACAGATCCTGCAAAGGTATTGGTTATTCCTTCCTCGGAAGGGTGCTTGCACTTCGAATGCTACAACCCCTGTGGTGGGTGGGGCCCATGACAACCCCGCCACCCCCCATGGGTGATTAATTCCCTGCAACCGTGGGCATTCTGTCACAACATGCCCCTCAACCATGAAATGGGTGCACCAAACATTGGGTGTGGCTAGACGTACAAGTTGGAGATCCCTCAGCTTCTTGGTCAATTTCATGATCTGGTTCTATACGCCTATGATCGTCAGATCTTGCAAACTTGTGCCTCCCTGATATTAATGGGGGTATCCTGCCATAACTTCTATATGGGATGTTTCCTCCAATGCATACTACAGGGTTCCTATCTTCTTTTGTGTCAGCAATGTTCTGGTCAAAGGCAAGAGTGCCTTGATAAACCGGTTCTGTTGGTAATTTGGGTCCAGGGTGTAACTCAACTTGGAAATGGCATTCCTAAACCTTTGCATGAGCTCCCAAGCCATCTCACCCTACCTTTGCTTAATTTCCCACAACTGTGATAACCCATGTTGGTCTGTCTGTGGTACCTTGAATTCCTGCATGAATCTATTGTGGGATTCTAGTTTTGCTCTGACCACTTTATTAACCATCGTAGAGCCCTTTCTCTTGGCATGGTCTGGAATTCCACCACCAAGACATTATTCGGAGACTGACGGGCCCTCCAAATGGCTTTGAAGAGGTACCAGTGCTGCTCCACATCCTCGTTGCCCCTTCCTGCCAATTCCGGATATCTAGTAAACGACCCTGCGAGACTGCTCTAAGTATGGGCTAACAACACAAAACCTCTACTTCCCAGCTGTTGGGATCCTTATAGTCCTAAGTTACTACTATAGTTGGTTCTTTCATTACTTCCAATGTTGAAACCGGCCTTGTATCTCTCTTGTGCACTATATACTCACACTGCCTTGGCTAAGTTAACAAAAAATTCCTCCGAATTGAGATAAGGTACCAGGGGAAGGTTGGGGAAAATGCCACTTATGTGTCGAGGTTGGTGCTGCTGAATTTTGATGGGTGCTTCTTCCTCATCGAAAAACCTCCTCATCACATTGCCCACATTGTCTTCATCTCTTTCCTCATGCCGATATGGTTTTTGATCTTGCAATCCTCCTTCCGCAACCTACAGGGAAGGTCCTCCTTTAGTTCCCTGTTGCGATTCTCCTTCCACAACCTGTAGGGAAGGTCCTCCTTCAGTTCCCTGTTGCGATCCTTCTTTTGCAACCTATAGGGAACGTCCTTCCTCATTTCCCCAACTCCTACATCCCTCTTTCCCGCACTTGGGTTGCCTAGCACCTTCTTCTCCTTCCTCTTCAACTTGGGGTTTTCCCATCACCACTCCTACTTGGTGGGGCCCCCTCCTTCTCTTCCCTAGAGCCTGAGTCGCTCTTTCCTGCCACTTTTCTACTAGCAGTGACCTCCTCCATGCTCTAAGATCCCTAGCTCTCCTCAATCCTTCCACATGCATCCCCTCAGCAGCATCCCTATCCCTCATTAGGCAACATATCGCCCTCTAAGTCCTTCCCTCGGTACTGGGGTTTTATGCTTCCATCCCGGTAGTGGGTAAAGGCAGTAGTCCTTCCTCTACCATAAACATCTTAATCCATGTCAGGACTTCCCTTATCAACTCCCCTCTCAGTCCAGAGCCGAACACAACCTCCACCTTTGAGAAAGACTGGTAGCTCTCCGTAGCAAACTTGACTATGTACCCTTCCACCGTAGTCTTCACCCAAAAATTGAGTACTCTAGTCTGATCATTATCCAGCTATTGTAGCTGTACGATATCATACATATTCCAACTATAGCGAACTGTCACGATCCACCTGACTAACTCTATCTCTTCAGCTCCCTCAACCAATTGTACAGGTCCTTATGGAACTTGCACTAGAAAATTTCATACTCGTCATTGATTCCATTGGAGTATAAAATCTCTTCACTTACTTTGTGGATCAGTTGATTCCTGCGAGAAGCTCGCTCTGCCACAAAATGGTCTACTCTATGATTCCAACAATCTCTGGTTTCGTTTTTAAATATCCTTGACACGATAGACTGAACCAGTTCTCACAACTTCAGGTCCTAACAATGGAACTATTTTTTGGTTCAAAAGAGTCATCAGCGGGAAGATCATGGGTTTAGGCACAGGAGGCCAATAGTGGTCCACTGTAGTCTAGGACAGCACTGAAATTTTCACCTTACCCCAAAGGGAAAGGAGTATCACCCGAGGCGCGCTGCAAAAAACAAGGAGAAGGGTTCAGCATGGGGTTGAGGAAGTATCAATCAGGTGCATTTGATCACATATCTATATAACCATTATACATAAAAAAAAGATAGTAACATCCTTAAGACAATATATGAATTATCGTCTACATGCAATCGATAAGCCATTCAAAATTTTAATAGACACATTAAGCACGAGGCCCAAATACATTAGAATTCTCAACAAGCATCGTCTATGTCTTATATTAAAATTAACATGAAAGGTTACACCATGATCGAACATTCACCATAAGCATTACAGAAAGTACCTGGCTCAGTCACACGGGTTCGGATTAGTTCCACGAAAAAGTCCCTCAGATCCCAGCACTCTGTCATTCAGCCATCACAATTGGGTATCTCTTCACCTACCCTCAGCTCAACTTACCCCTTCTTCCACTAGCTAGTCCAAGAAGAACCTTCTTTCTTTCTGGTCTTCCCATTTTCTATCTTTCCGTGTTGCCTGGACTACCAGTTCTTGCTCAGATGTTCTCCCCCTTGGCTACTTCTAAACCTTCTTGCCTCCTCGACTACCTTTGCCTTTCGCTTCCACTATGTCATAGCTCCTCTGCAACTGTCCATTCGGCCACCCAACCGTTGCTACCATCTGTTTCTTTCTCGCCCTTCGGTGATTCAAAACTAGTCAAAACCTTTCAAAATTAAACAAAGGCCCCAAAAAAATGTAAATCCTATGATCTTGATAAGCTAAAGGAATTGTTTCTAGTTGTGGTGGGTCCTTTACACTCCTGGAGCAAGCATAAACTAACTCAATAAAAGTGAATTTCAAAACATAGTCATAATACTTTCAAAGAATTTAGAGATGAAGCATAATTCAATTAAGATTCAATTATTATTACAAAAGGGCTTCCATCCATCATTTATTGATTTTGTGCTTCTCTTCCTTTAAAATACCTCCCCAAAATCCTATAATACAAACCATGGCTGAGCCATTTATAACATTTACAAGGAGAATTAGTCAGTTTCCTCAAATATGGAAAATTGAACAATTTTAACAAACTGACCCCCAATATATTGGCATATCTTCCTAACCATGTTGAATTTTGGAGACCTGTTCAGAGGGAACCAAACTTGTTATATTTTCAACAAAAACCTCTCTTGGATTTGTCTCATTCAAATCCATATCCTCATAAATTGTGCCCAAAGTTGGCTATCTGGCTCTTTTTGCAAGATTATAAAACTTTTGAAAAACAATAATTTTTTATAAAATTGCCTCCAAGACCTGCTTATAACTTTTAGAAAAATTCTAATCTAGAGATATATTTTTGGATATCGGTAATTGGTTATATGGTTAACCAACTGCATAGAAATTGAGGTAAAAATTGGTAGTTTGGAAACTGTGCACATTTTGAGCAGATTTGTTAATTAGCTCCTAGGGACCCACATATGCGACCTGATTGCAATCCAACACGTGGAAAGGTATTAAAAAATTATTTTGGACAATAAACTCCCTCGGTTTTCCCTGGAAGCATGTCGAAATGTCGAAACCCCAAATTGGATATTCCATCGTACTCTACTTGCACCAACTAGTTCAATTGACTTGTGAACAAATGAACTTAGAAAAACCGTCATTAGTAAATCATGGAAAAATCATCTTTAATCATAGAAAATATAATAAAACTAATTATAATCAACCATTAGGTGTAAGATGTGAATTAGCGACAAGTGATGGAATTATGGTGTGAAATGAGTGTAATAGTACATGAATATAGGCTATGAATGGTAGTATTGAATGATGAAAACATGGGCATATTTTAGGCCCAACATTCTCCCATGCCTGAGGATTTGCATGTCCTCATGCAAACAAGGACTTTTCTCATCTATAGATTTTATGGCATTGTGGCTTTGGGTAGGGTTGGTTTTTGTGGAGCAACAATGCGTGAAGATTTGAGGGTGAAGGTTCTTATAGAGCAACACCATTCTTATTTGATTGCCATATATTTGATTTTGAGAGAAACAGAAATTGAGGATAAACAATAGATGTGGTAGGAGGAAATGATAAATGAGATGATAGGTGGCAATGGAAATGGTGGATGAGATGAGGTGGTGATGGAGATGGTAAAATAGGTACTTGCATACTTGGTTTTTGTGAGGCCAATGCTTATGGATGGTTCCTTTATGAAAGGAACCAATGACTTCATCTCTATTTTATACATTCAACTAACAATATATGTGAATGTAGGAGGGGAAGGTACTATAGTTACTGCTTTATTTACGTGAATCAATATACTTTTCTTTCCATGATTATGACATTATTAGAGTAGCATGCATTCTATTATGAATGAGGAGTTTGCAAATGGAAAAAAAAAAGATATGGAATATGTGGTGGTTAATCATCAAATATTTCTTAAATATATAATGAATTAAAGAATCTAAGCCAAATTTACCTCAACTTTTACCTACCATGATGATAGCTACAAGATGAAGTGGAGGACGGAATGGCTGGAGCTGATGTGACTATTGATCTGATTTGTTGTAGAAAGATGAAGGATGAAAAGAAGTGTTGGAGGATGAAATGAATCACCCCTTCTCCCCCATGCCTGAGGAGCTGTATGTCCCCAAAAAACTGAGGAAAGGTGACCGTTGCAACAAATGACAATGAAAATGCTGATACAAAGAACCAAACTACTGCAAATATGTGTTGAGATCACAAAACCATAGAGTCTTCAACTACTACACACCCGTGTGAAATCTTTCATATGTAAATAGATGGTGTCAATGTCGAACATAAGGAAGAACCATTAGATTACCAACCATTGAGGAATTCATTAACCAATGCGAGATATCCCATCTTTGATGTCAATGGGAATCAAGGCAATAGGTACATTCTACTATCCATATATATATTTGTCGAAGTCGAATGGATTGCAGAATTCATCCACTTAGAAATATTGATGTATTTCCTTAATAGATGAGAATGATAGCTACCAGTAAGACATACAGGCTCTGAGGTACCTTATCTAACCCTAACCCTAATCCCAGATAATGTGTTGATGTCAATAGGATAAGGCTTGTTGATAGGTGGGCATTAAGGAATCCCACATCAACTAACTCAAGTACAAGCATAATGACTTGAAAGATACATGATTTCAAGAACTCATGCAAATTTACAAACTTTATTGGGAATTTTTCATGCTAGTTACCTGGTTTTCAAGAAACGTCCCTGTCCAGTTGCGCCAGACAAGATGGTTTCCACAAAAGGACTTATTTTTCACTTTACTATTTCCATTTATTTATTATAATACTAATTTTCCTACTATACTGAAGAAAATACGTCCTCCTTCAAGTGAAAGAGAACTTCCAATGAAGCCATGTGTGGATCAGGCACATGGATATATTCATGCTTAGGTTTAACATATAAAATTTAGAATATATATGAGCATGAAAAATCAATTGCTTTCAAAGATGTGATACAAAGAGTATTTGAATATGAAAGTGGTACTTTGATTGGATTGTGATTTGGAACCATTGCTCGATGTAATATCGGTGGTATTGGCCCATTTCTTCATTTGGACCACTCTGAATGTCCTCCTCAATCATGCCAAGAAAAATTGGATAATTTGTCTCCAAAATGCATACAAGGCTTGCTATTGGGCATGGTGAAACTTATTCGATCTCAGGTTCAGCTAGATGCTCCCCATCAGATTTGGTACATGATTTCTCAATCTCCTTAGTAGATAGGCAAGAGGAATCAAGAGAAATTTCCAAATCCTTTTCTCGCTATTGAGAGAAAGATAATTTCTTGAATGTGGTGAAGATGAACTCTTCCTGAGAGGCAGATATCCCAGCTACTGCTAGGATTTGAGAAAGTACTTCGAGGGACATTCCTCAACCTATCAATCATCCTAAATTTCTCCTGCTGGTTGATGATCCCTATCTCGCAACATAGATTAGTATAAAGGGGTTCTTACAACAACCCAAAAATGTTTTATCTCTAAAGAGCTTTGAAATTTTAACCTAAATGAATTAAAAACTTTTAATTGCAATAAAACTTACCAAAATTCCTTATTTGGACAACAAAATTTTGTAGAAACACCACAATAGTGGATGTGTGCCTCTTCACTCATGTCTTACCATACGCTCTCCACCCTCTAATTGCCCTCCAACTAAGATCACACAAAAAACTTGTGAAAGAAGCTAAGCTCCAATCCTTTTTGCATCTCCCCGGCAACGACGCCAAAAATGTTTCGGAAATTATATGTTTTATAATTCCAACATTAAATTATCAATCCAGGGTCATAAGACTTAGAGGCACAAGTGTAGGTAACGCATAATCAGAGCTTCTAATCTAAACTAGAAATGGAAGAAATTTACGATTTAAGTACATAATTTCTATTTCTAATTGAAACTAATAAATTAAGGAAAACACGCTCAAACAATACGAATAAGATCTAATTAATGTGAAAATGAAACTAATTATAATTAATCATAAACCAAAAAATACAAATTATCATTTGAACGATTTCAATCTTAATATAAGTAATGGAAATCTTAAATCAAACACTAAGATATATTTAATCTAAATGCAATAATCTTAAATCAATCGAGACTAACTCAAAAAGGCATCAAGCTTATGCTAATTTCAATTCAAACAAGACTAATTATAATCCAAATGATTTAAGTTAAGGAAATAAAAAATCCAAACAATACTATGACTAATCTAATTCCTGGGATCACACAAAGATTTACTACTTTTAACCTAAAATGCATCAACTACATTCAATTTAAGAAGCACAAACTGACACTATCGAAAATTGAATTTTAAATGATCGCTTTCAAAATCAAACTTAGGAAATCTAACACTATCATAGTCAAGCTTAAGAAATCTAATCTCAAATAAAGATCAGGAAATTGAACCTTGATCAAACTTAGGAAATTGAATTACAACTCAAGAAATCAAAATTCAATCAAACTCAGAAAATCTATTTTATGGAAAGCATTAATCTACAACTCTAAATTCATCCACACTTCGACTCTATGGGATCTCAAAACTGAACTACAGTCATCAATATGTCATCATGTCATTGTTGGTAATTTATAAACATTATATTGAAAGACTTGTTTAAGTACACTATCACTCTGTTTAAGTACAAAATGACTCTGTATAAGTATAGAATGCAAAATTATATAATTGATCCAGGCCTAGTCTTAGGATGCATGCAATAAATCGACTGGAATTTCAATTTTTCAAACATTCAGAAGAAGCTGATCCATAAATTAGTATTCCTTACCAATGATATCAGCACATCCAAAAGGGATCGAGACTTCAATTCCAAATTAAATGATGCTTTTATTATGCCAATGACTCAGAGCAACACTACAAGTTCAATTAATAATTAACACAACCAATATTGTGTTTTGCTATTTCTGAGCATTCTTATATGGACATGACACTACAAGATAATCATGATAAAACAAAACAAGAATATTTCTAATTGAATGAATTCTAGAATTTTTAATTTCAAATCTAGAAGATAGAGTTTTAAGTACATAATGATGCTAGATTTCACACAACAAATTTCTCAATGAAATTCACACTTTGAATGTAAATCCTATGATCTAGATAAGCTAAATGACTTGTTTCCAGTTGTGGTGGGCCCTTGCCACTCCTGGAGCAAGCTTAAACTAACTCAATAAAAATGAAATTCAAAACACAATGATAGAACTTGCAAAGAATTTAGAGATGAAGTAGAATTCAATTAAGATTCCATTATTATTACAAAAGGGCTTCAATCCATCCTTCATTCATTCCATGCTTCTCTTCCTTTCAGAAACCTCCCCAAAATTCTACAATACAAACCATGGCTAAGACATTTATAATATTTACAAGGCGAATTAGTCAGTTTCCTCAATTATGAAAAATTGAACAATTTAAACAAACAAAGCCCAAAGAAATTGACATATCTTCCTAACCATGGCGAGTTTTCGAACACTGTTTAGAGGGAACCTAAATTGTTATATTTAAAAAAAAAAACCTCTCTTATATTTGTTGGGTCCCTATAATACTAGTGATTACCCCATTACTATTATAGTTGCATCCCTTATTAATATTGTTGTGCCCCTATTATCCCCATATTGTTATTACTGTGCCCCATAAAATCTCGCTATTTTTATTTTTGTGGCTTTATATTATTATTGTTCGGTTAGCTGGGCTATATTGTGACTCCTTAGACTCCTATATATAGAAAGGAGGTTTTGTCATTTGAATCATCCAAGAACTGTCAATTATGTAATGTAAAGGAGGTTTCCGCCTCGAAGAGGCTAAATTATAAGGCGTTGATCTATCTTTTCTATCTTTTCTTGAGCTAGTTTCATAACATTTGGAATCAGAGCTTTGGATTCTAGGGTTTCGCTGCTCCAAATACGACATCGTGGAATTTTCGCTCTAAATTTGTTCCTACGATGTTTCAGAAGCTAAAACAAAAACCCATTTGAGACGATATCATGCTGAACCTTGGCTCTGGATTTCAGAGCTTTTCGAACTATATTTGTGGAGATATGATCTGAGGAAGTTGGTCTTTTTGAAGACTCCTAAATTACATTCCAAATAGGTGACCTAGGGAAAATCATCATAACTTTCTCTCTAAGCATCAGATTGAAATTTCATAAGAAGTTACAGAAAAAGGATGGACCATAATTTCTTGAGATATTTTTCAGAGCCAAAGGTCGAAACAGTGACTCGTGGCATGTCATACAAGTTCGCTCTACTGAACTAGTATATATTAAGGTCACTGTGGGAGATTTTGCATAACTCTTCCTTGGAGAATCCAATTTAGGTCAGACTCGTGGCATTGGAAAGAGGAAATAGAGGGCTACTGCAGGTCTCAATTTTAGAACTGGATTATTAGAAAGTACACAGATACATCAGAGGAAATATCGAGCTCCTACAAAGTGAAAAAAAGTGTGTAGATTTTTAAATTTTTTTGCTTAAGCTTAGTTTGAAAATTTATTTTGAAGGAATTCAAAGGGCATAGTAGAGCATTATTATCGGTAACTGATGCCCCGAGGAAATAAAATGTAAACACCTAGTAAGCAACCTGAAAGCTCTAGCATGACTCATGAAGAAAAGGAAGAAATGCTACATGATATATCAAACTTACAAGAACAAGTGCAACAAATGTCAGTCTCACAAAAGCTAACAGAAGCTAAGATAAATGGCGTGGAATCTAAGATAAAGTGCATGGAAGCTAAGATGGACGTTTTGAAGATAGATTTGAAGACATATTTGAAGAGAGACATGGAAAATTTGAAGACATATTTGAAGAGAGACATGGCAGATTTGAAGACAGATTTGACAAATTTTCTACAAGAAATACTTACTAATGGTGAAAAGGTAGTAAAGGAAACTCATGATGTGAAAAAAAGAAATGTTAATCATGATTTCTTAGACTCTAATATTGGATCGAAGACCCACCATATTCCAAAAATCAATATGAGGAAGTTTGATGGCAAGGATCCCACAACATGGATATTACAGATGGAGCAATTTTTCGATCTCAATAATGTGAAAAACACACAAAAGGTACGTATTGCAACTTTATATTTGGAGCCAAATAAATTTGTATGGTATCAATGGCTTTGCTCTCGTAATCAAATTATCACTTAGGCAATTTTTATAGAAGAATTGATAGCACATTATGAGGATACAAAAAGAAACACGTTTTTTAGCCAATTGATAAGTCTCAAACAAAAGGGTTCAATAATGGAGCACATTGAGGAGTTCCAAAAATTTAACATAAGGGTAAAAAATATTCCAGAGGAGCATAGGATTTATGTGTTCATAGGGATCTTAAAGGATAATATCCAACATGATGTTCGTCTTTGGGAACCTGATTCATTAGAGAAGGCATTTAGGTTAGCAAGAAAAATGGAAAGCAAAATTATGGCAACCAGGAAGCATACCACTCACAACTATAAAGATGGAAGTGTTGTTTCCCCTAGTCTTCCACAACCTATAAGGTTGACACCAAAACAATTGGAAGAAAAAAGAGCAAAAGGGCTTTGTTACAGTTGTGATAGAAAATACACTAAAGGTCAAAAGTGTGCCGAGAAGAAATTATTCCACATAGATTGCGAAGAGGAAGAAGAAAATGAGAAAGAAAGGGCAAAAGAAGAGGATATACTCCAGGAACAAAGCCTAGATAAAGAAGAAATGAATCCAACCATATCTTGTAATGCATTGGCAGGAATTACCACTCCTCAAACCATCAAGATAGAAGGACAAATCAAGAAGAAAAAGGTAATAGTGTTGATTGATTTAGGAAGTACCCACAATTTTATTCATTGTAAGGTAGCAAAAGAATTGAATTGCTTCTTATATCCAGCACCAGAGTGTCAAGTGATGGTTGCAAATGGAGGAACAATAAATTGCTCTGGAAAGTGCCATAATATCAAGCTATCGATGGGAGAATATGTATTGACTAGCCCAATGCTTTCCATTCCAATGGGAGGTGCTGATGTTGTACTAGGAGTCCAATGGCTACAATCATTGGGTACAATAGCTTTTAATTTTCAAGAAATTTTTGTGAAATTTTTTGTGGAAGGAAAGGAAGTTGAATTAAGGGGTATTGCAAGGAAACCGGGAAAGATAATAAGCTCTAACGGTATGACAAAGCTTCTAAAAAGGGAACAAAGGAGTGTAATTGCACAATTATGCTCACTAGATGTTTCCACATTGGAATCATCTATTTCTCCAGATCTCCAAAAAGTATTGGACAATCATTCCAAGGTATTTGAGACTCCCAAAGGTCCCCCACCTATTCGTGATCATGATCATGCTATTCATCTGATTCCAGAAAGTGTTCCTCCAAACATCAAGCTGTACAGATATCCCTATGCCCATAAGAGTGAAATTGAACGTACGGTTGCAGAAATGCTAGAGGCTGGTATAATTCAACCGAGTCAAAGTCCTTTCTCTTCTCTAGTAGTATTAGTGCACAAGAAAGATGAATCATGGCGCATGTGTCGGAATTATAGGGAGCTCAACAAGCTCACTATTAAAGACAAGTTTCCCATTCACATCATTGATGAATTATTGGATGAATTGCATGGATCAATTTACTTCACCAAGTTGGATCTTTGTTCAAGATATCATCAAATCAGAATGAAGACTGAAGACATTTCGAAAACAACATTTAGAAGTCATGAGGGTCATTATGAATTTTTGGTCATGCCTTTTGGCCTTACCAATGCACCTTCAACATTCCAAGGTTTGATGAATTCCATTTTCAAACCATTCCTTAGAAAATTTGTGTTAGTATTTTTTTATGATATACTAATCTACAACAAGTCTTGGAAGGATCATGTTGAACATGTTGACAGGATGCTACAACTATTGGAGGAGAAACAATTATATGCAAAAAGATCCAAATGCTTATTTGGAGTACAAGAGGTGGAATATCTGGGTCATATTGTATCTCATGAAGGAGTTAAGGTAGACCCTAGCAAAATTAAAGCCATTAAGGAATGGAAAATCCCCACATCCTTAAAGAATCTGTGAGTATTTCTTGGGTTGTGGGGTATTATCGCAAGTTTGTTAAGAATTATGGGATAATAGCAGCACCTCTAACAACATTATTGAAGAAAGATGCATTTTCATGGACTCTAGAAGCAACAAAGGCCTTCGAATATCTTAAAGAGGCAATGTGCCAAGCACCGGTCTTAGCTACACCAGACTTCACAAAAACCTTTATTGTGGAATGTGATGCTTCAGGAAATGGAATTGGTGCTATTTTAATGTAAGATGAAAGACCCATTGCTTTTGAAAGTCGTCCAATCAAGGGAAAGTTTTTACACAAAGCTATTTATGAGAAGGAAATGTTGGCAATACTCCATGCACTTAAGAAATGGTGACCCTACCTAATGGGAAGACACTTCAAGGTAAAAACAGATCATGATAGCCTTAAATACCTTTTAGAACAAAGATTATCCTCTGAAAAGAAACAAAAGTGGGTCACAAAGGTGTTGGGTTATGACTTTGAAATCGTCTACAAAAAAGGGAAGCAAAATGTGGTGGCAGATGCACTCTCAAGAAAGTATGAGGATGTGGACGCATTGTTGTGTGCCATTTCTATTATCCAACCAAATTGGATAAATGAAGCAAGGGAGGAATGGAAGAATGACAAAGAAGTGTGGGCACTTATTCGAAAGTTACAACAAGATTCCAGTACGTATGATACATTTAGTTGGCAAAATGATTCTTTATGGTACAAAAATCGCTTATACCTCTGTAATAATTCCCAACTAAAACAAAATATTCTTATGGAATTGCACACTTCTCCCTTAGGAGGGCACTCAGGATTCTTAAAAACTTACCATAGGGTTATGAAGGAATTTTTTTGGGATGGTCTTAAATCGGTTATTCAAAAATTTATGGCAGAATGTTTGGTTTGCTAACAAAATAAAGTTGAAACAATTAAGACACTGGGTCCATTACAACCTTTATCCATTCCAAGCCAATGTTTGGAGGAGGTTTCAATGGATTTTATCACAGGTTTACCCATGTCCGAGGGAAAGAGTGTCATCATGGTGGTAGTTGACAGACTTACCAAGTATGCACACTTTTGTGCATTATCACATCCATTTAAAGCTAGTATAGTTTCTATGAATTTATGGAAATAATTCAAAAGCTACATGGAAGCCCAAAGATTATTGTAAGTGACAGAGATCCCATTTTCACTGGAATGTTTTGGACAGAATTATTTTCTTGTCTTGGTACTCAGTTAGCTCATAGCTCATCTTATCATCCTCAATCTGATGGGAAAACTGAGATAGTAAGAAAATGTTTGGAAGGATATCTTCGTTGCTTTGTATCTGATAAAAAGACACAATGGGTCAAATGGTTGCCTCTAGCTGAATGGTGGTATAACATTTCCTTCCATACAACAACAAAAATGACCCCATTTATGGCACTTTATGGATACCAGCCACCATCCATCACATCATATTTAAGATAAATTCTAAGGTTCAAGCAGTGGACCATCACATCGAACATCAACAACAAGTCCTCCAACTCTTAAAGGATAACCTCATGTTGGCACAAAATAGAATGAAACAACAGGCAGATCAACATCACAGTGAAAGAAGTTTTGATGTAGGTGATTGGGTATTCCTATGGCTAAAACCATATAAGCAAATGTCCCTCAAGCAAGCTAAGAAGGATAATAAATTATCACCAAATTATTATTGTCCGTACAAGGTGTTGCAAAAGATTGGTACTATGGCATACAAATTGGAGCTTCCTGCAGCTTCTTGATTGCACCCAGTTTTCCATGTCTCATGTTTAAAGAAGGTTATAGGTGACAACCTCCCAATTCAAACAATATTGCCAGAACTTGAGGAGGAAGGAAAAATTATATTGGAACCGGAAGCAGTCATAGAAACAAGAACTCGACAGCTATGAAATTGATCAATTTCAGAGTATCTTATCAAGTGGAAGAACTTATCTGCTGAAGATTCCACATGGGAAGATGAGAATTTTATACAGAAGCATCCAGAACTACTAAAGCATTGAGGACAACACTTTTTTGAATGAGAGGGGCATGTTGGATCCCTATAATACTAGTGATTACCCCATTACTATTGTAGTTGCAACCCTTATTAATATTGTTGTGCCCCTATTATCCCCATATTGTTATTACTATGCCCCATAGAATCCCTCTATTGTTATTTTTATGGCTTTATATTATTATTGTTAGGTCGGTTGGGCTATGTTGTGACTCCTTAGACTCCTATATATAGAAAGGAGGTTTTGTCATTTGAATCATCCAAGAATTGTTCATTTAAGTAATGTAAAAGAGGTTGCGCCCTCGAAGAGGCTGAATTGTAAGGCATTGATCTATCTTTTCTATATTTTCTTGAGCTGGTTTCATAACAATATTTCTCTCATTAAAATCCATATCCTCATAAATAGTGCCCAAATTTGGCTATCTGGCTCTTTTGGAAAGATTCTAGAACTTTGGAAAAATAATCATTTTTTTTAAAATAGCCTCCAAGACCCGTTTATAAAATTTTGAAAAATTCAAATCTGGAGAAATGGTTTTGGATATAGATAATTGGTTATATGGTTAACAAACCCATTTGCTCACATTTCTTAGATTCACCTCCAGATTCACGAAAATGTAGGTAAAACTTGCCAGTTTGGCAGCTATGCACATGATAAGCAAATTTGCTAAATTAGCTCCTAGGAACCCAAATGTGCGACCTGGTTGCATTCCAACACATGGAAAGGTATTAAAACATTATTTTAGACAATAAACTCCCTCGGTTTTCCCCGAAAGTGTGCCTAAATGTCGAAACCCCAAATTGGGTATTCCCCACATACTCTACTTGTACCAACTAGTTCCACTGACTTGTGAAGAATTTCGTCGATGAATCCATGTGACAAATGAACTTAGCAAAACCGTCATTAGTAAATCATGGAAAAATCATCTTTAATAATGAAAATATAAGAAAACTAATGATAAACAACCATGACGTGTAAGACGTGAATTGGCAACAAGTGATAAAATTATTGTGTGAAATGAGTGTAATAGTACATGAATATAGGTTATGAATGGTGATATTGAATGATGAAAACATGGGCATACTTTATGCCCAACATAGTCCTCACCCAGCATGGGAGTCCAATGGCCTATCATAGTGAGACACTTTCTAATACAATTTTGAAGTACCCCACCTATGATAAAGAGATGTAGTTCATCGTGTAGACTTGCTAGAAATGGAAGCATTACATTCCAGGGAAGGTGACGGTCATCCACACTGATCATTGATCTCTTCAGTTTATAAAAACACAAGGGAAGCTGCAAAACGATTGCCATCAGAAGTGGTATACATATCTGCAACAATTCCACTTAAACGTTAAATAGAAAAAGGGTAGCACCAATAATTTTGGAGACTGCATCAACCGACCCCAGTTGTAGTGCTGACTACTGTTCCCAACTCTTGTGGCCAGGAGAGTTCTAGATGGCCACAATTATACAAAAATGATCTAAGTTCGTGTCCACCTACTAGATGTGTTGGAAATAATATTAATAGGGCGGGTGAATCAGTATTATCAAATCAATAAAAAAATTTCATTTCCATACTTGGATACATATATGCTACTTCAATTAAGGAACCCGCATGTATACAAAACTGTGTCTAATGCAACTAGCGTATATCCAGAATGCTTATGATTCAGTTAATCCATTAAATGTTGATCTTTAGTTAGTGCATCAGAACTTCATTAACCATATGTATAATAAGCAGGTGCAGTAAAATAGAATAGATCATCACACAAGAAGCACACATGAACACCATGATATAAGGTGGAAACCCAATGTGGGTGAAAACCACCTGTTGCAAGTCGTCTCTATCTTCTTTTAATAAGAAACTTCATTTTACAATAGTTTTGTACTGGTGCAGCCTTATACCAGTACGCAGGCTTCTACCTGCAGAGGGCTATAACCCTCTCTCGTTCTCTAGACCCTCCTGGATGGGAGCTACAACCCCCCTTTAGCTCTTGTACTAGTTGATCCATTTACTAGTACGTAGGTGCCTGCTTACTGAATTCTCCAATCTTCACTTATTCTCTAGCTACTACTGGAAGGGAGCTACCACCCCCTTTTCTCTTGTACTAGCTGATGTACTAGTATGTAGGCGTCGACCTACAATCTCCTTTCATCCTCCAGGGACCACATTTCATACATTTTCAGACTGGATACTCCTGAAGCACAACAGTATAATCTGAAGGCCATGTTTCATCCATTTTTCATATTGGACCCATCAAATATCATTGAAACACAAAACAATCAATACTAGCATCATCAATCTCTGAATCACCCAATACTAAATCACTGAGACCCTGTCAACAAATGCAGTCACCAGAACACACAGAGCAGGACACTGAACTCTGCATCAATATTTAGAACCAACTATATCATCAAAATCATGCATCAAAGTGCATACGCTACTTGGAAGTGTCGAACCAGCGTGTATACGCAACTTCACCAAAGCTAACCAGCGTATATGTCATTAATTACTTATTCATAACTTCGCTGCACTTCCTGACTTCAGACATACCTAGATCATTACATATCAAAAGGGAATACGTGTGTTAGCAATCAGATCTAGTTCATCAGATCACATAAAGATAAGTCATTCTAATCCTGATCCATTATAGATCTCATCCATCAATATTGAAGCTAAACATAATCAACCAATCTGAATATGCAGAATACTGACACCAGTAAACAGTCATCATAACTTATCAACAACCAGAATCACTTGTAACTTCAAACATCATAGCTCAAAATGTATACACTACTACAATGAACCAAACCTGCGTACATACGCGCTTTCACCAAAGCCAACCCGCGTACAGATCTATAAATATTCAATCATGACTTGCAGCGATTTCAAGCTTAAGTTATACCCAGTTCAGATCATTACATGCGTCAGTATACAAATCTAGAATAAACATAATCAACCATATAGAGATAATTCATTTCAAACCATTTGATCCCAATCTATCCTTAGATCTTGTTCTCCATCAACCGGTGAGATCCCTCCTTAGCGCAGATCAAGCAATGCATCATAAACCCATAACCTGCATACTCTATCTCATGCTTCATCAAATATTCAACACTTTCTCCATGCACTTGCCTAATGATCTTCTTCTCCTTTTATAGTCTTAGGCCTTTCTCAATACCATGGTCCAAAACCATAATAAAACAATACCATGGACCCAATACTTGGGATCAACACTTCTGATGAGATACCATGGCCCAAAACTATAGGTTCAAATAACAAGGACTAAATACCATGGACCAAGCATAAGTTCTCTAACATGTACGCGCTTTTCCTTGCATGAAAGTGCATGTATATGCATACGCATCTTTTCAACGACTATTCCATGTGTATACACGTCTCGGTCACGATGAACCTGCATATATATATTTTCTCTTCATTCTTGTAGTCTGATCATCAATTCCTTGCTGCTGACCCGCTGCACTATGATTTGACATCTGTGTGATTTTCCATCAAAGAAAACACTTGTCTCATAATGCCAACAAGATGCTAGTAGATGGAAATCAAGTTCCTCACTTCCACCTTTAGGACACATTATTATGCTACATGGGCCACCTTTGTGTTCCTTCAACCGAGTGTGGCAAGTTGATTTGGGAGGTGCATTATAGTAGGGTCACAGGACACTTGTAGAAAAAATTGTGGTTGTACTACAAAACTACTTTTATTGGCCCAAACTTCGACTAGATGTTGGGAAATTTATGAAATACTACTACATAGACATAATCCACACATGGATTTTCTGAGGTTGATAAAGTGACTAGATTTATTGAATGCATCCAACACATCTTCTAGCAGGTTCATGACATCTTGGAGAAGTCAAATGCCAAGTATAAGCAATGAAATGACCAACATCAGGTGCCACACAAGTTTCAGGTGGACGACGAAGTTTGGTGGCATTTGCATAAATAATTCCTTATCATAGCACATCGGAAGCTCAAACCACTACGATATGGTCCTTACACCATTACCAAGGTTGTGGGAGACAATTATTTTAAGCTCAGTATTCCCCCATTCCTTGGCCTGCACCTAGTGTTCAATGTGGACTACCTTCGACCATACTTCCCACCATTAATGGAGACATCAAACATTGCAGAACAAGTCAACCCAACAAACTTAAACCTAAACTGCATGGAACATGACTCAACTAATCGTATTATGGACACACATGTCAAGAATAGTAGCTAGAAGAAGATCCAACTATATCGAGTTGTTAAAGCTAGCCAACTCTTTCACCAAGTCAAGTGTCTCACTAGGGACCAAGTTTAGCAAAATTTTCCCCATCTGATGGAGGCACTCAACATAATGGGGACCATTGCTTCCTAATGGGGGAGGACTGATCCATATGGATGTTGGTGGCCACCTACCTATTCTGTTTGGACCCCCGACAACTATCTCTTTTAGTTTTCTAGTTTCCTGAACTATAGCACAGTTTACTATTTTTGACATTTTCTTGGGTCGTGAACTTCTGAAGTCATTTTGAGGCCCTAAATGACATTTTTGGGGAAAGTCGAGGACATGATAGGTAGTTGAACAATGTTGGCCACTCAAAATTTGTAGTCCATATATAAATATTTAAAACAAGTTATTTTTCATGTCAAATGGAGATTGTGTGCCAAAGTTACGACCCCAAAATGTTGATGTACCAATTTACCCAAATAGGGCCCATAGTTTCTACACTTCATCTCCTAGGGTTAGTTTTTTTTATGTTGATGGTTTTCCATGGTTTCTCAATAATAAATAGGCCTCTGAGCCTTGTTGTAAGATAGTTCAAAGGCATGTATCGACCACATCTCTTCTTAGAGATAAGCTACCATTACTCAAGCTAGTTTATTTCCATTATGTATGTAAGAATATTTCAGTTCTTTGATATTAATGAAATGAAGTTTTATTTCTGTTGCATCTTTGTGTTTATGTTTATATATTTGTTTTGTTGCACTCCTTAATAAGTTTGGATCATTGGTATGAGAGCGGTCTACTCTTTCTCTATTTTTCTTTGCATGTCCCCAATGAGGTCAGGGTATAAGGAGTTAGGGCTCAAACTGGTTGAACCTTTGCAAGACTAGCCTTGCGAACCCTGATAGCCTCCCATGGCGGAAGAAAAAAAAGATGAGCTATTAGGGGAATTTTTAGGTCTAAAATGGGCTTCCAAAGGAAATTATAAAATAATACTGGAAATAATAAAATAAGATTAGATTACATCATCAAAGTTTAGAGGGAAAAAAGAAAACTACTTTTTCAATTCGTATTTTCAACTTATCTCCCAATGGGTTTACTCAAATTTCAAGTTCAAGCACTCGTTGGATGCAAAATTTGATTCCTTATCCAAGGATTACCCATGTTGCATACTTTTGATGCACCTTACTACATGAAAAATGAGAAATAGATGAAAAATGTTATTGCAAACATTTTTTGTCACGTATTTCTCATTTCTCATGTAGTAGGGTCCATCGAAAGTATGCAACATGGGTACTCCTTGGATGAGGAATTTAATTTTCCATCCAACGAGTACTCCCACTCGAAATTTTAGTAAAACTTTAGGGAGATAAGTTCAGAAATAGGAGTTGAAAAAGCAGTTTTACTATTTTATTATTTTTTAACATTTTACTCCAAAAATGGTGAATCATCCCCCATGGTTAACAACATCATCTTGAATCATATTGGTTCTTATAAAGTTTATTTTGGTTGTACATTTTTCTTAGGAAGCCCATTTTAGACCTCAAAATTCCCCTAATGGGAGCAGGATATCCTTCCAAAATGTTTCTTGAAGAAGCCCTTAAGCGACAGAGGAATGTGATGATGGACAACTTTGCCCAGATCCTTCGGAGGATGCACAAAGGCAACACGTCTTCATCTGATAGCCACTTTGGAGGCACCACTCCCTTCAAGGTACAAGTTAAGTTTGATATTAACATATTTGAAGGCCATATAGATGAAAATGTCATAGACAAATGGTTAAATCTACTGGAAGGGTATTTTTTTGTTCATGATTTTTCCAATAGGGAAAAGATTACTTTTGCACTCTTCAAATACGCCCCCCATCTGAAGGACTAGTGGGAAAGATACTTTGAGCAGAAGGATGAGAGGGAAACCTCACTGTTTTCAGCTACACCCGCTTGCAATTCGCTCTGAGATGCCATCAAGGAGAAGTATTACCCTGTTGGGAGCTATGAGAATAAATACATAAAGTGGACCACGTTGCGGTAGGGGAGGGACTAAGACGTTCCAAAACTTACCAGTCTTTTTCATACCCTTCGCACAAAGTTTGGTATCAAGGATTCTTAGAAACATTTGGTTCTCAAGTACCGCAAATACTTACACATGTACATCCAGGATTAAATGGATTTCTTGGACATCTCCTTGTTCAGCATGGCATACTGATAGGCCATCAAAATTGAGAAGATGTTTAAACAAAAAAAGTGAGACTTTGTGATCAGATGCTGAAAAATAGGATCAAAAATCAAAGTGCCAGAATCTTGATAAATTTAGCTTCAGATTGAATCTCATCATTTTGATTCCAATGGTGTAAATGACACTCAAATCCGTGCTCATATGCAGAAGTTATAGCAAGTCAAAGTTTAGGTTTGACTTGCTGACATGGTAAGATTGGATGACGTGGCAGGCTCCATCAGCGGATTGGGAGGCACCAAGTGGTAGGGCACCATTTGTTCCTGCATTTCACAAAATCACATATCAGCGAAGGGAGGTGTTACAGAATCAACCCCTGGCAAGATCAGGGTTGCGATGTGATAAATCGCATATCGCACATCGCAATAGGGAAGCAGGGCATCGTTACAAAATCGGCCCTGACAGCTTTGGGTTGCAATGCGATATCACAATTGCAAACCAAAACAAGGTGGACAGCTCCCAGATATTTATAAGAGCATCGGGTTTTTCCGTCAATTGCGATATCCGAGATGTGATACATTTATAGCCTACATTTTAATGTCCCGTTGGGTCTGCTGATATCACAATCTCACATTGTTGCATTATTCACAGATCATAAGCCTGCAGGACACCGCCGATTGTGATTTTTGATAATACAGTCAGTGCCAAAAGATTAAGGCCCATCGTGTGGCAAAATTCTCGCTTGGATAGTTCATTCTTGGAATGAAATTGTGGGTTTTTGTCGAGTTTGGAGCAATTTATGGAACGAATAGTGGAAGAACTAGGAGAAGTCATAACTTCTTTAGTTTTCAACCGAATGGGTTGCAAAAATAGGCTAGATAGCCATTTTTTAGTATTCTGAACTGATTGGAGCAGGTTTAGAAGCATTTGAGCATTATAAACATAGAGTTTTACACTTTTGAGCATAATAGAGAGGCCCAAGCCATTAGAAGCTGGAGCAAGGAGATGTAGCCCAGGAGGGGTGAAATCCTTTATCATGTGCTTGTTGTAATGTGTTTTTGACGATGTTCTGTACATGTTTATGTTGTTGTTCAATTTCTGGTTTATGTTAAATTTCTCATAAAGTTAACATAAAAACTATTCATTTCACTTGCAAAAAAATCATGAATCCTTGAGCACAATGAAATCATTTTGTTAATAATTTGAGGAAGATATTAACACTGCAAACTAATATTCTAAATCATATTAATTTGGTATAAGAGAACTAGGTTTTTTGTGAAAGAAGGGTTTAATTGTTAGCAAGTTTATGTCATGCTTATAAGGTTAAAACTCAAAAGAGGTGAATAAAATGTGGTTGGAAGCTATGAAGTTAGGTCAAGGGGAAGAAGAGAAAGGTTGCCACAATCTCCAACACTAGTTCAGCCTCAAGTTGGAGTTGAGACTCCAGATATCATGAATCCTGAAGGAGAATCTAAAAACATGAAAAAATATTAGAAGACCTTCAGAAAGGATTTCTTTGATATGACAAAGATGGTGCAGGTCCTCTATGAAGAGAGGAATAGGAGGTTACAAGGAGAAAGTTCCAAACCTCTCCATGGAGAAGGCTCTTTAAGATAAGGTAATGGGAATGGAGACAAACCTCCACCCTCTCCACCATCTTCATCATCTTATTCTTCAAAAGAATCTTCACACTCTTCGACTAATACAACCCTTACTCATACTCATCATCATTCTTCAAAAGGAACTGGTAAATCAAATTTTTTAAAACTTGATGTTAAATTTGAGTTGCCTATGTATAATGGTGAAGTGAATGCAGAGAAGCTAGATAATTGGATTCATCAGTTGTAGGTCTATTGTAGGATTCAAAACGTTCAAGAGGATGACATAAATATTCAGCTAGCTTCCTTGAAAATGAAGGGTGCAACACTTGTATGGTGGGAATCAAAGACCCAAGGGGATATTAAAAAACACGGTAAGATCTCTATTTCTTGGAATTATTTCATTGCTGAAATCAAAAGACAATTCTACCCTCTAGCTTATATGCAGAAATTGATCATGAATTGGTAGAGCTTTAGACAGCTAAAAGGTTAAAATGTTCAAGATTACACCCAAGAATTTAGAAAAACATCTTGGATGTTAGGTGTAGATTTTCATTCACAGGACACTTTGCTGAAGTACATAGGGGGTTTACACAGTTACCTTAGGCACACTATCTCAATGTTTAATCCCAATAATCTAGATGATGTGTGTGTGCAAGCCACTCATCTTGAGGAATGAGGGAAAAACACCCCAAAAGAAGGTAGTAAAATTCCATTTAAGAGTAAAGGAAAGGAAACGACTTTCAAAGGATAGGCAAATAAAAATGCATCTATCAAAGAAGAAGGATAGAAAATTACATGCAAACACTCTTCCAGAGAGGGTCACAATGAATCTCACTGTTGGAAGCTTCATACCGAAATGAAACTAGAAAGAAACAACAACAATAGAAAACAAAAGACAACTACAACCACTCAATAGGATTTGGGATCTGATTCGGGTGATGAAACTAAAATCATAGCCATGGGGTTAAAAGGAAAAGAATCCATTGGTAGCACAAGTTCTTCAAACTCGCAAAATGAAACTCCAAATGAAAAGGGGAGAGTAGAACTGTTTCACATAAGGGTTATCTCAAAACATAACAAGATTGATACATTGTTCGATAGTAGCTCTCAAGCCAATCTTATCTCTGACAGCATTGTCAAGAGTTTAAATTTGGAAACTGTTCCACATCATAAACTGTATCCACATGGATGGGTATGTGACAATGCGCAATTGCAGGTTACTAGAAAGTGTAGACTGAGTTTCGTTATTACTGCAAATTTCATAGATGAAATGGAGCTTGATGTTGTGCCATTAGATAATTGTGGTATGGTTTTGGGCATCCCATACCTTTATGATAGAAAATATATCTTCCATCGACAGAAAAAATATATATCATTTATTCAAAAATGGAGTAGAATATATTGTGAGAGCTCACAACAAGAAAACAAATCTTTCGCTTGTTAACACAGGGAAGATGAAAAGACTAGTGAATTTGAGCAAGATTTTTGTGCTTCTCATAATCAAACCCAAAAATGATGTTGATAATGAAGCTTTTAAAGGTTTTGATTCAAATTTGAAATTTTAATTGGTTGACATAGCTAACCAATATGAAAAAATATTTCAGGAGCCAAATCAATTACCTCTCAATAGACGAATCCAACACGAGATATAGTTGCATCAAGATTGTCCTCTTCCTAACATTGGAATGTATAGGATGTCAGTGATGAAAAGCATAGAAATTAAGACGCAAATCTAACATTTATTGAATAAAGGGATCATTAGACCATCTTCCTCGCTTTGTAGTTCACCAATTTTCTGGGTGCCAGAGAAGGATGAAACATGGTGCATGTGTGTGGACATTCATGCATTAAACAAAATTACAGTAAATAACCGTTACGCACTACCTAAAACAGATGATTTACTATATCAATTGAAATATGCCTATTATTTTACAAAGTTTGACTTAAGAAGTGGTTTCCATCAAATTAGAATAGCTGAAGGAGACATTTGGAAGACAATGTTCAAAACAAAATAGGGTTGGTTTGAATGACTAGTTATGCCATTTGGTTTATGTAATGCTCCTGCTACATTCATGTGCGTGATGAATGATGTGTTGAGGCCATTTCTTGATGAGTTTTTCATAGTCTACTTAGATGACATATTAATTTTCAGTAAATCTTGTGTTGAACATGTCATGCATGTAATAAAAGTACTTGATGTATTGAAAATAGAACATTTGTATCTTAAGATGTAAAAGTGTGAGTTTAGAAAAACTTCTTTGGTTTACTTGGGTCATATTGTTTGAGGAGGTGAGTTGAAAATAAATCCCTCCAAGGTTGATGTCATTGTGAATTGGCCAATGCTGAAGAGAGTTATAGAGGTAAGAGGTTTTCTAGGAGCAACCAAATATTGGAGGAAATTCATTGCTCTTTTTTCTCTTATAACAACTCCTTTGCGTGCATTAACTAGCGTGAAAAAGGTTTTTCAGTGGGGAGACAAATAGAAAAATGCCTTTGATATGTTGAAGGAAAATATTAAAACAGCTCCCGTGCTTGCACTTCCAGACTTGAGACAGTCATTTGAAATTCATACAGATGCCAGTGGCTATGTTATGGGTGCAGTCCTCATGCAACATGGTAAGCCTATATGTTTTCATTCGGAAAATTTTAATGGTGTAGTGATTAACTGTCCTACATATGAAAAAATGGAAACAATACGTGATGGGTAAGGAAATAGTCATTTACATTGATCATCAAGCATTGCAATACTTGCAATCTCAATCAAAGTTGAAAAAATCAAGGCACTTCCAATGGATGGGTTTCCTTCAACAATTCCACTTTGTAATAAGGTATAAGAAAGGTATCTACAATAAATTTGTTGATATGCTTTATAGGCCGATTGTTAGTGAAACTAGTTTACTCAAGCATAATTCTATTTTACATGAAAGTTATATTGAGCAATATGCATTAGATAATAAATTTCAAGATCTTTATGTGAGCTTGAGTCAAGGTGACCAAGTAGATGAATTGGATTATTATTTTCCTGATAACTTGTTGTACCATCTTGGCAAGCTTTGTATTCCCTAAGGAGAAAGAGTTAACATCATAAGAGAGGCACATACTTCTGTTATTGATGGTCATTTCGATGTAAGTAAGACGGTGGCACATCTACAAAGGTATTGTTATTGGCCTCGTATGCTTGAAAGTGTGTCTCATTTTATTAAAGAATGTTCATTATGTGCAATCAGTGAGCCTAGAAATAGGAAGTTAGGATTGTACACACCAATTCAAGTTCCTTCACGACTGTGGGAGAGTGTTTCTATGGATTTTGTAGGAGGTCTTCCATTGTAAAAAAGAGGTCACGATTATTTGTATGTAGTTGTGGATAGGTTCAACAAAATGTGTATTTTGATGCCATGTAAAAAGAAATTTACAACTGAACAAACTGCTCAGTTATTCTTTCAGAATGTTTGCGTTCATTTTGGATTACTCACAACCATTATTAGTGATTGAGATTCTTGCTTTGTGGGGAATTTTGGTCAAACTTGTGGGGATTCATGGATGCCAAACTGAAAAACAGTACATATTTTCATGCACAAATATATGGTCAAACATAGGTAGTGAACAAAATAGTGATGCATCTTTTATGTGGGCATTGCAACAAGCATCCTAAGTTGTGGCATGAACAATTGCACTATATTCAACATGCTTACAACCAAGCCAAGCACTCTTCCACTCAAACTTTGCCATTTGAGACATGCATGACATACTTTCCTAAATATCCTTTGGATTTTATTTTTGGCAAATACGTTGCTATTGAAGTTCATAGCGACATAGATAAAGCAAGAAAGTGCATTGAACAAATACAGTTAGTACACTAAAAGTTCAATAACAAAAGCCAAGAAAAGTACAAAGCAATGCATGAAAATCATCATCAAGATCAGAAGTTCCAAGTTGGTGATGAAGTTTGGCTTCACATTAACAAAGAGAGGCTCCAAGAAGAAGGTCAAAATCTAAAAACCAATTAGATATGGTATAGTCATAATTTTGGAAAGGATTGGTAATAATGCCTTCAAGTTAGATTTGCCTTCATATATGCAAATTTATGTTGTTGTTAATGTTGATAATTTACGGTTGTATGAGCCTCCTTTGATTCAAGATCAAGGAGAGAATATTAAAATTCCATGTATTGAATACTTTTATCTAGAATTCCTTGATGTGCTTCAACAAGACACTATACTTGACAGAAGAACAAGGACAACAAAAAGGGGAAGTATTGATTATCTTTGAGTAGGGCTCAAAGGTACAAATACTTCAAAATCCAAACGAATAGAGGTAAAAAAGGTGAGGGATTTGTACCCTCACTTGATGAACAACTGAATGTGATCCTTTCAAGGTCCAAAAGGCTACTAGTGGGGAGAAGTGATCAAGTTGTCAAAATTAGGCTCAAAAATCAAAGTGTTAGAATCTTGATAAAATTAGCTTGAGATTGAAGAGCTTGTCGTTCTGATTCCGATGGTGTGAATGGTACTCAAATCCAAGCTGGTATGTAGAAGTTATAGCAAGTCAAAGTTTGGGTTTGACTTGCTCACATGGCAGGATTGGATGATGTGGCAGGCTCCATTAGTGAATCAGGAGGCGCCAAGTGGCAGGACACCATTGGTTCCTGCGTTTCACAAAATTTCATATTGGTGAAGGGAGGTGTTACAAAATTAGCCTCCGGAAAGATCAAGATTGTGATGTCATAAATCACATATCGCACATCGCAATAGGGAGGTGGGTCAGCATTACAAAATCGGCCCCGATAGTTTTGGGTTGTGATGTGATATTGCAATAAAAAATTACAACATGGTGGATTGGTCCAACATATGTATAAAATCATTGGGTTTTTTTGCCGATTGCGATATCTTGGATGCGATAAATTTATAGCCTGTAGTTTAATGTCCCGTTGGGTCCGTTGATATCGCAATCACACATTGTCGCCTTTTTCACAGATCGTAAACCCATAGGACACTGCCTATTGTGATTTGTGATAAGATAGTTGGTTTTGATGGATTAGGGCCCACCACATGGAAAAACATTCACTCGATTAGCTCATTCTTGGAGTAAAATTGTGGGTTTCTATTAGGTTTGGAGCGAAATTTGTGGAACGAATAGTGGGAGAAGTAGGAGAAGTCATAACTTCTTTAGCTTTCGACCAAATGGGTTGCAAAAAGAGGCTAGATAGAAATTTTTTATTGTTTTCAACTGATTGGAGTAGGTTTCAGAAGCATTTGAGAATTGCAAACACATATTTTTACACTTGTGAGCATAATAGAGACACCCAAGCCATTAGAAGCTATACCAAGGAGACATAGCTCAAGAGGGGTGAACTCCATTATCATGTGCTTGTTGTAATGTGTTTTTGATGATTTTATGTACATGTTTATGTTGTTGTTTAGTTTTTGGTTTATGTTAAATTGCTCATAAAATTAACATAAAAACTCTTCATTTCACTTGCAAAAAAATTGATGAATCCTTAAGCACAATGAAAGAATTTTGTCAATAATCTAAGGAAGATCTTATCACTGCAAACTAATACTTCAAATCAAATCACTTTGGATCTATGAATCCGAAGTAAGGGAAAGGTGCCTTTAAACCATAAAGCAAATGGTAGAGCCAATGCGGGGTGACCCAGGATAACCCGCCGAAGCCGCAAGCAAGGAACAACGCCATGAAGAGAAAGACGGATACAAGAAAGTGGTGTGAGTTCCATAATATCTCCACTCACAATACAACTAAGTGTTGGGCTAAGTAGTCATTGGTGGCCAACCTGAAGGCTTCTGAGCTAGATGCATGTTCCGACTCTAAGCCAGAATCAGATAAGGGGAATGAAAATAAGAATAAAATCATTAGTGCGAAGCCTAGTGCCACTGTGGCCACCGCCAAGATCTAGAAGATTGAGCCTGAAGATCCCTAGTAGAGGGAATACCTATTCCACTCACATATGTGGGTGAAGGGTTCTCCACTGCAGTTCATTGTCGACAGCGGGAGCCAAAATAATCTCATTTCAGCAAAGGTTGTGAAGTGCATGGCCTGTCGACAACAACGCATCCACAACCATACACCATCAAGTGGCTTCACCAAGGATGAGATCTCAACATCAGCCAACAGTGTCACCTTCCCTATAGCATCAAGCTCTGACGAATGAGATACAGTGTGATGTTTCTCCTCTTGAAGTTCGTGATGTATTATTAGAACAACCTTACTTGTGGAAGAAACATGTTATATATGATTCTAGACCTGGCTCCGTTACTATTTATTTAGGTAAAACGTTATATAGGATACTGGAGGTAGCCTTGCCTATCACAATCAATTTAATCTCTGTTAAGAAATTTAGTAAGATCATCTCCTATACTGGGAATTTTTTTTCTTTCTGATTCTCTCTCAAAGTAATAGGAATATCATCGCCACATCCATGGCCCCCAGGAAGGGATCCTCCACGTAGTAGAAGCAAGTGGATAGGGTCATGGAAGAATATAAGTTTGTCTTCTCCTCATCCACAGGCATAACCTTGCACTATCAGGTTAAGCATTTGATCGATCTGACTCCCAGAGAAACTATACCCAATGAGCCAATATGTCATCGCAACATTCTGGAAAAGGAAGAGATCAAGCGGCAAATCCAGCAGTTTCTGCAAAAGGAGCACATTTGACCAAGTTCCTCGCCTTGTGGGAGTGAGATTATACTTGCACTGAAGAAGGATGGGAGCTGGAGGCTTCACATTGGTTATCGGGCCAAGTATTTCAGCAAGATCAATCTGAATTCTAGCTATTATGAGGTTCCAATAGAGCCCACATATGTATGTAAGACCACCTTCAAATCCAAGGAAGGAATTTGTGAATGGTTGGTTATTCCCTTTGAGTTGAAAAATTTCCCTGTTACTTTTATGAGGCTAATGGATGATGTCTTATGGTCATTCACCAACTCATTCATGGTTATTTTTTGGATGACATCCTCATCTTCAGCAAGAGTTGGGTAGAACACTTGCAACACATTCGGTAGGTACTTCAAACCCTTTGGCAGTACAAACTATTTTCCAACTTGCAGAAATGCACCTTTGTCCTAAGCCAAGTCCAATATTTGGGTTACATCGTAGATGGGCATGGAGTGCATGTGCATCTGACTAAGATCTAAGTCATTCGGGTTTGGCCATCCCCGACCACTATAATGCAGCTTCGTAGGATTTTGGTCCTTGCAATTTTTCATCGGAGGATCATGTTGGGATTCTCCAATATCACTTAGCCTTTGAGTAAAATAACTAAGCGTGGAGCAATTTTTTTTCCTAGTCCAAGTCCCAATAGAAGGTGTTCCTTTAGTTGAAGCATCAACTCTCCTCTACACCAGTACCCACACTGCCAGACCTAAAACAACCATTTGAAATTGAGACACATGTTTTAGACTATGCTATTGGTGCAGTCTTCACCCAACATGGGCTTCCAATGACCTCTCATTGTGAGACACTTTCTGATACAATTCAGAAGTACCCCACATATGATAAAGAGACGTATTTCATCGTGTAGGCTTGCTAGAAATGGAAACATTACATTCTAGGGAAGGAGACAGTCATCCACAGTGTTAGGTTTTGATGAGCTTAGTAATTATGAAATATGGTAAAATAGAATGACCTGACTTGACGAAAGTACTATTATGATCATGATCCTTGAAGTATGATGTTACACATATTTGATACCCTAATCATAAGACTCTAACTTTTGATGAAATTTTGATGCCGTGTTCATATTTAGTAATGATGTAGTTGATGCAAACATGTTATGACCATGATGGGTATATATTTTATAACCTTATATAGTTCAATTCCAGGATTTAATAGTTCTGCTAAAGCACTATGATAGACATATTGATGATGTGAATAATAATGGTTGAAGGGTTTGCTCATTAAGCAGGAGAATCTCTCCATAGGATTGCTACACCTATTATCATTCACATTATATGTATAGAAGCTTATTTATTATTGAAGTAATATTTATGGACATGAATAGAAAAATATTTGATATTGTTGGTCTGTAACAAAGTTGTTGTCTAGAAGTAAGAGTTTTCCCCACTTTAACCCTTTGTTGTAGTTCTCAGAGACAACCTCCATATTGCAAAGAGACCAGTGCCTGAGTCATCCAAATTAGGTGCATATATAATCATACATTAGAAATTAAAGATCACATTACTAAAGTCACTTGTGATTTTTGTTTATGAGTGCTTCAAAACACATGGAAAATTACTCATTCTATCAAGCCTTCATGCTTTTCAGTCACACAATAATATAATGTATCAATCACCAGTGTCCATCTTGTTCTTGTGGCATAAAGACTATGCTCTTATTCTGTGACAACTACCTCAGTTGAGGATGTAGATGAAGCAACTGGGCATATTTCTAGATTGATCTAGAAACTTAGGCTATAAGACACTAGTGTTTCTAGCTATATACCATGTTCTTCCTATTCTCGTTCCTTCTCTATTCCTTTTCCCTATTTAGGACCTTGACCTCTTTCCTTTTTAAGAACATGTTCCTCCTCCATGTCACTTCTCCTTGATGAGTTAGCAATCCTCTTTTGTGCTTTTTCTGTGCTGACTAGGGATTCGATCTCCATCTCTATATTATGAGTCCAGGAATCAAAGTTAGTTTTCCATCCAACCTCAGTCTTAGGATGACATATGTAAGTTGAGGCTTTAATATTTTCCCTTCTTCCCTGGGAGACATGGTTAAGTGGTTAATGGCTCTGGTCTTGAAAACTGGTACAATAAACACAACTATCAAGGGTTCAAATCCCTCTCTCTCCATTCGTTCTTCAAAAAATAAAATTTGTTATTCTAGTCCAATACAAAAAAAGGGAATACCTCAGTTGTATATAGCCGAGCTACATAATAATTCCACATGAAGAGGAATAATCTCGTATTTACTCTTAGTGCGACAATAATTGATATTTGTAAACTCTTTGGACTATTTAAATGTTCATAGAGAACAGTTCGTAACGGTTGCTAGGAGGGAGAAACTCAGATCTAGCAACGAAAGAGAAAGGATGCCTCAGGGATCATAATGCCAAATTTGTTCCTTCCAAAACTTCATGGCTTCAAGTAGGGCCTCAATTATTTTGAAGGCATGTCTAGTGCTTATAAAAAAATGGCCTACTTGCTATCCCATTTTAAAAATGCAGCCTTTATTTGCTAGTACAAAGTGGAGCAGGTCTACACCAAGGAGTTGTCTAATGAACTTGAGGGAGAAGATCCTCATAAGAAGAAATACTGGTAGGTGATATGGAGGGATTTCACATCCATAAGCCTAAATTTATGTGTAGTCCTCCTAGAGGTACCAGTCTCTAATGGAAGCTTCCTCATTGATTTGGAGGAGCTTTGATCCAGGTGGATGTTGGTGGCCACCCACCAACCCATTTGGACCCCCACAACTGTCTCTTTCAGTCTTTTCAGTTTCCTAAATTGTATCACAGTTTACTATTTTTAGCAGTTTTTCGGGTCCTAAACTTCCGGAGCCGTTTTGAGGCCCTAAACGACGTTTTTTTGGGAATCTGGGGCAACATGGGTCCATGGACCGATGTTGCCTCCCAAAGTGGTAGTACTCGGATAGATCTTTCTAACGAGCTATCGTACGCGTCAAACGGAGATCGTATGCCAAAGTTACGACCCCGGGAAATTGATGTACCAATTTACCCAAACGGGGCCCACAATTTGGCGTTTCATCTTCTAGGGTTAGGTTTCGGGATGTGAAGGGTTTTCCATTGTTTCTCAACAATAAATAGGCCTTCGAGCCTCATTGTAACTCAGTTCGGAACAGTTCAGAGGCATGTAGCCGCCACATCTCTTCTCAGAGATAAGCTACCATCGCCCTAGCTGGTTTCTTTCCATTTCTGTTTGTAAGCATATTTCAGTATTTTCCATTAATGAAATGAAGTATTATTTCCGCTGCATCTCTGTATTTATGGTTATCGCATCTCTGTGTTTATGGTTATCTCTGTAATCTATTGCGTTCCTGTCTAAATCTGGATCAGTGGTATCAGAGCGGATTTAGACAGGAACGCAATAGATTACAGAGATAACCATAAACACAGAGATGCGATAACCATAAATACAGAGATGCAGCGGAAATAATACTTCATTTCATTAATGGAAAATACTGAAATATGCTTACAAACAGAAATGGAAAGAAACCAGCTAGGGCGATGGTAGCTTATCTCTGAGAAGAGATGTGGCGGCTACATGCCTCTGAACTGTTCCGAACTGAGTTACAATGAGGCTCGAAGGCCTATTTATTGTTGAGAAACAATGGAAAACCCTTCACATCCCGAAACCTAACCCTAGAAGATGAAACGCCAAATTGTGGGCCCCGTTTGGGTAAATTGGTACATCAATTTCCCGGGGTCGTAACTTTGGCATACGATCTCCGTTTGACGCGTACAATAGCTCGTTAGAAAGATCTATCCGAGTACTACCACTTTGGGAGGCAACATCGGTCCATGGACCCATGTTGCCCCAGATTCCCAAAAAAACGTCGTTTAGGGCCTCAAAACGGCTCCGGAAGTTTAGGACCCGAAAAACTGCTAAAAATAGTAAACTGTGATACAATTTAGGAAACTGAAAAGACTGAAAGAGACAGTTTTGGGGGTCCAAATGGGTTGGTGGGTGGCCACCAACATCCACCTGAATCATTCCTCCCCCCTTAGGAAGCAATGGTCCCCATTGCGTTGAGTTCCTCCCTGAGATGAGGAAGCTTCTGCTGAGTTGGTTCTCTGGTGAGCTGTTCTGCAATCTCTGATGTGTCAAGAAATGGTGGAAAGCATGGTCGACGATGGTCCACATTGAATACTCGGTGCCAGCGAAGGAATGGAGGAATGCTGTGCTTCAAAGCATTGTTGCCCATAGCCTTGGTACTGTTGTGAGGACCATGTCGGAGTGGTCGGAGCTTCTGATGGGCTCTTGTAAGGCGTTCTTTCTGCAGATGTAACCAAACTTTGTTGCCCACCTGAAACTTATGTGGTACCCCTGTGGGTGAGGAGAAGTTGTTCCTGTGTTCTGTCATGACCGTATCCCTTTGTTGCTGCTGCTGCATGGAGGAACCCTTTGCAGGGGTCATGGATGTAGCAACGATCTTCCCCTTACTTTGGGAGTGAACCAGACAGATGAATTTCCTGGTCTGTGATATGAGCTTGCTGCCTTTCTTGGTAGTGATCAAGGATGTGGTAGTAGGTGGGGCTACCTCTGGTATCCTGTATAATGAATTATTCAAAGAAATAATGACAGCACGAGGCCTTGACTCATACACAGCATGTCGTCTCCACAAGTATGGCTGGCCTAATAGTACATCACAAACATCCAGAGGTGTAACATCACATAATACCTCGTCGGTGAAGGGCTTGATGTTGTAGGGAAGGCGGCACTGCTGGCAAACTTTGAGATCTCGTCCTTCATGAAGCCACCCGATACTGTATGGCTGCGGGTGTGGTGTAGTCGGTAGGCCCAACCGCTTCACGACCTCTGCTGAAACCAGGTTCTTTTGGCTACCACTGTCGACAATGAATCGCAGCGGTGAACCCTTCACCCACATCTGTGAGTGGAAAAGACGCTCCCCCTCCTCTGGATCTTCGGGCTCATTTTTCTTGATCTTGGCAGTGGCAACAGTGGCACTGGGATCCGCATCAATGATCTGCTTCCCTTTGCCATTCCCCTTGTCGAGTTCTGGCTCAGGGTCGGAACATGCATCTGATTCGGAAGCCCTCAACTCAGCCACCAGTGACTGCTTGGTCCGACACTCACTTGTGTTATGAGTGGGACTCTTGTGGAAATCACACCACTTTCCTGTGTCCTTCCTCAGCTTTGTGGTGTTTTTCTTTTCTTGCGGCTTCGACGGGTTGTCTCGGGTCACCCCGCCTGGGTTTTGTCCTTTGGGCTTCGGATTTGTAGATCCAAAGTCTCGCTTCTTCTGTTTGAACTTTTGCTCGATTTTGACAGCGTATCGGTATGCTGTGCCGAGCGAGGAGATGTTCAAGAACACCATCTCTTCCTGGATGTATCTGTGCAGGCAGCCGTGGTATTTGAGTACCAGATGCAGCTCAGAATCTTTGATACCCAACTGTGTGCGAAGGGTATGAAAAATGTTTGTGAACTTCGGCACATCTTGGTCTTGTCCCTGCCGCAGTGTGGTCCAGTTGATGTATTTGTCCTCATAGGTTCTGACAGGGTAGTACTGCTCCTTGATGGCATCCCGGAAGTCATTCCAAGTGGGTGCGGCTGAAAATAGTGAGCCTGTACTTTCATCCTTCTGCTTGCAGTAGGTTTCCCACCAGTCTTTGACGTGGGGGGTTGCTTTGAGAAGAGCGAAAACAATCTTTTCCCGACTTGAAAATTCATGAACAGAAAAATACCCATCTAGCAGATTTAACCATTTATCTACGACATCTGCGTCTATTTGACCCTCGAAGATGGGGATTTCAAAATTAACTTGTACCTTAAACGGTGTGGCATTTCCAGAGTCGCTGTGGGAAGCCGATGCGTCGCCTCTGGGTAGCCGCTGAAGGATCTGCGCAAAGCTATCCATCATTGCGTTACTTTGTCGCTCGAGCGCTTCTTCGAGCAAGATTTTGATAGGATCTCCTGCCCCCTCGTCTTTCTTCTCATCCGCCATGGGAGGCCGTCGGGATTTGCGAGGCTGGTCTTGCAAAGGTTCGACCAGTTCAAGCCCTAACTCCTTATATCCCAACCTCGTTGGGGACATGCAAAGAAAAACAGAGAAAAAGCAGACCGCTCCGATACCACTTGTTGGAGTCACAATTGTCGTTACACCAAAACCCATAGGTGGATGTTGGTGGCCACCCACCAACCCATTTGGACCCCCACAACTGTCTCTTTCAGTCTTTTCAGTTTCCTAAATTGTATCACAGTTTACTATTTTTAGCAGTTTTTCGGGTCCTAAACTTCCGGAGCCGTTTTGAGGCCCTAAACGACGTTTTTTTGGGAATCTGGGGCAACATAGGTCCATGGACTGATGTTGCCTCCCAAAGTGGTAGTACTCGGATAGATCTTTCTAACGAGCTATCGTACGCGTCAAACGGAGATCGTATGCCAAAGTTACGACCCCGGGAAATTGATGTACCAATTTACCCAAACGGGGCCCACAATTTGGCGTTTCATCTTCTAGGGTTAAGTTTCGGGATGTGAAGGGTTTTCCATTGTTTCTCAACAATAAATAGGCCTTCGAGCCTCATTGTAACTCAGTTCGGAACAGTTCAGAGGCATGTAGCCGCCACATCTCTTCTCAGAGATAAGCTACCATCGCCCTAGCTGGTTTCTTTCCATTTCTGTTTGTAAGCATATTTCAGTATTTTCCATTAATGAAATGAAGTATTATTTCCGCTGCATCTCTGTATTTATGGTTATCGCATCTCTGTGTTTATGGTTATCTCTGTAATCTATTGCGTTCCTGTCTAAATCCGGATCAGTGGTATCGGAGCGGTCTGCTTTTTCTCTGTTTTTCTTTGCATGTCCCCAACGAGGTTGGGATATAAGGAGTTAGGGCTTGAACTGGTCGAACCTTTGCAAGACCAGCCTCGCAAATCCCGACGGCCTCCCATGGCGGATGAGAAGAAAGACGAGGGGGCAGGAGATCCTATCAAAATCTTGCTCGAAGAAGCGCTCGAGCGACAAAGGAACGCGATGATGGATAGCTTTGCGCAGATCCTTCAGCGGCTACCCAGAGGCGACGCATCGGCTTCCAACAGCGACTCTGGAAATGCCACACCGTTTAAGGTACAAGTTAATTTTGAAATCCCCATCTTCGAGGGTCAAATAGACGCAGATGTCGTAGATAAATGGTTAAATCTGCTAGATGGGTATTTTTCTGTTCATGAATTTTCAAGTCGGGAAAAGATTGTTTTCGCCCTTCTCAAAGCAGCCCCCCACGTCAAAGACTGGTGGGAAACCTACTGCGAACAGAAGGATGAAAGTATAGGCTCACTATTTTCAGCCGCACCCACTTGGAATGACTTCTGGGATGCCATCAAGGAGCAGTACTACCCTGTCGGAACCTATGAGGACAAATACATCAAATGGACCACAATGCGGCAGGGACGAGACCAAGATGTGCCGGAGTTCACAAACATTTTTCATACCCTTCGCACACAGTTGGGTATCAAAGATTCTGAGCTGCATCTGGTACTCAAATACCGCGGCTGCCTGCACAGATACATCCAGGAAGAGATGGTGTTCTTGAACATCTCCTCGCTCGGCACAGCATACCGATACGCTGTCAAAATCGAGCAAAAGTTCAAACAGAAGAAGCGAGACTTTGGATCTGCAAATCCGAAGCCCAAAGGACAAAACCCAGGCGGGGTGACCCAAGACAACCCGTCGAAGCCGCAAGAAAAGAACAACACCAGGAAGCCGAGGAAGGACACAGGAAAGTGGTGTGAGTTCCACAAGAGTCCCACTCATAACACAAGTGAGTGTCGGACCAAGCAGTCACTGGTGGCTGAGTTGAGGGCTTCCGAATCAGATGCATGTTCCGACCCTGAGCCAGTACCCGACAAGGGGAATGGCAAAGGGAAGCAGATCATTGATGCGGATCCCAGTGCCACTGTTGCCACCGCCAAGATCAAGAAAAATGAGCCCGAAGATCCAGAGGAGGGGGAGCGTCTTTTCCACTCACAGATGTGGGTGAAGGGTTCATCGCTGCGATTCATTGTCGACAGTGGTAGCCAAAAGAACCTGGTTTCAGCAGAGGTCGTGAAGCGGTTGGGCCTACCGACTACACCACACCCACAGCCATACAGTATCGGGTGGCTTCATGAAGGACGAGATCTCAAAGTTTGCCAGCAGTGCCGCCTTCCCTACAACATCAAGCCCTTCACCGATGAGGTATTATGTGATGTTACACCTCTGGATGTTTGTGATGTACTATTAGGCCAGCCATACTTGTGGAGACGACATGCTGTGTATGAGTCAAGGCCTCGTGCTGTCATTATTTCTTTGAATAATTCATTATACAGGATACCAGAGGTAGCCCCACCTACTACCACATCCTTGATCACTACCAAGAAAGGCAGCAAGCTCATATCACAGACCAGGAAATTCATCTGTCTGGTTCACTCCCAAAGTAAGGGGAAGATCGTTGCTACATCCATGACCCCTGCAAAGGGTTCCTCCATGCAGCAGCAGCAACAAAGGGATACGGTCATGACAGAACACAGGAACAACTTCTCCTCACCCACAGGGGTACCACATAAGTTTCAGGTGGGCAACAAAGTTTGGTTACATCTGCAGAAAGAACGCCTTACAAGAGCCCATCCGAAGCTCCGACCACTCTGACATGGTCCTCACAACAGTACCAAGGCTATGGGAAACAATGCTTTGAAGCACAGCATTCCTCCATTCCTTCGCTGGCACCGAGTATTCAATGTGGACCATCGTCGACGATGCTTTCCACCATTTCTTGACACATCAGAGATTGCAGAACAGCTCACCAGAGAACCAACTCAGCAGAAGCTTCCTCATCTCAGGGAGGAACTCAACGCAATGGGGACCATTGCTTCCTAAGGGGGAAGGAATGATCCAGGTGGATGTTGGTGGCCACCCACCAACCCATTTGGACCCCCACAACTGTCTCTTTCAGTCTTTTCAGTTTCCTAAATTGTATCACAGTTTACTATTTTTAGCAGTTTTTTGGGTCCTTAACTTCCGGAGCCGTTTTGAGGCCCTAAACGACATTTTTTTGGGAATCTGGGGCAACATGGGTCCATGGACCGATGTTGCCTCCCAAAGTGGTAGTACTCAGATAGATCTTTCTAACGAGCTATCGTACGCGTCAAACGGAGATCGTATGCCAAAGTTACGACCCCGGGAAATTGATGTACCAATTTACCCAAACGGGGCCCACAATTTGGCGTTTCATCTTCTAGGGTTAGGTTTCGGGATGTGAAGGGTTTTCCATTGTTTCTCAACAATAAATAGGCCTTCGAGCCTCATTGTAACTCAGTTCGGAACAGTTCAGAGGCATGTAGCCGCCACATCTCTTCTCAGAGATAAGCTACCATCGCCCTAGCTGGTTTCTTTCCATTTCTGTTTGTAAGCATATTTCAGTATTTTCCATTAATGAAATGAAGTATTATTTCCGCTGCATCTCTGTATTTATGGTTATCGCATCTCTGTGTTTATGGTTATCTCTGTAATCTATTGCGTTCCTGTCTAAATCCGGATCAAGCTTGTTCTACGCTAGAAATATTCTAGGAGGTGGGACCGCGTGGATGATTTGGTAGGAAATGAGCATGAAAGATGAAATGAAATGAGAGTACCCACCCAAACCAAGTATTTTTCTCACTAATATATTCGAGCCGAAGATTGAACTTCACTCTTTGTTAGGGGAAAATACATCAAGGTTAAGGCATTGTATCACAGGAATAATACAGCCTAGGGTATGGGTTGAGAACCCCAATAGAGTGAAGGGAATACACCAACAAGAAGAAAGCAAAGAAGTCATCCTAATGCTTAAACTACTAAAGTAGGAAGAAGAGATAATACTTGAAGGCCCTATGTTTGAGGTCATTCCCATAGGGTCCAAACCCTCTGCTTCCTACAATGCTTCAAAACCTAGAACTAATTCAAGAAAAGCATACATACTAGAATTTTTTCAAAGCAGGTTCATGATATAGATGTTAGATCATATAAGAATATAAATATAAAACATGAAATCATACATCGTTAGATTATAACATGAATTAAAGCTTTAATATCATAACATCAAGAACAAGATAGATGTTCTTTATTGATGACTACAAAAGAATGTGGAAGAATAAAACCTGATTCATCCACAGCTCCAAGAAAAACCTTCCTCCAGATCTGCCACCCAAGCCTCAACAATCCTCTTTCAAATGCATTCCATATAAAGGAGATTGACATATCTATGAATAAATAAGGTTTTCCTATAGCTAGGAGTGCAGGAGGCACAGGAATAAATCAGACTTGGTCAGGGACCAATTTGGATATAATGTCGATATCCTATCTTTCTCTCCCCTTAGACCTTCCCCATGAGGTGTATTTATATCACCTCAAAACATTTTTTCAGTTGAGATATAGTTAGGCCACAGACTCCTGTAGGTAGGCTTCCAGTGTAACTCGTAAACCCTGCCCAAAAAATAGATATTTTATACTTTTTTCATATTTGAAATCATATAGGAAGGTTGGGTATAGTTGGACCTGCGTGTGCACATGCCTTTTGGATGGCAGAGTCATGTATGGAATTTAAAATAATGTTTTTTGATAATTGGACCAAGTCTGAAGGGAAAGGGCTGCCCAAGGCCATAACATAGAGCATCAAGTATATAAGGGTGATAAATGATGCTATAACAATTGAAACTCTTCGATGTGAGAATATAGGAACAAGTAGAACAACAAGGAGTAGTAGTGGAAATAAGAGGAGACCCAAAAATAGTTGGGTTGGGAGAAAATGGCACCTGAAAGATATCCCAGGATATTGAGTAAGCACCCACGTTGTTTCATTTCATGAAAACATCCCAAATTGACCTTGTTTATTTTTAGGGAAGTATCTTTTGCCATCAAACAAGAAATTGTGGCTGAAATAGGTTGGACTTATCCCTGAAAGAGAGTCAATGGAAACTAAATTTTTGTGGGTAGGGTTCTGATCTTAGAAGCAAGGATTTGTCCCATGAATGATTATTGTTCCTTGTATGGGAGCATTAAAAATGGTTGGCTAGGGTAGCATCGGTGAATGTATTCATAGTCGAATACTTAGGTAAATTCGAAGCTCTTTAGATTAAGAGGGGCGTTACCTAGAGGACTATAACTACTAAGGCAGAAATGAAGGATTTCTGATCCTTTTTATAGGAGTTAGCTAGCAAAGATATAAACTTGAGGAGGAGGTGAACTGGAGGAGAAATTTGGTAATACAGTCCAGAGTTAACAACCCTAAAAGGGTCCTCATTTCTTACATGGTCGGAAAACATCTCATAGCATAGGCCCATGAGTGGGAAGGGATATGTAGGGTCGCCTATTTGGATCTTGTTGTTTGTTAAAGGCCAAACACCATTTATTTTAACCTCATGGATGTTTAGAGTCGTAGGTATCGTTTCCTTCATTTCTATGATTAAAACAAAAGAAAAAGAAAAAAGAGGTTGGGGCATCGGGTTACCTGGAGACCACGGGGAAGACTAAAAATGACTTTGGGAGGTGCCCTTGACCTTTGGGAGTGTGCAGAGAGGTGAATCTTACGTGAGGGTCTAGGCAGAATGTTCTTTGACCAAGACTAAATAATCATTGTCAGGTGGTAATTTTAGGACTTCTGGGATTATGTAAAGGAAAGAGACAATTGCATAGGTGTCAGAGTTAGGAGCGGGTGTAGGAAGGCACGTGGTGTTTAGGGATTGGTCCAGGATCATAGAGGAAATGCTCGGTGGGGAGTGGACAGGTCATCAATTTACTTATACCATTTACCTTTTACCTATTTCATCAAATATTGTCTAGCCAATGGGAGAGGCCCTTATGGAAGATGGTACCCACATTGTTATGGCAAGCTATGTCGTGGATCGTATGTACCCTATGCCAGGTGCCAGAATGGATCATGACCATTGGATGGACATTGACCTTTCAATGCGAGGGGTCTCCTCTACCAATAAATCTAGTGCATGTGTGTTGTCAGAGTTGATGCGAACAATAATGGAGTTTAGGTGAAGGGTGACCCAAACACGGAGCTGCACACCCTTTAATCATGCACTGAACCTTTGAAAAAGTATTCTGAATGCTTTGAATTGTTTAATTCCACTCTGAAGCCTTACCTCCTCTCGACCCAACATATGGTATCATGGGATATAAGCATCGGAGAATGGATCTTCTTTACCACCTTATAAGTCTTACATATCATTTCCATCCTCAAAAGGACCTTTGGAGAGATGGAGATAACATTGGCTTGAACTGGGGACAAGGCATTAGATTTCAATGAGTTGAGTACCTACAATCTGGTAATTTCTTTCTTGAGCATGGAGTCTTTCCAACAAATTCTTTTACGAAAGAAAACATTTAGAAACTTGAAACATCAGAAAATATTTACATGCACACACCAATATTTACAATTATTTTGGGAGGAGTACCTTTAATTCTCGAAATAGAGTTTGAGGAAATGAACATTTACTGGTAGTTCCCTTCCAATTTCTCTAATAAATAGGTGTTATTTCTTTCACTTCAAAGATTTTGAAAGGACCGAGCAATAATCGGTCAAATTTCCCATGCTTGCCTTTATCCTCTCTTCTAACATCCCATCGTAGGACCAAATCACCCAACTGTAAAGGCCTATATTTGGCCTTTTTTTCGAACAAATGTTTCCTTTTTAGCTGATAATTGGCCAATTTCCCCCGCACATGATCTTTGCTATCATTGAGTTCAACCAACTGATTTATCCTTCAAGTTATAGAGTTTGGTTACTCATTTACTTCCTTCAATAACTGCACAATTGGCATTGTCAACTGGATTGGGAATATTGTTTCTTTTCCATATATCATCTCAAAGGATGACTTTCTAGTGGACCCTTTAGGGGTTACTCTATTAGCCCAGAGAGCGAACTTCAGTTGGGAGTCCCAATTTCTTTCATTTTCTATAATGATTTTCTTCAACACCCTTACCACTGTTTTATTAGAGGACTCGACTAACCCATTTCCTTAAGGGTAGTACATAGTGGAATTCCCTATTGTGATATTAAAATTCTGACAGAAATTGATAAATTTAGTGGACTTAAAGACCTGAACATTTTCTGTTATGATCTTCGTAGGGAAACCAAAATGAGACAAGATGTTTTCCTCCAGAAATTTAATCACCACAGAATCAGTAGCATTTCGAGCTGGAATGACCTCCACTAACGTTTTGAATTATTTAGTGGCCATTAGTATCCATTTATGTTGATGACTGGAGGGTAGATGTATCTCTCTTATGAAATCCAACCCCTGTTGTCTAAAAGGATCTTCCACATGTACTAGGATCAAAGGGAGAGGTGCTAGCTTTTTCTTTTCAGTGAATACTTGGAATTTCTGACATGCTTGGATCTGAGAATCAACCTCTCAAAATAGTGGGGGCCAATAAAATATGGCTTTCAGGATCTTGTGAGAAGTGGTCTTCCAACTGTAGTGACCTCCACAAAAACCTCCATGGAAATCTTCAATTAATTTGTGAGTTTCTCCTTCCACTAAGAACAACAACATGATCCCAACAAGATCTTTCAAATAGAGATGGCCATTTGATATGATGAAATTTTGAGATTGTAGCCTCAATGTTCTAGATTTTGACTTATCCATTCCCTGTGGGCACCTCAAAAATAAAAGATAATGAATAATATTCTTATACTAGGCTGACGTTTCACATTTTATATAAATTATTTGTTTGAAGATTGTGATGTTGTTCTATTGTACTCCTGCTTCATCCACACTTAGTAGAAAATTTATTCGCAAATCTTGGAAGTTGGATTCTGACAAGATCTTAGCCAAACCTTAGCCATTTACGAGATTTGTAGGCTTTATCTCCAATTCATAATCCTGGATCTTAGTGATCCATCTTCCCCCTTTTCCCTCACTGTCTCCTTGCAAGAGTATGTATTTAACTATAGCCATTGGGACACACGCTATGACATTGGATTGCAAGACATAAACTATGAATGCCTTTAACGCTTTGACCAAAGCGTAGGCCTATTTTTTTAGAATATTGTATTTCAGCTCAGTGTCTCTCAGCACTTATCTAAAAAAAACTATCAGTTGTTCATATCCTTCCTTATTCTTCTGTAACAAAACAACTACAACAATATGAGTGGAAGCAAAGGAAAAAATATAAAAATATGCAGCATAGTCCAGATTGACTAGAACAAGTGATTCTGCAAGGCTGCCTTGATTCGAGCAAAGGATTCCCAAGAAGTTGGGTTCCATTTTACCTCATTTTCCTTCTTCAACATGTCTGTGATTCCTTTTACTATCTCAGCGTAATTGGGTATGAATCTCCTCAAGAAGTTGATTCTTCCCAAAATCACTTAGATTTCCTTCTTGTTCCTTCGTAGGGGGATGTGGCTGATTGCATCTACCCCCTTGGGATTGATTTTAACTCCTTCTTGTGCAACTGTTTGTCCCAACAATTTTCCTTCACTCAAAGAAAACTAGGACTTCTTAGGATTTGAGGATAGTCCATATCTTCTACATTTCTTGAAGGCAAGTTGCAAGTGAAATATTTTCTCTTCATCTATTTTTAAGAATACTGTGATATCATCCAAGTAGACTACTACAAGTCGGTCATGTTCCCTCCCATAGGTTATTTCGATGGATCTTTGAAATTTTTCCCCAATGTTTATGAGATCGAATGGCATACGAGCATAATTGAAAGTACCCCAAGGGGTAGTGAATGCTATTTTCTTTTGGTGTTATCGATGTACTGCTAGCTGGTTATATCTAGAGAATTTGTCCATTATGGACATCCTAGTTGAACCAACCACTTTTTGTAAAATTTAATCCATCTTGGGTAGTGGGTAGTTGTCCTTTAATGAAGATTTATTCAGATTACGAAAGTCCACACATAGCCTTATCTCCTCATTCTTCTTTCTGAGCAGGACTAAGTTTTCCAGCCATTTTGAATGTCTAAGTGGTACTATGGTTTTGGCCTACAGAGGTTTCTTGACCTCTCTTTCTATAGATGGAAGTAGGAGAGGGTTCATTTGCCTCATCTTTTTCTTACAGGGTTTTATTCCACTTTTGAGGGGAATCTTGTGCTAAATAATGTTAGTATCAAAGGTTTTCAAATCATCATATGACCAAGAAAAAACATCTTTATAAGTTTTGAAAATATTTAAATACCTTTGTTTGTAGAGTGAAGGGATCTCTCTTGATAGTTTGATTAGTTAGGGTTCCTGTTCTATCCCAATCTTGCTGTCTTCTACTTGCTCATCAGTCCCTTTCTCGGTCAACTCTGTGGGTATATCATTCATGTTGAATAACCTTTCTAGAGGTACTAGACCCCTTAGAATGGTATTTCCCTTCAGTTTCCAGACTTTGTACCCTACTATGGTATCCTCCCAAACAGTCTCCTTCTTCTCTTCCTCCTTTTCCTCCTCTTAATCAATAGCTAAACTTGAAAAATCCCCAATGACCTCAATGAAGTATTTGATTTGTTCATCATCCTCGAACACCTACCAATGCTTTATGTTATCAGGCACAAAAGGTCAGTATCTGACTTCCACTTCATATCTAAGGAGTGGATTCTGAGGAGGCTTGAAATTACTAGCAGCTATAGCTAGGGAATCTGCCATTCTATTCCCTTCCCTAGGCAAGAACTGAACATTAAATGCCAAGAAGAAATTATCAATTAAGTCCCATACTTCATTTATGTATGTCCTTAGCCTGGGATGCTTAGTCTAACACTGATTCCTTATTTTCTTCACTACTAACTCAGAATCCCCATATACTGATAGACATGCTATATTCATATTTCTTGCTGTTTGTAAGCCAAGAAATAAAGCCTCATATTCTAAAACGTTATTGGTTGCTTCAAATTATAGTTTAAATGAGAGAGGAATTAGATTACCTTCTAGTGATACTAGCAACACACCCGTTGGATTACCTTCCTTAGAGTTTGCTCCATCAAAGTATAATTTCCATACCTCATTTCTATCTTTGCATTCTTTCGTTGGCTGGATTGTCGAGTGTACCTGAGTTTCCTCAAGGATGTAGTCATCTTCCTCGAATAGTAGGCAGGAAAGATCACTCTCTCTTTCATACACAGGTGCATTTTTTGAACCTTCAGTTGTTGTAACTGTTTTCATGAACCTAGAATCCCTGTACAATCTTCTCTCCTCCCCTCCAAAAGTAGGGATGGTGGCGTATGACAAATCTAACTTAATAGATCCTCCAATTTTAGAGCCCCAAGATCTAGACAAAAGCATGCCAAATATGGCAGGGATATCAGTGACCACAATGTCCATTACCACACTCTTGATTGGAATTTGAGATAAGTTCACCACCAAGTCCTTTATCATCCCCAAAAATTTCACTCTCTTTGAATCAAAAGAGTAAATATCTTTGTAAGGCCTTTTTATTTGCAAATTGAGTTTCTTCATTACTATTAAGGGCATAAGGTTGTGAGAGGCACCTGAATCCAACATGAAATTGTGGAGTAGTAGATCATGTATTATCAAAGTAACATAGAAAGGTGCCACTAAGGGATCCTGTTCTTTGACGTGGGGACCAAAAACTACCATTGGTCTTTCTTTGGTGAAGCGCACGAAGTGGATGAATGCATAAACTAGGAGATCTAAGCTTTGTAGTTAAACTTCGTATGGAGTTCAGTCAGAGGGACTCAGATATTGATTTTTTCTAGTTCTTTTTGTATATTGAAGACATTTAGACCCTTTTTTCATTACCAAATTCCACTGATTTTATCTCTTTTTAAACTGCTTGCTTGTTGAGAAGAGGAGGCTTCTCTTGTTTAAGGATTTCAGGCACACATCGGTCCTGATTTAATTTATCCTTCTTTTTTAGCATATTTGGGTCTAGAGGTCCTTTTCATTTGTCTGATGCTCCATGGATATCTCGGGGAGGTGTAGTTTCATTCTAGTACTATTCTCTGGACCTTTTCCTAGAAGTCATGAGATCATATTTTCAGTGTAATTGGGCTTTCATGAAGTTTGCAAATTGCTTACAATAATCACCTATTTATTCGTCTTTCAACACTACATCTGCTTCATGCAACTTTTCCTGGCAAGCCTTGACTTCTTGCTCTTCATCTAAGAAGGAAGAGTATAAGTTCCCTTGAATTTCATGAGAGTTTTATGGTTGCTCATCTAGGTAATGTTCTATATGTAATTGGGAGGTAATATGATCCAATTGTTCATTCCTTTCTCTCTGCAGTATTTGCAAGCCTTTCCATCGATACAAGCAATTGAAACCATGATTAGGAGCTTGTGAACTTTGTCTTGGGAGGATTTTATTCTCTAGTTGAAGCTTAATCATTTTTCTAACAAGATCTTGATGAGATTATCCATTTATTCTAGCTTTTTCTCTTGTGTCTCCTTTATTTGGTTGGAGGAGGATGCTTCCTCTTTTCCTTTCTTCTTGTCCCCTTGATCGGTCTTTCCTCTTGACTTCCCTATGGATGTAAAGTTTGCCTCTACCTAGAGGACATCTACTTGGGTTTGATCCAGTGTGGGAGGTTTCCTTTCTCTTATTGTAAGACCAAATTTAGATTCAGAAGCTCCAACAAATACTACTCGAGCTACTACCCAAGGATGTTTGATCTCAGTTGGCAGGTTGATATACTATTTATTGAACCTCATTACGAATTTTGAAATATTCTCATCTAAAATTTTCTTTATAGCATCGAATTTTGTTAGGATATACCCATGATCTCTCTTTTATGCCCACTTCTGCATAAATGAGTTCTCTAACTCTTCTGAAGTAGCTATGGTGGCATTTGGTAACAATTTAAACCACTTTTGAGCTTCCCCATCAAGAGATTGAATGAAGAGCCTTAGAACCACATCCATATGTTCAACATTTAGGTTCTATACAAATGCACAAAAGACTTCTATATGTCATTATGTTGATATCTCATCTTCTCCATTGAACCTAGGAAAGAACTTAAGGCAATATTGAGGCATTGCATTTAATGGCTGGGGCAAGTCTAATGGAGCATATTTGTTCAGTAAAAATCTTGGGACAACCATTGGTACTAGTAAAGGTGGGGTTATATTTATCAAATCTCTCTGTATTTGGATAACAAGAGGGAGGATAGTTGGGTTGAGGCTAGTGGAAGTGCTCAAATCACGAATAGGGCTAAAGGTGTGAGAGTTCTTTATCTTTTCAGCATCAAGAGGAAGAGAAAATGAGAAAGAAGGGGTGTTAATAGAGACCTACTCTTATTTAATCTCTAAGGGGAAAATATCAGGGAAAAAGCTACGTTTTTCAGGGTATACAAGATTTCTTGGAGTGAAATTGGGGCAATAAATGACAACATGATGAGAACTAGATGAAGAGGCATCATGATGGCAAGACACTTTGGCATCCGTGGTGGGAGACTTTTCTTACAAAATTATCCTGGAGATTAACCTTTCTGGATTTGACACGGACGATGTCTTTTGTTGATATGTAATAGAACGGGTGTGAGGTATTCTATAATTTAGTATGATACCCCAAGAATTAACTAGTGGAGTCACGAAGGTGATAAACTTGCAATCTAGGATTCTTTGCTTACCTTAACAAAGAATACTTAAATTTTGTATGCCAAGGGAAAAATATTCTAATATGTTCCCTAGCAATGACGCCAAAAGATGTTGTAGTTATTAGAGACAACCTATAGATTGCAAAGGCACTAGTTCTTGAGTCATCTGAATTAGGTGCATCTATAATCATGCATTAGAAAGTAAAGAGAACCTTACTAGTCACTTATGGTTTTTCTTTATGACTCGTTCAAAACACATGGAAAATTACTCGTTATCTCAAGCCTTCATGATTTCCAGTCACACAATAATATAATGTACCAATAAGTAATGGCCAACTTATACTTGTAGCATAAAGACTATCCTTTGATTCTGGGACAACTACCGTAGTTGAAGATGTAGATGAAACAACTGGTGGTATTTCCAGATTGATATGGAAAATGGGGCTGATAGACACTAGTGTTTCTAGTTGTATACCCTGTTCTTCCTCTTCGTGTTCCTTATTCTTTCCTTGTCCCTGTTTAGGCCCTTGACTTCTTTGATTTTTATGAACATGTTCCTCCTTCATGTCAGTTGTCCCTGATGAGTTAGCAATCCACTTTTGTGCTTTGTTAGTGTTGACTGGGGATTCAGTCTCCATATCTATATTAAGAGGCTAGGAATCAAAGTTAGATTTCCATTCAACATCGGGCTTAGGATCAAGTATGTAAGTTGAGGGTTTAATATTTCCCCTTCTTTGAGCAAGGATGCCTCAAGGATCCTAATATCAAATTTGTCCCTTTTCAAACTCCATGGCTTCAAGTAGGGCCTCAACTATTTTGAAGGCATGTCTAGTGCTTATCACAAAAGGGCCTACTAGCTGTCCCATTTTAAAAATGTAGCCTTTCTTTTCTAGTATGAAGTGGAGCAGGTCTACACTAAGGACTTGTCTGATGAACTCGAGGGCGAAGATCCTCATAGGCAGAAATACTGGCAGGTGATATGGAGGGAGTTCACATCCATAAACCCAAATTTCTATGTAGTCCTCATAGAGGTACTAGTCTCCAATGGAAGCTTCCTCATTGATTTGGAGGAGCTCCTTCTGCTCTGGGAAGATTCTAGGAGGTGGGACCCCGTGGATGATTTGGTAGGAAATGGCCATGAAAGATGAAATGAAATGAGAGTACCCACCCAAGCCAGGTCTTTTTCTCATTGAGATATTCCAGTTGAAGACTGAATTTCACTCTTTGTTAGGGGAAAACACATCAAGGTTAAGGCATTGAAACTCTTCGATGTGAGCATATAGGAACAAGTAGAACAAAAAGGAGTAGTAGTGGAAATAAGAGGAGACTCAGAAATAGCTAAGTTGGAAGAAAATGGCAATTGAAAGATATCCTGGGATATTGAGTAAGCACCCAGGTTGTTTCATTTTATGTAAACATATCAAAGCGATTATTTTCAAGGAGGTATATTCACCCATCAAACAAGTAATTGTGGCTAAAATAGGTTGGACTAATCCTTGAAAGAGAGTTAACGGAAAACAAATTTCTACGGGTAGCGTTTTGACCACAGGAGAGAGGATTTGACCCATGAATGGTTGTTGTTCCTTAGCTAGAAGCATTGCGAAATGGATAGGTAGGGAAGCATCGGTGAATGTAGGAATATTGGAGGACTCACAGAAATTAAAATATCTATGTATTAAGAAGGATGTTACCTCGAGGATTATGAATCCTGAGGCAGAAACGAAGAAATTCTTATCCTTTTGATAGGAGTCATCTAGTCAATATATAAACTCAGGGAGGAGGTGAACTGGAGGAGATATTCGGTAATACAATCCAAAGTTAACAACCCTAAAAGGGTCCTCATTTCTTACATGGTCAGAGAACATCTCATAGTGAAGGTCTACGAGTGAGAAAGGATAGGCAAAGTTGGTTGTTTGGATCTCATTGTCCATTAAAGGTCCAAACCAGTGCCTTTAAGCTCATGGGTGTTGGGATTTGCAAGTGCCACATGCTTCATTTCTATGAGTAAAACAAAAGTAGAAAATAAGGAGGTCAAGGTGTTGGGTTAACTGGAGCCCACATGGAAGATTGAACTGACTTTGGAAGGTGTCCTTGACCTTTAGGAGTGTGTAGAGAGGAGAATATTGCATGGTGGTCCAGGTGGAATTTCCTTTAACAGAGACTGAAGAATCGTTGTTGGGCGGTAATTTTCAGGATGCTAGGATTTAGGTAAAGGAAAGAGATAATCGCACAGGTGGTGCAGTTAGGAGCAAGCGTACGAAGGCACGTGGTATTCAAGGATGGGTCGGGGATGATGATGGACAGGCTCCAGGGGGAGCAGACAGGCCATCAATTTACCTATACCATTTACCTTTTACTTGTTTCCTCCAATATTGTCGAGGCAATGGGAGAGGCCTGTCTGGTGGATGGTACCCACATTGTTACGAAGGGTTATGCCATGGATCATATGTACCCTATGCCAGGCACCAGAATGGATCACAATAGTTCGATGGGCACTACCATTTTAACATCGGGGGTCCACTTTCCCACTAACTCTAGTGTAAGTGTGCCATCAGAGTTGATGCAAACAGTAACATGGTTTAGATGGAGGGTGACCCAAACATGGACTTGAACACCCTTTACTTGTGAACTGAAGCTTTGAGAAATTAATCCGAATTCTTTGTGTTAGGGTCCTATAATTTATAGGATCTCAAAGTTATTGAGTATTGTATCTCAGGAATCTTATATTGTAAATACTTGTCAATATGCCAATGATTACCAAATAAAAGAGAAAATAGAATAAAAAATGAAAAGTGGGTATAAATTAGAAAAAGAGAAAAGAAAACAAGAATATTGGAAAAGAAATGAAAAATAGAACCCCATCAAAAGAAATTAAAAAAAAAAACACTGAAAGTGTTGCAAGCCCAAATGCCACTACTAATTGTTAGTTTTCTTCACTATTGTTAAATAAATATTGTGTACATATTTTTTAAAATTCCACAATCACTATCTCTTAGTTTAATAATACAACGTAATCATGGCTAATTTTTTCAAAATTTCTGTAAATTAGGTAAGAGATTAAATATTTTCCCAACAATTTAATCTGGGTAAATCAGTAGTTAGGTAGAAAATGAAATTGATTCAACTGTTTAATTTGAATCAATAGGAGAAAGAAGGGATAAGTTAGATATTTTTTCGTTTTGTATAAAAGAAAATAATGTGGGTTTGCTAGTCTAAGTGCACCCTTTAAAAAAAAATTAAAAAAATGTTAGTTTAGTTATGGGTAGGTAGATCAAATGGTTTGATAAATACTTCCCTATGCCATTTTTTATACAAAGTTTTAATCATAGGGTAAAAAGGAAAGATATGCTCTACGGGATAATTTTTTTTTTCATGTTTTAATTCTAAACATTATCCTTAGTCAGAAAGGTAAAAGCATAAAGCATATATGGCCAAAGCTATTTGTCGTGTTTTGTTAGAGTACAATGTTGTCAGTGAATTGGGATCCGCTTTTCCTTTCAATCTACAGTCCTCATCCACCTTCACCCCCCCTCTCGATCCTACCTTTACCATCGAGGGGGGCATCCAAAAAGTTGTTTCTCCTACTGGGCCCCATCCCCTACATGGCAACCTCTCTTGATTTCACACCCCCCCTTGTAATCTCGCTTACCATTTATCACCACCCCCCCGAAACCATCATCCCCTTGCCCGCTTTACCTTGTCCCTGCCACTAATCTTCCGCCTCTCACCTCCCACCACGTCACCCAGCCGTTAGCCAATTGAATGCACTCCTGGCAAACAAATAGTCATTTAGCATTAATTTCATTTTTCCCGGGTAACCATTCGAAAATTAAAGGTTTTGTTCCATTCCCAACGGACTCTCACTGAACTGTTAAAAGCCTTGAAATGAAAGAATTCCTCCATTTTCACTTCTTATCCTATGCAAATTTATAGATTCTACACAGTAACTATTCTCAGAGCTTTTCCGTGACCAGACCAAGACAGAAATTGACAGTTGACAGTTCTCTATTCCTTTCCCCTAATAATTCATTACCCAAACATGTTTCTCGATAAGCTCTTTGTCCATTTCTCGTACTATTACTTTCACTGCTACAGTCATGCCTCCCAAAACAAAGTCCCAAGACAAGCCTATTAATCCTTTAATCCCTTCCTCTGTAGCTTTATAACACATTCCTTTGGCCGATAAAGACTATCGGATTACTGAAACCCAATGTGACTATCGCTTTCTAGAATTGTACTATTGGTTAGAAGACAAACGTATAGATAAAATTGATGAAATTGATCTATGGGAGTCCAATATTCCCATTACATCTTCCCTTCAACATTCCAAGTCCCTGAGTTTACCATAAAATTCCAAGCATGTTATATCCCTACTAAAAGAGCTATCATAGCCCCATTTGGTGACATTCTCTTCACCATTACTGCTCAGTCCATATACCAAATCATGTTGGCTCCCACTGTGGAAAATAATAGTCCTTTCTCCTTAGAAGCCCTCACAATATTTATCAGAAGCTGGACTTCACCACCAGAGCCAAAATCTTTGAGATCTTCTTTACTGAGAATGCCCACTTACCCAAAAAGAATCCTCCATATCCTTCCTCCATCTTCCCTGATCAAGCCAAGAAAATTATATCCATGATTTCCTATATTTTGGGTTATTATTCTGATCAATGGGTAGATGAGCCCATTTTAGGCTTCCTCTCCATATTTTCCATAGAAAGTAAGCCTTCCATTATGTTTAATTTCAGTCAATTCTTGGTTGACAGCATTCCTGAGGAATTTATAAAGTTTCTTACAGAACAAATGTTTAATTACACCTCCATTTTGATCTATATGTTCCTTTACTATTAGGTAGATAAATTCAATTATTCAATGCAGAAGCTTGATTATACAGGAAACTAGTAGCGAGTGATCTTTTGGACATCATTGGTCATGAAAGAACAACAGGAGTTCTGTTACAAGCAGTTTATTGAGAAATTTGTTCATCCAACCATGAACATCTGTAACAGTTCAATATAGCCCAAAATCAGTGAAGAAATGAAGATAATTTTGCATCTAACAGATCAAGCCAAGACTAGGGATTGGTATTTATATCGAAACTAACAGAAATCAGTGTTTAGGGTTGGCACCATACAAACTCCCTAAATACCTCTGCATGAGGATTTTTTCCCTAGAGTATATTAGACAGATGTTGAATTTTGATGACATTCATTTTGTAGTGCCCAAGAAGAAATCATTGTTCTGAATAAAGACACAGGTGGGCCCATTTGTATGTAATACTAGGACAGTAGGTGAAGAAGCAGACAATATGCTTAAAGAAATCAATTTCAGTCTGAGTTTTACATGGTCTTATGACCCTTGTGGCATTATTTCGAAGCTCAAAGTAGAAAATAAAATCAATCCTTACATCCACACCTCAAGGCTAGAAATAGAGAAGTTTGCTAATCAATTTGAGTGGAAAAAAACACTTTATAGGAAGCTAAAGAACAACTCATTTGTACTTCCAGTTTGCAAGCTCCCACTCCTGAGGAAAAATCGAGCAAAATATAGAGAGAGGAGGGATCTTCATCAACAACAGGAAGTGAAGCAAAAGAGTTTAGGATTAGTTATAGAAAGAGAACAAAACTGACTCCTAGGACAGAAATGGACAAAGAAACAGAAGAGCAGGCTACCATCATAATCACAGATTCACCACCTACAACCAACAAATTTACAACATCTCCTACTAGACCTTCATCATCACAAAGTCACAAGGAAATTGAGCTAGAGTCACAGAATGTCCAAACAAAGGAGAATATAGTTTTTTATAGGTACAAGGAGATTAAGATTAAGAATGAGATTATTAAAAATAGTACCTATAACCAATTTTGGAAGAAGACCTCCAACTCACAGAGCATATTTTTGTCAGTTTTTGACACAGAATATGGAAAAATGTAGATGGCCTTCCTTGAGTCCCAAACTTCACAGCCAAAAACAACAATAGAATACAAGAGGAGTACTTTTGAGTTCAGCAGCAAAGACATTCATCCCATTGATCAAATGGAGATGCACAAGGAAATTGGTGAAATGATATCTTCTACTTTAACTAACACTACTATGTTATTGTCCAAGTTGCAGGTTTCATTTGCCAATGTTCAATCATAGTTGAAAATGGAGAAGGTGTCCTCCCTAGCTAAGGATAATATGATCAAGTCTTTTGAAGACTTGGTGGTTAAAATAGGATATGATCCCAAAGATGTCAATTTTCTAGAAGATATCATCAAAAAGAAGAACTTTTTGCAGCCTTGAGAAAGCAGTTTAAGTTTCTAGCCACAAAAGATCCATTCACCAAGGACATTGAAGAAAATGAGGCTTAGAAAGCTGAAATGATGATCATATATCAGAACATACAAATTAGATAGATGGAGGAAAAGATGGAGAAGCTGATAAAGGAGAAAGAAGAGATTCATAAGATGTCCATTGTCCCTCTGGATGCCATACCTATTTCTTAGCTTCAAGCAACAGGAAGATCCATTGCAACCACTTCTTCCACTCATACTACAAGTGATGAAAAGGTGACCAAGGCACTAGAGAACATGTCACTCCAATCAAATGCAATTGACACTTTGCAGGGACAACTCAAAGCTTTAGAAGCGCAAAAGGCCAAAGCCGAAGCTTCTCAGGTTACTGAAATGCAGAAATCCCAGAGACTATTGGAGAAGTTTCATAAGGTAGAAAGAGATACTTCAATTGGTAAGATGTTGGCCCAAGCCAAGGAGATAATTTGGATGAATATTCAATATTCTATGAATGAGATTTGGCCTTCTATCCAAATCATCTTTGAGGAGAATGAATTGATAGAAAAAAGCAACAGAAACCATTGCTCAAGTAAGGGAGAATCTTGGAGAGATGCTCATAGAAGCCTCTTACATTATCAGATTCCTGAATTCTAAGTCAAAATATGAGCTTAAAGAATTAGGAATCAGCAACTGAACTACCACTATTTTGGAAGTCAAGAAAGTCTTGACTACGAGGAATGTTATTGATCAGTTGGAAGAAAGACGTGAAACATTGGAGCTGCAAGTGAACATGTTTACTAGCAGAATTGAAGGACTAATCCAGAAAGGACTTCCCAACATTTATGTAATAAATAATAAATTGATCACTCAGGAAGACTATGTCCTGAAGATGAAGGTAACAACCAAAAGTAGTGTAAGTTTTAGTGGGATAAAGGGCAGTATGACGGCAAAGGCATTTTTAGAAACCATGTCAAATAATTTCTACATACAGAATGAGGTAAAACATGTTTTTACAACGAAGCCAACTTTTTCCAAATACACAGAGGTTGATTAAATTTACTGGAGGGTAATTAAGTTGACCATACTAGATGAAATGAGATGGAAAGAACTGAGCAATTTACTATATTCAAATGGTAATTCAGGACCAGTAAGATAATGGCTAGCACATCAGCCAACACAACAGTGAACACATCAATGCAACTCAGTTTCCAGGTTGACTCAGGAACCCAATCTACCAAAACAGAGCCACCTTTCTTTCCATCTTTCTTTGGAGCCTATATTTTTGCCACTTATAAATCTTATTTTTTGTAATTAGGCTAATAATACACTGTCAGTTTTGAAAACATTTTTTGTAATTTTAGTATAAATACTTCACTGTTTGAAGTATTAAGGGGTTGATTTCTTAATGTGATATCTTCTGCATATTTTACTTTTGAAAGCACTAGAGAATAAATAATACAAGGACCTTTCACAGGATTCATGTGGTGTACCAAATGGTCATGTGTGTCTTATGTTTATCTATTTAAAAATTGTTTTTCTTTCTCTTTTATTCTGAATATTTGAATTACCTAACAGAAAATGTGATAAATAGGATTTTTTACATAGAGCACCCTATTTTGGCTATTGGTAATTTAATGTTTTCAACTGAAGTCAAATCAAGGAATTCTTAATTTCTCCTTGATTTCTATTGAACCTTACACTTCTTCTATTTCACAATCCATTTAATTTCTGAAAAGATCCAAATAGTGAAACCTAGCTTTCCCGATGAGAACTCCTTAAAAAATCGATGCGAAATCTATTTTAAATTATAGATTCCATAGCCCAATGGAGTTATAACAGTTTAATCAACCAAACAATCAAAACAAAACAAAAGTACTCTCATAACTAGCCTAAAATTAACACTAAAACAAAGCTGAATTTTACAGAGAGATGCCTCTTTGAAGCTGGCAGTGCTAGATCCTAACTTCCAAAGTGGTTTTGATGTTTTCCTATGTGTTTATTCTCTAAACCTCAAAAATACAAAAGGACAACATAGTGGTGACCATACTAAGGACGAAAACTCTTTAGATTGAAAAATCATTATTTCCCTGGTATTCAATCAGTATTTTTGTAAATTGAAGCTTATATGTCATAATCAAATACATGATCTCAGGTTGTTATTTTGTATATATTTCAGCGTTTCTTTGATTTTTATTTTATGAAGTCATGTGATGAATTTTAAATGGACCTGGCTCCAAAAAGAATTTTCACGAGAGCTCACCCTAATCCCCACCCTGCTGGATTTGTAGATAATCTAGAGAAATTGGTGAGAAAGAAAAGTCTTACAGAGAGTCAGGGTAGTATAGTCCTCTCCTTAGGTTCAATTCTCTTCCTGAAAATAGTCCTTTGATTAGGTCTAACTCCCTTCCAGACAAATTTGAAACTATTCAAGATATAGATTTTGAGTTGTCTTTCTAGCATAGTTTGTTTAGATCAAAATCTGAGGCATTTGTAGACCAAACTGTCATTGATAAATCCCTACCACTAGTAGAAAATGAGAAATTAGTGCCTAGGTGACTAAACAAGTTAGTCGCCACAACTTTTCCAGCTGAAATACTACCAAAAAAGAACAATCTTAAGTGACCAAACTAAAAATGACTAACATAAATCACTAATTTAGTCGCGGGTTAAAACATGTGACTAGCTAATAATTAATACAACTAAACATGACTAACATGAACGGCTAATTTAGTCTAAGAGCAAAATTACAACTACTTAAGAAGTAATACAATAATATGTATCTGTTTTTTATGTTAGTCATCTTAATTGTGTCAAGCAATCTAAACTTACAAGTGATAGGGGATTGAAAGGTTGTTAAACATTGGTTGAAAGGGTATCCTTCCTTAAGCACTTCTTCATCCTCACATGGTGTATAGGTGAGCCAACTTTACATTATTTATCTCTAATAATTTGTAATTTTAAAAATATATTTTTTAATAAAAAAAAATTATTTTATGTATTTTTTTAAAATCTATTCATTGAATCTAATTGGATCTAGTTCCAATTTGAAATTAATTTGAAGAGAAATTTTATTTTTTAAGACTATAATACCAAATAAAAACTACTTTATTTTCATATTAACTGACCTAGATCCAAATCTACCCCGGATCTATCAAGCGTCGATAGGGATCCAATCTCTCGAGGTGAAAACTTTTTTTTATAGTGCAAAAATTGAAGAAATGTTTGCACCTCGAGAGATTGGATCCCTCTTGGCACTTGATAGTTATAGGGTTAATATGGATCTAGGTTGGTTATATGGTAATATATAATATATATTTATATTTGTATTTGTGTCTCTTTGTTATTCCCTCTGTCTATCTCGCCCACCAAACCTACACACACTCTCTCTCCCTCTCTTCCCCTTCTTTGTCTATCTCTCTCTTCGCCTTCTCTCTATTCCCTCCTACTCCCCTCTCCCTCACTCTCTCTCCATGACTCCCTTGTCACTCCCTCTCTCTCTTCACCTTTCTTCCTCTATGATTTTCTTGTTCCCTCCCTCTCCCGCCCCCTCCAATTCCATCTCTCTCTCCTCATATTTATCTTCCTTACTCTTTACCCTTATCTCCCACCTCCTTCTATCTCTCCCCAAAATCACTCTCCCTCTCTTTCTCTTCCATCCAGCTCTATCACTATCTCCTCCCCTCCATGTCCTTCTCCATATCTATGTATCCATCTCTCTACCTTCCCATTCTCTCCCAACCTCTATCCTCTCATCTCCTTTCTCTTCCCTCCTCTCATCTCTCCCTAACTCTCTCTACATCTCTCCCTCACTCTCTCTCCATCTCTCCCTTCTCACTCATCTCTCTCTCTCCACCTCTATCTCTCTATGTCTTTGTTCTTTCCTCCCTCTCTCTCCCACTCCAACTCCATCTCTCTCTCCCTCTCTCTATCTCTCCTCTCTCTTCCTTCCTCTCGCTCCCTCTCTCCCACCACCCTCTCTCTCCCCTACATCACTCTCTCCTTCTCTCTGTCTCTGCCCTCCAACCTTTTCACTATCTCCCTCCCTCTCTCTGCCCCCTCCCCAACTCTCCCTTAAATTTGATCACATTGTATTGTGTTTAATAAATTATCTAAATTAAAAAAACTTGATTTCTTGTAAAATATTAAATCTATATTTTGGATCGATCATGTCAAAGAAAATAAAAAAATGAAAAAAATTTAAAAAAATCATGCACTATATTTAATATATTATAATTAGTGAATTTTCTTGCTCTTATCCCTTGGATCCTTAGCTATGAGGGATCTATGCTGGTTCTATACTTCTATATATATATATATATATATATATATATATATATATATATATATATATATAATAGAACCACACTAATCCATCTTAGCTTAATTTTATTAAAACCTTAATTTAATTTCTATGGGATATTCTTAGTAGTAGTGAGGATAGAGGGTTTAGATATATCTCAAAGTGTAACATTTTCCCTTTTAGATTCAATTAAAAAAATGTTTTAAAACTAAATTAAAATCAAATATTTTTACTATGAAATAAGTTATGGTTTTTGGCATGTGGTATTGATAAGCCATGGTATTGGCCCATGGTATTGTAACAAATTCAATTTAGAATTCAATATCCATGGTAAAGTGAGGGTGAATATCGATGGTTAACAATCTTTTCATATTGTTATAACATATTTTGATTGAAATAATTTATGTTTTTTGGGCATGTGGTATTGATATTCCATGGTATTGTAACAAAGGCTATTTTTTACAAGTTAATAATATTTGCCATAATGTGGGGTGAATATCCACGGTTAAGAATCTTGTCATATTGTTATAAATATTTTGATTGTGAAATAAGTTATGGTTTTTGAACTTACAGTATTGATAAACTATGGTATTGGTCCATGGTATTGTAACAAATCCTGTTCACAAGTTAATTACTAAATCAAAATATAACAAATTGAATTTTATTACTTTTATTAATTTAACTTTTTATTATTAATTGAGGCTATATTTAAATGTTTACACTCATCCCAATATCATTTTTAACTTTTTCCTCTTCTTTTTAATTTAGCGTCTTATGAAAAAATAACAAATTCTCATTAAAAATAAATCATTTAACCCAATTGAAATTTATATATTTTATTTTATATTATAAATATTTCTTTTCTTTTTCATTTCTAGTTTAGCACTGGGTTCAAATAAAATATTCACAAATTACAACATCACATTGTAGCACTGCAATTTTTTGTGTTTTGTTGATATCTACGTGGAAATTCCACAAGAAGGAAGACCAAAAACGTGATCTAAGGATTTCATGGGATTCAAACCCCAGATGGAGTTTGCATGGGAAACACTATAGGAGAGCATCAACGATTAGATGGAGGAAGGGAAAGGTCATTGGGTGTGGAGATTTTGGCCATTTGTACATGGGTATGAATTTGGACTCTAGAGAGTTCTTCCCTTTTATTAAAGATAGTTTTGTTCTTAATGGTAAACAATTTCTATGGTTTGTATGATCAAAGCATAACTTTCTTCTAGAGTTGAGGGTTTAATGATTATGATAATGAAAATCTTGATTGCAGCCAACAATTCATCAAAAGACAATGCACAAGTAAGAATTTTTCATGTCCTTATTGTACAAAGGGTTTAATGATTATGATAATGCAGATCTTGATTACGGCCAACAATTCATCAAAACGCAATGGACAAGCAAGCATTTTGCATGTACTTATTGTATAAATCAGTTTGCTCCTCCCTAACTTTTCTAGGGTCAGAATGCGTGGAATTTTATTTTTTCTTTTCACCTTTTTTTTTAGTGGTTGATTGTTTGTGTAATTTACTCTGCCATGACCAAATTCAAAGGGCTCAAGTGATGCAAGAGAATTTTTTGGTAGGATGTAAATACTAGACCTTCCTCAAACTTTGTTCCATGAAATTAAAATTTCTTGTAATCATGAACGTAAAATCTTTTATGTTTCATCCTTAGATTCTGATCTCATTTTTAAGCCATGTCATTGCATTTTAACTAGAATATACTTAGATCCATGAAACCTTACAACTCTCCAAATCTTAGGTTAATTTCAGCTAAAAAGAAGGAACCTTAATGGATTTTGCAATTTAGACTCAATGCTTACATACAATGATTAGAAATGGAAGAACCAAAATGGTATGATAAATTTTAACCACCCATCAATTTCCAAGACCTTTGTTATTATTCTGAACCTAAACATAGAGATTAGAAGAAGAAGAGGAGCTTGGATTAGGTGGACCCTGACCTATTTGATATTTTTCAAAAGTTGGACATTCCCTCGACTAGAAGAAGAGATTGACCAAAGTTGTTGTAGATGTTGTTTTTTACTGTGTTTTCATTGCTACCATGCATAGGTAGACTCTATAGGAAGTTGAGGTTATCTTTTGTTCATTATAAGAGGTAATTTGGGAGCATCTTAATCTAGTTAGGAAGTATATTGGCAGGGTTTTTTCTCTTTCTGATAACTATTATGGTGCATTGAACCTTTTTTTAGTGATAGCTCCTTCTATTAAATCCCAAAGCACACTTTGTCACCCATGGAAATATCCACTTATTTCAAGATGAATGAGAGGGAGTCTAGGCAGTCTCAGAGGAATCTTATTTTTGTAGATGAGAGGAGTTCTGTAAGGTGAGAATTGTTCTGTGACATATATTGAAGGATGCACTACACCATTTTATGACACCAATCATCTCCATGCCACAATAGTGGATTTATATTACACCGAGGGAGAAACGATAAAGTTTGTAAAGAATTGGTATGTCGGGGACAAGGAATGCAGACTTGGGTTTTATAATATTTTTACGAAAAGTGTTTTGTGTGATGGATACCAATCAAGGATTTTGTGGACCTGACTAGAAACTGGTTTGACAATCACCTAGAAATACTCAAGCATTGTTTTGAAAAGCGATGATGCAATTGGAGAGTTCTATTATGTTGCCTTGAAAAATAACTATCAATAGGCGGGAAAAAGATGATCCATATAGGGAAGAACTTCGGGAGTAGGATTGTTTCTAAAATTATATCTATAGGCAAGTCAAGGAACCACTACAAAGGATTAGTGTAGGTGCAACCAAATTCTCATAAAGCAAGGAATTTTTCACAGTGTGGTTCGATGCTCATCGGTGACTAGGTAGCTACAAATACTTATCGTTGCATTCAGGTGCAATTTGAATTGCATTCTAAAGTCTCTAATTTCATTTATTGGTAGTCCTTCTTCTTTCCTTATCTCTGTTAATTTCATTGTGGTAGGATTGGAATGGGTTAAAAAATCAAACATATCATTGAGTAAAATAGACACCCACATGTCACTACATGTCATTGTGCATACTCTCTATTTTTTATACATTTAGAAGTGAGAAATATGATATGTGTACAACTAAACAATTCTATGACAACATTGTCTATTTAGTGCAAGATACTACAAATATTTCATAATTTTCAGAGATGGTGGATGTTATGAAGGTGCCCTCTAGAAAAGTTACTGACTTGAATATAAGATGGTCAATGCAGCTACTTACTTTAAATAGGCTAAATTTAGGTAATTAAAACAAGTTTGAAATCACTAGAAACACCACCCCACGTCATTTTATTTCTAGTTGTGCAAGACAATATTGAATAAAATTATGAGCACTTCCATTTAAATTGACCTTACATAAAATAACAAACAAGTTTGATTCTTTTAAAAGCTACATCCATCATTAAATATAAGATATGACAAGGATGGCTCATAATTTTAAAGGATATATTGTTAGGCCCCTATACTACTAGTGTAACCCCTTATTGTTATTAATACAACCCACTTATTATATTGATGTACCCATGTAGTGCCCAAATTGTTACTATTGTGCCCCATAAAAGCCCAGTATTGTTATTATTGTGCCCTTACATTGTTATTGTTATGTCGGCTCTGATTATGTTATGACCCCTTAGACTCCTATATATAGAAGGGAGGTCTTTTCATTTGTATCATCAAAGAATTGTTCATTTATGTAATGTAAAGGAGGCTTCCCCCTCGAAGAGGCTGAATTCTAAGGCATTGATCTATCTTTTCTATCTTTTCTTGAGCTGGTTTCATAACATTTGGTATCAGAGCTTTGGATTCTAGGGTTTCACTACTCCAAACAAGTCATCGTGGTAGTTTCGCTATAACTTTTTTTCTACGATGTTTCAGAAGTTGCAAAAAAAAGCCATTTGATAAGAAATCACGCTGAACCTCGGGTCACAATTTCAGAGTTTTTTGCCCTATATTTGCGGAGATATGATCTGAGAAAGTTGGTCTTTTTGTAGACTGTTGAATTACATTCCAAACAGGTGACCTGGGGAAAATTGTCATAACTTTCTCTCTGGGGATCGGATTGAAATTTCGTAAGAAGGTGCAGAAAGAGGATGGATTGTAGCTTCTTGTATGAATTGTTTAGATCCAAAGGTTGAAACAGTGACTCGTGGCACGTTGTACAAGTTCGCTCTACTGAACTAGTCTACAATCAGGTCATATTGGGAGATTGTGCATAACTCTTTCTTGGAGAATCCAATTTGGATCAGACTGGTGGCATTAGAAAGAGAACGTAGAGGGCTTCTATGGGATGCAATTTCAGAACTTAAAGATCTGAAAGTATAGAGTTACAGTCGTTTCAAGATCGAGCTCCTAAAATCAAGAAAAAGCAAGATGAGGAAGTTTGATGGCAAGGATCCGGTAAATTGGATACTTCAGATGGAGCAATATTTTGATCTACATGGTGTACCACTGTTACAAAAGGTATGTATTGCATCTTCATATTTAGAACCAGATCAATTTTTATGGTATGAAGGGCTTTGTTCTCGTAAAAAACTTGTTACGTGGTCAATTTTCATAGAGGAAATGATAGCACATTATGAGGATACAAAGAGAAACACCTTCTTTAGAGTAACACCACAACAATTTGAAAGAGTAAAAGGGCTTTGTGACATACTGGAAAGAAAAATTATGGAAACCAGGAAGCATACCCCTCACAACTATAAACATGGAAGTGTTGTTTCTCCCAACCTTCCACAACCTACAAGGGTTACACCACAACAATTGGAAGAAAAAAGAGACAAAGGGCTTTGTTACAATTGTGATAGCAAAGGCACTAAAGATCATAAGTGTGCTGAGAAGAAATTATTTTACATAGAATATGAAGAGGAGGAAGAAAAGGATCAAGAAACATAAAAACAAGATGATATACGCCAGGACCCCACCCCAAAGAAAGAAGAAATGAATCAAATCATATCTTGTAAAGCATTGGAAAGAATTACCAGTCCTCAAACTCTCAAGATAGAAGGACATATCAAGAAGAAAAAGGTGCAAGAAGTGAAATATCACATCGAGAAAGAAGAAATGAATCCAACCATATCTTGTAATTCATTGGTTGAAATTACCACTCCTCAAACTATCAAGATAGAAGGACATATCAAGAAGAAAAATGTTCAAGAAGTGAAAGATCACATCGAGCATCAAGAAATGAATCTGACCATATCTTGTAAAGGATTGGAAAAAATTACCACCCCTCAAACTCTAGAGATAGAAGGATATATCAAGAAGAAAAAGGTTCAAGCAGAGAAAGATCACATCAAGCATCAACAACAAGTTCTCCAACTTTAAAAGGATAACGCCACTTCAGTGCAAAATCAAATGAAACAACAGGTAGATCAACATCATAGTGAAATTTTTTTTGATGTAGGTGATTGGGTATTTTTACTGCTACATCTCAAGCAAGCTAATTATTAGAAGGAAATGTTGAAAATACTACATGCACTTAAAAAATGGTGACCTTACTGAATGGGAAGACTCTTCAAGGATGAGGCTATGGAAGCATTTTTTTGTGCTATTTCAAGTGATGAATGGAAGAAGGACGAAGAAGTATGGCCACTTATTCAAAAGTTGCAAAAAAATCCCAATTCAAACAATATTGCCAGAAATTGAAGAGGAAGGAAAAATCATATTGGAACCTGGAGCAATCACAGAAACAAGAACCCAACAGCTACGAAATCTATCAATTTCATAGTATCTCATCAAGTGGAAGAACTTACCTGCTGAAGACTCCAAATGGGAGGACAAGAATTTTATACAGAAGCATCAAGAACTACTCAAGCGTTGAGGACAACAATTTTTGAAGGAGAGGGGCATGTTAGGCCCCTATACTACTAGTGTAACCCCTTATTGTTATTAGTACAACCCACTTATTATATTGATGTACCCATGTAGTGCCCATATTGTTACTATTGTGCCCTTACATTGTGATTGTTATGTTGGCTCTGATTATGTTATGACCCCTTAGACTCCTATATATAGAAAGGAGGTATTTTCATTTGTATCATCAAAGAATTGTTCATTTATGTAATGTAAAGGAGGTTGCCCCCTCGAAGAGGCTGAATTCTAAGGTGTTGATCTATCTTTTCTATATTTTCTTGAGTTGGTTTCATAACATTTGGTATTAGAGCTTTGGATTCTAGTGTTTCGGTACTCCAAACACGTCATCGTGGAATTTTCGCTATAGCGTTTTTTCTACGACGTTTCAGAAGTTTCAAAAAAACCCATTTGAGAATAAATCACATTGAACCTCAGGTCCAAATTTCAGATATATTCACGATATATTTGCAGAGATATGATCTAAGAAAGTTGGTCTTTTTGCAGACTCCTAAATTACATTCCAAACAGGTGACCTAGGGAAAATCGTCATAACTTTCTCTCTGGGGATTGGATTGAAATTTCATAAGAAGGTACAGAAAGAGGATGGACTGTAGTTTCTTGTATGCATTTTTTAGATCCAAAGGTTGAAACAGTGACTCGTGGCATGTCGTACAAGTTTTCTCTACTGAATTAGTCTATAATCAGGTCATCTTGGGAGATTGTGCATAACCCTTTCTTGGAGAATCCAATTTGGATTAGACTGGTGGCATTGGAAAGAGGATGCAGAGGGCTACTATAGGTCGCAATTTCTGAACTTAAAGATCTGAAAGTATAGAGTTACGGTCATTTCAAGATCGAGCTCCTAAAATCAAGAAAAAGCAAGATGAGGAAGTTTGATGCCAAGGATCCAGTAAATTGGATACTTCAGATGGAGCAATATTTTGATCTACATGGTGTACCACTGTTACAAAAGGTATGTATTGCATCTTCATATTTAGAACCGGATCAATTTTTATGGTATGAAGGGCTTTGTTCTCGTAAAAAACTTCTTACATGGTCAATTTTCACGGAGGACATGATAGCACATTATGAGGATACAAAGAGAAACACCTTCTTTAGAGTAACACCACAACAATTGGAAAGAGTAAAAGGGCTTTGTGACATACTGGAAAGAAAAATTATAGAAACCAGGAAGCATACCCCTCACAACTATAAACATGGAAGTGTTGTTTCTCCCAACCTTCCACAACCTACAAGGGTTACACCACAACAATTGGAAGAAAAAAGAGAAAAAGAGCTTTGTTACAATTGTGATAGAAAATGCACTAAAGATCATAAGTGTGCTGAGAAGAAATTATTTTACATAGAATATGAAGAGGAGGAAGAAAAGGATCAAGAAACATCAAAAGAATATGATATACGCTAGAACCCCACCCCAGAGAAAGAAGAAATGAATTAGACCATATCCTGTAAAGCATTGACAAGAATTACCACTCCTCAAACTCTCAAGATAGAAGGACATATCAAGAAGAAAAAGGTGCAAGAAGTGAAAGATCACATCGAGAAAGAAGAAATGAATCCAGCCATATCTTGTAATTCATTGGTCGAAATTACCACTCCTCAAACTATCAAGATAGAAGGACATATCAAGAAGAAAAATGTTCAAGAAGTGAAAGATCACATCGAGCATTAAGAAATGAATCCGAGCATATCTTGTAAAGGACTGGAAGAAATTACCACCCCTCAAACTCTAGAGATAGAAGGATATATCAAGAAGAAAAAGGTTCAAGCAGCGAAAAATCACATCGAGCATCAACAACAAGTTCTCCAACTTTTAAAGGATAACGCCGCTTCAGTGCAAAATCAAATGAAACAAGAGGTGGATCAACATCATAGTGAAAAATGTTTTGATGTAGGTGATTGGGTATTTTTACTACTACATCTCAAGCAAGCTAATTATGAGAAGGAAATGTTGAAAATACTACATGTACTTAAAAAATGGCGACCTTACCAAATGGGAAGACTCTTCAAGGATGAGGCTATGGAAGCATTGTTTTGTGCTATTTCTATTATCCAACCTGATTGGATAAATGAAGCAAGTGATGAATGGAAGAAGGACGAAGAAGTATGGCCACTTATTCAAAAGTTGCAAAAAATCCCAATTCAAATAATATTGCCAGAAATTGAAGAGGAAGGAAAAATCATATTGGAACCTAGAGCAATCACAGAAACAAGAACTCGACAGCTACAAAATCGATCAATTTCAAAGTATCTAATCAAGTGGAAGAACTTACCCGCTGAATATTCCAGATGGTAGGACAAGAATTTTATACAGAAGCATCAAGAACTACTCAAGCGTTGAGGACAACAATTTTTGAAGGAGAGGGGCATGTTAGGCCCCTATACTACTAGTGTAACCCCTTATTGTTATTAGTACAACCCACTTATTATATTGATGTACCCATTTAGTGCCCATATTGTTACTATTGTGCCCCATAAAAGCCCGCTATTGTTATTATTGTGCCCTTACATTGTTATTGTTATGTCAGCTCTGATTATGTTATGACCCCTTAGACTCCTATATATAGAAAGGGGGTATTTTCATTTGTATCATCAAAGAATTGTTCATTTATGTAATGTAAAGGAGGTTTCCCCCTCGAAGAGGTTGATTTCCAAGGCATTGATCTATCTTTTCTATCTTTTCTTGAGCTGGTTTCATAACATATATCCATCACCAACTATAAGATAATATTTAATGAAATGAGAAAAAAAATTTCTTCATATAACATGTAAACGCCATATTACTTATAACTCATTCATATTGTATCTTATTGTGCATATGATAATTGCATAACTTTAATCTGGGTAAATTTTTAAATTTACATTGTCAAATATGTAGAAGTTACATTACACTAGCTTAAATCTGCACACAAATAAAATATCCGAAATATGGCAGAGGAATGAGTAAGCATTTTCACACGAGTTTAAAATTTCCCCTTGGTTGGTGAAAAACCAATTCAATGCTATTCTTGGTGGAGTATTAATTTATTAATCGAAGATAAAAAATGTTAGTCTCTTAAATGACTAAAAAATGATATTTAGAACGTTATATAGAAGTTACATTTCCCCTACCTATATTTACCATGACATAACTATAATATTCCAACTCCATTTTTTATATAGAAGTTACATTTCATGTAGCTATAGAAGTTACTTTTATGTGTTTTAGATAGAAATTACATTTTAGATAGTTATATCTACCCTGACATAACTATAATATTCGAACTCCATTTTTTTCACACTTTTCAACATTTTAATGATTTATGTATTTTAGTCTGATTACAAAATTAAATAGTTGATATTATTTAAGACATCTCCTATTTGCAACATTTTTAATTCTTAAGTGGGATCTTGGGTAGGTTTTTGTTACTACCATATATCATGTTTTAAGTAGATGGTATTTTATAATACACCCAAGAGACTTTAGGAGAAACCTTGAATTTCATGCTTGTTTTCATTAAACATCTAATATTTGCAACCTTTTCCACGTGAAGAATCCAATTTCCCATGTTGAACATGAAGTAGGTACCTCAAAAATGGGGAATATCAATTATTCTATTTCCAGAGGGGGATATATCCAAAGAAGGCAACGCCAACTATTATAAATGCCTTTTGTTGGGTTGTATTTAATGAAATCCAACTAGAATTTTCTACTAAAGTAAATCAATTGATGAATTTGAAGCTTGAAGGAAGTGTTGAATAGGTGTTGCAATGTATCTCTATAACGCTATATATCTACATAATTCTAGTGCCATGAGATGGTGTCTCAATAACACTATTGTCTAGTGATGGGTGTTATATGTTGATAACTTTCTCATGTCCTACAGGTAAATCATATCATTATATTTATATGAAATCTCAAAATGTGTTGAAAGTTTGTCTCATATAAGGAAATATGTATGTACTCTTGAATTTATCTATGTTGTAATAAGATGAAGAATAAAGTTTTCATTGCAAATAATTGGGATCTACCATGTAAGTTTACTTCACTACATGAAATTCTTGATTTGTTAGATCCCAACTACTTAGGGTTGAATTTATTTTTGTTGTAGTGAGAATAAGAATAAAGTTGTCATTTTAATCAGTAAAATTGACCATGTAAGATTTATTCACTACATGAAATTGTTTATTTGTTAGAGCCCAGCTTATTAGGATTATGAAGAGTCCTCTTTCATGGCAATATTTATGAATGCTCAATTATTTCTCAAATAATTATATATTACAGAAAGGTGGGAAATAAATGAGATGCAGTTGAATGTTTTCTATTTTAAAATGTGTTGAGGGAGTATAAAATCTTTTTCAGTTGTGTTCAAATATTTTGGAGCACCCACTAAAGTGCTTCATTTTCCTCCTAGTTAATTCCATTTCTACTATCCCAATTCTTCTAGAAGTCCTTCTCCAAAGTGAACTCTTAAATATATTTGAGGGAAATTGATTACTTGATTGGAACCCATGGATTACAATTTGATTAGGAGAAAGGGATGAGAAAGCTTCATATTCTTCAATATATTCCACAAGTTAAAAGCGTATCAAATGATTGCCTTCTTTTTAATTGATATGACAATCACTTGAGAATTTGTTAGGATTTTGAGACCTTTTTCAATGATTTATTTATTTATTTTTATTTTTATTTTTATTTTATCTTATTTTATTTTATTATTTTATTTTATTTTTTATTTTTTTTCTTCTGAAAGTTATGTTCCCAATTAGAGAAATTAAAGAAAAGGTGAAAATGATGCAAGGGAAGGATTTTCTATTTTAGTGCCTAAGAATGCCTTGCTAATGTGAAAGGCTTGGTAATTTCTTGACTCAAGATTAGTGACACTTGACTTCCTAGCATTTATTTTAATTTCTTTTTGTTTGTGCTTATATTGTTATCCTTGAAGTTGGTGATCTACTGTATGTGTAATAGGAAGTATTAAATAATAAGAACTCTCAAAGCTGATATTGATGGATGACTAACTTTAAATGTCCCTACTTGAGACTTTAGTATTACATGATCATGCAAAAAAATTATTAATCAATATTAAAGGGAAGATGATTAATGTGTAGTCTTTCTTGGCATGTTAGATAATTACTGCATTTTGGCCCCCAATAATACATTTGAGGCTACTTTTTGGTTGTTACTTGCGGAGCTTCCCTTTGTCTCAGAAAAACATCGAAGATAAATGTCCATTGCATTGGCATTGGACATCATCAAAGAGGAATTCACCAAAATAAGTAAAGGACATGGGAGCAATTGGTGAAATGAGAAGATAACCGCTAGAGAAACATTGAGGCACCATAATTTCTTATGTATTTAGATTCACTCAAAATTAGCTAGTCACAAAAAGCACCTTTTTTTTTTTAATATTTTCATGTATACAGAAATAATAAAAACACAATTTTAGACTAATTATTCAAACTAATAATTATGTGATAGTCATAATTTATAATTATATAGTATAATATGATAAAAATTACAGGACACAACTATAGGGTCTTACTGTGAGAGGCATTGCGACAATATATGTACACTTCTCATTGTATTAGACAATCATCTCTCAGAGTGTGATATCCATTCAACTAAATGTAATCCCAAAGGCCATTGTGGAATTGAAATTTTTTCTTTCATTGGACAAGTGGTGACATATTTTCTTGGGCCTTAGTGTTCTTCTTCACTAAGGTTTTGAGACTACTCACAACTAGCACCTTCATTCAACCAAGTGATGCACTCATCTTGCAAAGTTGAACCATTTTGTGTCCATAATGTAATATGATGTTGGATCAATCTAATGATCCTAAAAACATAGGTCATAATAGCGAGGAAATTTTACTGTGGCCAAAAGAATATCCAAATTTAAGGAACATGACTCTTTTAGAATAAGCAATAAGGATATTTTTTATACTGATATTTTTTTCTTCCATTTGCTTTCACAACTTACCTGTTGCCTGATATTTTTAACATGTAACATAGTTGGTATGATTGTGCCTACGGTTTTGTTGAAGGTTCAATACTAAGTTCCTAAGGTGTTATTTTCTATGGTGACATTTTATTTTCTTTGTTTATACATGTCATCTAGCCGCATAGTGGCCACTATTGAATGTTGAGGCATATGTCGTATAAATCGTTTATAGTCTACTTTATTTTATATTCAAGTATTCATCACATTTCATGTCTTATACTCTGCATTATATCTTCTTTCATTTTCAGGAGAGCAACTCAATATTGATGGTAAGAAGCAATAATTAAAGAAAGAGGAGAACAATAACACTGGAAAGACAAATGCAAAATGAGAGAGAGAAGAGAATCTGTCTAGTGATACCCATAGAGCCAATATTTTATATAAGACACACTCATAGAGACTAATGGTCAAGCCTTCAAAGTTGGTGAATTCACTTGCAATGCTTTGGCAACACAGTGATAATGTTTTGAAATGATGAAACAATATTTCATGTGTAAATTGTAGTCCAACCAATATTATGTTGGAAACTCATATCGTAATACTTAATATTTTATATAATAAAATTTATATGGTTGAAATTATTTTTATTTGCACTTGATATTATTTAGTCTTGTAATTAACATATGTAACTTTGCATTATCATATTAGATAAACATGCACATTGTAAGACCTTTTTTTTTAAATTTAGTCACAAAATGATACTAGTTAATTTATGTTGCTTAATAATGAACACATAAAATAAATCTAAAACTACTAAACTAGTAGTTTATATTAATTAATGATGAACACAAATAAAATGAATATATGACTAAATTAGTCTTTTATAATGATTATGAATGAAATTAAATGAAATGAATAGAAACTACTAAACCAATCATTTATATAATGACTATGAAAATACCAAAGAAAGATAAATGAATATTGTAAATGATAAATTTTTGACTAAAATGATTACTAAATTTTGCATATATATGATTATTAGTAGTTGATTACAGTATCTTATAGCACGACTAAAATTTAGTCATATTTCTCTGGTCATTAATTGTTTTCAAATGATCACTAAAGTTTGTATATATATGACTATTAGTAGCTAATTTACAATATCTTATAACACGACCAACATTTTGGTTGCTTTTCTTTGGTCATTAATTGGTTTTCCCGCGATTCATATAGTAATATATTTTGTTGTATATTTGGTAATTAATTGTGACAATTAATGACTAAATCGATGAAAATTTTATGACTAAATATACTACTAGATGGTAAAATTGAGGAAACCAACTAATGACTAGGCTAAAAATGACTAAAAGTTGGTTGAGTTATGAGATACTGTAAATTAGCTACTATTGGTCACAGACTGAAAATGGTTGTTTATATGCAAATTTTAGTTGTTTCTTAGTAACTAATTAGTCATTTTGTACTAGTGTACTGCAACCATATATACTTGAAACCCAGCCTCTTGAAACATATTTGAATCTTGAAATCCTACAACAATTCGATAAATTTCAAGGTCTAGTTTCAGTGTTGGACCAAGATATTGAAAAATATTATATTCAATAATCTGTTGAATTTTCATCCTTGACAGTTGCAACAGCCTCTTTGTCCATGCAATCTTCCCAGTCTGTTCATCTACAATCTTGTAGTCCTACTCATTCTATAGTCTCTACCTTTTACCCTGCAGTATCTCAAACTATTGTCATACTATTCCAACTTAGAGTGTTGTTCATATTATCCCTATTGTTATTCTAACAACACCTTTCACACCAGCTATGGTAGCTAGGTATGCTCCTTTGCTATTACCAGGGTAGCTAAATGTTATGCCTGGTGATTACCAATCTAAAATTGCAACCTTTTATAACATTGGTTCTCATACTGCTCAGCAACATGTGGATAAGATGAATGATGTTTTTGACCTTAAAGAAGTAGATGAAGCTGATGTAAAAATCAGATTGTTTTCTCAAAGTTTAAGAGGTGATGTCAAGAAATGTTTTAGGAGTTTACCTATAGGAAGTATAGCCAACATTGATGCTTTCCATCAAACTTTCTTACCTAACTGGGAAATTAAGAAAAATGCACTTCAACTCCTAAATGAATATAAAATACTGAAAAGAAATCCAAATGAAACCATGGAGGAATATTGTGAACGGTTTAACATTGTTTACAATGTAATTCCATAAGACATCAAACCCTCCCCTGGTCTAGATTTGATTGATTTTCCTAATGGGTTTGATGTAGACATGGAATATCAATTTAGAGAGAGAGAGACCCGACAACTTTGGAAGAAATTCAAGCCAATGCTATAAAAGTTCAAGCTAACATCTTAGCCAAGAAGGCCAAACAAAAGTTTGAACGAAGAGTTACTATTAAAGAAGAACCTTCCACTTCTATCTCTGATCATAAAATTGATAACTTAGTGAAGGCAATGGAAAAAATGATACAAAGAGTAAACATAAATGATCAAGTTCAAATGAGAGAAAACCAAAACGCTCCTCAAAATAGATACCAAAACTTTAGAAGGAATGTTCCCCAAATCAAACAACAAGAACAAAAAGGTCCAGACCAACAGGTTTGGCCTCCTTTCTAGGAAAATTATACTGATGATGATGGTAATATTTTTGAATATTTATGGTGATGGAGAGGTTAAAAAAGGTGGTGGGTCGGCTCTCCATGCGCCGGTTCACGCTCAGTTTATGGTTCTCGGTGTACAGGCTCTTGCCTGGTTTATAGTTCTTCAAGCAACAGCTCTTGCTATCAAAGCCATTTTCCTGACTGTTGGGTGTTGTCTCAAGTCTGAAAGGTTATCTTATTTCACATTGCTCCATACCCCTGGTGTTCCTGCAAATATGGTGAGGCCTTGACAGCGATTGCTCAGCCGTCGAGGTTCTGCCCGGGGTGGGTCTTCACGTCCTCAAGTTGATGCGTCCCAATCCCAATGTTTCCTTTGCCATCGTCATCGAATCGTTGAGGCCAACCCCCTCCAAACAAGTCAATTTCTGGACTCAAGCGCCCCAGACTCTGATCTGGCACCTACGCCTGCTTTCGGTTCTGCCATTTTCACCTTTAGCAGTTCTCTGAACAAACCCCGTATCAATGCCCACATATCAGTTCTCTTCCTTGAGGACTCTCAGAATGGAGGCGATGTTCATCACAGTAAGGGGAAGCACCCAGGTGGAAGCTCAGAGGACGTCATGGAGAAGCCTGCGGATGCTCCAGAGCATGTTTCTAACCTTCCTCAGGCTCAGGAGGTGTCGACATCCAAAGGGGACAATGTCAACATGGACTCCTTTCCCACTGCAGAGGAAATTGAGAAGTATGGCTGGTGCAGGGTGGTCGAGGAGGAGCCGGACGAGTAACCGCCCATCTGTTCAGAATCATGACCTCCATCACTACTCAGGTCTTGTTTTGATTTTACTGTTTATGTCATGTTGGCTTAGAGTCTGTTTGTGCTATGTCTGTACTGCCCGAAAGGGATAATGCTGAAGGTCTTTTGATGCCCCTGCGAGGGATGAACACTTTTGGTCCAGCGCCCCTGCGAGGGATGTCTAGTTTTGGTCTGGCTGCTCTTTTGTGGTATAGTGCCCCTGCGAGGGTTGTTTCGCTCAGACGTGGTGCCCCTGCGAGGGCTGCTATTTTTTGGTCACTCCTATTCCAAAGTGCCACAGTTGGCCTCTGGTAAAATGACTCTGTGAATGTAAGTGTTTCTCTTGATACTGTAAATAATAGAATAGTTTTAACGAGAAAAAAAAATATTTTTGAATATTTAGATGATAGTCAAATAAATCTAATGGGAATAAATGATGCTGAAACTATTTTTCTTACTGAAGAGGAGAAAGAAATTTTTCTCCTATCTCAAATTGAACTTGATTCAAAGGAATCAGATGAATATAAACAAGATTTTGAAAATGCTATCATGAAAGTTCATAGGTAGTATAACCTTAGCAATAAAAAGAATTCAGACAATTTCAATAGTAAGAACTCTCGGGATCGTGTTAAGAAATCCTCTGACAGGGATGCTAAGAAAACACCAGAGAATTCTCCCAATATGACCGTTCATAATTTTGGTAGAAAGAAAGTATAAATTCCTATCAAAAATATAGTTGATAATGTTTCCATAACTACTCAAACTTATATCCCAACCACAAGTCATAGAAACGAGCCTACATCAAAATAAATTGCAGAGCAACCTGATCTTCCAAACCTGAGTAAGATTCAAACATCATTCAATATTGAGAATGAATTAGAAAAAACTAAAAATTCTTATTCCCCTAACAGAGTTCATGAATAAAAATATGTATTGACAACAAGTCATGAAAGCTATAAACATAGGGGAAAACACAGATTCTGTTAACTTGAATGATGACCAACTAGAACTCTTATTTAGGCCAGAAGTTGAAGGAAAACCACAGGAAGGGGTTGTTCCTCCATTCTATTTTAGCCTAAATATTCTTGATAATATCCTACATAATGCTATGTTAGATTCAAGGGCTTCCCACAAATTAATGCCTAAAGCTATTATGGAGAATTTAGGACTTGATATTACCATAACTTACAAATACTTATATTCTTTTGATTCTAGTAAAGTAAAATGCCTAGGCCTTATCAAAGACATCTGTGTTACTTTGGGACAAATCTTGGCCAAAAGCCTTGTAATGGATATAGTGGTTGTAGATATTCCCACTGAGTATGGCATGTTGTTCTCACACTCATGGGGAGAAAAATTACAAGGAACCCTACAGATGGACATGACTTATGCCACCATACCCGTTTTTTGGCAGAAAATAAGATTATATAGGGAAACCGTGATGAAATTTATGGTGAGTAGTTAAGAATAACCTCACAACTATCCTATTTATTCCATTCAATTAGATTTAGACTCTTTCATTCTTTATAATGGCGGAGACATCAACGCCGAGGTGATCAAAGAAGAATCTGAGATTTCTAAAACAGATTTAAACCAAGCACAAACCATTGTACGAAACACTCCTTTTGAACCTCTTTGGAACATGATCTTTGATGGCTCTGGAGCAGGAGTATGGGTGGTAAACACAGGAAATAATCATGATGAAGGTCATTCATACAAACTCAACTTTCAATGTACCAATAACACAATGGAGTATGAAGCCCTTATATTAGGATTGCAGTTGTTGAAGAAATTATAAGCCAAGAGGATACCCATTCAAGGAGATGTTGAGTAAATTATAAAACAAATTAAAGCAGAGTATTCAACTAAACACCCTAGAATGAGAGCATGTAGAAATGATGTGTTTGATTTTCTAGAGAGTTTTCTGGAATATGCCCTTTCTGCAATCCCTAGGAAACAAAATATCATTCCAAATAACCTAGCTTTTTTCAGCCAGTTCCTGTAAAATTCCTTATCCTAATCAAGAATATGTGGTATAAGTAAAACATCAACCAACTGTACCAAATAACATGAGGTATTGGCAGGTGTTTGGCTTTGATAAACAAATTCAAAGTTTTATGCAATCTAAATATGAATTTCAAGATGATATTGTTGATTTGGAATCTGAAACAAAAAATAAAATAAATGTACATTCTAGTCTAGAAAGGAAATTAGAAAAATCATATGTAAATATACCTATAAATAAAGTTGTAAATAAAGTAGAATTTCTTGAGATAGATTCAAAAAAATTAGATCCGGAAAAAGTAGATCCAGTTTGAGACCATTTAGCTAAAAGATAACGTTTTACCTAGATAAGAAGCCTAATATTGAGCCCATAGGAGCAGCAGTAGAATAATGCAATATAGGCAGTGACAAAGATCCCAAAATCATAAAACTATCCAAATTACTTGTTATGCAACCAACTCACAAAATAGAAGAAAATATAGATGAATGGATTTGAAATAAGCCTCTTCGAGGAGGAAACCTCATTTACATTACACAAATGAACAATTCTTGGATGATACAAATGACTAAACCTCCTTTCTATATATAGGAGTCTAAGGGGTCACAATATAATCCAATCCGACATAACAATAATAACATAAGGGCACAACAATAACAATAGTGGGTTTCTATGGGGCACACTAATAACAATATGGGGACAATAGGGTCACAATAATAACAATACAGGCTACAATGACAACAGTAATGGGGGAATATCTAGTATTATAGGGACCTAACGTGCCCCTCTCCTTTAGAAAAGCATTGTCCTCAATGCTTGAGTAGTTGTGGATGCTTCTATATAAAATTCTCATCCTTCCAGGTGGAATCTTCAGCAGATCATTTCTTCCACTTGATGAGATACTCTGAAATTGATAGATTTCGTAGTTGTCGAGTTCTTGTTTCTGTGACTACTATAGGTTCCAATATGATTTTTTCTTCCTCGTCAAGTTCTAGAAATATTGTTTGAACTAAGATCTTGTCACCTATAACCTTCTTTAAACATGAAACATGGAAAAATGGGTGCACTAAAGAAGTCGTAGGAAGCTCCAATTTGTATGCCATAGTACCAATCTTTTGCAACACCTTGTACGGACCATAATACTCTGTTGATAACTTATTATCCTTCTTAGCTTGCTTGAGGGACATTTTTTTATATGGTTGTAGCCATAGGAATACCCAGTCACCTACATCAAAACTTCTTTCGCTACGATGTTGATCTACCTATTTCATCATGTTATTCTGTGCCAATGTGGGGTTATCCTTTAAGAGTTGGAGAACTTGTTGTTGATGCTCGATGTGATGTTCCACTACTTGAACCTTAGAATTTTCTCTTAAGTATGATGTGATGGATGGTGGATGACATCCATAAAGTGCCATAAATGGGGCCATTTTTGTTGCAGTATGGAAGGAAGTGTTATACCACCATTCTTCCATAGGCAACCATTTGGCCCATTATGTCTGTTTATCAGATACAAAGAAACGAAGATATCCTTCCAAACATTTGTTTACTATCTCAGTTTTCCCATATGATTGAGGATGATAAGATGAGATATGAACTAATTGAGTATCGAGACAAGAAAATAATTTTGTCCAAAAATTTCTAGTGAAAATGGGATCTTTGTCGCTTACAATAATCTTTGGGTTTCCCTTTTGAATTGTCTCCAAAAATGCAATAGAAACTATATTGCCTTTAAATGGATGTGATAATGCACAAAAGTGTGTATACTTGGTAAGTCTATCAACTACCACCATGATGACATTCTTTCCTTTGGACTTGAGTAAACTTGTGATAAAATCCATTGAAACCTCCTACCAACATTGGCTTGGAATGGATAAAGGTTGTAATAGACCTGGGGTCTTAATTGTTTCAACTTTATTTTGTTGGTAAACCAAAAATAACGCCACAAACTTTTGAATATCCGATTTAAGTCCATCGAAAAAAATTCCTTATTAACCTTGTGGTAAGTTTTTAAAAATCTCGAGTGTCCTCCTAAGGGAGAAGTGTGCAATTCCATAAGAATATTTTGTTTGAGTTGGGAATTCTTACATAGGTATAAGCGATCTTTGTACCATAACTCATTTTTCCAACTAAATGTATCAAATGTACTGGGATCTTGTTGTAGCTCTTGAATGAGTCCCCAAACTTCTTCGTCATTCTCCCATTCATCCCTTGCTTCATTTATCCAATTTGGTTAGATAATAGAAATGACGCACAACAATTATTCCACATCCTCATCCTTTCTTGAGAGTACATCTTCCACAACATTTTTATTCCCTTTTGTTGTAGATGATTTCAAATTCATAACCCAACATCTTTGTGACCCATTTTTGCTGCTCTATAGAGGATAATATTAGTTCTAAAAATTATTTAAGACTATCATGATCCATTTTACCTTGAATTTTATTTCCATTAGGTAGGGTCGCCATTTCTTAAGTGCATGTAGTATTGCCAACATTTCCTTCTCATAAATAGCTTTGTGTAAATACATTCCTTTGATTGGACAGCTTTCAGAAGCAATGGGTATTTCATCTTGCATTAAAACAACACCAATTCCATTTCCTAAAGCATCACATTCCATAATAAAGGTTTTTGTGAAGTCTGGCTAAGCTAAGGCTGATGGTTGGCACATTTCCTCTTTAAGATGTTCAAAGGCCTTTGTTGCTTCTGGAGTACATGAAAATGCATCTTTCTTCAATAATGTTGTTAGAGGTGCTGCTATTATCCCATGATTCTTAACAAACTTGTGATAATACCCTGTCAACCCGAGAAATCCTCACAGATGGTTTATGGATGTGGGGATTTCCCATTCCTTAATGGATTTAATTTTGTTAGGGTCTACCTTAACACCTTCAAGTGATACAATATGACCCAAATATTCCACCTCTTGTACTCCAAACAAACATCTGGAGCTTTTTTCATATGATTATTTGTCCTCCAATAGTTTGAGAACCCTATCAACATGTTGAACATGATCCTTCCAAGACTTGTTGTAGATTAGTATATCATCAAAAACTACTAACACTAATTTTCTAAGGAAGGGTTTGAAAATGGAATTCATCAAACCTTGAAATGTAGAAGGTGCATTGATAAGGCCAAAAGGCATGACCAAAAATTAATAATGACCCTCATGAGTTCTAAATGTTGTTTTCAGAATGTCCTCAATCTTCATTATGATTTGATGATATCCTTAATGAAGATCCAACTTGGTGAAGTAAATTGATCCATGAAATTCATCCAATAATTCATCAATAATAGGAATGGGAAATTTATCTTTAATAGTGAGCTGGTTGAGCTCCCTATAATCCAGACACATGCTCCATAATCGATCCTTCTTGTGCACCAATACTACTCGATCAGAGAAAAAACTTTAACTAGGTTGAATTATACCAGTCTCTAGCGTTTATGCAACCATACATTCAATTTCACTCTTTTGGGAATAGGGATATCTATAAGGCCTCATGTTTGGAGGAACACTTCCTGGAATCAAATGAATAAAATGATCATGATCACGAATAGGTGGGAGGCCTTTCAGAGTCTCAAATACATTGGAATGATTGTCCAAGACTTTTTGGAGATCTGGAGAAATAGATGATTTGGATGTGGGAACCTCTAGCAAACATAAATGTGAAATTACGCTTCGTTGTTCCTTCTTTAGAACCTTTGTCATACCGTTAGAGCTAATTATCTTTCCTAGTTTCCCTGCAATACCCCTTAATTCAGCTTCCTTTCCTTCTGCACAAAATTTCATGAAAGGTTCTTGAAAATTAGAAGCTATTGTACCCAACGATTGTATCCATTGGACTCCCAGTACAAAATCAGCACCACCCATTGGAATGGAAAGAATTGGGTTATTCAATACATATTCTTCCATGAATAGCTTGATATTATGGTACTTTCCACAACAATTTATGGTTCCTCCACTTGCAACCATCACTTGACACTATAGTGCTGGATATAGGAAGAAATTCAATTCCTTGGCTATCTTACAATGATTAAAACTATGGGTACTCATAGAATCAATCAACACTATTATCTTTTTCTTCTTGATATGTCCTAATATCTTGATAGTTTGAGGAGTGGTAATTCCAGCCAATGCATTACAAGATATGGTTGGATTCATTTCATCTTTCTCTAGGGTTTTTTCTTGGTGTATATCCTCTTAATTTGAAATTTCTTCTTCCTTGTCTTCCTCCTCTTCACAATCTATGTAGAATAATTTCTTCTCAACACACTTATGACCATTAGTGTATTTTCTATCACAAATGTAACAAATCCCATTTGCTCTTTTGTTCTTCCAATTGTTGTGGTTTCAACGTTGTAGGTTATGGAATGCTAGGGGAATCAACACTTCCATATTTATAGTTGCGAGTGGTAGGCTTCTTAGTTGCCATAATTTTGCTTTCCATTTTTCTTGCCAATCTAAATGCCTTCTCCAATGAATCAGGTTCCCGAAGGTGAGCCTCATGTTGGATATTATCCTTTAAAGTCCCTATGAAAACATCAATCCTATGCTCCTCTAGAATATCTTCTACCATTATGTTAAATTTTTGGAAGTCCTCAATGTGCTTCATCATTGAACCCTTTTGTTTGAGATTTAGCAATTGGCTAAAAAAGGTGTTGCTTTTTGTATCCTCATAACGTGTTATCATTTCCTCCATAAAAATTGCCCAAGTGATAATTTTTTTACTAGAGAAAAGTCATCGATACCATGCAAACTGATTTGGTTCCAAATATAAAGTTGCAATAGTCCTTACCTTTTCTTTTGTAAATGTGGTTGCAGCTTTTCTCTTCCTATTTGCCTGCTGTTTGTTCCCTTCCTCTCTTTGTTTCTTTATGCTCTAGGGAGAAACCTTGTAGTCACTATATGAAATGTTCATACCTTTGTTAGTTGTTATTATTCAAGTCGCACTAATTTCCTATGAGTCAATGTATAATATATGTTGCCTACTTGCATCAACTAATCAACCTGCATAGATCCATCATAACTCTAGATTGTTAAGGACTAGGTGGGCCCAAAAAGGATTTAAAATGAAAATCTATTTGTGCTCCAAAGATCTAGAGTTAAGATGGATGTGTGCTAGAATGTCTCTCTCTCTATATCAGTTTTTAAAAGCAGTCCAAGTCAACTCGGACTTGGTTAGCTTGGATGACTTGACTGCCGACCATATCAACTTGGTCATATAGTTAGTTTGGAGGCCGAGTTGGTGCCGAACTAGTCAAAGCATGGCTCAGCTAGTTTGGCACCAAAATTACTCTAGTCAACCAAGTAAAGAGACCTACCCCACCCCTACATTTGCATCAGACCTCCCTTATTGAGCATGTGGAGTTTTGGAACAGCGTTGAAGAGCAATGATCTGTCCTAGTTAGGTACACCCCATGTCTTTAAAGTTTCATACTTTCAACCCATTACCAATTTGAACTTTAAAGTTTTCAGTATGAAATTTTCATAATTAGAAGTTAAGGTAGGGTTTTCAATGTTGCAGATTGGAATTCTACCATGCCCCCAAGAGTCAAAGACCCTACATGGATCCATGTTGATCTTATCAATGAGTTGTTTATTACAATAAATGAATTGGGGGGTGGAGGAGACTGGTTACAAGAATTATTGGCTAGTATAAGAGGCCATGTTTCCCCAAGCATAACCCCATTAGAGGAGACTAGACAAATCAGATTGGAACTACAAAATCAACTTGTGAAATTTAAGGAAGACAAGGCTAGGAAAAAAGAGATGGATGTAGTATGTTTTTTTAGATTTTAGAGTCTAGAAGCATTTTAGAGACCCATTCATCAATAATGATGTATTTTGTTGTTGACACGTATTGTGCTCAGTGCCATTTTGAAATCTTTTGAGATATTCGAACTCTACATCGTATGTGCATGAGAAAATTTTACATATTCTTTTCTCTAATGGCTTGGAATCTTTAAAAATGGTTTTTAATTAGTACCTAAGTACTTTTATCTTTTAGTAAATCAAGTCATTGAAACTGACCAGCTTGAGTCAATATGAGTCTGAGCAGGAGACCAAGTTGACCCACAACTGATTCCAAGTCTAAGTCTGAGTTGGAGTCCAAGTTGACACTTGATCAATTATGAGTTTGGAAACATTGATCTATACACACACATAAATATAAGTTTGGTATTTTATTTAAATTTTCTTTTTTTACTTTATGAATTTCAATTTTATTTTATGTTTTAATTTATAGGTATTACGCGTGGATGTTATAATCTCATACAAAATGGGTTGTAGAATGCACCTAGCTTCTCTCAGTGTTATAATTCATTTCTAGTGAAGCTTCTACAATTGGTGTACATTTCCTATTTCAGTTTCTAGTGTACTACAATATTTCATCCATTGCACATTTCCAACACTTTTTCATGTTACAATATTTTGCTATTTTGATTAAGGAGACCAGCCTATTTTGCAGATTTCTTAGAGGAGATCAATATGTTGTAGCCTTGGGCTTATTGGATGAAGGAAAAGTTAGTTTGGTTGTGTTTACCTGCACAAATTTTCCCTAGACATTTTTTAGCATCAATGCTCACCCTTCAAATGATCCAATTGTTTTTTTTTTTTTTTTTTTTAATGTTATACAAGAAAAGGAGCTGGCACTAACATGAAATCATTGGAGGGTTCTTTACAGCCTAAAAGGGTGTGTAACACACTCATTTTTAGCCATCAATAATCTTTTGTTAGGGCTGACATTAACATCACAATTGACTTGTTAGCTTTATTTCCATCTAATATTCAAATTATATTTGATGTACTTTTTCATAGGTGTATGTAAGTGCCATAGAAAAGTCTGAAGAAGCATATTTCTTTGAATCATACGAGGCAACACATCCCATGCATGACTTAACAACTGCAATAACGAAGGTATTTTTACATCTAGTTCAAGATCTTGTGATATTCCTTTTTGTAGTTGGAAACTGGCCCTTTGTTAATGAGTTGGTCTCTACCTTTTCTTAGAGGCCATGACCAAGGGGTATCTCTTCCATTAAATTCATCCAATACTTGCATATTTCCTCCTTTGTTGAGATAGGCCAAAACCATGGGCCATCAAAGTTGCTAGGACTTCCACCCACTTTTGGATGGGGTAGATAACTCCATTGGCCACATTAATTTAGTAACATCTCTTCGGGTAGTTTTGAACCTGGTTTTGTGCACTGAAAGTTATTTGATTTAACCACTTGACCACAACCCACCTGAGAGGATTTTCAGTAGTTTGCTTCAATTTATTTTAATATAGAGTATAGTAGTTTATTTACAGTATAAAATGTGAGATTCCTATGAAAATATCTTTGACAGATCCTGGCTGTAAAAGCACCACCAGTTATAAAAGATAGTAAGGAAAAATATGAAGCAATGTCAAGAGGTGATGGAGCAATATATCTTCACTTTCCCAATCCAGGATATAGTGGAAAGATTTGGGATCACGCAGTTGGTTGCATTGTAATCGAAGGTGATTCTAGAATTTTTATTCTTTCTAGGCATTTTTTGAACTGTTCTTTTTTAGCTACTTATTCCCATGTGGTATGTACAGATTGCAACCATTTTTTTTCCAAATGTTTGCCTATGGAAAGGAAAAATTTTCATATATCTATTGAAAAGAAGAAAGATTATGTTGTTTTCTTTAGTCTGCACATAAACTGCAATTTTTTTAGGTTGTAAATAATATACTTAAAATTTGTGTATCGCTATTAGGATTCAGGATATTTACAGAAGAATGATGCACAAGAAATCGAGGAATGCATTACAAAACTTGTAAATTAAAACATTTCTGATGATGGTACCTATGATATTTCGCAATTAAAAATAGAAGATGTGCTTGAAATGATAGATATAGGTAAATCTAAAGGAGCGCGCCATGGTTGGCACTGGGTTTTAGACCTCATTGATGGGACAAAGGGGTAAGCCATGAGAATGTGACATGGACCTATAATGTGCTTTATCCAGATTGTAAGTCCTTACCTTTTCTTTTGTTAATGTGGTTCTATCTTTTATCTTGGTCACCAAACCAACTTTTCTCTTCTTGTCTTCCCGCTGTCTGTTCCCTTCCCGTCTCTATCTTTTTATGTTACAGAGAGAAACCTTGTAGCCACTATATGAAATGTTCATACCTTTGTTAGCTTTTATTATTCAAGTTGCACTAATTTCCTATGAATCAATGTCTAATATATGTTGCATACTTTCATAAACTAATCAACCTGCATAGATCTATCTTAACTCTAGATCATTAAGGACTAGGTGGAACCAAAAAGGATTTAAAATCCAAATCTCGTTGTGCTTCAAAGATATAGAGTTAAAATGGATCTATTCTAGAATCCATCTCTTCAGTTTTTAAATGCAATCGAAGTCAACTCGGACTTATTTAACTTGGATGAGTTGACTGCCGACCTTGTCAACTTGGCCATATATTTAGTTTGGAGGGCCAGTTGGTGCCAAACCAATCAAAGCATGGCTCAACCAATCTGGCACAAAACTGACCCTAGTCAACCAAGTAAAGTGACTAGCCCCACACCTCCATTTACATCAGGCCTCCCTTATTGAGCATGTGGAGTTTTGGAGTAGCGTTTAAGAGTAGTGATCTATCCTAGCTAGGTATACCCTATGTATTTAAAGTTTCATACTTTCAAAACATTATCAATTTGAACTTTAATGTTTTTAGTACAAAATTTGCATAATTAGAAGTTAAGATAGAGTTTTCAATGTTGCATATTTGAATTTGCAGATTGGAATTTTACCATGTCCCCAAGAGTCAAAGACCTTGCATGGATCCATGTTGATCTTGTCAATGAGTAGGTTATTGCAATAAATGCATTGGGGAAGGGTATGGGAGACAAGTTGAAAAAATTCTTGACTAGTATAAGAGGCCAAGCTTCCCCAGGAATAGCCCCATTAGAGGAGACTAGACAGATTAGATTGAAACTACAAAATCCACTTGTGAAATTTAAGGAAGACAAGGCTAGGACAAAAGAGATGGATGTAGTATGATTTTTAGATTTTAGAGTCTAGAGGGAATCTAGAGCCCCATTCATCAATAATGATGTATTTTGTTGTTGACATGTATTGTGCTCAGTGCCATTATGATTTTTTTTTGAGATATTCAAACTCTACATGGTATGTGAATGAGCAAACTTTATATATTTTTTCTCCAATGGCTTGGAAACTTTAAAAATGATTTTTAAACAATACCTAAGTATTTTAAGTATTTTTTAGTAAACCAAGTCATTGAAATCGGACCAACTTGAGTCAATCTGAGTCTGAGTGGGAGTCTAAGTTGACCCATGACTGATTCCAAGTCTGAGTCTAAGTTGGAGTCCAAGTTGACACTTGATCGATTTTGATTTTGAAAACATTGATCTACACACATAAATATATTTTTGGTATTTTATTTAAATTTTCTTTTTAACTTTATGAATTTTAATTTTATTTTATGTTTTAATTCACAAGTGTTACCCATGGATGTTATTATCTCAAACACATTGGGTTGTAGAATGCACCTAGCTTCTCTTAGTGTTATATTTCATTTCTAATGAAGCTTCTAAAATTGGTGTACATTTCTTATTCCAATTTCCAATGTACTACAATATGTTAGCCATTGCACATTTCCAACACTTTTTCATGTTACAATCTTTTTCTATTTTGATTAAGGAGACCAAGCTATTTTGGAGATTTCTTAGAGGAGACCAATATGTTGTAGCCTTGGGTTTATTGGATGAAGGAAAAGTTATTTTTGGTGCATTGTCCTACCCAAATTTTCCTTGGACATCTCTTAGCGTCAATGATCACCCTTCAAATGGTCCAATTGGTTTATTTTTTATTTATTTATTTATTTTATTTTCTGCAAGAAAAGGAGCTGGCACTACTATGCAATCATTGGATGGTCCTATACAACCTAAAATGGTGCATAACACATTCATTTTTAGCCAAGAATAATTTTTTTTTGGGACTTATATTAACACAATAGTTGATATTTTATCTTTATTTTTATTTGATATTCAAATTTGATTTAATGTAATTTTTCATAGGTGTATGTAAGTGCCATATAAAATTCTGATGAATCATCTTTCTTTGAACTATATGAGGCAACACATTCCATGCATGACTTGACAATTGTAATAGTTAAGGTATTTTTTCATCAAATTCAAGATCTTCTGATATTCCTTTTTGCAGTTGTTAAATGCCCCTTAGTTAATGAGTTAGGCTCTACCTTTTCTTAGAGTCCATGACGAAGGGGTATCTCTTCCATTAAATTCATCCAATACTTGCACCTTTCCTCCTCTGTTAAGATAGGCCACGACCATGGGTCATCAAAGTTGCGAGGACTTCCACCCACTTTTGGATGGGGTAGATAACTCTATTGGCCACACTAATCTAGTAACATATATTCATGTAGTTTTGAGCCTTGTTTTGTACATTGAAATTTATTTGATTTAACCACTTGAACACTACCCATATGAGAGGATTGAATAGTTTTCTTCAATTTGTTTCAATATATAGTTTAGCAGTTTATATACTAGATAAAATGTGACATTCCTATGAAAATATCCTTGACAGATCCTGGGTGTAAAAGCACCATCAGTTAGAACAGATTGTCAGGAAAAATATGGAGCAATGGCAAGGGGTGATGGAGAAATATATCTTCACTTTCTCAATCCAGGATATAGTGAAAATATTTTGGATCACGTAGTTGGTTGCATTGTAATCCAAGATGATTCTATAATTTTTTATTCTTTCTAGACATTTTTTGAATTGTTCTTTTTCAGCTACTTATTCCCACATGGTACATTCATTGAATGAGAATTGTGACCTATGATTTTCTTTATTATAGCCTGATTGGATCAAATTGTTAAAATGATATACATTTCAAGCCAATAAATATGCTATTGTGATGAATGTTTATTGTTATTGTGTAAGGTTAGATGGAAAATTTGTCTCATGTAATTATTGATTAACGATCAAATTGCTCGGTAGTTCTATCTACCAGCTCATAAATTATGTAAGATTTTTAACAATGTGATAGGAATTGATCTTGGCATGTGTTTATTGAGATTGTGTTCCTTGTTATTGTTCCTTGAGCAAGTTACAAGCCCCTATCTACTGTGGTAGTATTGGAAAGTTTTGTGAGAGTGCATTGTGTTTGTCAAGGGGACTACAAGTCCTCATGCACCATGTAATATTTCCAAGCTTTATCATTATGTTAGTAGGATATTTACATCCTCTAGACCCTAAGGAACATGGCATATTGGGGCATGTTACCCACTCTCATGTATGGGTAACAATAGGAGTTTTTTTTCTTTTATGATGCAATTTTCTAGCTAGTTGTCATCCATTATTTATTATATGTTGTCTTTTTCTTTTCATTTTTTTCATAAGTTATCTACATACTGAGATTTTTAGCATGTAACTTAGTTGACATGATTGTTCCTAGGATTTTCTTAAAGGTTGAATATTAAGTTCCTAATGTGTTATTTTCTATGGTGACGTTTTATTTTCTTTGTTTATGTAGAATATCTGGTCACATAGTGGTCACTATTACCCAACTGAAGAAACCTGTTCGAATTTCTTGCATTTCTGGGGAAAAATGTCATTGACATTTTTGATGTTGAGGTAATTTGTGTACATCTTGTATAGTCTACTTTGTTTTATATTCCATTGTTCATTGCATTGTATATTATATTATGCATTGTATCTTCTTTCATTTTCAGAAGAGGAGCTCAATATTTATGGTATAAAGCGGGAATTGAAGAAAGAGGAGAACAATAACATTGGAGTGACAAATATAGAAAGAGTGAGAGAAGAGAACTAGTCTAGTGATACCCATAAAGCCAATATCCCACGTAGGACACATATACAGACTAATGGTCAAATCTTTAGAGTTGGTGAATTAACCTGCAATGCCTTGACAACACAATGATAATGTTTTGAAGTGATGAAACAATATTTTATGTGTAAATTGTTGTTCAACCAATATTAAGTTGAAAATTCATATTGTAATAATTAACATTTCATATAATACAATTTGTGGTTGAAATTATTTATACTTGTACTTGATATAATTTATTATTGTAATTAACATATGTAAATTTGTGTTTTCATATTAGATAAACATGCATATTATATGGCATTTTTTAATTTAGTTGCAAAATCATACCAATTAATTTATGTTGATTAATAATGTACACAAAATTAATCTAAAACTATTAAATTAGTAGTTCATATTGATTAATGATGAATGCAAATAAAATGAATATATGACTAAATTAGTCGTTTATAATGATCTTTAATGAAAATAAATTGAATGAATATGAAATACTAAATCAGTCATGTATATAATGAATATGAAAATACCAAAAAACGATAAGTGAATACTGTAAATGATAAAGTTGTAACTAAAAATGATGACTAAATTTTGCATATATATGACTATTAGTGGCTAATTTAAAATATCTTATAACACAACTAAAATTTAGTCATATTTTTTTGGTCATTAATTGGTTTCAAACAATGACTAAAATTTGCATATATATATGACTATTAGTAGCTAATTTATAGTATCTTATAACATGACTAACATTTTTCTCATTAATTGGTTTTCTTGGGTGATCATGTAGTAGTATATTTTGTTATGTATTTGGTCATTAATTGTGGCAGTTAATGACTAGCTCATTGACTAAATTAATTACTAAATATACTACTAGACTATAAAATTGAGACAACCAATTAATGAATAAGCTAAATACAACTAAAAGCTGGTCGTGTTATAAGATATTGCAAATTAGCCACTACTAGTCACTCACTAAAAAATGGTCGTTTATATGAAAATTTTAGTCATCTTTTTAGTAACTAATTAGCCATTTTGTACTAGTGATGAGATAATTTAGATTGGATATGATTTGATACACATGACATTATGCAAGTGGAATTTTCCCTAGTTGAGAGGGAGCGTTAAAATTGAAAACTAGGGCCAAATTGAAATTTGTATAGCTCATTTGATGGAGATGATGATTTAATTGAATTCCACTTTTCGAGTGGACCAAAAATGACCTAACGATCATTAAATATGGACAAGGGAGAGTCTATTTTTGAATTATGAGTCCACATGTGGATATTTGATAAGATCGGACCTAAAGTAAATTGGAAGGTCATAGATACAAGTGACCTCTGCATCATTTGGATGTCATCATGGATCATTCTTCTATTCGCTTTCTTTTTTTGGCTCGCACAGGTCTGGGACATGTTCGTAGAGAAACAGGTTCGCTCAAAGGTGAAATTCCAGGGTTTGAAGCTCACACACATTTTTCTATGGTTTTGTCTCTCAGTCACATGCTTTCCAAAGGACATATTCGATTGGTGATTGGCTTGCAGACTCAAGGGAGAAACTAAAAGCTCCCAGTTGCTTGCATACCCACTTCCTCCATGTGACTAAGACCTAAATTTGTATCTTTATGCTGACCAATTTTTTCACTCATTGACCACAGTATTTGGCAGTTGATCGTAGATAGTGACAGTTCATTACAGGCTTTTGAATCAAGGTTTTTGAGTATGCGCATGGTTGGGTTCATCTCATGCATATTGTTCAGTTTATTTTTTCTAGATAGTTGTATGGATGAAGATATAGATCATTGTAATCTCGTTTGTTGAAGCATTCAATGACAATATAATAAGAAGAAGAATTTGAAATGGTTTTCCCCATAATGGGTTTTGACTTGGTTTCTGACCAATCCTGGTGTCTCTATATGTGAATGCTTCTCTTCTATTATCCCTTTATGTTCTGCTACATTGATGATGATGATATTTTTCTTTCTACATAGTTGCATATTTTTCTGAATAATGATGTAAATTTGAATAAAGTTATGATGTTATGGGGTGCATTTAATGTGTAAATGAAGAAATGCAGTAGTCAAATCAAATAACAATATATCGCTAAGAAACAATAACACTACTTCCCTGCATAGAATCTTTTCTGGAACATAGAGTGACAAGACATGTGGGTGTGCATAGCTGCCCAAGACTCTGATGTATGTAAATGAATCTTCACCAAACCAATTCACAATTTTCTTAAGGTTTTCCATAGCTTCTACAGACTTCCTAGGGGGTTTGGTTTCAAATATAACATCACAAATTGGGATCATGACCTTGTGACAAACCTGATAAAAGTCATCAAATTAGTTGGTCTCCTAGAGTACATTATGATAAATATGAGTTGGTGATGAATCAAAGATGGTCCACCTCCATCCCATGGATGGAAAAACCAAAGAATAACAGAGAGAGTCCATGATGTAGGATGACATATAAAATGGAAGGATTTTATTCTCTGAAGGACAGTGAGAAAAATGAAAAGCCAAAATATGTTTGGCCAAATTGTTGGATAGTATAGTGGTCCAATAAAAAATGTACCGCTCACAAGCCTCGTTAATTAAAGAAGCCCAACTAGCATGGAATTGAGATACATTTAGATATGCGTGTAATCTACAAAACATGATAGGAACTTCGCTAAAAGGAGAAGCGGGTGAATCTATAGAGTACTTACTGTCTTCTTCTTTTTGTTTGTTTGTTTGGGTTACTCCTCCATTCTTTAATAGAATCAGCTAGAGCCCCATTAGTTTTAAAGAAATTCTCCACATACTTTTTGTTGTAGATGCATTGACGGTCTAGCAAGTGATACATCTCCTGAAAGGATTTTGTTGTGAATAAACAAATGATGGTGCCTTTTTGAGTGTGGAACTTCCTTTCTGTAATATTTACCATTTCAACAACCCATCTAACCATATCTATCTAGGAAAAAGTTTGAGGCCTCACTCCAATTATTTGCAAGAAAGAGTTTTTCGTTTCCTATGGAGTCACTACAAGGAAAATAAATTCTAGTGGAGGTTTTTGCGAAAGCCCCTATAAAAATGGCCCAAACATCCATTTATAGTGGAGGTCACTAGCATAGGTGGGCACATAGATGTTTTAGTGGATGGTTTTTGAATGGTGCATCTAAAATATACAAACTCATTGATTCTTAACTATCCATAAAAGCACCAATGCTATAAATAACATGGTGCACCATTGAAAATTTATTCTTATAAAATGAAAAAACAAGGTGCACTACATAACATAACACATTACTTCTTGAATAACTGATAGCATCAATGCGCTTCACATAGTAAAAAATGCCAGTGCATACCAGTAAGGAGCACCACTATAATTTTAAATTTTAGAGAAATGTCGTGCTACTTTCCAATGAAACCCCACTATGGTACGCTAAGTTATAAACTGCCCCCAACCATCTTCTAAAGAGAACTGCTAGGAATTTTTTAAATTCTAAAAAAAATGCAGTGCTATGGTTAAAACACTACACGAATGTAGCTATAGCGAAACACCCCAGGGTGTCTCAAAAAAAGCACCACAATATTTTTTGATTAAAAAACGTGGTTGGTTTGGATATATGCTGCACTAGTGCATTTAGAAAATGCACCGTAGGAGAGTTAAATTAAAAAACCACTCACAACTGTAATTTCTATTTCTACAATCTACAGTGCAGGAGAGTTTTGAATCACCGATGCCACTCTTGCCACATGCAAGTACCCTGGCATTGATGCTTCTCTTGCTCACCATCCTTCTGTACCGTTGTCACTATTTGATTTTTCATTTTTTTCAATTCATCCTAAAATTGTTTTTATCCATTACATGTACACAATGCCTCCCTAACAATAAAATTTCTAGGTGATATCTATGTTTCTTTGTAATTTAATATTTTAGTTTATTAGAATTATAAATTAGGTTGAATTTTCCACTTAAAAAAAAAAAAAATCATCATGCGGTGTGTTCGATATGTTCATCTAGCACTGATAATAATGCACCTTGTAAATTTATAGGATGCATCATAATTCCATGTGTGAACATAACACAATGTCATCGTTGTGTTGCGTTTTGTAAACTAAAACACATTGGGATTGATGTGACACATTGTATGTTGGTGTTTCACATCTAGTGTTTTTATATTTACCAAACACACTGTAAAATTAATATTTAAAAATATAGCCATAGATCGGTGAATTTGATAACCTAAACATTTTGTACCATTGTGAAAGGATTGTATGTCTGCACTAGTGCACAAGCTTTTCACACCGCTATCGAAATTTAAAATTATGAACCAACAATGGTGCATCATACTTATGTGTTCACCGATAGCGATGTGGTTTTAGTTCAACGTGTAACAATGTTGGTGCATGAATATGTTTTGTTTGCACCGGTAATTTATTTTTCTATTTTTTTAATTGAATTTTATTTTTCCATATTTATACATACATGTTTCATTTAGTAAAAAAAATATTTTATTTTATGTATAAGGTTGATGTATTTTATATGTCAATCATGTAGCAAAGATGTTAGTAGAGGGTGCAAAACCAGGAGTTGGAGTAGAAAGCAAACCCATACGATAATATCTTAGCATGGTTGGCCAGAGAGAGGGAGAGGGATTTATACCCTCACCTTATTACTGGAGCGACCTGAGCACTCTTGATGAATGTAGGTCTCCTCAAGTACTATAAGGAAGATACATCCGTAAAGGTTCTCTTTGTATTTTTGGTGTATCTGATCCACCAATGGAATGTCTAGGAGTAGGATTTCCCTGTTAGTCCTAGGGCATGATATAGGCCCACCAAGGAGGACATATACTTTATCAATGACCTATCTAAGAGGGGAGGATTTTCCACAGTTCCATAATGTCCCCAATAATTCCAACTAGGAGTCAGCTTGCATAAACTTTAAAATATGTCAAGCCTCATGCAATCCATCCATAAGCTCTCTAGTTTGGTGTTGGAGAGTTATGGATTTCTTCTTTCGTTGTATAGGAGGTTATGTTCCTCTCATTATTAGTCACCACCATTTCACACTCTAGTAGTGATGGGGAAACACATTAGTTGCCCTCTTTTGTATTATGTTGATTATTTGATTAAGGTGCCATGTTCGATCAGATGGTCTGCCATTTTTTTGAGGTAGCTTTGCATGGCTTTAGATAGATGTCGTGCATTGAGACATGGGAACGAGACCTTCCCTTTCGCTTCCAAGCTTATTTGTTTATTTTTTGATAGGTTTCTAGAGACGAGCCCTAAATTTGTTCGTCTCTCGCTTCCGCCAATTACTGAGGTCTGAATGTGTACATTGGGGAAGATGATGCTGAAGAGGGGCTTTCTATAGTTTCCAAATAAAATTTCTCATGAGGCACTAGTACTACTAGCCAGTTAGGATGACCATGCATTTTTTATGTTATCATTTCTATACGTAGGGATTGATTGGAGAGGGTGTCCCAACATATTTTTCAAAGTGGTTGAGCCTCCAGATGATAGAGATAATATTAGTGTTTTCTTTAAATTAATCAGCTAGTTTCATTTTCTTGATATAATGAATTAGAATCAAAATTTATTCTATCATGTTATTTAACTTTTGTTATTAAACTATTTAATGAAATTGTCTAATTATTTATTTGTACTATATATTTTGTATATATTGGCACATTCAATGGGGACTTTCCTCCTTGCCCATTGGATGTCAAAGGAGATGAGGAGATGGGCAAGGAACAAGAGGGTGAGGCACATCCTCAGCGTGTATGGGTGTCTAGGGCTATAGGCCTAGTATACGAGTTTAGATGGACTACTATGATATATTTACTAGAGTTTTATTTGATGAGGAAGTCCACCCTGCGAGGCCTCGAGATATCACTATGGATCCCTGTTTCGTGGGTTTGTATAGGGACTATCTATGTGAGATGATTTATTTGATCTAGAATATCATTAGATCTAGTACGGTATTAATGGCGAGGAGGAATGCAGACCAACATCATGTAGTGACAGATACATCGGATGAGGGTGGTGATGATCATGATCAGGGTGATGATTATAATCATGATGGTGAGGTTGGAAACCATGATGCTTCTGGTAGTACCACCCCATCCAATCATGGTCCTAAATGTGTCGATGATCCATCTAGAAGTACACATCCTCAGTTTCCTAATGACGAGATTCCAGAGCTAGAGGATGGGCCTCATGTTTCTCCTCACCAAGTAGATTAGTTGCTTAATACTCCATCTCAAAGTTCTCTAGGTTACATTGAGGGCACAAACAAGTTGACCATCCATCATCTTCTACTCATGCAAATCGTCTACCTCCTTCTCCACATTAGCTGAGTTCATCAAACATTGATCATTCAGTAGTTGACCATCCATCGTCTTCTACTGCAAACGAGCCTGACACTACATCTATTTTACAGGATATTTGATCACAGTTATTTGACTTGTTTGTGTTTGTGTGTGTGTGTGTGTGTGTGTGTATGGTGCATTTTTTTGGTTCATATTTATGTACTTAATTTTTATGTTGGTGTTGATTTGTATATTGTTAGGTCATGCTAGATATGTTGATTTAATGTGTTTGCAAATAGATGTGTATGTGATAGTAGTTATTTGACATGAAATTTATATTAATTTGAGGATGTGGGTGGTGATGATGTTAGATTATAATATTTGGTTTTGTTAGATGTGATAACAATGACGATGCATTGTTAATTTATTAGATTTGTGTGCTAGATAATCACTTTTATATGTGCTAGAGGTGTATATAATTAGATGACGGTAATGAATTCAAATGTGTATCTTAGATAATGTTTATGATTGTTAGATGGTTATTTTCATGATGATTATTTTTATGAAATAATATTTATTGTAGATTATGTATTAGTGAACTTATATCAAACTTTTATATATTGAAATTGCATGCAAAACGATTTAATTAAAAAAAAATGCAAAGATATTTTTATAAATTACAATTTTTAGTAGGGTTGAAACCATGATTGCAAAATTAGAATGATATAATAGGTTGATATGGATTTAGGTTGGTATAATATATATGTAGTTGACATTGAAATATTTTATTTATAATTCACGTTTGCCGCATTAAAATGTTAAAATATTCTCCCTCATAATATTTTCTTGTATGTATACATTTAATTACTTTTAATGTTAATATTTTGCCAAATATTACATATCAAATCCATATTAAACATTGAAAAAATTACAAATATCCCTCATACATTCAATTGGAAAGAAACTATTAATGGAATAAGAATTCTTTCAATAATTCTCACTAAAGTTAAAATACGAGAAAATTTTCAATTTAAATTACTCTACTTTTCTCTATATAAAGTATCTTTAAAGTAATGTTATTTAATATGGACATTGAAATATTTTACTTATGGTTGTCACTAAAATACTTTTTTTTATAAATATATTTTTATTTTAAATATGACATGTAAATGGAAGATAAATTTAGTTACACATAATGTAATATCAATGATACTATTTCTTGTCATGAGAAAAAATTACATTTCTTCCTTGTAGTTAAAAGTAAATTATATTTTTTTACTCATTACATTTCTCCCTCATAATAAAAACTATTTCTTTTTTCTTTTCTTTTTTACTTTCGATTACATTATATATCTATATAAATTTATACAAGATTAAGGTGTAAACTGAAATATTATAGTTATGGCCTACATTAATTTCTTTTGTTATTACTATTTTTAATTTGTTAATTTAAATTTATTTTACTATTTTTAAACGTAACATTACAACTCTCCCATGTTGAGTTGTATAGAGTTTCTCGACGCTATTAATTTAGATTTAATATAACTTAAAAACTTCTATTTTTATAAAATTTAATTTATTGATAATGTTATGAGATTTTCAAGAAATTTAAATTTAATATTTATTGTAGTTGTTACCAATTTAAATTAGAAATTTATCTCCTAAAGATGAGGATAAATAAATGTAACCTGATAAGGCTTCATGCAAAGTTACTTGTAGTTGAATATTTCCTCTATTGTAAGTTCTCCCTTAAAGATGCAAGTGAATTTTTTTTCTAGTAATAAAGATATAATAATTTGATGTTATTTTGGTTCTTTATTTGCTACTCTATTGGTTTAAATTTACCTCTTTGCAATAATAGATATGAGTTAATAATATATGAATGATAATAAACTAGATTTTAACTTTCGACAAATAGTATATTTGATTGTTTCTTAATGAGAAACTCAAAAAACATTATTTTTTCTACATACTTATCACGAGATAGTCACTAAAATTCATGTTTTTCACATTTCTCCTAGCTAATATTACATCATGTTCACAATGATAAAGGCATGTCTACTTCAAATAATTTAGTTATAAATACTTTAAAATAGATATGTATTTCACATAATCTAAATGGGGGACAAAAATGCAACACCAAGTCCATTTGAAAGTAAAACAAATGCCTCTTAATCACCATCACATATTTGGTTTGCTTGATATGCTCCTATTTTAGAAGTGTTGTGACCTTGAATCCTTATTATCATAGATAATGTACCCAAATGGAAATAATTAGTTTTAAGTACTGTAAAAATGTTTCCACTACAAAAAAATGTGTAAAAACATTTGTGAATCTTACGAAATATATTATAAAATGTCAACAATAGGAATAAAAAATAATATAATAGCAGAATAATTACAATGAAAGCATACATAAATAGTGTAAATAATCAAATAAAAAGTACATATCGCTCTCCATTGTCATCAACCTGATTAATATCCTCGCTTGGCATGATAACATTGTTGCTCAAAAAATATGTTTTAATTTAGGTTGATGTCCTAATATGAACCACCAATCCCTATCCAATTCATCTGGGGAAAAACAAAACTAGTTGCAGTGTTTTGGGAAAACATAAGGCTTCCTATCTTCATGCCACATCTTTCTAGACTTGATATATATCATCTCATTATCACGATCTTCCTTTACATTATTCCAATCAAAGATGTCCCACCACTTGCACCTAAAAATAACAAATTTGAACGAAGAGAAGTCTGCTTGACTGATCTCTTATATATTTCCAACGTAACCTAATGTCCCTTGCATTAGGTTTTTATTGTGGGGTCTAGCACGACTATATTGATTGAACATGACTTCCACGCCATAGTCTTGTGGCATGCATCTATCATCGACATCCTCCATTCAGAAATGATTTCCATATGCAAACATATATGGGAACAAATGCACCCATAAAAAAACTAAAAAAATCACAATGTCACGTGGCTAATAACCCGAACATAATTAAAAATAATATATATATATATATATATATATATATATATATATATATATATATATATATATATATATATATATATATATATATATATATATATATATAAGTCTAAGGTGAAGTATGAAGTTAAAGTTGTACAGAAAGAGAATATAATTACCTAGATGCTACAATGAATCTATATGATTAGTGCATCCTCTACAGCATGGGGGTAATGACCAGACTCACCATATTTCTCTCTTACTTGATCAACAACCCAACTATTATGGCATGTCATTGGAATATTTTTTTTTAAATCATCAGGATAAGGCATGCTTCTACCATTCAACCATTTGAATTCATTCCTATCACTATCCAATTTCCCTTCTCTTCTTACAATGTGACCCACAGTTGTGTTACTACCATATTGTAAAGAATCAATTTCTTGATGGCTTCAATTCCTAAATTCATTGATGATAAAATCAAACTAGCATACATATTTAGTGTGTATGAAAAAGAAAAAAACATTAATATGAATTTTAGTGTGAATATTTATTGTGTAGTAATTTGACAAATGGTAAGCTTGCACTTACTCTTATCATGCACCTATTTCCATTCATTTAAAGAATATCTCGTTATCTTTTCTTTTCATCCTTTTCTTCGTCGCAAATCATCGCACCTAGTGTGTTGTCGATTTACTTGATGTACTTACTTACTAGTATAATAGAAAGAATCATACAAATATCCATTAAATCATGTGACGTAATGTACAAATGCAGATAATTTAGATATGGCACGTCGTAGATCTTCGAGGAATTCCAGGTTCATGCACCCACACATGAGCAGAGTATAATGAAACTTCATAGTAAATGGTACATTATAAAAATATTAATTATAAAATATCCCATTACATAAAAATTAAAAAAAAAAAATTAGAAAATCATGCTTTTGACATACATACTCTTAGAAGGTTCAAATCGTCATGCAATTTCAACCACGACAAATGATATTCCATAGTGAAGCAGTGCCATAGTGAAGACCCATATAAAAAATGCACCATCACACTCATTATAACTTCCTTTGCCCAAGAAAGATCAAAATACTTTCAAATCCATGGGATATCACCTTCTTTCAAAAACTAAGAGGGACCAACCTATTATAGACATATCTAGAAACTACAACCCCAATCTCATATGTCCATAAACCAAGGGCTTCTAAGACCCTAAAAGCATTGTTTCAATTTCAGCTGATTACATCATCTCCCAGAAGTTATCCCTGAAAAACTACTTACAACTGGTCAAAAATGGACTATACAGACTGCTCAGTCCTAAGGGTGCGATGCATCTCACCTGCTACATGCAAAAAGTGCGATGCATACTGAAAATCCCTTATATAGGGTGTGATGAACGAGAGTAGACAAGTGGTAGAGGCAGTTGGCTAGGTGGAAACCTAGAGAATCTTCTAGAAACAACCCATTTGAGACTCGCCTCTCCGAATTCGCCCAGGGATGAGTAATAGATAATGAAATATCCAAGTGGAACCAAGAACTATTAGAGAAATGGCACTAATCAAAATCCCAAAAGCTGACTCACCCACCTGCAAATATCTATATATGGATCCCTCGTCCTAGAGATCCAGAGGCTGGAATTTTGTATTTTGTAAGGAAGTGCTGTTGGTTTCTCTGTGAAACATTGTATTGTTGGGTGATCTAAGCTTTTCATGAGGTGAAGAGGGCTTTCATGCTGGGAGGATGGCACTGGATCAGACAACTTGGTTGTAATCCTCTCTTCTACTACTTCTATCAATAAATCTATTTGAGTTTTCCTCCATATACTTGTATATCTATGAATCTTGTATTTGTGTATGCATTTTCACAGTTAATATATATCTAATCCTATATTGTTTATGGTTATATATCTCTATGCTTTGATGGTATTTTGTTGCTTTGACTCTACAGGTGTTCTTTGAAGTGGGACAAGTGAGAAAAGAGTGGCAAAAGCTCTATCAAAGGAGAGAGGAAACAAGGAGCCAAGTGAAAGACTAAGGTTGTTACTCCTTACTTCTCTCTCATCTATCTCTCATAAAGGAAAACACAAGTAACTTTAAATTGTTTGTTTCTAAGATAGCTACCCTTGTTAGTGGGACTAGTAGCACTGAATGGACACTAGTTTTCCTGATAGCAAAATGGTGACTCCACTGGGGAACGAATAGTTTGTTTTCATGTTTCTATTTGTTTGCTTTATAAACAACAAACGAATCCTGAAGTTAAGCCAGCTAGCCTTCGAACTGCTTTTTCTATGCAACTGCAAAGTAGATCAACACTGCTTCAGTAAATCTCTAGGTTAGTGTATGAGTTGAACATATGACTTGCAAACATCCTAAGTGCCCTGGTGGTAGCTCAAGTAATCTCATTAGATCAACCCCTATACTTTGTGTTTACTATTTATCATTAGCTCAGCCTAAATCCCTGAACTTATCTGCAAATTGTGAGTGAAAACCAAGATCAGTATCGTCCCTGGACCATTGCACTATCTCTCATTGGCAACCTGGATGCATCACACCTCCTGTGTGTTGCAGGTGAGATCCATCCCTGTTTCCCTGTGTTATAGGTGCGATGATTGACTGAGACTATTTCTGCCTCCAGATTTTGGTTTTTTCTTCATTGTCTTTAGCTTTATTTAGTACTTCTGTTGTCTATGATCAGAATATCACTATTGAGACTCTCTTCCTTTGCATTATTCAGCCTCCATTAATAAAGAATTGTGAATGTTTTTTATTTATTTTTCATGATTTACAGTTCTCCTTTGCAAACAGTGGCTTAATCGAACTGTCATTTTTTTATTTGAAAGTATCGCAAGTGTCATTTTCAGTCAAAGAAAAGAGTGTCGTAAAGTCTTCCTCTTTTAGATAGTCGATTACACTTTTGCCATTGTATTTGATTTGAGTCATCAATTCTTTGAAGTGTCGAAAGCAGTTTTCAAGTCGAAATTGAAAGTGTCGTCTTAATCTTCCTTTCATTTTGAAAAGAAACTGTTAAAGTGTCACTTTGAGGAAAGATAATTCAGATCTATACTTAGTTTTATTTTGTCATTCACACATTAAGGAAACTAAAAAAACAAATACATGCATGTGCATTTGCATTTAGACTGCATGTGGAAATTGATTTAGGACAGTGCATCTTAGTGTGTGCTATGTACTCTATGTTGAAAGAATTTTACTTCTCTTTCCTTAGTAGCTAGGATTTTCATTGCAAAAAGAAAGTAAACAACTGTCTATCATCTTAGATTGCATATTTAGGAAATTTATATCTACATCTTGCAGTGAACCTTAAAGGAAAACTTCTTAAGAAAGATCAACTATAAAATAAACTTCAATGAACATTAAAATGCTTTGGAACCTAACGACAACATGTAGAAGTCTAGGCTAGAGACGTATTCTAGCGTCGTCAAGCCTGGTAACTATCATTTTCATCGTAGGTTGGGTGTTTCCTCCTCTTTGATATGACAAGTGCCAGTACAGACTTGTGCTTCCATGTACCGTCGAGTATATATTGGGAGACTACAATAGGCTATATCCTTTATCCTGAGGAAGCCGTGTCTACCACCCTATTGATAGCAATGCACTGAACACGGCATTCGGGAAGATTGGCTGTCATACCTTAAAATGTATTCTGTAGTTTTGCGATTGGTTTGGTAATCCCTCTGTCTACATTTCTAGAGTAGTCACTTTCATTCCTTTTTAGACTCCTTAAAAGAAAAGGTCCATCTGAGCAATTGTCACTTCAGGCTCATTAGAAATCAAAGGTGACTAGAGTCATCTTTAGCTTTTTCTTGACTCTAAAAAATTGAAAAAGCAAGTTGTGTCAAAGAATCATAAAATTAATTTAATTCGGAATAACATTTTCCCCTTTTTATTTTGAGTTGATCAAGTAATCCGTAATCGTGGAAGAAATTCAATCAAAACCCTGTCATTTGCGGAGACTAACGAGTCAACTCTCTTTGACTCTGGAAACGAAACCATTCCGGGCCAAGCGATCTCATTTAACTGGGTCAAAGTCTCCTGGTTTATTTGAAACTTGTGTTTCAACATCCTCCAAGACTCCAGTTACTCCAACTATTTCTGGTATTCCTGCCTCTACAGAAGAAGTTTCGCAGTTACAAGAGGACATTAGAACTAATCCTAGTGTAACGGTAAGCACTTCTATTCTTGAACCAGCTCCATCTAGGGCTGATTCAGAAGGTGTCACCCCCCCAACATTTGTCGCTGCAGAGTCTGTACCTTCTTTGGCACCAGAAATATTTTACGGACCTGAAGATCTACCTCTTCCACCTAGACTAATTGCTATAGAAGAGATTGTGGAGGATCTTCCATCCAGTACCCCATAGCATTTTGGAATTGGGATCCACCTATATCCTTCTACTACAGAACTTAGTCATCCTTCATCGCAAGTCCCTATAGAATCGCTAAGAAGTCTTTTGGATAGACTCGATATGTCTAAACAACCATCGACATCTAGGACTGTGTCATCTGACACAATAGCAACAGAACCTCCTACTGCTACTCTGAAATGTTTGTTGGTATACCATCTGTCCCAACTAGTTCTCAACCACTCAAGGAAGTCCACTCAGGGACTATTTCGACAGTATGGTCTGTTCCTATTTGTTTATCCGAAACCCTATCTGGAATCTCTTATGTTGAGTCTCAGCAAATTGATCCTTCGCAACAGTATCAATTTGGGCAGTCCAGTCTCCAAAGGCCAATTTTCCCTTTGAACACTGGATTGCCACCATATGGGGGGCAATATGCCTTTTCATTGTTCCCTCCGGGAGAACAACCATATGAGAGTTCACAACAAAATTTGGGTCAGGCTGGAATCACATCCAGTGGTTGAGTGCCAATACTGCCTCAACAGCCAAGAGCTGTATATTCTATACAACCAAATCAACCTGTGTCAAATATTCCCACTACACCAGCTATTGTGACAGTGTCACAAGTACAAGCGCTGCCTGTTGTATGTCAACCTCGAGTCTCTCAAGTCGTAATACAACAGCCTCTTATCTCCACGACTCAATCACAATCGCCGATTAGTGGATCCTTAACTGAAGCGACTTAGGCTCAAATGGATACTATAAACCCTCATCTTGGTCAAACATCCAGTATTGGGCAACAGCAAATGGTCTCACAGACATTGTTGGTGCAATATCAACAACCGCAATTCTAGCAAGCTTACCAAGGACATGAGCAACAAAGCTTTGCAGGTAATGGGTTGTTGTATATTCAAAATAGCTACCAACAATCATATTATAATGGTTATGCCCATCAACCTTATCAAAGTTATCAGTATCAACTACATTATGCTGGTATGCAAAGACCCACAGCTTAGGCGATCCCATCTTATCCTGGGTATGCTTCGCCAAACATGAATCAACAGTTTCCTTTGGTAGCAACTTTAGAATTACCAGATCTGAATCAGCTAACAAATGATCCAATTGCTTACACCCCTTGGTGGCCAGTGATTCCTCATAAACTTTCGTCAGATATTCCTAAATTCAATGGAATCTGGGTGAAGATCCATCAAATCATGTGATGACCTTTCATCTGTGGTGTTCGTCCAACACTCTCACTGATGATTCGATTAGGCTTCGCCTTTTTCAGAGAACGTTAACTGGTCTGGCGGCAAAATGGTACATCGAATTGCCTAGAGCTTCATTCGATAACTTCAGCACCCTTGCCACCACCTTTTTAACCCATTTTTTAGTTACCCATAAGGTACAAAACGAGAATGGAGCTTCTTACCAATTTTAAGCAGACGATAGCCACTCACATATCTGATCATATTCATGAGTGGCGGCATCAGTGTGGAATGGTAAAGGCATATGTTCTTGATTAGTTGTTAGCTGAATCCTTTATTAAGTCATTGTTACCTTCTATTACAAAATATGTGGCCAAGGTAGGAGTTGTCACTGAAGAGCAAGTCATTTCTCGTGTGCAATATCTAGACCTGATCTATACTCAGTCTGGCACACTCTATGACAAAATTCCTGATGCTCCTAGGCCCAAGTTTTCTGTTCCTCCTCCCACTAAATATAACAGGGACTTTCATGCTGGCGATGGTGTGATTGGCACCTCAAGTACGCAAACCGCGAAGGCTCCATCTGGTAAAGCCCTTGCAGTTTCCAGTAAAAAGGCAAATGACAAACTTCTTGCCTCGGAGGTTAATTCCGTGTCAACCAACAAAGGCAAAGAACTGAAGCAACCAGGGGGAAAGAAGAAAGGGAAAAGAAAAAAGAAGAAACAAGATGATTCATCTCCTGAAAAATCTTCTGAAAACCCTTTTGGGGAAAATCAACCTAATCAGCCATGTCACATATGTGATGAATACCATTAGACAAGAGATTGTCCACATAAAGCTGAGATTAAGAAGTTCTTTTAGAGTTCAAAAACCTCAGCGGTATTAACCAACCCATTTCCAAACCCAGAGAGCAATATAGTTGCTAGTGACAACGCTTCACCATCCCAACTGCTTATGTTGTCCATTTCGAAATAGCAAAATGATTCTTTGATGTCGACAAGGAATAAATATTATGGGAATCCACAGCTATCAAACAACAAGGCTACAGATCAACCTAGTAGTTCGACAACAAATTCAACCAAAGTTGTGCCACCCATCATTCCTGAGCTAATGATAAAGCCACCAAAGGGTGTAGTACACAAATTGACATTTAATCCTCGTGCCAGAGCAACAAAGAATTGTAATATAGTAGAGGATCTGGCCCAATCGCCATCCGCTATGTCAACACTTGAAGTACTACAAAATTGCCCCTCCCAAAAGCAGGCTCTATTATCAACAATAGGTGGGATTGACCCAACGGATTCCAATCTTGTGGCCTTTAATCATAAAGGATACGAACCTCAGTTACCAGCTCAACTCGCTTTCCTCATTCAATTGAAAGCCCTCAACAAAACTGTTCATCGAAAAATTATTGACGAGGAGGAATCTACATGCATTATGTGAATGAGTTGCTGGAAAAATTTAGGTTCACCACCCTTGTCGCAATCATCAACAACATTAAAAGAATTTGATGGATGAACATAAACCCCGTACGGGATTTTAAGTAACTTGCAAGTTGAACTGGGGGGAAAAAAAGTAGAAATTGATGTCGAACTTATCGATGGAAACCTCGATTACAACATCCTACTAGGAAGGCCCTAGATTTATGCTATGGCTACAGTTGTGTCAACATACTTTAGAAAGATTGCATTTCCTTTTCAAGGAGGAATTACAATCGTTGACCAACAAACCTTCCTCCCCAACAGTTCACAAGTTACAAGAAGCATCTCGATGATCCATGGAGGCTCTCAATCACTTCAAAATATCGGAGTATGCCTCCTACATTGATGGTTACTTTTGCTCTACCGCCTCCGATTAATCTGGTGGAAGTAGCCACGATGGATATCTACAATATGGTATCTTCTATATCTAAAAGGATTCAGAAGATTTCCGAACATGATGTTAACATGGATCATCACTAGGTATTGCCTCCAAGCCCAACAGAAACATTGTAGCAATCAATTTTCTTGGCATGGGCGGCAAACCCTAATCAACGCTCATCGAGTGTTTGGATAGATAGGTCTAAAGAATATGGTACCTCTTCAGATCCTTGGTTGCATGTAGATTCTACAGACGAAGGAATTGTTCAGTCAATGATGATAGGAGAGGCACCATGGGAAGATTACCGCCATCATTCCCATCTTCCAGATTACCACGAAGATTGTTCCAATGACCTTAACCATCCTTTAGTTTTTGATTTTCTATCAAATACTGTAAATACGGTGGATTCTGAGCGAAATCTGTCCAATATTAAAGAAACTTTTGCCATAAATATCTCGACCAAACTAGATGTTGTAGAGAATATTCATGTTGGCAAATCTTGTTCTTCTTTAGAACTACAAATATATTGCGCTCTCTTTCGTGAGTTTATATATGTATTTGCATGGTCATATGAAGAAATGCTAGGAATTGACTTGAGCATATTTAAACACGAAATTAAGATGTATCCAGATGTCAAACCGGTACGACAACGACTTCAGCAGGTGCACCTGAAGAAAGCCGTTGCGATCAAGGCGGAAGTTGGAAAACTTTTACATGCTAGTTTCGTTTACCTGGTTCCTCTCACTGATTGGGTATCGAACATTGTTCCTGTAATGAAAAAGCAGGGAATGATTAGAGTGTGCATCGACTACAGGGATGTAAATCAAGCTTGTCCAAAGGAAAACTACCCTACACCCTTCATCGACCAGATAATTAATAAATGCGCCGTATGTGAAATCTTTTGGTTTATGGATGGATTTTCCGGGTATAATCAAATAAATATTCACCCACAGGACCAGTCAAAGACTGCATTTATTTGTTCATGGGGCACATTCGCATACTGTAAGCTACCCTTCGGTTTAAAGAATGCAGGGGCAACTTTTTAGAGGGCTATGAATTATGCCTTCCATGACATCAGGAACGTCATTCAACCATATCTCAACAATCTTCTGGCTCATTCGCGAAAGCAAACTGATCATCCGCAATATTTTAGAGCTATATTTCTACGTTACCAACACTACAAGATACAACTCAATCCATACAAGTGTGTGTTTTGTGTCGTTTCTAGTCATTTACTTGGCTTTGGAGTTTCAAAGGAAGGGATTCGCCTCGACCCATGTAAGGTTCAGGCGATCATCGATATGCCTCCACCTTCAAATTTGCTTCAGATTTAGAAACTCCAAGGGAAAGTAAACTTTCTAAGGAGGTTCATTCCAAATTACGCCGAACTTGCTAAAGGTTATATGCATGTTTTGAAAAAAGAAGTGCCCTTCAACTGGGATCAGGTTGTGCAAGCTTCCTTTGATGCTCTAAATAAATCCCTAATAAAAGCATCATTAATGTACGCTCCTGACTATCAAACGGACTTGAACCTGTATGTAGCTATGGCAGATACGACCATCACAATGGTTTTAGTTCAAGAAGACAATGGAATCGAAAATCTTGTCTATTATTTAAGTGTAAACTTAAATGATATAGAAAGCAAGTACTCCTATGTTGAAAAGCTAGCTCTTGCAGCTGTTCAAGCAGTAGAGAGATTTTGACAATATATCCTCTTTCACAAAACTACCATTTTGTCAGATTGCATCTCTATGACTTACATATTGTCGCGTCAGTTACTTGGGGGCAAATATTTGAAATGGATAGCTATTTTGCAAGAGTTTGATTTGGAATTTGTGAAATCCAAATCAAAGAAATATCTAGTTTTCACAGAGTTACTATGCGACTTCCCATCGTTGTCCAATAATTCAACATCCAAAGCATCAATCATGGATGAATCTTTGTTTCTAATATCATTAAGTGATCTGTGGTATGGAGATATAATCATCTATCTCAAAACCCAAACATATAGGCTTAATACCTCTCGCTCAGAACAACGACGTGCTTGATACCAAGCAAAAGACTAAATGATCATCGGTGATACACTTTACCACCGTGGTATCGATACAGTTCTGCAAAGGTGCCTCACCCATGAGGAGGCCGAAAAAGTCCTGAATGATTGTCATTCAGGAATGTGTGGGGGGCATCAATCTGGTTATGATACGACACAAAATATTTTACAAGCAGGTTACTTCTAGCCAACAATGTTCAAAGATTGCATAACCGCAGTCATAAGTTGCTATCCTTGTCAAATCTTTGACCACAAAACAAGAATACCACCCACACCTTTGCATCCACTAGTTGCAGTTGGGTCATTCGCCAAATGGGGCATAGATTTCATGACATGTAACCCTGCCTTGGCAGAGGGGCATGGGTATATCATAGTCGCAGTTGACTATTTTACGAAATGGGCCAAGGCGATTCCTACGTTAAACAATAGTGGTGAAATGGTTACTCTTTCCTTTTTTAATCATGTAGTCTCCAGATTCGGTGTTCCACAAGCTATAGTCACAGACCATGGATCACATTTCCGCAATCACATGATGATTGAATTGGCTGCCAAATTAGGATTGTCCCATGACAGTTCCACTCCATATTATCTGCAAGCTAATGGACAAGTTGAGGTGATCAACAAAGTCGTGAAGCACATGCTGCAAAGGATGAATGGAGTCCATAAACAGAGTTGGAACCTTATCCTATACTCATCCTTGTGGGCATACTGAACATTGGTCAGAAATGCAATCGGATTTACACCCTTTCAGCTGGTGTATGGCCTGGAAGCATTCTTACAGATTCAGTGTGATATTTCATCTCTCAAGCTTGCAGTCGACCTTCTCCCTAGAACTTTAGAGGAAGAGGCTCATTTCTTGGAACTAATCCAATTAGATGAAACTCGTTGTAATGCTGCCTTGGCTAACGAAGCTCATAAGAAACGAGTCAAGGCGCAGTTTGACAAGAATATCAAACCTCGTGTATTCTCAGAAGGCGACCTGGTCTTACTTTACGATCAGGAATCTGGTAAATTAGGAGCAGGTAAGTTACAATCATTGTGGATGGGTCCCTACATTGTTAAGCGAGTCTTAGCAAAAGGATCCTATGAGCTAGTAGATTATGATGGGACTCCACTGTGGCAACCCAAAAACAGGTTGTACCTTAAGCATTACTATGCTTGACTAAGTGTAGTAATCTCTCTATATGCTTTTGTTACATTTTTGTTTTTGTCAAGAGTGATTGTTTTGGTTAGGTAATCCACTTTTTCATTTGTTGCAGATGTCAAAACTATTGGAATCATTTGTTGGATACGCTGACGGAGCTAGTCATAGTATGTGGAACCTATCTTCTGCAGCCTGGGCCATTTTTGATCCAAGCGACGAGTTAGTGAGTTTCAGAGGAGTATGTATTGGTCGATCAACGAACAACATCGCTGAGTATAAGGCATTGATATAACTTCTCTCTGATGCCATTGTACATGGCATATGCCGACTTGTTGTCAGGCTAGACTCATAACTCATCATCCTACAGCTTACCGGCATCTATTCTATTCGGAATCTAGCTATACGTCATATGTTCCTAAGGGTCAAGATTTTGGAAAGGCAGTGTGATTCTATTCAATATCAAAACATTTCCAAAAACTTGAACACATTAGATGGTTCATTAGCAAATTATGTGTTATAAAAAGAAGCATTTCATCAAAATTTGCATCAGGATCATATAACTTAACCGAAATAAAGCTTCGAAAATAAAAAATATATATAATTGTTTATAAGTTTTTACAAAATGTTCTGTGTCCAGGACAAAATCGGTCACATGACCCAAAAACTCAAAAATGCAGGAAAACACCCTAGACTAATGGTGCTGGTGATAACAATTCACCACCTATGTGATCATACGTAAGAGCCTAGTCCATCGACTTAGCATGCTAGTAGTATGGTGCTGTAATCTCAAAGGTAAATTGTCGGTCCTCACATTTGGAATACCGAGGGTGAGGCCCTTGATCTAATCATGTAATACTGCAAGGGTCTTGGCTACATCCAAATCACAAAGGACAACCCTTCCTATAGCCTCTCCTATTGGAACAACAGTTGCTACCCTCGGGCGCATTGCTGGTCACACTAGTCCAATATCTGTACGAATACATGAGTTTTGATTAGTCTTGATAACATTTAAAAAACACAAGAACATTATAAAATCAATAAATAGAGACATGGTCAGAGATTTTTACCTATGACACCCCAATGCTCACCAGTCTGCAGCACCAAATCTGGGTCACCCCGGAAATCCATCCCGACATATGGATACTCAACATAAACCATTTGTTGATGGTTGAACCACTCAAAGAAGGCATCAGAGAATGAAATATGTGATTTACCAGCATGTATGGCCATAATATCAACCTATCTCTACATCCGTGGTTCTATCACTGTTAGCACTTCAAGTGAAATGTACTGTGGCTACATCAGTGGGATCTTCTCCAAGGCGAAAGTAGTCAGAATAGAACAATAACCAAAGTTCTTGGATCTTCCGTTATTCACCTTGGTAAGCTGTTATTTTATCACTGGAAGTACTACATCACACCAGTTGAATACCTTTGGTTCAAGACATTCCAAGGCATATTGCATATAGGACCTGTTGGCTAAGTGAAGAGTCGCGCTACCAGCTAATCTAGGAAAGGTAAACAAGATAGTCCTCAAGGATCGGTTAGTGACATCTCAGATACTGATCTTGTTGTCCCTGCTTGGCTGAGATCCATCTCTACATAATCGGCGAATATAATCCCTCACGGATTCACCCCCATGGGCGGATCCTGATATTGAGAGAAGGGCACCATGCCTCGATAAACAGGTTAAGAAGTAGACATCCTCAACAGTTCAAGGGATAGATTTACCTCTAATCTAGAACACTTGGTTGGTAGGATCCCATGCATCGAGAAGATATTCCAACAAATTGATTTGTTGCCTCATACTGGATATGCCGAAGAATTTGAGAAAGCCACAGTTCCACAATGTAGTCACCATAACTGGATCATGTAGGGAAATCATATCCTCCTCTTCATGCTCACGTTCACGCCATGTAATGACCATGTTGCTCCGATGAATCTCTGAAAGACAAATAAGAGAAGTATTAGGATCCTGATTTGGGCAAAAACAAGCAAAATTTCCATGAAAAATCAGTGCATAAACTTTCCTCCTAGTTGTGTACCAGGTGGGATGCATATTGACTAGCCAATGTCCAGTTCAGTATGCATCACACCTTTCGATGCGTACTAGGTGCGATGGGGAGAGAACGAAATTTTCAAACCCTAGAGGCTTAGAAAGATAGGAAAACATGCTTAGAATCAGAAAAGGAAAGAATGCAATTAAAGAGATCAGGGTTAGCTCCTACCTGGTCTAGATGGTGTCGAAAATAGTCCATAGAATCTCCTAGAATCAGTTGATGAAAATTGAGGGGGAAAAACACCTCCAGAGCTCCAACAATCCCAAATTTGAATGAAATGGTAAAATGAGAGGTAAAAACTACTTTTATGTTACTGTTCACGTAATTCAAGTAATATATTATTGTTTAAATCGTTCTTCAAGCGTGTATTTACATTTATAATAAGTTTGATGGAGCAATTGAACAGGTAGTATGACCATAAAGAGAACATAGTGTTAATGGTGAACCGAACATCTCTGACTATTATCATGAGCAATGTTTCTGCAAAGTTCAAGCTTGTTAAAAAAAATAAACCTAGTTATGAGCATATGTTTCCCCAGAGTTCAAGCTCGTTAAAAAATGAACCCACTTTTGGTAAATAACCTTTGTTATCTCATTACTATCAGCTTTTGAGCCTTGGTCGTGTTCTTAACATCACCTCCACTTTTTAGCTGATCATCTGCCTCCACTTGATTGTTTACCCTTTTGAGGAATAGTTGCGACAAGTGATTCTGTTAGCCATCTTCTTTACACTACTATGATTGAAAAGTTCCAAACCTTACCTGGAACCAACTGCCATCCGAAAATATCACTCGTTCCTAAAAAACAAGTCTCCTTTAAACCCTTTTCAGACTCATTAAATATGAGAAGATTGTCGAGCATTCTAGCTCGTTAAAGTGTTTGGAAGTAACAAGTCTCCTTTAAACCCTTTTCAGACTTGTTAAATATGAAAAGATTGTCAAGAATTCCAGCTCGTTAAAGTGTTTGGAAGTAACGAGTCTCTTTTAAGCTCTTTTTAGACTCGTAAAATATAAAAATATTGCTGAGAAATTCGCCTCTCCAGCTCGTTAAAGTGATTGGAAGTCCCATCCTTCCTCTATATTTTAATATTTTTGGACTCGAGGGATCACTACACAAAAATATCAAGCACGTGTCTTTTTTGGCTCGTTAAAGTGATCGGAAAAGTCATCCCTTTCGTATTATTTTATAGTTTTTCAGACTTAAGGGATTATACTACGAAAAAGGATTACTAGAGTTTCCTTTCCATCTCTTTTCAGACTCTCTAAAACTAAAAAGGAAAAAGTTATATTTTTCATTAAACTCATTAAAACAATAGCGCCAAACTTGTCCATTACAGAAAAGAGCGAGTTTCACTATCGCTAGGCTCGCTAAAACATAGCAGCAGGTTTGCCAGAACGGAAAATTATAGAGCAAGCATATGTTATCCTCTTCAAGCTTGACAAAAATAACGAGGTACTGGTCAGCAATGACTAGGGAAAAATTGGGAAGAAAACTTGAAGAACTTCATTGGTAGCAGGTCGCTCTTGAACATGACACTTTCACTCCATCACCATGATTGATTTAGGATGGTTTATTGTGTTCACCGGTCATATCACCATTGGTCCTCAATACCATCCATTTTTTGGGTTAATGCTATCAATCCATTTTAGTGTTGCTGATATGTTCAAGAGAAGTCGCTCAGAGAATTCACCAACCTAGCTTATGCCTCATCCACTGCAATGCCTTCACGCTCCATTCTTTCATGACCACCACCCTGAACCTTGTATCATCAGATCGTTTTCACCTCCACAAAATCATTTGCTTTGTTCCGTGTCGTAGATGTGGGATTCATTAAGGCCCTCCTACGACGGGTCACTTCTTGTCAACATCGGCTCATTATACAAGAAGTTGACTTAGGAACAACCCTTTCAATACTTTGAAGCTTGCATGCCTCAATGGCAAGTCTCTCACTTCCAGCGACAGGTATACATCAATGGCCTTCGACTGAAAGATTTTACGTGGTGTTCAACATCGACTCATGTATTCACACCACGTGAATTATACTGGAGTACCTTGAGGGTCATCATCATTATCGGTGATTCCTCTTGTGTCTATTAACAACTTACATCATTGGCTGGTAATCAGGTGATGTCTTTCTATGTTATACATCAGAACATCTTTTCACATGGATCGACTTGTACTTCAGGCAAAGATTGAATGAGTTTGAAGACCCCAGATCTAGTTTCATCAATCTAGGCTATGATATATTGAGGAAAATGAAGACATCAAATGTACATCATGGTTGCACAGAAAATCATCCAAGCCAAAGGATGATGGCTCTACCAGAATCATCAGTCTGTCACACAGACAATTGTATATCATATGTACATGAAAATGAATTTATAAAGCTTAGCATGGGAATGCCCGCCTCAGCTAGATCATGAAAATATTATGAAGATAATGTATCATATTGTCTCTTATTACAAGTCACCTTCCAGTTCGAAAAACCTCGGATCCTCATGATAAAGCATTTCACCCGACATCAGAAGATTTACAACCTCGTGCTTTAGGGGGCCACTGTTATAGAAATATTTGGGCACTGCAACCCAAATCTCATATGTCCATAAACCAAGGGCTTCTAAGCCCCTAAAAGTGTTGTTTCATACCCTAAAGGAACAAGGTTAGCTGATTACATCATCTCCCAGAAGTTCTCCCTGAAAAACTACTCAGAATTGGTTAAAACGGGACCATACAGACTGCTCAATGCTAAGGGTGTGATGCATCTCACTTGCTACATGTAAAAAGTGGGATGCATACTGAAAATCCTTTCTGTAGCGTGCGATGAGCGAGAGCAGACAAATGGGAAAGGCAATTTGCTAGGTGGAAACCTAGAGAATCTTCTAGAAACTCCCCATTTGACACTTGCCTCTCTGAATTCACCCAAGGATGAGTAAGAGATCATGAAATATCCAAGTGGAACCAAGAAATATCAGAGAAATGACACTAATCAAAATCCCAGAAGCTAACTCACCCACCTACAAATATCTATATATGGATCTCTTATCCTAGAAATCCAGAGGCTAGAATTTTGTATTTTGTAAGGAGGTGTTGATGGTTTCTTTGTGAAACATTGTATTGTTGGGTGATATAAGCTTTTCATGAGGTGAAGAGGGCTTTCATGTTGGGAGGATGGTGCTGGATCAGACATCTTGGTTGTAATCCTCTCTTCTACTATTTCTATCAATAAAGCAATTTGAGCTTTCCTCCATATACTTGTATATCTCTGAATCTTGTATTTGTGTATGCATTTGCATGGTTAATATATATCTGATCCTATATTGTTTATGGTTATAGATCTCTATGCTTTGATGGTATTTTTCTGCTTTGACTCTACAGGTGTTCTTTGAAGCGGGACAAGTGAGAAAAGAGTGGCGAAAGCTCTATCAAAGGAGAGAGGAAAGAAGTAAGGAGGCAAGCAAAAGACTGAGGTTGGTACTCCTTACTTCTCTCTCATCTATCTCTCATAAAGGAAAACACAAGTAACTTTAAATTGTTTGTTTCTAATATAGTTACCCGTCTTAGTGGGACTATCAGCTCTGAATTGACACTAGATTTCCCGATAACACAACCTCTCCTCTAGTTTCTTGTCTTGGCCAATGTGTCCTTTTGTTTTCTCAATAAACAAAATCTCTCCTAACAACCAATATGTCACTTTATTCGATGATATGTCCCTCCATAAAGAAGATGAAACAATTTTAAATATAAATATGGGATCTATAAGTGGGATATCTTATGATGCTCCCAACATGGGAGCTCATAAAAGATAGATTTCCTTTTCATCCCAATGGGAAATTTTTTCACCATAAGTGTCGAAGAATTATGGATCATCAAACATAGGTTCCTCACTTGAATAAAACATTTATGCAAACTCCTTCTCCTTCTCTCTCTCATATTCTCTAAGCCATCTAGTCAGTGTCATTATTGCATGCCTTTGGGTTCTCTCTGGTTTCTATTTTGTAACAGTATTCTTCTGGGAGGAATACCCTAGACTAGTCATATGCTAGATTTTGTAGGTGGTCAGACCACCTAGCCTTCTGAGAATGTCAACAAGATTTACATCCATGATAGCCTCTTATTACAAGACTTGCAAAATTATTGTATACATGATGGCATATTAGCAACCATGAAGATTTGGAAAATTGCGATGAATTAAATTAATATGTGAAACAATACTGTTACTAAAAATATTAATAAGAATTTAATTTACTAGAGAAAACCCCTAAGCTTGGATAATCATTTATGGTGTAAGCCCATATTCCATGCAACATAAAGCTCATCTTTGTTGAGATGGGTATTGATACATCATACACATGTATCCCTTCCCATAATTCCTTCAATTCATCTACCAATGACTATAAGTAGACAACCATGCTCTTCACTTGTTTCTACCATGGAATATGAAAGCCAACATAATATGTTCATTCTTCATGGATAACCTTGGGGGATATTTTTATTGATGACTACTACATGACAAAAAAAATAGTTAGTGTTTTGGAGGGAATATGGGTTAACACCATCCATGGCTATACTGAGTCTTAGACTTTTTGATTCATCCTTGATTTGTTTAGGCCATGTATCCTCTATATTCTTCATGGCTATTGGATCTATTGGGATTCGCATAAATCCTAACTCACTTCTGTGTCAGGGATGCCATCCCTACAACATAGCTAATTCTTTTGAACGAAAGAGGATTTGAATCCTGGGATTATAAGCACATGCCTCAATATATTATGACAAGGACCATATGATTTACCACTTTTTTTTTAAATCTATTGTACCTATCATGCCCACATTTTGGACACATCTCTTTGTTTTCATATTCTCCTCTATATAGAATACAATCATTCATAAATGCATGATATGATATCTACTCAACACCCAACATTTTCAACAACTGATTTTCCTCTTTGCAGCTGCTCGAGAAGACATGATCACTTAGAAGAACCTTATCTTTGAATATCATATAGGTTTTAGGGAACATAATTGTATAATGTCAATATTTAACATTCATAAATAAACCATTTTAAAATTTGATTATGTGACAAAATATATGAAACTTTATCAGTAATGCAAGTTAATTACCTCAATATTGTTGAGAAACATGTATTTGACATGCCAAGCTTTACTTTCATGTCGTACAATGTTATGAAACCAGCTCAAGAAAAAGATATAAAAGATAGATCAACGCCTTAGAATTCAGCCTCTTCGAGGGGGCAACCTCCTTTAAATTACATAAACGAACAATTCTTGGATGATTCAAATGACAAAACCTCCTTTCTTTATATAGGAGTCTAAGGAGTCACAATATAATCCAGCCGACCTAACAATAATAATATAAAGCCACAAAAATAAAAATAGAGGGATTCTATGGGGCACAATAATAACAATATGGGGGCAATAGGGGCACAACAATATTAATAAGGGGTATAACTACAATAGTAATGGGGTAATCACTAGTATTATAGAGACCCAACATGCCCCTCTCCTTCAAAAAAGTGTTGTCCTCAACGATTGAGTAGTTCTGGATACTTCTGCATAAAATTCTCATCCTTCCATGTGGAATCTTCAGCGGATAAGTTCTTCCACTCTATAAGATACTTTGAAATTGATCGATTTCATAGCTGTCGAGTTCTTGTTTCTGTGATTGCTTCTGGTTCCAATATAATTTTTCCTTCCTCATCAAGTTCTAGCAATATTGTTTGAATTGGGAGCTTGTTGCCTATAACCTTCTTTAAACATGAAACATGGAAAACTGGGTGCAATCGAGAAGCTGCAGGAAGCTCCAATTTGTATGCCATAGTACCAATCTTTTGCAACACCTTGTACGGACCATAATACCTTGGTGATAATTTATTATCCTTCTTAGCATGCTTGAGGGATATTTTCTTATATGGTTGTAGCCGTAGGAATACCCAATCACCTACATCAAAACTTCTTTCACTGCGATGTTGATATGCCTGTTGTTTCATTCTATTTTGTGCCAGCACGAGGTTATCCTTTAAGAGTTGGAGGATTTGTTGTTGATGTTCGATGTGATGTTCCACTGCCTGAACCTTAGAATTCTGTCTTAGATATGATGTTATGGATGGTGGTTGATACCCATAAAGTGCCATAAATGGGGTCATTTTTGTTGCTGTATGGAAGGAAGTGTTATACCACCATTCAGCCAGAGGAAACCACTTGACCCATTGTGTTTGTTTATCAGATACAAAGCAACAAAGATATCCTTCTAAACATTTTTTTACTATCTCAGTTTTCCCATTAGATTGAGGATGATAAGATGAGCTATGAGCTAACTGAGTACCAAGACAAGAAAATAATTCTGTCCAAAAATTTCCAGTGAAAATGGGATCTCTGTCACTTACAATAATCTTTGGGTTTCCATGTAGCTTTTGAATTGTTTCCATAAATGCAGTAGAAACTGTACTGGCTTTAAATGGATGTGATAATGCACAAAAGTGTGCATACTTGGTAAGTCTGTCAACTACCACCATGATGACACTCTTTCCCTCAGACTTGGGTAAACCTGTGATAAAATCCATTGAAACCTCCTCCCAACGTTGGCTTGGAATGGATAAAGGTTGTAATAGACTCGGTGTCTTAATTGTTTCAACTTTATTTTGTTGGCAAACCAAATATTCCGCCACAAACTTTTGAATATTTGATTTAAGGCCATCCCAAAAAAATTCCTTCTTAACCCTGTGGTAAGTTTTTAAAAATCCTGAGTGCCCTCCTAAGGGAGAAGTGTGCAGTTCCATAAGAATCTTTTGTTTTAGCTGGGAATTCTTACAGAGGTATAAGCGATCTTTGTACCATAATGAATCATTTTGCCAACTAAATGTATCAGATGTACTGGAATCTTGTTGTAACTTTTGAATAAGTGCCCACACTTCTTCGTCATTCTTCCATTCCTCCCTTGCTTCGTTTATCCAATCTGGTTGGATAATAGAAATGGCGCACACCAATGCTTCCACATCCTCATCCTTTCTTGAGAGTGCATCTGCCACCACATTTTTCTTCCCTTTTTTGTAGATGATTTCAAAGTCATAACCCAACATCTTTGGGACCCACTTTTGTTTCTCTTCAGAGGATAATCTTTGTTCTAAAAAGTATTTAAGACTATCATGATCCATTTTTACCTTAAAGTGTCTTCCCATTAGGTAGGGTCTCCATTTCTTAAGTGCATGGAGTATTGCCAACATTTCCTTCTCATAAATAGCTTTGCTTAAAAACTTTCCCTTGATTGGACGACTTTCCAAAGCAATGGGTCTTTCATCTTGCATTAGAATAGCACCAATTCCATGTCCTGAAGCATCACATTCCACAATAAATGTTTTTGTGAAGTTCGGTGTAGCTAAGACCGGTGCTTGGCACATTGCCTCTTTAAGATGTTCAAAGGCCTTTGTTGCTTCCGGAGTCCATAAAAATGCATCTTTCTTCAATAATGTTGTTAGAGGTGCTGCTATTCTCCCATAATTCTTAACAAACTTGTGATAATACCCTGTCAACCCGAGAAATCCTCGCAGATGCTTTATGGATGTGGGGATTTTCCATTCCTTAATGGCTTTAATTTTGCTAGGGTCTACCTTAACTCCTTCATGAGATACAATATGACCCAGATATTCCACCTTCTGGACTCCAAAGAAACATTTGGATCTTTTTGCATATAATTGCTTCTCCTCCAATAGTTGTAGCACCCTGTCAACATGTTTAACATGATCCTTCCAAGACTTGCTATAGATTAGTATATCATCAAAAAATACTAACACAAATTTTCTAAGGAATGGCTTGCAAATTGAATTCATCAAACCTTGAAATGTTTAAGGTGCATTGGTAAGGCGAAAAGGCATGACCAAAAATTCATAATGACCCTCATGAGTTCTAAATTCTGTTTTCGGAATGTCTTCAATCTTCATTCTGATTTGATGATATCCTGAACGAAGATCCAACTTGGTGAAGTAAATTGATCGATGCAATTCATCCAGTAATTCATCAATGACAGGAATGGGGAACTTATCTTTAATAGTGAGCTTGTTGAGATCCCTATAATCCAGACAAATGCATCATGATCCATCCTTCTTGTGCACCAATACTACTGGAGCAGAGAAAGAACTTTGACTTGGTTGAATTATACCAGCCTCTAGCATTTCTGCAACCATACGTTCAATTTCACTCTTTTGGACATAAGGATATCTGTACGGCCTGATGTTTGGAGGAACACTTCCTGGAATCAGATGAATAGCATGATAATGATCATGCATAGGTGGGAGACCTTTGGGAGTCTCAAATACCTTGGAATGATTGTCCAGGACATTTTGGAGATCTGGAGAAATAGATGATTCCAATGTGGAAACATCTAGCGAACATAATTGTGCACTTTGCTCCTTTTTTAGAAGCTTTGTCATACCATTATTGCTAATTATCTTTCCTGGTTTCCCTGCAATACCCCTTAATTCAAATTCCTTTCCTTCCGTAGAAAATTTGATGAAAATTTCTTGAAAATTAAAAGCTATTGTACCCAAGGATTGTAGCCATTGGACTCCTAGTACAACATGAGCACCTCCCATTGGAATGGAAATCATTGGGATAGTCAATACATATTCTCCCATGGATAGCTTGATATTATGGCACTTTCCAGAGCAATTTATTGTTCCTCCATTTGCAATCATCACTTGACACTCTGGTGCTGGATGTAGGAAGCAATTCAATTATTTTGCTACCTTACAATGAATAAAATTGTGAGTGCTTCCTGAATCAATCAACATTATTACCTTTTTCTTCTTGATTTGTCCTTCTATCATGATGGTTTGAGGAGTGGTAATCCCCACCAATGCATTACAAGATATGGTCGGATTTATTTGTTCTTCATCTAGGCTTTGTTCCTGGAATATATCCTCTTTTTTTAGCTTTCTTGCTCCTTTTCTTCTTCATCTTCACAATCTATGTAGAATAATTTCTTCTCAGCACACTTATGACCTTTAGTGTATTTTCTATCACAACTGTAACAAAGCCCTTTTGCTCTTTTTCCTTCCAATTGTTGTGGTGTCAAACTTATAGGTTGTGGAAGACTAGGGGCAACAACACTTCCATCTTTATAGTTGTGAGTGGTATGCTTCCTGGTTGCCATAATTTTGCTTTCCATTTTTCTTGCTAACCTGAATGCCTTCTCTAATGAATCAGGTTCCCAAAGTCGAACATCATGTTGGATATTATCCTTTAAAGACCTATGAACACATCAATCCTATGCTCCTTTGGAATATCTTTTACCCTTATGTTCAATTTTTGGAACTCCTCAATGTGCTCCATTATTGAACCCTTTTGTTTGAGACTTATCAATTGGCTTAAAAAAGTGTTGCTTTTTGTATCCTCATGATGTGCTATCAATTCTTCCGTAAAAATTGCCCAAGTGATAAATTGTTTAAGAGAGCAAAGCCATTGATACCATACAAACTGATTTGGTTCCAAATATAAAGTTGCCATACGTACCTTTTGTGTGTTTTGCACATTATTGAGATCGAAGAATTGCTCCATCTGTAATATCCATGTGGCGGGATCCTTGCCATCAAACTTCCTCATATCGATTTTTGGAATATGGTGGGTCTTCGATCGCACATTAGAGTCTATGATATCATGATTTACATTTCTTTTGTTCGCATCATGAGTTTCCTTTACTACCTTTTCACCATTAGTAAGTATTTCTTGTAGAAAATTTGTCAAATCTGTCTTCAAATCTGCCATGCCTGTCTTCAAATTTGTGTTCAAATCTATATTCAAATTGTCCATCTTAGCTTCCATGCCATTCATCTTAGCTTCCACACCATTTATCTTAGCTTCTGTTAACTTTTGTGAGCGTGACATTTGTTGCACTTGTTCTTGTAATTTTGATATATCATGTAGCATTTCTTCTTCTTCTTCATGAGTCATGCTAGAGCTTTCAGGTTCCTTACTAGGTGTTTGCATTTTATTTCCTTGGGGCATCAGTTATTGATAATAATGCTCTATTATTCCCTTTGAATTCCTTCAAAATAAATTTTCAAACCAAGCTTAGCAAAAATTTAAGAAAATCTACACACCTTTTTTCACTTTGTAGGAGTTCGATATTGCCTCTGATGTATCTCTGTACTTTCCAATCATATAGTTCTGAATTGGTGACCTACAGTAGCCCTTTGCGTCCTCTTTCCAATGCCAGAAGTCTGACCCAAATTGGATTCTCCAAGGAAGAGTTATGTGAAATCTCCCACAATGACTTGACTATAGACTAGTTCAGTAGAGCGAACTTGTACGACGTGCCACGAGTCACTGTTTCAACCTTTGGATTTGAAAAATGCATACAAGAAACTAAAGTCTGTCCTCTTTCTATACCTTTTTACGAAATTTCAATCCGACCCCCAGAGAGAACGTTATGACGATTTTCCCCAGGTCACCTGTTTGGAATGTAATTCAGGAGTCTGCAAGAAGACCAACTTCCTTAGATCATATCTCCTCAAATATAGCGCGAAAAGCTCTGAAATTCGGACCCAAGATTCAACACGATTGCTTATCAAATGGGTTTTTTTGTGACTTCTGAAACATCACAGATAAAAATTTATAGTGAAAATGCCACGATGACCTGTTTGGAGCAGCGAAACCCTAGAATCCAAAGCTCTAATACCAAATGTTATGAAACCAACTCAAGAAAAAGATAGAAAAGATAGATCAACGCCTTAGAATTCAGCCTCTTCAAGGGGGAAACCTCCTTTACATTACATAAATGAACAATTCTTGGATGATTCAAATGACAAAACATCCTTTCTATATATATGAGTCTAAGGAGTCACAATATAATCCAGCCGACCTAACAATAATAGTATAAAGCCACAAAAATAACAATAGAGGGATTCTATGGGGCATAGTAATAACAATATGGGGGCAATAGGGGCACAACAATATTAATAAGGGGTATAAATACAATAGTAATGGGGTAATCACTAGTATTATAGGGACCCAACATACAACAACATCATTGTCCCCAGGTGAGTAGACCTTGGCTTCCACCGGGTCAAAAGAGACAGGTGGTGGAAGTAGGTTTCAGGCTTTCGAATAAGGTATCACTGACCAGAGCGTCATCCCCTAGCTCATTGTTCTAGAATGCATCTAAAAACATTGTCTCCATGGAAGTTGTATCCCATAAGTAATGATCCATACCAACCTCTATTTGATTACCTCCTACAACGTCAAATTGTGATGAATAACTATTGTTGTTGTAGTCATTCCTAATTGGTGAATCTAGATGTAGTGGGAATTGAATAGGTGGTTGAATCAACCATTCTTTGTATGCTTCCTCTCTTATTCTTACTCTTAATGAAACCTTCTCTTGAGTTGACATTTTATTGGGGTTCTTAAGAAGATGGTAGGTGTGTTTCTCATCATCACTTGAATGATAATTTCAAAAAATATTGAACTTCATTAGTAAAATATCAATGATATTAATAAGCACATAAATGCAATTTCTTTGTTGAAAATACATTATACAAAACAATTATTACCATTGTTGATCCACGATTACGGGTGGAAGATGCCGTCTTTGAATTGGTACGGTGAAGAGGTTGTCCATTTTCATCTACTAGGTTTTTTCTATATGTTGATCCTCATAAGAGCTTCCAATGTTTTTTTAAAATAATATGGAGTAATATTTTTGACATCTGAACTTGATTCTGAATCAGGTTCCTGGAAATTTAGATACAATTTATTTTTTTATTTTATTTTTTTTCAGTCAAAAGAGAATCATTCTATTATCATGAGTGATTGTACAAAATTAAGCTGCATGGCCCCCTTAGATTCACTACAGACATAGGGGAGAGTGAGGGGTTCTAGATAACAGAAGATGGAACTAGATAACCATTATTTCGGATAAGCTTACTAGCCTTACATTACAAAAAGGTGACGAAAAAATAAGAACTTGAGATAAACATGTCACAAATGGTGGTGACGCGGAAGTCTAGGAGGACCTACATGGAATCCAACCCACTCATGCATATGGAAATCAATGTGCTTCCCATTTCATTATTTTACCCAAAATTTCAAGTGAGTTATTACCAAGAGATACATACCAAGAGAATTGTGTAGCAGTAGAATATTTTGGAGTAGCATAACCATTTAGAATATCAGAAGTTGTAATATATGGTCATTCACTCAAAAAATTGCATAGAAAAAATTTAAATTTTATTCTTTATTTTGCTAATATTAAATTTACAATTTATGTTAGGGTTTAATTTAAAGAGAGATAATTTACAAGAGAGGCATACTAAGAGCACTTTGGAGCTGCAAAATATTTTGGATCCACCTAAAGATCACAAGTTGAAAGGTATGACGATTCACTCAAAACTCTAGATAACAAAGATCTTAAATTTTACTATTAAAATATTTTACAATCTTTCTTAGATTTATATAAAAATAAAATAAATAATAAATAAATAAATTACTATTGATTTTACTAGTAAATTTTTTTACGATCTCCTTTCGTGTTTAAATTTAATTAAAATTCAGACAAAGAAAAAAAACTTAATATTTACCTTAAACCCATGCTTCTTCCTACAAAATTTCACCTTATGGTTTAACTTCCTCTACCACTTCACAATAAGGGTTTTTCAATTTAGGGATTTTATATTTAATGAGTTTGTGTACTTACTATATAGGGCATTTGACATGAAAAGTATGGGAATCAATTATTGAATTAGATCAAAACCCTATTGATTGTTTCCATTTTTTTTTAAACTATATGTTCCATGGTGCGCCCTTTGTAATATGATGCACTAGTGCTCCTTGTGTAATACAACACACTGCCATATTAGAACACTATCAATTATGTCTAGTTTGTTAAGTGTAATATAATTCACCGAGGCACGTCTTCCAAATATCACCGTTAAATAATTTCAATGTGTTTGTCCTTACAAATCACACCGTAGTAATTTAAAATTAATTTTCCATGATGTTGTGCCTCAACAGTTAAACAATTTGTGTGTTTAATGTTATAAATGCACCAATGTGTTTATTTAGATAAACACACTAATTACTAAATATTTTTTGGCTGAGAATTATTTGATTTATTTGTAAAATATATTTAATGACTTCTATATTGAATTCTACAGGTTGTATATTGATAAAAAAATGTCTCAATGGGTTTCGAGTAACAAAAATAATCATTGACACAGTAGCAATAGATTAAACAAAGAAGAGAAGGAAATTTATTTGTAAATTATTTACAAAATTAATATGTTTTAGCTAATATAAGTTTAACTAATATTGATTGGTTGGTTTGTGTCATATAGAGCGAAATAATGAACAAGATTGATAAAATTATTTCTAATCTAAGTGAAAAATAATGTAAAATCATTATAGAAATATGGTAGAGTGATGAATCAAGTGAATGAAACACTACTATTCAATATGTTTTTTTTTTTTTAATTTTCATTATTAATATTCTTAAGAATATTAGATAACATGTTTCAAACAATATACTAATTCATATATGATTAATGTTATACAGGGAGGAACAATGGCAGAAAATATCAATGTCCTTCTAAGAAAACAAAATTTATATAACATGTAAATAACGATGAATTGGTCCTTAACTCATCTGGAGTGGTGCTAGAAGTTAATAAAAAGGGGAAAAATTGTAAAGAACTATGAGGTATCTAGTGCAACGAATATATAGACGTACTTTCCACTTACTATACAAAAATCAATCAAGTTATTCCAAGAACCAAATTATAATGAAATTACAGGAAGAATTTCTAGAGCAATAGTTAATGAGACATGTCATAATTGCAATAGAAAAAAACATACAACAACAAAAAATAATCATTCAAAAGGTAATATTCCTAATTGTATAAAGTAATTTTATAGAATTATATGTATATATTACTACAAACCATTAATTTATTAATATCAATTTTTTTCTTATATTTAGTTTTCATATATCATTATAGAAACAGTTTATTACTTTTTTTAGGGAAAATATGAAAATCTCAAATGATCAACGGATTGATATGTGAAACATGACAATAGGAATGTCAAAAAAAGTGTATAGGGAGATGGTTAAAGAAATGGACATAATTTCATTACATGAGGAGCCATCTCAACAACAACGTGCTTCAAATGTATGTAATCATGATTGACTTTGTACATACAAAAAATTAATTTAGCATTAAATATTAGTTTTCAATTATTTTCTTATAGAAAAGAAAGCATGATGGAACTCATTCATCACATAAAATAGGACGACAAGGAAGAAAAGGGTTGATTTCAAAGCTTGTGAGTAATTGTTAATATTTTCTTATAATAACTCAAGGTTTCATTTTTGTATATTTTAAGTTGTTTTATAGAAACCATCATTGAATTCTTCAAGTAGGTGCTAACATACAAAGAAGAACCATCATAATAATTGATTTACATTGGGTTAAGTAATGGTTGAGTATATGCTGGCATATCAAAAATTAATTGTGGAGTTTGTAAGTATCTATGTTGTTTTACTTCTTTGAGTTTTTAATTAATAGAAGAAAAAAGTCATTTATACTAAATATATGGTTTATTATGGGGTATAAAACATGCAAGAAACAAAGTATGGAACTGCACCAATAGAAGAGGTGTTGAAAGAAGGCATGAGATTTGGTTTTGAAAGAATCTATATAATTCATGAGTCATTTCTTGCTATCAAACATTACTGTTCAATTTACATTATTGCATACTATTTATTTAAATTTTTATTATTCTTACCAATGTAGATACACTCATTACACTTCATTTTTATGTTTGTGATGAAACTATAAGATCAAGAAGATGAAAACAATGCAATATACAAAACATTCCTCCAAATAACCCTAGCCATGGAAGTAGCTCGACCACTAATAGTAGTTCCAGGGAAGAATGATGATCGATTTGGATATCAATGCAACCTATTATATTTTTTGAAATAATTGTTTGTGAAAATCAAACATTTTGCTTAAAGTAACAGACATAGTGTCCCAATTGAGAGACAAGCGGTTACCGATAGAAATCTCATTTTGTATGACAAATAGCCTCTTATTTATATATAATAAAATAAATTTTAATTTATTCTATTGTGTTGTCCAATGCCTCTATGAAATGATACACCACTCATTAAATATATGGATGATTACATATTATAATGAAGAGATGTGAAATCTCATAATATAACAAATTAGTCCAAAGATCATATACAAATGCAATAATCAAATTTTAATTTATATGAATATTGTTATAATATATATGTCAATTTTTTGATGAATATTGGATTTAAAAAATTACAATAATTGCACTGTCACAGGTTGATCTTAAAAAAAAGATAAAATTTCATTCAAAAAACTAGTTCATCTATAACATATAAAAGCACCAACACGCTATGTTATATAAAAGCATCATGAAGAAATATTCTTACGTGAGTGGTGCCTTTAATAAAATGAGAGAATTGGTGTGTTTATCCCTTCTAGCATTGGTCATGTTTACAATTAATTCCCCAGTGCATTGTAATTCTTAATGCACCAATGCTTTCATATAAATAGCTTCTAGGTCCTACAAAATATTATTTCTAGACCAATGCTTTAAGAGAATGAATAGAACTACTTCTTTTGTATAGCTAATGCACTTGGGCCTTTGTGCTAACGATACACATCAACGCTACAAGTTTGAAAAAGCACCGGGACAATGATTATTTTTTGTGTTCCCTAGTGTGATTCCTTAGAAGAATGTCCTAGGGATTTTGTATCTCTTAGCACCGGTGTGGTATATATTACACATTGGTATTCTTCACATTCAATGACTCGGCGATTTTAGTTATGTATGATTCCTAGTTATTTTATGTATGTAGCACACTGGTGCTTCTTGTTCCATCAAGTGCACCAAAAAAAAATATTCACTAGAACCTCCAGCTACCCAGATTTTTTGAATTGTAATGAAGTTCAATTTAAACCTTTATTAAAACCTCCACTATCCCAAATTAATGTCCTAGCGGATGCTTTTTTGACAAATTTTTTCCAATTGTATAATAGTAAAAACCTCCATTATAACCTATGCTAGAAGGCCTTTTACTTGCAGTGATTTGCCTTTGAAGTTGGGGTTTCATCGTCGACTACAACTATTTTGACTTTCACCTTGGAGCCTTGATCTTCAAAATATTTGTAAATAGCTTCCCACAAGCAATGTCTTCAATCCCTCATACAAAATGTATCTATAAATAATGCTGATCCTTGTGATTTCTCATCAATGGTTCCCTAATTGGGTGAACTAGTTGTTGTTTAGGGGCCTTCCTTTTCCCCTTGGATTTCTTCATTTCTTCTTGATGAGAGTAGTCAAAGCTCCCCTAGTAATTGCAGGGAGTTGGACGGTATGAGTGCAAGGAGGTCCTTACACTAGTTGACAGTTGGGTAGAGGTAGCTGCAAATAGGTAGAGTGTCAAGCCATAGAATAGTTTAAAATATTCAAGTTTAAATTACAATGGTCAATTCAAAGGATTTTAGAGGTGGGAAAACTAAGAGGAGATGCGTAGGAGAGACGTGGTAGAGTTCGATTAGGTGGCGAGAAAGGGAGGAGGGTGATGTCTTAAATAGTTTCTCATTCACCTACCACACTCACCTGATAGTGGTCTGAGTTGCTAACATGGTTTCCCCATTGACCTGATAGGTGGCAAACCAATTTTATCTCCTTAGATGAGGTGCCTAGGTAGACTTGGGGGCAAGGTTTTACCAGCTAGAATTCATCATAACTGTCGATTCATGCGACGTGTTTTTTTGACCTTGCATTTCCACTGGTAAGTGCTAGCTTAATGGATACACTTGTTACCCTAATGAATCTTATCCCAGGTGAATCCACTTCGTGATGGATAGTGATAGATTCCCCTAGGTCACCAATATTTACCCATTTACATTTGGAATGTGTGGGGAGTCCCACTTCCACTTGGTCACTCCCGTGCACTGAAAATAATGCTTCCCCAGTGGCCCATTCCACGTGACTCCTTCCATTCTAGGGTCTTCACCTTTTGGGTATGACTTGAATAAGATTTCTACTCTGTTAAGCTATAACATGGATGCCCTAGTGCCCTAGTCCTTGGAAGCCTGCTTTTTTGAAATGTAATTGGAAATTTTTATGGGATTCTGAAATTTCTCCATTACTTTCCTTCCCCCTAGAAAGCCTGACTCTCTGTTTAAATCCAATTTAAAATATGTTATCAGGTTCTAGGTTTCCGACCTCCTAGGTAAAATATCAGTTACATGATTCTATTAATAATGGGTCCTAGGTAATTGAAAAATCTTTTATCTATTGGTGAATCCCTAATGCGCAGCTCCTTTTTAAAATAACTCATGGCAAGGTTCCAGGATTTTTACTTATATAGGCCCAACTTTGACTTCCTCTATATTTTGAACCAGGAAGCCATTGGTAGACTTCTTTGTATCATTAGAAAGATCTTCTAGAGAAATTTCTAGATGAGTTGGTCTCATGTAGTCTTTGAGCTCATCTGATTCCATAAAAATGGATTCAAAAACTATACTATTTTTTACATCTTGATACTTCTTCTATATGAAAAATCAAAGGAAGGATGAGGAGGATACAACATCAACTCCAATTGGGCATAGTTTCTTGCTCGCAAGGTGATGATAACCTGCACACTAGTAGCCTTGTACTTGGGAATGGAGTCAAAACTAGGTATGTTCATATACTAAAAATTGAAAATCAAACAAAACACGCTGGTGTTTACAATGGAAGTGGGAATATATTTTTATTAAACAACATAAACTTTGAAATGGGAACTATAAACTCAAAATGGGAACTCTGGCCAAAAATCCCCGAAAAAACATCAAAAACAATGCTAAAAACGAAAAGTGTGTATACTGGACCGATGGTTTTTTTTAGGGTCAATTTTGAACATGTTTTAAAAATGGCAGTGAAAAGGAAAATTTCATGCAAAAAACACCCTGAAAATGAAAAGTGTTGATACTAGAATGATGTTACTTTTTATATCATCAATTTTCAACAATTTTAAAAAATGCTAGTAAAATCGAATTTTTATGTGCAAAGAAACAATTGTTTATGAGGAAAAACACACTAATGTTTTTGATAGAATAACATTTTTATTTATAAGTATAAATTCAACATGTTTTAGTAATGAACATAAAGATAAAACAATGGGATCTGAAATATATTAAAATTCTATTAGTTTTCATCCATCTTGTTAAACATATAATAACATCAAAGTAAAGATTGCTAAAATTATAATTGTTTTCAACCAAACATTAAATATACAAAAAAATGGAATTTTTTCAACCATAAAATTAAAAACCCATGACATTATGAACAAATTACATGACTAAATTAATCAAAATGTCATTATTTGTATATTGAATGAAACATACATTATATATGTAATTTAATGTTGCATTGTAGATATTCCGAACAATAAAAATCATCATAATCATGACATATAATCCAACAACATAAAAACGACTCATAACTTCTGTTTTAACACCATATGGAAATCAAAATTTTTATTTCAAGATACGATGCAAACATCAGTTATATAAACTGTCTTAGAAAATTATTCAAAATCACTCATATTTTCTTACACACCATCAGAATTCCCATCTTAAGATGAATGACCGGATGCAGACGAAGATGTTTGATATTCTTCTCTTTCATCAACTAGTGCCCCATCTGAGTCCATATGCATGCCCACCATTTCACGTTTCAAAGTTCTTCTGGATCTACGATTGGTTTCAGCAAACTCTTATCTCAACATTGTTCCTTCTGGTAACAACCTTTTCAGAATTTCTATCGTCTTGAAGCAAAGAGTTCCTCTCTTTGTTAAATTGAAGTCATAAACAAGTATGTCAACATCCTCCAATTTTAAAAGGTTTGTGCAGCAACGATTTATATTTGTACCCTTTCTTTTTCTATTTCCACCATTTGTTTGTCAATTACCATCTCTGGCTTATACACACCATTGAATGGGTGTGTATTTGTGGCATACCAATGTACTTCAACACCTGTAACATCCTCATTTTCTATAAAGACCTTTATAACCTAAGCAACCCAGAATGGACAATCATTGGGATCTCCATCTACTAGTACTACGATCATGCAACCCTCCTTAATATCATGTACTGAACCCATGTAAAGGTCTTCTATGGCTTCATGTTGTGCATGAGATCTTCTGGAACCAATATACATCTCTCTTTCCTCTGCCTGTGAAGAATTAATAATACGTTGAGATTGTTGTTGTTCAACAATGTTTATTTCCTCACATTTTGTGGCCAAATAAATGGATTTTTCAAAGGTATATCTTCAATTGTTGTTGTTGAAATGATATCACTTTGATTATTGAAAATTGACTCCCACCAAACTAAATCAGCAATGTCAAATTACTCATATGTATATCTAATACATTTTTTAATTTCTTCTAGGAAATCAGAATAATTTATATCTCTATTCTCTCTACGTGCATTGTGAACTTCACCAGCTAATTGTAATAAAAATATGTTGATGCAAATATTGGATGATCTGGAATGAACTTCAAAAATTCCAAACCTGATGATGGTGCCCATTCTGCAGTAGCTGAATACTTCATTAAGTTGTTCAATGAATTTCTCCTCACCATGCAATCCTAGAATAAAACTTCACATGTCAACAGTTTCTTCCAACACATCAAAAGTAGGCTCTAGCATGTATGATTTCTTAATACATTTAATGAATGATGGAAATCTCCCAACTTCCTTCCTCCCCAATGTGACTGAAAAACGACTGAACATCTGATCAATATGGTCATGAGTGTGTCCAACAAGAAGGAAACCAACTTTTGCCTTCTAAAAAATTCCTAATTCAACAAGCATGTTTAGATATCCAAAAACAACCTGATTTTTGTTTTCACGGCAAGTGTTGTCCAATTGTAGATACAAAAGTTCAGGAAGATTACTAGACCAATGAGAAAGCACATCATGAATTATGGTTATTATAAGATTTGCATCATTATGAATATTTGGAGCTGCGAAGCACACCCTTTGCAACATTTTCCCATTGAAGACCATACAACCGACCAAGTGATACTGAATAAAATTTTCCTCCTATAAATTTTTGGGTGTGGGAACAAAATGTGGTAGAAGTGTTTTCTTCTGGTCCATACCATCAATTATCAAACCCAAATATTTATTAAAATTATCATAACACTTCTTTGAATGCTTCTACAACTTTTTCCTTTCACTTGTTTGTTGTTTGTGATGCTCCTGAAGTTTTTTGACAATTGAATATACACAAGATAAAAGAAAACCATTAGCAAATACTTTTTCATAGTTGATGACTATATAATTTTAAAAGTTAATGTTACAAATGCTTACCTCTTTCTGACCCTTCACATTTGTTCCATTTTTATTTAAGAAATGCACATGCACTTCAAATCCCCATCCTTGTCTTCTTAGGAATACAGACATTGTTGATTTATTTCTTCCATACCTTCACAAAATATTGATATGTAATAAACCAACCATGTCCCTCAGCACCTTCTGCATATTCGTTGTATAAGTTGTAGATTTCTTGTCTTGAAAAATTATCTAGAATACGTATTGTCTCTCCATTTGGAATACACTCTCCATGCTTTGAAAATAAATATTTCATCCATGACATTGTAGTATTTGATAATGGCCCAAACTATCGTTTATGACGTACTTCTAAATAAAATGTGGGATCCTTTTCCAAATTTTCTTGGATTCTTGAGAGACGAAAACTACCCATTGAATGAAACATTTTGAAAGCCTTTCTACAGATAAATAAAGACCCAATATGATAATCATAATCTGGCAATGTGTATTGCATGAACCCAACTAAATATGAATTTTGCATTCCTTTGTTCATTGACAAATATCTCTTCCTTTTCTCTAATGCAAATTTGAAATCCATATTCAACCAATCTTTTTACAACATTCACTTGAAATGAGAGTGTTGATAGAACTTCTTCTCGTAAGATATTCTACTCTACCCCTTGCATAACTAGAACATCTTGCATTGATACGAAAAGGTCTGCTCCTAATCCTCGATACAATATTTTTTGGCAACATCTCCATCATTGGATCATCATTTGTATAAGCGTTTTCATCATCATTATGAGGAATGTTATCCACACTATGATCAGTTGTGCTTTTCAAATACTGACTTGGAGGATATTCTTCATCTTCCCCTTCTTTATTGCTACTGTCATAGTCCTTAGAATCATGACTAAATGGAAAATTTGACTCGATGTTTATTGGATATTCTTCCTCATGTGCATTGTCAATGCTGCTCTCATAGTCCATATAGTTAGGACTACATCGAAAGTGTGATTGTTTACTTACTGAAAATGCTACATCCTCTCCTTTGTCACTACTACTCTCATAGTCCTTAGGATTAGGGCTAAGTGCTTCATCCTATCCTTCATCACTACTGTTCTCATAGGCTATAGGATTAGGACTAAGAGGACACCATGACACTCCATTCTTTTGAAATTTTTCATCACTGCTGCTCTCATAGTCCATAGGATTAGGACTAAGTGGACACTATGACACTCCATTATTTTCAAATTTGTCATCATACTCTTCATCACTTCTGCTCTCATAGTCCATTGGATGATGACTAAGAGGACAACGTGACACTCCATTCTTTTGAAATTTTTCATCATGCTTTTTATCACTGCTGCTCTCATAGTCCATAGGATTAGGACTAAGTGGACACCATGACACTTCATTCTTTTGAAATTCTTCATCATGTTCTTCATCACTGCTACTTTAATAGTCCATATGATTAGGACTAAGTGGACACCGTGACATGCTATTTAGTTGAAATTCTACATCACTGTTGCTCTCATAGTCCATAGGATTAGGACTAAGACGACACCATGACAATCCATTATTTTGAAATGTTTCATCATGCTCTTCATCACTACTACTCTCATAGTCCATATGATTAGGACAAAGTGGACACCATGCCACTCCATTCTTTTGAAATCCATCATCATGCTCTTCATCACTACTTCTCTCATAGTCCATAGGATTAGGACTAAGTGGACACCGTGACACTCTATTCTTTTGAAAATTTTCATCATGCTCTTCATCAGTACTGCTCTCATAGTCCTTAGGATTAGGACTAAGTGGACACCGTGACACTCCATTCTTTTGAAATTCATCATCATGTGCTTCATCATAGCTTCTCACATAGTCCATAGGATTAGGACTAAGTGGACACCATGACACTCCATTCTTTTGAAATTATTCATCATGCTCTTCATCACCGCTGCTCTCATAGTCCATAGGATTAGGACTAAGCAGACATCGTGACACTCCATTCTTTTGAAATTTGTCATCATGCTCTTCATCACTGTCGTTCTCATAATCCTTAGGATTTGGACTAAGTGGAAATCGTGATTCTTGATTTATTTGAAATTATTCATCCCCTATTTCATCATTGCTGCTCTCATAGTCCTTAGGATTAGGACTAAGTGGAAGAATTGACTATCTATTCATAGTGGAAGAATTTACGTTATATTCATCAATATGAATAGAGTTGTTATGTGACGAAGAAATTGATGATTCAAAAAGTGAAACTTCACTATTAGAAGAATCCATCCCTTTCAAAGAGAAGAGGTTGAATGATACAAATGCAGACTCTCCTAATGATATTATATAGCTTAAAGAATGAAATTTTCCCTCCATTATTTTATTCTACAATTTATTGAGAAATTTTTTTTTTTTTTTTTTTTTTTTTATGAAATAACTCTTTAAATTTAAAATTGTAAACTAAATCTTTTACCTAAACTAATTTAATAGTTAAACTATATAATATTTACTGGATGACTGATTTTTTTTTAAAACTTTTATAATACCTTCTAAAGCAAATTAATCCCACATTCACCGTGCTGTAAAAAAATTCCATAATATTCACTTTATCATCGTTTCTCATATCATCATAACAAAATTAAGATGTTAAAGTTTTTTATAAACAAATTAATCCCACATTAACCACACCATAAAACATTTCCGTAATTTCACATGTATAATAAATTTCATTATGACTATTACTCACATCACAACAATGTTTTTCGAGGTTCATTAAAAGACTTGGAGCAAATTTGTGGATCAGCTACATTGCTATCAACAACATATTCAATGGAGCATTCTCGCATTTGAAAGGTTAGTTAATTTTTCTTCTTTGCAAATTTTAAAATTAAATAAGTTTAATGAAGTTTAATTTTCTTTTTAAATTAAAAATTTTTGCGCGCCAAATTTACCCACTACATCCACAGTGGGCATGGTCGGCCCGGTAATGCTCACGCCAGCCAAATGGGCCCGTAGGTTAGAGGCGGTGGGGCTGGCTACCCCCCACCCCCGCAACCCAATGTCCCATGGGGGTGGCAAGGCGATTCTTAGAATCGCCCCGCCACCCCCGCAGGCCATTGGGCCACCGAGGTGGGGCGAGAGGCTATGCACAGCCTCCCCCCCCACCCCGACAGCCAAACGACATCCAGCGGTGGTGGGACGGTTCCCAGAATCACCCTACCACCGTCGTTGGCCGTTGGGCTGCCAAGGTGGGGCGACAGTTTTCCACAGTGCTCTACCCCACCCCAGTGACCAAATGGCCCGCGAGGGTGGCAGGGCGATTCGCCCACGATCTGTTGCGTCACCTAGGTGGGGAGAAGGCTATCTGCAACACCTCGCCCCACCTCGGTGGCGCAAAGGCCTACACGGGTGGCGGGGCAATTCCGGGAAACGCCATGCCACCCTCGTGGGCCGTTGGGCCACTAGGTGGGGTAGATGGTTGTGGACAATCCCCACCCCACCCCTGCTTCCCAATGGCCTCCACAAGGCCTCCACACAACCCCTACAGCCCAGTGGCTCGTAGGAGTGGCAGGGTGATTTCGGGAATCGCTTTGCAACCCCTGTAGGTCATTGGGCCGTTGGGGTGTGACGGAGGGCTACAAACAGCCGTCATCCCACCCCAGCTGCCCATTGGCCCATGAGGATGGTGAGGCGATTCCGAGAATAACCCAGCCACCCCCGTGGGCCGTTGGTCTACCGGGGTGTGGTGGGGATTGTCCGCAGCCATCTGCCCCACCCTAGCGGCCCAATAGTCTACGGAGGTGGCGAGGCGATCCTTGGAATCACCCCGCCACCCCCCGGGCCATTGGGTCACCCGGTTGGGGTCGGGATAGGGTTTGGATGGGGTGGGAGTTGTTGGGCCTCTGGGGGAGTAGGACCAAATGACCGACCCGTTTGGTTGGACAATTTTCAAGTTTATAAAATTAATCATCATTTATCATTTTCGTTGTTAATTTAAGTTTTTTTTTTGTGATTTACTGATTTATATGTGTCTTTTTTTCAGGAAAATGGCATCAAAGAAGATTTTTGTGAATCTTTCTGGACCAAAGACTCTTAAAGGTGGATCTTCAAAAAACATTGGTGAACAAACCCCACCTGAGCTAATGGCTACAAATCTTTCAAGTGCCTCAAACGATAAGAAGATGGTTTCATACCAGAAGAAGTCAAAAGAAGTGAAACTTCCATTAATTGTCTGGTATATGAAAGAAAGAGAAATCTAAAATGTGCAGATATATCTATATGTTGATATACCTAACGATAATGTAATTTATGAGGTGATGAGAAAGTTCATAGACATGTGTTCGGTACTGGACAGTGAAGCTGTTTACATACTTACAAAACCGCCCAAATCACATGAAAGGATTAAATACTAGTTATCATATTCATTGTATGACACGAGAGAGGCATCTACAAAGTTGTGTAAACAAATCGTAAATGAGATGACACAAAACATCATAATCATTTTTATTTATATTTGTGTTTTACATTCTTGTAACTATCTCACTATATTTTTATAACCTTGTTTTTATTGACATATGATACTTTGTTTGGCAGAATTTTGTTGAAAGTTGTTCAATTAGGTTGGGAGGCATTCATTTCATAGAGCATGATATATGAAAGTTGTCAGCGGTTTCTACTCAGTGTCAGAAGAAGATATGGCAAACAAGAAAAATGTAGGAATTCATGATGCTACAAAACTACATCCAAGGGATCAGGAAAAAAAAACCCTCTAGTGGATAAATCTAGCAAATATAGAAAAGTTACTTTTGAAGACGAGGAAGTTGAGACTGGCAGTGAAGAATATGTTGTCGTTACTAAGGATGACATTGGAACTGAGAAGAGCCATCAAATACCAAAAGTAACAATGCCCAAGAATAAATCTGTTCCAGTTGAGGATGAGAATGTTATGAGAAAGAAAAGTAAAGTTGAACATTTTGAAGTAGTCATTACCAACAGTCAAGAACCTAGTAAAACTTCAAAAGAAAGTAGAGAAATCATTACACCAGGAGCTAATTTAGAGGATGGCATTATCAAAACAAAACAAAATGCCATTTGACAAAACTTGACAAAGAGAAACTTAATTGAGGGTGGTCGTACATTTCAGCTTAATGTCAGACAAATATATAAGGCACGTGAAGGACAACATAAATATCAAATCAGAAAACCACACCATCTGCATGTTCACAACTTGAAGACATTGATGAGGTACAATCGATATGCTCATGTGGTTAATTATGTGCTTCTTGTTGATCTAGTTCAAGTTCCCAACAAAGAAGCATTTGATAAGTCACAATGTTTTGAAGACAATTATTATGTGCTTGGAGGGAACCATTTTGTAGAAGCTCAAAGACAATTGATGGAGGAAAATCCCAATAACCCACATTTTGAAACAATGAAATGTATCATTTATGTTGGTTTATTAGATACAAAAGCAAAGTTAGTGGCATGGAATCATAATTCAGATAACGAATATATAATGTCTATGACTTTCATCCAAAGGGTTAGATTTATTCATAGTGAATTTGAAGAAAAATGTGGTGGGGATAGGATAAATGTTATTGTAGATTTCCGAAATGAATGTTGTATGGAAATAGGCTATCAAATTAAAGAGAAAATCAATTAAAAAGGTGGAAAAGGCGGCAAATTTAGTGATTTATTCAGAGGTGTTGATAACATTTTATAGTTGGCATTTAGAACTGGAGAGATATGGGAGTTGATTAATGAGATTTTTAGTATGTGGGAGAACATTGGCATTAAAAACTAGAAGCTCAAGAGGTCTAAACCATTGATATATAGTAATAGTAAATCAGGTCCTAAAATGAAGCAGCTTCCAAAAGATATGATTATCACACCTTAGAGAGCATTGCAAAGAGTGAAGGATGAAAAACTTGTCAAAGCAATATTATCTCATGTGACGTCAGGGGAATTATCATTGGAGGAAATGTCGAGGAATTTCAAAAGTAAGTTTGTCGAATTATTTTAACTTTCTTTTAGATATAACATATTGTTCTTGGTAATATTTGTTATACATATCATTATATTAACTTCTTTTACTATATCTATGCAATCACAAAGTTTACATGAAAATTCAAGAAAAAATGGTTAAATTGTTGAATGAAGATAGTCAGGATGATGTTGTACGCAACTATCTAGATTCAAGTTCTACGTCAACATTAAAAAAGAAATATCTTGCATTTAAAAAGGTATGTTGATTTATACATTCATTTTTATTCATCTATATACTATTTTTAATTTATAACTTACACAGATATTTGTTTATTTTATAAAACAAGAAGAAGGATGCAAATGGAGCACCAAATAATTTCAGAACCTTTATTGAAAAATTTAAGATCGAAAGACTGAAGAAGCAATGTCTTAAGAATATTGAACTTGATCCAAATCTTACTCACTTCATTTGGTATGGGCTTGACACTATTCAATATCAAGTAATACAAGGGGACTGTGAAGACATTGCTAAACTCATACCTAAAGGGGATTATGCCCTAGTTATTGTAGATATTCCCCATGGTTTCAATATTCCAAACATTGACTATGATAGTGACCCTTATACTTATCACGCTCTTATTAAAGTGGTTACGGGATTTCTAGAAGTCACGTCATCACCACTATGGAGATTTGTGACATTTCATTCAAACACACAATTCGCAATGTTATTATGAAGCTTCAAGGGGAAAAGTTCAAGGATGTAGCTAATCCAGGTGGCTCCAGAGACACACACCAGAGAAAGAGGGCTTATGAATGCTCAAAAATAAAAGTGTTTGGATTATGCTCGAACTAGGTTAATGTTGAAGATCTTGTCGTCATGATCATAGCGGTGAAAATGGTTCATCAATTTGAGTTCAGATGAGGAAGATAGAGGCAGTAAAAGTTGGATTGACTTTTTGCTGACTGGGCAAGCTTAAGGAGGCCACAATTTGGACAGAACCCAGCCACTAGATTCCGGCCAACCTAGGCCCAATTCCACGTGAATTTGTGGCCCGTTTAATTTGCCTCCTTCGGTCCAAAACTAACTTTTCAAAAATTTGCATACTATTTTATGTAACAAAAAATTAAAAAAAAGGGGGGTGGGGGCCACCAACGCCGCCACTCCCTCCTCACATAACCACATATATTAATGTGGTGGAGGGGCAGACCATGACCCTCAGTGCCTCCATGGAACCCCAACGTGGCAACCAAACCCAGTAATGGGTGGTGGGCCGACCCTTGGGGCACGAACCCAACCACGCCCAAAGGGGAATATGACGGAACTAATGGAGGAAGGTACAGGGCACAAGCCGCCCAAGGTGGGCCCAGCCCAACCCACAATGTTTGTTAAAAAAAATTGTATTAAAAAAGGAGGTGGGGTTTCACTGCCTGGCCTCCTGCTGATTAACCAGAGCCCTAACCAACTCAGCCAACTGCCCACTTGGGAAAATGTGCCACCATTTTTTATTTAAATCTCATTTGCATGTACCTCGTCGCAGATGGAGGAACCAGGATCAGCCATGGATTTTGAGGTAGAGGAAGGCAGTGCATGCAGTTCGAGGCAACTTTTTGCAGGAGGGCCGAATTTTCACTTTGTCAGATTTTGACAAATTTTATATGGTTTTAGCACTTCTCGATGCCATGAACACAATGAAGATGTTTGTTTCTCGATCAATTCTGCATTTTTTGGCCATTATGACTGTTGCAAAAACAGGGAGTTGAACCATGACTCCTTGAAATCTTCCCGAGGAGGCAGTTTTTCTCCATGCCGGAATATAGTCACATTTATAGTCATTTTTCATGATTTTCCATAGGGATCACAATGGCGAGGGAAGATTCGCCTTTTGAGTTGTAGATTTATAGTCCACCCATGGAGCATAATCTTTGAGGAATATAGGGGGAATATAAAAGATTCCTTGAGCCCCAAATTCTAAATTTCTTATAATTCAAAAATTGGACAGTCGATTTTGCACTATTCGACGCCACAAATCTGATGGTGCATTCATATTTCTCATTTGATCATTCTATTCTTTAGCCACTTTTCTATGTGGAATGGAAGTGTCAACATTTACGTGCAAGCAACCATTCCCATGCAATTGATGTTGTGAGGTCGATGGCACAAAAATCTTCAGCAGTTTGACATCCACTTCTTCAGATGGCCCCTGGTTGTGAGGTATGTGCAGTGCATTCATGTACTTCTTTTGCTATGCATTGTGCTACACAGATCCCTATTTGATGTTGATGAGGGACCTTGTTTATTACTTTTTTTCATGATTCCTACTTGATGCGACGTGGAATCATATATGTAATGTACTTGTTGTCATGATTCGTCATGTTATGTTTTTAGATCCCTTTATTGTATGTTGATGGGATACTCATGTTGTCGTCATGCATGTTTGCATTGAGATCCCTTTTATGCCATGTTAGCGGGATGCTCATCATGCATGAGTTCATGTCATACTGATAGGAGTCTTTTAACTGAGAGTTCTTGTAGCAGAACATCTCTTAGAGCCACTCCTGCATGAGGGAATTTTCCTTGTATGATTGCGACAACACCTCTTCTGTACGTCATCACTATTGACAACACTTAATGCAGTGGCCCACACCATCTTGACACTGGGGCCTGGAGACGTAGTCCCTCCTAGATGAACTTCGTTATCAATGGCTTATGTTTTTTTATGTTGTTGATGATTGACACATTCCTCTTATTTAAAACATGCACATGTATTCACTCATGTTGTTTGAAAAATGCAATTTAACACATCATGAAAGTAAAAGGTCTTGGAAGGGTCCTTTGTCACACCCGGACCTGGATCAAGTGGTATCAGAGCAATCTTTGCATGGATGTGAATTGCACCGTGAACAGTGGAATTTGCAGCGACAGAGGAAGAAAAAGTGGTGTACGAGAAGAGGCTCAACATTTCCAAAAGCGTGGAAATCATGTATGAAACTCTACAGAAAGAGTCAGAGGAAAAGGAGCGATTGCAACTTCAGTTGCAAGCCAGGGAAGCGGACCTCGAAGAATTGAAGCACAAAAAACATAATCTTGAAACAAAGAATGCTAAATTGAAGATGCGTCTACATGAAGAGAAGGAGGAAAAACAGAGTTTGCTACGATAGCTGCAAGCAAAGGATGAGGCCTTGGAAAAGCTGCAGCGTAACGCATGTGAGGTAAAAATTAGTTCTCCATCTTCATGTATGTTTCAACCCCATCAAAGTAGAAGAATTACCCCGTCAGGTAGGACTTGGGTATCTCAGAAAGGAATTTGGGGAATGCGCCGAGATAGCTAGCGAACCACCAACAACAAATGACAGGAAACCCTCATCAGTTCTTCCCAAATAAACAGAGGATGTAAAATATGTTGATTTCCTTTCAGTTTCTTCATCACATAGTATGTTTTCTATTGGAGATGTGGAGATCCCAATTACAGGGACAAACATGAGGCTCCTTACAAGGATGAGGCATGAGGAGGAAAAATAACTTGGTGTTAATAACCAAGGCATAACTCAACCACTAGAGGTTATGCAGAGACCTCAATTTGCAGGCTCAAGATACACTAAAGGAGAATGCTCGAAGGTGTCATATTCTTCTGAGACGTCGTCGAGGAAAGAGAATGATGGGAAAACATCCCCATCATCCCATGGAAATTTCCATTACAGGGAAAGAGCTGAGGCAAGCTCTCATCGCCATACTTACACTAGAGACGACACAGAAAGGTATAACCACTCTAGACATTCGAATGTTCATTTCGATTATGATCATATTGTTAATGATGAATGTAAAACATGGCATCGAAAAACATGTACCTTTCGTGGATTACATAACCATACATTTTCTAAGTGTTGGAAAAGAATGACAACACACAAAGGGATGAGGCTTGAAAGGCCCTCTCAACAGCAGGTAAAGAAACAGGTTAAGGAAATCTGGAGGAGGAAAACCTATTGCATTCATTGTGACAGAAGTGGCCATCAAAGAGCCACATGTTGGAGGCTCTATCCAAGACAGTGCCTTAAAGACAAAGCATCGGTGTATGAACCAGGCGAAGCAGTTATTCGACAAGAAAAACCACCATAAGGAGGTGACCCATTCACCTTGACAAGTAAAAATGGTTTCTAGACATCAAGGATAATTTTAGGGGCGAATGTTCGCCCTTTGGCGAAATTAAGGGGTTTCAAATTTTTAGTGGGCGAATATTTTGTATAATAGTACATTTTTACAAATCACCTCAAATAGCCCACCTTATTTTAAGGGAGAGGGTAAAAAAGGTAAATTTAGCCCTTGAAATTAGGACTTACAACCTTCCATTCGCCAATTTTCAAGAATAGATTTTATTTAAGTGAATCCATTCACCCATTTTCAAGAATAGATTTTATTTAAGTGAATCCTATGGGCCAAATACCATATTTATAAAAGAGGTATGGTAAATTAATAAAAATATAAATAAATGAGAGGTATGGTAAATAAATAAAACATTTTTATATTTACTCCATAAGTCACCTTATATACATGTAACGGTGTAAACAAATAAAAATATAAGTAAAGTGGATGTATGGTAAATAAATAAAACATCTTTTTATACTTACTCAAACGGTATGGTAAATAAATAAAAATATAAATAAACTAGACGTATCGTAAATAAATAAAACCTCTTTTTATATTTAGTCCATAACTCTCGTTCTATTTATGAAGGCTCAAGAAAGAGGTTTTATTTAAGTGAATCCTATGGGCCAAATACCATATTTGTAAAAGAGGTATGGTAAATTAATAAAAAAATAAATAAACGAGAGGTATGGTAAACAAATAAAACATTTTTTTATATTTACTCCATAAGTCACCTTATATTTACGAACACTCAAAAAATGGGTTATATTTAGGTGAAACCTATGGCCAAAATACTATGGGACAAATACCATGGACTAGATTGTTATTAATACCATGCAAAAAACCATTATTAACCCTAATATTAGAATTAATAAAAATAAAAATGGCACATGGTATTGACCCATGGTATTCACCAAAATGGCACATGGTATTAACCCATGGTGTTCACCTGGAATGTAGCCTATTTAAATAGGGGAATTAAACCAGCATGTAGCCTATGCTAAGATTCACTAGGACTTTACAAAGTTTTATTATTTAGTGAAAGACTCGCCAAGATCTTACAAGATTTTATAATTGAGTAAAATATTCGCCATGCCTGGTGAGAGAGTCGCCAAAAAATTATATATACATATTATATTATTGATAAATTCGCCTTCCATTTTTCCTATATACCATGGAGATTCGCCAATTTATTATATTTATAAATTTAGGGGGGGTTCTTAAAATTTTCCTGCTAGACATGTTTTGTAAATCATTTCTTGCATTTTAAAATGTAAAAGTGATGATGTGTTCGCCATCACTTGTTCAACAACAATGATGTCTGGTCTTATTTGGTGTCGCATGTTGCACTGTGAAAGTGATGTCATGTTTCCATCACTTGTTAAAGAAAAACAATAGTGTTTGGCCTTATCTTTGTAAATCATGTGTTGCAGTGATGATGTGTTTTCCATCACTTGCTGAAGCAACAATGATATGTTGGTCTTGCTTTTGTCGCTGGGGTATTGCGTCCATCTTGTTGTAAACTTGACCACCGAGTATGTGTTATAAACTGGTGGCAAGTGTGGGATGCTTGGGTCATTAGTTGGTCATGAAATTCAAGCATGTAATTTGAAAAAACAATGTACTACAGGTTTAGGTTGCAGGTGTCGGCTCATCGCTTAAGGCTCTAAAGAAAAATCGTGAAGGAGATGGAAGCGAGACCTTTTTAGAATGCTTGTGATGTAGACAAGGTACGAAGAAGATCTAGATTATTTTTCATGCTTTTGGAGGACCAAAAGCTCCTCAGTGGGGAGGATTGAACTAGGTGGCTCCAGAGACACACACTAGAGAAAGAGGGCTTATGAATTCTCAAAAATCAAAGTGTTTGGATTATGCTCGAACTAGATTCATGTTGAAGATCTCATCGTCATGATTACAGGGGTGTGAACGGTTCGTCAATCTGAGTCCAGACGAGGAAGATAGAGGCAGTCAAAGTTGGGTTGAATTTTTGCTAACTGGGTAGGCTTAAGGAGGCCACAATTTGGACAGAACTTGGCCACTAGATTCCAGCCATCCTGGGCCAAATTCCTGGAAAATTTGTGGCCTAGTTAATTTGCCTCCTTCGGTCCAAAACCGAATTTTCAAAAACTTGCATATTGTCTTATGTAACAAAAAATATAAAAAAAGGGGGAGGTGGGGGCCACCAACTCTGCCACCACCTCCTCACATAACCACATATAATAATGTGGTGGAGGGGTGGGCCACAACCCCTAGCCCGTCCCATGGAATCCCACCGCAGCAACCAAAGTCAATAGTGGGTGGTGGGCCAGCCCTTCGGGCACGGACAACCACACCCAAAGGGGAATATGACAGAACTGACAGAGGAAGGTATGGGGAGTAGGCCACCCAAGGTAGGATTAGCCCAACCCATGACCTTTGTTAAAAAAAAAATGTATAAAAAAGGGAGGAGGCGGGGTTTGACCGCCCAGCCTCCTCCCTATTAACCAGAGCCCTAACCAACTCAGCCAACCGCCCACTTGGGAAAATCCACCACCATTTTTTATTTAAATCTCAATTACATGTTGTTCAGGGCAGATGGAGGAACCAGGTGCAGGCATGGATTTTGAGGTAGAGGAAGGCAATGCACGTAGTTCGAGGCAACATTTTGCAGGAGGGCCGAATTTTCACTTTGTCAGATTTTGACAAATTTTATATGGTTTCAGCACTTCTCGACACCACAAACACAATGAAAATGTTTGTTTCTCCATGAGAGTTCTACATTTTCTAGCCATTTTTCAATGTGCAGGTGGAACCATGACCCCTTAAAATTTTCCCGAGGGGTAATTTTTCTCCATGCTGGAATACAGTCAAGTTTATAGTCGTTTTTCACAATTTTCGATAGGGATCACAATGGCAAAGGAAACATCACCTTTTGAGTTGTATATTTCCAGTCCACCCATGGAGCAGAATCTTTGAGGAATCTAAGGGGAATCTAAAAGATTCCTTAAGCCCCAGATTCTCAATTTCTCAAAATTCAAAAATTGGAGAATCAATTTTTCACTATTCGATGCCACAAATCTGATGGTGCCTTCAGATTTCTCATTTGCTCATTCTATTCTTTAGCCACTTTTCTAAGTGGAATATAGGTGTCAGCATTTATGTGCGAGCAGCCATTCCCATGTGATTGGTGCCGTGAAGTCGATGGCACAAAAAGCTTGAGCAGTTTGACATCTGCTTCATTAGATGGCCCCTAGTTGTGAGGTATATGCAATGTGTTCATGTACTTCTTTTTCTATGCATTGTACTGCACAGACCCCTGTTTGATGTTGATGAGGGAGCTTATTTATTACTTGTTTTCACGATTCCTACTTGATGTGACGCAGAATCGTCTATGTGATATACATGTTGTCATGATTCATCATGTTATGTTTTGAGATCCCTTTGTTGTATGTTGATGGGATAATCATGTTGTTGTCATGCATGTTTGCATTGAGATCCCTTATATGCCATGTTGGCGGGATGCTCATCATGCATGAGTTCGTCTCATACTGATAGGATTCTTTTGTCTGAGAGTTCCTATAGCAAAACATCTCTTAGAGCCACTCCTGTGTGCAGGAATTTTCCTTGTATGATCACAACATCACCTCTTGTGTACATCATCACTATTGACACCACTTAATGCAGCAGACTACACCATCTTGACACTGGGGCCCGAAAACGTAGTCCCTCCTGGACAAACTCCATTATCAATGGCTTATTTTTTTTTATGTTTTTGATGATTGACATGTTCCTGTTCTTTACAACATGCACATGTATTCACTCATGTTCTTTTAAAAATGCAATTTAACACATCACGAAAGAAAAAAGTCTTGGAAGGGTCCTTTGTCACACCCGAACCTGGATCAGCAACCTACATAGTAAGATGTTTAAAATGTATATTTAATTAATGTTAAAAAATTCATTTATGTACAAGTTAATTGAACTTTTACTATTTCATGTTACAGGCAAAAGTCAAATATTCTTAACTGTGAAGACCAACTATTATAAATGATTGTGAGTTCATCCATATTGATTGTTGGGAAAAATATGATAGCTATATGTCTATGATTTTTAATCGAGTAGATGGAAAGAGTTATATCCAAATACTGATTTATGATGATGTTGTTATAAAACTAACATATGAAGACAAAGAAGCAAAAGGAGAGATAGTTAACATTTATCAAAAGCCACAGTTATTAATTAACTATCTTATAGACATATGTTCAAATGAAGGAGATTGTGTTCTGGATTTATTTTTTGGCTCATGTAAGTTTTATTATATGCAATTGAATATCAATATGCTATTTGTTAATTTATATGTCATTGTACTAATTTACTTCATTATTTCTTTTGTGCTTGATAGTTAGTTACAACACTAGCATGTTGCCTTCTAAGAGGAATAAATTGCATTGCCATTGAAAAAGATCCAATACAGTGAAATTTTATCCAGCAAAGAATTAATGCTCTTCAATTTCTTCCAGATTCAATGCAAGAAATTGGGTTGAAGAAAGGCGACTATAGTGAATCACGTGTGGCAAAGAAGGCAAAGGAACCCCACCACCATTACACGGAATGATGGGAAAGTCATACATTGGGAGATTCGCAGACATCAAAGATCATTCAGAAGAGGAAAATGAGCAAAATGAAGCAGAAAATATTGTGGAAGAAGACAATGATGAAACTCTAGAGGACAAAGAGTTTGGATTACATGACATTGTTGATTAAATTTAAGTTATGCTTGAAAATCACGCTCATTTTTTTAACTATTAATTAGTTATACTTGTAATGTTTTGACTTTGACATTTTATGAGAAGAATAAGCACTCAATTAAGGTTCTTATGCATTCAATATTTGCATTATGTGATATTCACATTAATTTTTATGTTAATCATTATTTTTTGAAAAAAACAGTGATTATTATTATTATTTGACATGAAATTCATTTAAAAAAAAAAACACTATTATTTAACCATTTTTAGTTAAAATTTTTCTATAAAAATTGTGATTTTGACATGTCATTTCTACAAAAAAATATCAAAACGTGTAGTTTTTTAGTTATATTTATGTTAAAAATGGTTATTTTTATGTCAATTTTTAAAAAAATTGTTTTTTAGAGACAATTATTTCATGTGGAATGAAAAATAAATTAACGATGTATAAATATATAGGATATCGAAAATTCAAAATATAGACCTTCTTCTTTAAATATGCAAAACAATAAAAACCTCACTACAAACAAAAAAAGAAAAAAAAAATATGAAGAAGAATACCACTTCAAAAATGATTAAATTTGGAAAATAATTATTTACATTTCATACATTACAAAATTTAAAGTAAAAAAAAGGCTTGATGCAGAATTACCACTTTTTTAAGTCAGCATGAAAATCACTACCATTCTAAAATGCAATGTACATAAAAAAATTTAAAGTGCCAAAAACTATGCTCTAAAAAAAACACGTGTGTTTTGCATCGCCCCTTTTCAAAATCGGGTCACTTTTTTTCTATCTCAATGAAACTGGTAACAGTATCAGTTCTCATTTCAAAGTTTACATTGTTAGTATTGAAAGTAGTGCTTGAGGTACTACTTATTCATAGGAAGCTAAAACACTTGACCATCCACATTTTCCAGCAAGAATGTGTTGTTACCTTTGACTTCAATAATTTTGAAGCGTCCAAACAACAAAGGATAAAATTTTCGATGTTTTCCTTTGTCTTCTCTTCTGACATCCCATCTAAGAACAAGGTCAACTAGCTGGAAAATTCTATGTATGGACTTTTTTCAAACAACACCTTCATCCTCTCCTGGTACCTGATCAGATTCTGATTCACCTTCTCTCTGCTCTCCTACAATTCAACCAAATGGTTTATCCTCCTTGGAAATGGATTATGCTCCTCTTCTACATCTTGGGTGAGTTTTTCTACGTTCATAGCCAATTGGGTAGGAAAACGAGTTATAGCTCCATACACCAACTCAACCAAAGAGTTGTGAGTTGACTACTTAGTGGTTACTCTATTAGCCAAAAGGGAAAACTTAAGTTGAGAATTGCAATTCCTCTGATTTTGTGATATGTCCTTCTTAATAATTCTAGCAAAAGTCATGTTGGATGATTTTTCCTATCCCTTCCCTCGTGGGTGACAAGTACTAGAATTCCCTAAGCTGATATTACAATCCCAAAAAAAATTAAGAAACTTGGAAGACTTAAACACCTAAGCATTATCAGTAATTGTCTTTCTTGGACAAACAAACCTAGTTAAGATATTTTCCTCCATGTACTTGATGGTGACTGTATCAGTTGTGTTCCTGGTTGGGACAACCTCTACTCATTTGGGGAAGTAATTTGTTGTTTTGGTGATCCACTTATGTTTTCCCCTAGATGGTGGATCGATTTCCCTAATGAAATCTAGCCTCCATTATCTGAATGGCTCCTCCACAAAAACAAGGATTAGAGGGACGGGCGCAAGCTTCTATTTTTCATCAATGATCTAGCATTATCTACAAGCACTCACCTAATTATGCACATCACCAAACAATTTCGGCTAATATAAGCCAACTTTTAAAATGTTATGCATTTTTACCTTCCAGTTGTAGTGTCCTGCACCAATACAACCATGAAATTCATCTATTACATTAGGAACTTCTTATTCAACCAAGAAAATGAGCAAGACTCCCACATGGTCCTTTGAATACAACTCACCATTTCATATGACAAAATTATGTGATTATAGCCTCAAAGTTATGTTCTTAGTCTTGTTAAATTAAGTGGGCATTCTAGAAACAATGGATAATGGACAATAGACTTGTACCAATCAAAATTCAAATATTTCATTGCAATTTCATTTAATTCTCTCCTTGCACCCTTTTCCTTGTCCATCCTTTTTGGTTATCAATTTTCAGCTAATAGTTTTATGCCTAATGCTTGGGAATCTACCTTTGAAAAAATCTTAGCTAATCCCTAACCTTTTACCAACTTTGTGTTCTTAATGTCCATGTCATATTATTGAATTTGGTTGTCCACTTTCCTCTCTTACCCTCACAATCTCCTTATGTGAGAATGTCCTTTACAGTTGTTGTGGGGATGTAGGAAATTATCTTAGACTACAAATATAAGTCTGAAAAGCCTTCAAGGACTTGACGAGAGCATAGACCTATTTTTCTAAAATTTCATATTTCAATTCTACATCCCTTAATACTTAGATGAAAATTTCCACCCGTTTTTCTTTCTCTTCTTCATTTTTTCACAATAATAAAACTCCAATAGTGTTAGGGGATGTGAAAGAAAATATAAGAAATGTTTTTTGATAATTGGGAATAGCCATGATTGGAGCCTCTCCAAAGTCCCTTTTAATTCTAGAAAACTATTCTCTTTCCTTTGTAGTCCATTTGACCTTTGTGTCCCTTTTCATCATGTCTATAACCTCCTTCACAATATTAACATAGTTGGGCATAAACCTCCTCAAGAATTTTATCCTACCCAAGAAGACTTGTATCTCCTTTTTATTTCACGAAAAAGGGATGGTGTTATTTGCTTATACCTTGTTGATGGTGCTAGAGATCCGCCAACCAAGGGGATCTCCCCAAAATGAAGTCCAAACTAGACCTCACATTGTTTGGTGTAGGAGTCCCATCCGATGTAAAGGATTGGTTGCCATATACTTATAGATCTGCGTTGGCTCTAGTTGGGAGCATATGAGAGTGTTACATTGGTATCTTCAAACAACAAGGTAATTATTCCTAGTGAGTGCGTAATATAACTCGTGTCTCAGTTCTCTTATTACAAAGGGAGAGAGTAAATTGAGCCTCTAAGTGAGGGGTAATAGTACCACCCAAGAAGAGGCACACACGAACCAAAAACATTTGTCAACCATGCAGCGGAAAAGTCCATAGTGGATGTGGCAGTTGTTAAAACCAAAGTGAAGGGGACAACATGTACACCACCCAGCGGAGTAGTCCACATGGATTACATATAACAATGTGAATCAGAGGTTAGGGATTGATAATCTATTTTAGATTGGATATGGGAATTTTTGTAGCATTGATATGTGTATAAGAAGTAAGTTGGTCAAATGAACACATAATTTAACAATCATGACAATTTTGACATATAGGATTCTATGATGTATACATGTATGGGCACTATTTTTTCTACAAAAATATGATGACAAGAAGGCACATTATGTCCTAAATGGTTGTCATGATAAATGGATGGAAATTTGGTTCAATTATTGACAAATGACAAGTAATTCTATAATGACCCACCCTGATCTAAAGAAGTGTCGTATAGTTTCTTAAGACTTCAAAATCTCACGATCAAAATGGAAGTTGACTCTGCATGATGTGTATTATGTTACTAGTTATAGAGGCCATGTGTTCCTTAAGATTTATCTTTTAAGGAAAAGAAACGTGGAATTGGTTAGTAATTTGAGTTGTTTTTTCTACATTGGAATGAGATGTTAAGACTTTTGCTATCATTGATTCAATATAATGCTAGAGATCATAATGTTTTATGAGAGAAGAAAACTATTGGAATTAGGGAACGAGGAGTATGGACGGAGATGAAATAAAATGTATGGGATTAGGGGATGCAATTATGTTCTTTGGTATGGCTATAAGAGATGAAGAAAATAGATGGGTAATGGTGAAGTAGAGCTCGTCAGAACTGGGACTAGAAACAAATGAGTGAGGAATGGTAGGTAAGGAGAGTTTACAGGGTTTTCTATACTATGAAGGGTGGCATAAATGGAGAAGACAATTCGATGCTCGATACCACATGGAAAGAAAGTAACTCATGCAATATGACTAATTGATTTCTAAAGTTAGAATGAAGAGCATTTTTAGTAGAGGTAAGTTCATAAAATTTATTCTTTAATTAGTTTATATGAACTTAGGTGAGAATTACTTAATCCACCATACTTAAATTTATTTGGATGGATATGAGGCCTTTTGGAAAATGTTATGATTCACATTTATTAACTACAAGATGATGGTCTTATCATTGTAATCAAGTGAGGTGATAAAGAGAGGGTTTTAGTTTGGTGGGGAGTTTAAGATAGGTTATAAAGTATAGAATATGTAATATATTTTTGGCTACCATTGTCACAGATGAACATAGTCTCTTGTTTTGCGATGGACAATTTGATTGAAAAGCAGATCTATATAATGCTAACATTTTCCTTTTACTAAGATTAAGGAAGGGTATTCCGCATTAAGTTTAGATTGAATGATTATTTTTTATTGAGAATTGGGGTGAAGACATTGAAATTAATCAAAAAAATCATGGACATTTTTAGAGTGCTCTAGTAATCATGTTTAGAGTGATATAGTAATTTATCTTCGTTGTATAAGATTTTGGGGGTGAATTGGTGTTGGAAGGCACAAAAGTTCAAAGCATCATGACAGTGTAGTTTGTGGCCATGAATGCTCAAATTATGCACTATGGATAGGTTAGGGTTTTGGATAAGTATATACTTCAGGTTAGGGATGGATATACCAATGTATTATTGAGAGAAAGATAACATTGAGGAGGATGAGTAGTAGGGATATGAGGGTATTTTACATGTTCATATTCCACTCTAACGGACCAAAGGTAATCTTCGTCTAAAGTGTTTCTATAAAAAAAATCTACTTCATTTTGAGAAATCGCTAGAAATCTAAAATTAATTTAAGAAATAAGTACCTTTTTAGATATAATATGTATATGGGACTTAGCATTTATTAAAAAGCTCAAATTATTATTATATGCTTTGTGCTAGGGATTGTCGCAGGTACAGCTATATACACGTCAAGTTCCAAAGTTAACCATGGGGGTAAAAACATTATGTCAAGGCAAGGTAAAAGCATTCCTTGTCGTGATGTTCCTATAATGGAAGTTGGATATTATGTCTTCATTGGGTTTAATGTAAACTTCTATATCTTCAATGTGAGATTTCTTTCATCCTTATACCACACATTCTATGTCATTACCTACCAGCACAGATCCAACTTAACTCTGGATCTACCAAGTACTTAGATAATTAATCTCTCGAGATGCAAACCCCTTTCTTAGTAAAAAACTTGAAGAAAGTTTTGCACCTTAAAATATTTTATTCCTATAACGCCTTGGTAAATGGAGAGTTCAAATAAATTTATGTTGGTTCTTAATATTTATATTTATATAAATTTCACATATCTATATATAGAAATAAACTTATTTTAATTTTATTAAAACCATCCATATATGTGTGTGTGTTTTATAATTGTTTTTAATTTAATTGTTGATGTGATACCCATAGAATTTATGGTGATGGTGATTATGATGATGATGATGATGATGATATATATATATATATATATATATATATATATATATATATATATATATATATATATATATATATAATATATATATATATTTATTTTAAATATTTTATTTTAATATTCTTATTACTTATATTTAAATATGAAATTCATAGAATAGTTACAAATACAAATAATAATTTTAACTCATATGGTCAAATCAAGCTACTATGTATATTTTATACATATATCACATTTATATCTTTAGAAATGCTTTCATTTTCAAATTTATATTTATTAATTAAATTTATTTATTTTTCATACGTTTATTAATTATATGTTATGAAATATTATATTTGTCGATATGAATCATTATTGTTTAAATTTTATGAATATGAATTATTATTATTTTAATTTATTTTAATTTGATATGCATATGAATATTACAAACATAACGACTAATTCCCATGAACTTCAAAGTGAAACTGAACATTGGTCTATTCCCAAAACACCTTGGGATGGAAGAATCTATCTCCTTTTTTATACAAAGAGAGTTGAAGATGAAAATATATTTATCTTATATTTCCTAACCCTTCCTCACATTGGTTCTCCTTTCCAAAACATTTGTGACACTACCAACCTTCTTGACTTGGCATGTCAGCAAAACTACAATGACCTGAGAATGTTTTTCTCCCTTTCATTTGATCGGAGAAATAAAATATTAAATAGTCTTAATTAATAACTTATTTATTAACTTCTAATAGAACATATTGGTCTTAGTGGAAGTTAATCATCATCATCATCCTCTTGACTTTTTCCTAAGAAAAAATTGATTGTAATTTTCTTTTAAAACTGAAACAAAAATTCAAGTATCACTATTACACTAGATACAACTATTTCATAAAATACTCTTGAAAACATGTAGGCGAAACCAATTATTCACCAAACCACTCTAATTTGTATCATTTGACCTTAAATAAGAGTAACAAAAATTTTCTTGTAATTTTATTAATAATAAAAAAATTGAATATGGAAAATTGAATTGAATCCATTCATTATTTTTATTACTTTTTTCAGTTTTTGTTGTTTTTATATTAATTAAGCATATATTGTGTTTTATAATTATTATGATTTGGTCTAAGACTTCATTTTATGGACACTACAACATCTCTCATATATGGGGAAGACATTTACATTTTTACACTCATTTATAACCACTACAACATCTCCCCCATAATGAGTTGTACAACAGTTCATGGCAGAACAAGAGGTAAATGTTTCTATCCATTCATCTCCAAGATACACATACATGAGTTGAGAAATTGAGCGTAAAATTTCCCTTGAGATTTAAGTAATGAAAGATGGGTATCTTCATGGAAATTACGCACAAAGACACTAAACTAACATCTTAGGCATAACATTAGAACTCTAGTCAAATCCTAAAGAATGTTGGAGATAGGAGTTATGTCATCATCTAAAATAAATTTCAATGCATTGAGAAGTTTTGTCAAGAGAGGGTACCCGAAAGTAGATACATTATTGGAAGAGTGAGTTTGATGTGTCAAGGAGACTGCTAACAACTGCATTCAAATAATTTTTCAAGGACACATTTTTTTTCAAACTATAGAAACTTTGACAAATATTTCTAGTCCTCATAAGCTCACACTATATGAATTCTTCGAAATATTTTTATGAAAATATTAGACTTTCTAAGGATTTCGTATACTACTTACAAAATTTTGGAATTTTTTTGGGGAAAAGGCATGGAAAATTACCCCCTAAAAATTTCGTTGACACAAATGCTACTTGACAATACAATTTCTAGGTGGTCCTTGGTATGTATATATATATATATATATATATATATATATATATATATATATATATATATATATATATATATATATATAGATATATATATATATATAACTGAACTGAAAGATGGTTTGAACTAAACCTCAAAACTGTTTTTATCAACGACGCCTCTATTTTCTTCATTTTCCTCCTCACATGCAACTTATGACCTTTCACCTTCTTTTTCTCCCAATTTCCTTTATTTTCATAAATACAATGTCAATTAATGCCACTTTCCTTTACAAATACTTTTTCATCTCCTTTTCCAATTTCCCCTTAGACATATTAAACCAAAAGAACACCCACACTAGGATGTTTTTGCCAACATTCATCTTGGAATATGTGTCCCATGACCTTGGTCCAATTTTGCCTTTATTAACATTATTACATGGACTTTTAACCCAGGGTTGTTACAATATGTTCTTTTTTGGAAAATGCCCTCTCATTTGGATTTCCAAACCCCACATGACCTCAATTATAGGGAGTTTCTTAGTGTTTTTTTAATATCTTTTTAGTCCCTCAAATTTGGTTCCTTTTGGAGCATTCCATCCCACCCATGTCCTTGTTTGGTAAAAAAAAAAAATGCCTTTCTCCCAGGGTTTCCTTATATATATATATATATATATATATATATATATAGGAAACCCTGGGAAAAAGGAATTTTTTTTTTTTTACCAAACAAGGACATGGGTGGGATGGCATGCTCCAAAAGGAACCAAATTTGAGGGACTAAAAAGATATTAAAAAAACACTAAGAAACTCCCTATAACTGAGGTCATGTGGGGTTTGGAAATCCAAATGAGAGGGCATTTTCCAAAAAAATCATATTGTAACAACCCTGGGTTAAAATTCCATGTAATAATGTTAATAAAGGCAAAATAAGACCAAGGTCATGGGACACATATTCCAAGATGAATGTTTGCAAAAACATCCTAGCATGGGTGTTCTTTTGGTTTAATATGTCTAAGGGGAAATTGGAAAAGGAGATGACAAAGGATTTGTAAAGGAAAGTGGCATTAATTGACATTGTATTTATGAAAATAAAGGAAATTGGGAGAAAAAGAAGGTGAAAGGTCATAAGTTGCATGTGAGGAGGAAAATGAAGAAAATAGAGGCCTCGTTGATAAAAACAGTTTTGAGGGTTAGTTCAAACCATCTTTCAGTTCAGTTTTGGAGTTGTCTCTCTATTCTCTCTACTCCCTCATACTCTCACACACTTAGAGTATCCATGGATCACTCTAGAAATGGAGGAAGGAAGGAAAAGGAAGGACAATAAATCTGAGGGAAGCAAAGATCAAGCTAGGAAGAGAGGGATCACATGACTACAATAGGATTACTTGTAGGGATCAAGTCACATGCATGATTTTCTTGCTAGTTTTGGCATGCATGGTACATTCATGTGGGTATTTCATTCTCTTATTCTCATTGGCATGGGTTTCGGCACGTAAGATAGTGGATTTCAGCTTTGCCTTGCCATTTCCGGATAGCCAAGGTGTGATGGGGTGCCTTTACTTGGTTGAGCTAGATTTTTGAATTTTTTGAAACTAAGTGGTGGTAGTCTCAAGAAAAATCACAAGGCCCAGGAAATCCCTTGACTGATAATGGTGGGATACATGGTAAACCCTATTTTTGAATACCCTTGTTGGGCCTAAGAATCCATTTACTTCTAATGGTGGGATAGACAGTAAAGCCTAGAGCGTGGAGAGAGAAAAATTCCTCATGGTTTAGGTGGAGATATATGGGGGTGTCCAAATTTTTTTTGGTCCTAGTGATCCCTTGATCGGTATATGGTAGCATTGCAGTAAATCCTGTAGCATATGTTTATTGTTTGGGCCTATGAATCCCTTGCTGGCATACATGATAAATCTTGAGGAAGCATTGATTGGTTATATTATGAGTCTAATGTTCATGCTTGGAATATTGTACGGGGGCGATTTGCTAAAAGAGTGATTTGGAAGCATTGATTGGTTATATTATGAGTCTAACATTCATGCTTGGAATATGGTACAGGGGTGATTGTTGGCATTATGATACAAGTGTTGTCCTTGATGGCAACTCACTCAGAGGCAGGTACAGGTGATGGAAACTTAATCAGAGGACAGATCTTAGCACAGCAGCGATATACACAGGTTTAGTAAGGAAAATCAGCATGTACACGCAGGTTGGCTTCAGTAAAAGGCGTACATGTGGAAAACTTATCTTTGGTCTGTGGCAGTTAGTCCTTGGAAGTTTTGCCTATGGTTTTGGACCATGGTGTCTCGACGGACGTGTTGATCCCTAGTTTTGAAGTTGATGGTATTGTGTTACTATGGTTTTGGACCGTGGTATTGTGAAGGGCCTAAGCCTATATAAAGAGAAGATCATTAGGCCAGATGATGTAGAGAGAGTGTGTGAGTGATGAAAATCTGAGGAAGTGTGAGATCCAAATGCTGGTTATGGGTTGGTGATCTGAACCAAGGTTTCACTCATGTGGAGGATGATGGAACGAGATCTCAAGGCTTGGAATGATTATCTTCATATGGTTTGACTGTGGATAGACTAGATCTACTGACGCATGTTTATTATTATGATCTGGGTATGTTTTGATGTCTGATATAGCTGCGGAGTTTTAAGCTTGAATTTGTAGATCTGTACGCAGGTTGGTTTTGGTAAAAGAGTGTATACACGCAGGTTGGGTTCATCCAAGTAGCGTATACAATGTGAAGTATGATATTTGAAGATGGAGTTGGATCTGGTTGTTGTTATGATGTTGTTAACAGGGTTTCAGTGATTCGGTATTATGTGTTTCAGTGATTGATGATGCAGGTTGTACTACAATGGTGATTGTCTTATGGATCCAGTATGAAAATGTATGAAACGTGGTCCCGGGAAGATCGTAGGCCGGCACCTACGTACTGGTAAACATATCAGCCAGTACAAGAGCCAGGGGGTTGTAGCTCCCTTCCAGGAACAGCTGGAAAACGAGTGAAGGTTGTACCCTTCTGTAGGGTTGGCACCTACGTACTAGTAAATGGATCGGCTAGTACAAGAGCTATGAGGGTTGTAGCCCTCTACAGGTTGTAGTCTGCGTGCTGGTAAAGGACTGCACCAGTACATTGTAAAAGAAGTTTCTTATTAAAGAAGAAAGAGACGAATTGCAGCAGGTGGTTTTCACCCATATTGTGTTTCCACCTTATATCATGGTGTTCATGTGTGTGGCTTTTGTGTGATGATCTGTTCTGTTATACTGCACCTGTTTATTGTTAATATGGTTAATAATGCTCTGATGCATTTACTGAAGACAAGCTAACTGAATCATAAGATTTCTGGATATACGCTAGTTGCTTTAGACACAGTAGCGTGTACACGCGGGTTCACTTAACTGAAGTAACGTATATGTTTCTGAGTATGAAATTGAAAAGTTTTATTGATCTGATAATACTGATTCACCCCCCCCCCCTCTCAGTATTATTTCCAACAACTGGTATCAGAGCAGGTCCTTAAGAGAAGCTTGATCGCTTGAAGGAGATTCGTAGAACAATGGGGAAGAAAGCGCGTGAGAAGAAGAAAACAACTCAAAGGAACAATGACCACCTGCCGTTGAGTGGAAGCAAGAATTCAGATCCTGAATCACCTCAGATTGAAGATGGACAAGCAAATGAAGCATCAGATCAAATCATAGATCAGCAAGATCTACCTAGCAAAAGGGAGAATGCCCTCAAATAAGAAATCATCAGATTAAAAGATCAGGTGGAATATGCCTCCAGAATTCGACAAATGCTGCTAGCGCTGAATAAAGAGCAAGAAAACAAGATCCTCAAACTAAGGCATTAGTTGGATGAAGGAAGGAAAGCTGAAGAGACCTTGAAGAAGCAATGTCTGGAAAAAGAAAAATGACATCAAGTTGAGGTAAATATCTTGAAAAGTAAATTAGAAGAATAAGATAAACTATTACGATTTCAAGATAGTACTAAGATCTTGGATGATATTCTTAGTAGTCAAAGATCCCCCACTATCAAAACTGGTCTTGGTTTTCATGAGTCTATTGAAGGTGAATCTGGTTCACAAAGTAAGACAAGAATCTCTAATGCAAAATCTGAAAGGCTCTACAAGGAGATGAAAGGACAACCCCATCAACAATCAAGGAAAGAGACTCCTCAAAGAAAATATTTTACTCCTCCCATGAATAATGTTGAATGTTATGTATGTCATAATCTTGGACATGTTGCAGCCATATGTAGAAGAAGAAGGTTTCAAGACCATCATGTAGAAAGATCATCACATTCAGGGTACTTTAATGGATATTGCTTTTCTTGCAATATGTTTGGCCACAAAGCTGCTAATTGCTATAGGAGGAATATGAAACATGTAAGATGCTATGCATTTAACAAGTTTGGAAATAGAGCAAAGGATTGCAGGAACAAAGCTCATGATAAGAAGAAATCATCAACATGCCTGAAGATATGGAAGAAAGATGTGGCACAACACAGGGTACTCAGCACAGCACAGACATAACAGACTCAGGGAGAGCTGAAGGTATAGAACTTCAGTGTTCTAATTCTCATATGCAAGTTTAATGAAGCGAAGTCGCGTATATACACGAGTTTCACACTGCAAAATCTCGTATATGTCAGTCTAAAGAAATGCAGTGGGGATAGGCTCAGAAAAGGGGTCTGATATCTGCTCTCTTGGTTAATGTTTATAGTCTGCTGAGGATGTTTGGAAATGTTTTGATACTTGTAAGATGTTAGAAGTGTTTAATCCTAACTTGATGATGATGAGATCTTGATGCTGATCAGATCTAACTACAGATGGCACAGGCGCAGGGGAGCATATACTCCAAATAATGCATTGTTGGCATTATGGTTAGAAGTTGTTGATAAAGTCTATGAAGCTAAATGATACATCTTGTTGTTTAATCAAAGGAATGGTATTGCAGGCTGTTGCTTATGGTACAGATCATATATGATGAATGATAGTCATAGTCTTGAATGAATGGCTGGTCTTAGAACTTGCATCTGCTCAGGGGGAGCATGGATGGATTGATACAACTTGGCATATACAAAGGGGAGCCAAATCAGAAACTTCAGCATGTACTCAGGGGGAGTATGGACAGCAGAAGGTATACCAAAGAAGAGAATATCTTGGTCTGCCCTTTGCCCTTGATGTCAAAGGGGGAGAGTGACTTGGTGTGGTGGTTGCCATCAAGTCCAAAGGGGGAGATTGTTGGCATTATGATACAAGTGTTGTCCTTGATGGAAACTCACTCAGAGGCAGGTACAGGTGATGGAAACTTAACCAGAGGACAGATCTTAGCACAACAGCGATATACGTAGGTTCAGTAAGGAAAATCAGCGTGTACACACGGGTTGGCTTCAGTAAAAGCGCATACATGTGGAAAACTTATCTTTGGTCCGTGGCAGTTAGTCCTTGGAAGTTGTGCCTATGGTTTTGGACCATGGTGTCTCGACGGACGTGTTGATCCCTAGTTTTGAAGTTGATGGTATTGTGTTACTATGGTTTTGGACCGTGGTATTGTGAAGGGCCTAAGCCTATATAAGGAGAAGATCATTAGGCCAGATGATGTAGAGAGAGTGTGTGAGTGATGAAAATATGAGGAAGTGTGAGATCCAAATGCTGGTTATGGGTTGGTGATCTGAACCAAGGTTTCACTCATGTGGAGGATGATTGAACGAGATCTCAAGGCTTGGAATGATTATCTTCATATGGTTTGACTGTGGATAGACTAGATCTACTGATGCATGTTTATTATTATGATCTGGGTATGTTTTGATGTCTGATATAGCTATGGAGTTTTAAGCTTGAATTTGCAGATCTGTACGTAGGTTGGTTTTGGTAAAAGAGCGTATACACGCAGGTTGGGTTCATCCAAGTAGCGTATACAATGTGAAGTATGATATTTGAAGATGGAGTTGGATCTGGTTGTTGTTATGATGTTTTTGACAGGGTTTCAGTGATTCAGTATTGGGTGTTTCAGTGATTGATGATGCAGGTTGTACTACAATTGTGATTGTCTTATGGATCCAGTATGAAAATGTATGAAATGTGGTCCGGGAAGATCGTAGGCCGGCACCTATGTACTGGTAAACATATCAGCCAGTACAAGATCCAGGGGGTTGTAGCTCCCTTCCAGGAACAACTGGAAAACGAGTGAAGGTTGTAGCCTTCTGTAGGGTTGGCACTTACGTACTAGTAAATGGATCGGCTAGTACAAGAGCTATGAGGTTTGTAGCCCTCTGTAGGTTGTAGCCTACATGCTGGTAAAGGACTTCACCAGTACATTGTAAAAGAAGTTTCTTATTAAAGAAGAAAGAGACGAATTGCAGCAGGTGGTTTTCACCCACATTGGGTTTCCACCTTATATCATGGTGTTCATGTGTGTGGCTTTTGTGTGATGATCTGTTCTGTTATATTGCACCTGTTTACTGTTAATATGGTTAATAATGTTCTGATGCATTTGCTGAAGATAAGCTAACTGAATCATAAGATTTCTTGATATATGCTAGTTGCTTTAGACACAGTAGCGTGTACACGCGGGTTCACTTAACTGAAGTAGCGTATATGTTTCTGAGTATGAAATTGAAAAGTTTTATTGATCTGATAATACTGATTCACCCCCCCCCCTCTCAGTATTATTTCCAACAGTGATTGCCTAAAAGAATGATTGGGTTAAGCCCAATCTATGGTCGGGTGGTATGTGGAAGTCCCTGTCTTGGCTAGATTTTTCATATGTTAATAAGAGATATTTCCTCTTATTTTTTATGTGTAAATGTACTTTTTATTATGTGGATTTAATGGTTATTATATCATTGTTATTATTCTATTCATATGGTGGTTATAAGCATGGTTTATGGAAGACTTTGGTTGTGGCTCTCATCACGTTTTGAATATTAAATGAAATGTTAATGGATGTATGACCTAATAGAAGATAATGCAATTATTCTGAGAGGGCATTAAACCTTCTTAATGAATCTCATATAAGTATGAGGTCCCTATGTTCAGATATGTTGTTATCACCTATAGATTACATGTTCATGATGTCTTTGACAGAATACCTATCATAGTTGTTAGTGGTCAGGTCAATTCCTTCTTCAAGTTTTGTATTTGTAGCCTTGTCTCAATGTTATTTATCATTTCTCAACATTTCATGAAGTTATGGGAAAAGGCCTGAGTTGTAGCCCTAAAACATACACTCATAATTCAGTCTCGCTCACATAGAACTCCTTGGAAAAGGCCACAGTTGTATGGATGCCTTGATGTGGGAGCTACTAGAGTGTGTCAATCAAATGGAATTATTGTCATCGGAGTGAATGGGTGTCTAGTTCAGCAAAATATAAGGTTGGCTTAGGCATTGGACACTTGGAGGGTTTGGTTGGATCCTGAAGGTTTTAAAGCTCTTGAGGAAGATCAAATTGATCTTGTCTTATTAGCTCCACTTCCTTAACTATAAATGGGGAGTTGAATCATATCATAGTAATACTTCATCACATGTTTACTCCGGTGGATTGATTAGCTTTGGTAACTGTGTTGGGTCCCTATAATACTAGTGATTACCCCATTAATATTGTAGTTATACCCCTTATTTATATTGTTGTGCCCCTATTACCCCCATATTGTTATTTCTGTGCCCCATAGAATCCCTCTATTGTTATTTTTGTGGCTTTATATTATTATTGTTAGGTCGGCTGGATTATATTGTGACTCCTTAGACTCCTATATATAGAAAGGAGGTTTTGTCATTTGTGGCATCCAAGAATTGTTCATTTATGTAATGTAAAGGAGGTTTCCCCCTCGAAGAGGCTGAATTCTGAGGCGTTGATCTATCTTTTCTATCTATTCTTGAGCTGGTTTCATACCATTTGGTATCAGAGCTTTGGATTCTAGGGTTTCGCTGCTCCAAACAGGTCATCGTGGCATTTTCGCTATAACTTTTTTATGTGACGTTTCAGAAGTCACAAAAAAAACCCATTTGAGAAGAAATCGCGCTAAACCTTGGGTCTGAATTTCGGATCTTTTCACGTGATATTTGCGGAGATATGCTCTGAGGAAGTTGGTCTTTTTACAGACTCCTGAGTTACATTCAAAACAAGTGACCTAGGGAAAATCGTCATAACTTTCTCTCTGGGGATCGGATTGAAATTGCGTAAGAAGGTACAGAAAGAGGACGGACTGTAGTTTCTTGTATATCTTTTTCAGAACCAAAGGTCGAAAATTGTACACGTGGAACTTCATACAAGTTCACTCTTCTGGAAAGGTCTATAATCAGGTCATCTTGGGAGATTGTGCATAACTATTTCTTGGAGAATCCAATTTGGATCAGACTGGTGGCATTGGAAAGAGGACACAGAGAGCTACTACAGGTCACAATTTCAGAACTAGATGATTGGAAAGTACAGAGATACATCAGAGGCAATATCAAGCTCCTACAAAGTGAAAAAAGGTGTGTAGATTTTTTTAAATTTTTGCTTAAGCTTGGTTTGAAAATTTATTTTGAAGGAATTCAAAGGGCATAGTAGAGCATTATTATCGGTAACTGATGCCTCGAGGAAATAAAATGCAAACACCTAGTAAGGAACCTGAAAGCTCTAGCATGAATCATGAAGAAGAGGAAGAAATGCAATATGATATATCAAAATTACAAGACCAAGTGAAACAACTGTCCCTTGCACAAAAAGGAACAGAATCTAATATGGATGGTTTAAAGAAAGATGTAGAAGCTAAGATGGATGGTTTAAAGAAAGGTGTAGAAGCTAAGATGGATTGTTTAAAGAAAGGCGTAGAAGCTAAGATGGATGGCATGGAAGCTAAGGTGAATGGCATGGATGCTAAAATTGATGGCATGGATGATAAGATGGAAGAATTGAAGATAAATATGAATAAGTTGCTACAAGAAATGGTCACTAAGGGTGAAAGAGTACTAAAGGAAACTCATGATGAGAACAAAAGAAATGTTAATCATGATTCCATAGACTCTAATGTTGGATTGAAGACTCACCATGTTCCAAAAATCGATATGAGGAAGTTTGATGGCAAGGATCCCGCCACATGGATATTACAGATGGAGCAATTCTTCGATCTCAATAATGTGCAAAACACACAAAAGGTACGTATGGAAACTTTATATTTGGAACCAAATTAGTTTGTATGGTATCAATGGCTTTGTTCTCATAAACAATTTATCACTTGGGCAATTTTTACGGAAGAATTGATAGCACATTATGAGGATAAAAAAAGAAACACTTTTTTTAGCCAATTGATAAGTCTCAAACAAAAGGGTTCAATAATGGAGCACATTGAGGAGTTCCAAAAATTGAACATAAGGGTAAAAGATATTCCAGAGGAGCATAGGATTGATGTGTTCATAGGGTCTTTAAAGGATAATATCCAACATGATGTGCACCTTTGGGAACCTGATTCATTAGAGAAGGCATTCAGGTTAGCAAGAAAAATGGAAAGCAAAATTATGGCAACTAGGAAGCATACCATTCACAACTATAAAGACGGAAGTGTTGTTGCCCATAGTCTTCCACAACCTACAAGGTTGACACCACAACAATTGGAAGAAAAAAGAGCAAAAGGGCTTTGTTACAATTGTGATAGCAAATACACAAAAGGTCATAAGTGTGCTGAGAAGAAATTATTCTACATAGATTGTGAAGAGGAAGAAGAAAAGGAGCAAGAAAGGTCAAAAGAAGAGGATATATTCCAGGAACAAAGCCTAGATGAAGAACAAATAAATCTGACCATATCTTGTAATGCATTGGCGGGAATTACCACTCCTCAAACCATCAAGATAGAAGGACAAATCAAGAAGAAAAAGGTAATAGTGTTGATTGATTCAGGAAGCACCCACAATTTTATTCATTGTAGGGTAGCAAAAGAATTGAATTGCTTCCTATATCCAGCACCAGAGTGTCAAGTGATGATTGCAAATGGAGGAACAATAAATTGTTCTGGAAAGTGCCATAATATCAAGCTATCCATGGGAGAATATGTATTGACTAGCCCAATGCTTTCCATTCCAATGGGAGGTGCTGATGTTGTACTAGGAGTCCAATGGCTACAATCCTTGGGTACAATAGCTTTTAATTTTCAAGAACTTTTCATGAAATTTTCTGTGGAAGGAAAGGAAGTTGAATTAAGGGGTATTGCAGGGAAACCAGGAAAGATAATCAGCTCTAATGGCATGACAAAGCTTCTAAAAAAGGAGCAAAGAGGTGTAATTGCACAATTATGTTCGCTAGATGTTTCCACATTGGAATCATCTATTTCTCCAGATCTCCAAAAAGTCCTGGACAATCATTCCAAGGTATTTGAGACTCCCAAAGGTCTCCCACCTATGCGTGATCATGATCATGCTATTCATCTGATTCCAGGAAGTGTTCCTCCAAACATCAGGCTGTACAGATATCCATATGTCCAAAAAAGTGAAATTGAACGTATGGTTTCAGAAATGCTAGAGGCTGGTATAATTCAACCGAGTCAAAGTTCTTTCTCAGCTCCAGTAGTATTGGTGCACAAGAAGGATGGATCATGGCGCATGTGTCCAGATTATAGGGAGCTCAACAAGCTCACTATTAAAGATAAGTTCCCCATTCCTGTCATTGATGAATTACTGGATGAATTGCATGGATCAATTTACTTCACCAAGTTGGATCTTCATTCGGGATATCATCAAATCAGAATGAAGATTGAAGACATTTCGAAAATGGCATTTAGAACTCATGAGGGTCATTATGAATTTTTGGTCATGCCTTTTGGCCTTACCAATGCACCTTCAACATTTCAAGGTTTGATGAATTCAATTTTCAAACCATTCCTTAGAAAATTTGTGTTAGTATTTTTTGATGATATACTAATCTACAGCAAGTCTTGGAAGGATCATGTTGAACATGTTGACAAGGTGCTACAACTATTGGAGGAGAAACAATTATATGCAAAAAGATCCAAATGTTTCTTTGGAGTCCAGGAGGTGGAATATTTGGGTCATATTGTATCTCATGAAGGAGTTAAGGTAGACCCTAGCAAAATTAAAGCCATTAAGGAATGGAAAATCCCCACATCCATAAAGCATCTGCGAGGATTTCTTGGGTTGACAGGGTATTATCGCAAGTTCGTTAAGAATTATGGGAGAATAGCAGCACCTCTAACAACATTATTGAAGAAAGATTCATTTTCATGGACTCCGGAAGCAACAAAGGCCTTTAAACATCTTAAAGAGGCAATGTGCCAAGCACCGGTCTTAGCTACACCGGACTTCACAAAAACCTTTATTGTGGAATGTGATGCTTCAGGAAATGGAATTGGTGCTGTTCTAATGCAAGATGAAAGACCCATTGCTTTTGAAAGTCGTCCAATCAAGGGAAAGTTTTTAAGCAAAGCTATTTATGAGAAGGAAATGTTGGCAATACTCCATGCACTTAAGAAATGGCGACCCTACCTAATGGGAAGACACTTCAAGGTAAAAACGGATCATGATAGCCTTAAATACTTTTTAGAACAAAGATTATCCTTTGAAGAGCAACAAAAGTGGGTCACAAAGATGTTGGGTTATGACTTTGAAATCATCTACAAAAAAGGGAAGCAAAATGTGGTGGCAAATGCACTCTCAAGAAAGGATGAGGATATGGAAGCATTGTTGTGTGCCATTTCTATTATCCAACCAGATTGGATAAACGAAGCAAAGGAGGAATGGAAGAATGACGAAGAAGTGTGGGCACTTATTCAAAAGCTACAACAAGATTCCAGTACTTCTGATACATTTAGCTGGCAAAATGATTCGTTATGGTACAAAGATCGCTTATACCTCTGTAAGAATTCCCAGCTAAAACAAAAGATTCTTATGGAATTGCACACTTCTCCCTTAGGAGGGCACTCAGGATTTTTAAAAACTTACCACAGGGTTAAGAAGGGACTTTTTTGGGATGGCCTTAAATCAGATATTCAAAAGTTTGTGGCGGAATGTTTGGTTTGCCAACAAAATAAAGTTGAAACAATTAAGACACCAGGTCTATTACAACCTTTATCCATTCCAAGCCAACCTTGGGAGGAGGTTTCAATGGATTTTATCACAGGTTTACCCAAGTCTGAGGGAAAGAGTGTCATCATGGTGGTAGTTGACAGACTTACCAAGTATGCACACTTTTGTGCATTATCACATCCATTTAAAGCCAGTACAGTTTCTACTGCATTTATGGAAACAGTTCAAAAGCTACATGGAAACCCAAAGATTATTGTAAGTGACAGAGATCCCATTTTCACTGGAAATTTTTGGACAAAATTATTTTCTTGTCTTGGTACTCAGTTAGCTCATAGCTCATCTTATCATCCTCAATCTGATGGGCAAATTGAGATAGTAAAAAAATGTTTGGAAGGATATCTTCGTTGCTTTGTATTTGATAAACAGACACAATAGGTCAAATGGTTGCCTCTGGCTGAATGGTGGTATAACACTTCCTTCCATATAGCAACCAAAATGACCCCATTTATGGCACTTTATGGGTACCAACCACCATCAATCACATCATATTTAAGAAAAAATTCTAAGGTTCAGGCAGTGGAACATCACATCGAACATCAACAACAAGTCCTCCAACAGGATAACCTCGTGTTGGCACAAAATAGAATGAAACAATAGGCAGATCAACATCGCAGTGAAATACGTTTTGATGTAGGTGATTGGGTATTCCTACGGCTACAACCATATAAGAAAATGTCCCTAAACCAAGCTAAGAAGGATAGTAAATTATCACCAAAGTATTATGGTCCATACAAGGTGTTGGAAAAGATTGGTATTATGGCATACAAATTGGAGCTTCCTACAGCTTCTCGATTGCACCTAGTTTTCCATGTTTCATGTTTAGAGAAGGTTATAGGCGACAAGCTCCCAGTTCAAACAATATTGCCAGAACTTGATGAGGAAGGAAAAATTATATTGGAATGGGAAGCAGTCACAGAAACAAGAACTCGACAGCTACGAGATCGATCAATTTCAGAGTATCTTATCAAGTGGAAGAACTTATCCGCTGAAGATTCCACATGGGAGGATGAGAATTTTATGCAGAAGTATCCAGAACTGCTCAAGCGTTGAGGACAACACTTTTTTGAAGGAGAGGGGCATGTTGGGTCCCTATAATACTAGTGATTACCCCATTACTATTGTAGTTATACCCCTTATTTATATTGTTGTGCCCCTATTACCCCCATATTGTTATTTATGTGCCCCATAAAATCCCTCTATTGTTATTTTTGTGGCTTTATATTATTATTGTTAGGTCGGCTGGATTATATTGTGACTCCTTAGACTCCTATATATAGAAAGGATGTTTTGTCATTTGTGGCATCCAAGAATTGTTCATTTATGTAATGTAAAGGAGGTTGCCCCCTCGAAGAGGCTAAATTCTAAGGCGTTGATCTATCTTTTCTATCTTTTCTTGAGCTGGTTTCATAACAAAATGTGGGAGGGGGGTGTTATAGAATGGTATTAGAACATGGTTCCACCCTTGGACTTGATGGGTGGAACACGTTTTTCATGCATACATGTCGGTTTCATATGTGTTATTTATGCTTGTGTTCTATTTTCTTGTTGTATATGCATGGTGGTGATCATTGCTGCAGTTGTGTCGCCATGTGGAAGATGATGGTGATTGTTCTTGGATTTGGTCATCATGAGTGCATGTCGGTTATGCATTTTTTATGAAAGTTAGTGTTTATATGTTGTCTTGCATGTATTGTGAGGGTTATGATATAGTCATCCACGGTAACTGGATAATGGTTGAAATGATGTCCATATACTAATATGATGATGTTTATAAATGTATTGTGCTAATTTTCTTGATCTTGTAGATGATATATCTCCCTTGAACTATACTAAGGTATGTTAATTATGTTTATATTTTGGTTTAGTTCACATGGTATACCGAGAGGAAGAAAATCAAAGATGACTATTAATATGGTAGACTACAGTTCACAAGACTCTTCCAATAAATTAGATGAGTGGCATGGTGATGGGGACTCTAATGAAATAACAAACACATTGAAAAGTTTGAAGGAAGAAATAAGAAGTTGCAAAGAAAATATTGACAAAATCATTTAAGCACAAGAGAAATAAGAAGAAGTTAATGCAGTTATCATTCAAATTTTGTCAAATTAGTACAGACAGAGACCACTTAGGATCAATCATGGACAGGAGGATAGGACTAATGGGGCATATGGTATTGGTTTTCATGGTGGGCATAGGTCAAATAAGGATGACACGATCAATTATGACAGGTTCTTGTATACGCTGAACAGGGGAGGTGATGGACATATGTTCTATTCTAGTTTTGGTTCGACAAGTACCATGGTGATCATCGTTATCATCTTTATAGGAGGAATGATAGGGAATATTTTCTAGATGAGTTCGGGCAAGCCTAGCCACCTACCTTTCATCGATATTTGAAGAAACCGGAAGATGCAGAGGCATGGTTACTTGGGATGAAGAAGTTATTTAAGCTGCATGGTTACACAGAGAACATGAATGCCAAAATTGATATCTTCAGGCTCAAAGGAAAAGAATAAATCTAGTTGGAAGATGTGAAGGGGGTTAGTGACATCAAGGCAAAAGAATTGAGTTGGCATGAATTCAAGGTACTTTTCAAGAAGAAATATTTGTCAGAGAGCTACTATGACAGTAATGATGAGTATTTCTGAGCTAAAAATGGGATCGATGATGGATGAAGAGTATACAACCAAGTTCCTAGAGTTGTTGACATATGTATTGTATATTAAAGATGAGAAAGCCAAAGTTAATAGTTTACAGTGAATTACCATTAGTATTTAAATATTGGATTGAGATTGATGAGCCTAGATCACTTGAAGATGTCAATGGGAAGTTGAAGCATTGTTATGAGCAATCAAAGTGTAAGACAGAATCTCAACATGGTTGGAAGGGGATATACAAGACTAAAGTTAAATGTAAGTCGAACCAAACAAGACCCCAGGATGAAAGTGAGAAGGAGAGTGTTTTTCCTTACAAGAAGTTTAATGTAGTTGTATAGGCACATGTGTCACAACCTACAGGGAACAAGAGTAAAGGTGATGTTCTGGGATATTTGGAGTGTTGGATATGTTGAAAGGATCATATGAAGAGAGATTTCCCGCAGTATTAGGGTGGTAGGCCTTATGTTTATAGTGGAAAATTAGCTTAGATAGTTGGGGATGTGTTGAGGCCTCGAAAATCGCTGCCACAACAAAGGGGAAACCACCCGGTCCGGACCTTAGTGCAGCTCCTTTTCCGTTTGGAATAGTGGTTCCGACTGGGGATAATGGGACCAGTTTCCCAAGAACTATAGGTGAATGGGATGGATGAATGACTTATGACATAAGATGGTAATAAGCGGATAGCCAAACTATAAACAAAATGTAATAACTATAATTGAATCCCGGGACTTATCACTTGGCAACTATCGACAAAGCATCGGAGGTGAGTCTTCTGTTGAAGACTAAGGACCATGAAATATATGCATTACAGGCAGAGGTAATTGAAGCGAAAAATAAAGCAGCACAAGTGGAAAAGCAGTTGCTGGCTCAACAGCAGGAAAACAATTTGTTAACCCAACAACTGCAAATTGAAAGATAGAGGATAAACCAAAGTGAAGCGCAGAAGGCAAAAGAATTGTCAGAGGCATTGTCACAGTTGAAAGCATCAAATGAGATGATGATGCAATCGAAAGATGAGTGAATAGCTCAACTATCAGCACAGCTCGAAGGCATCAAGAACACACAGAACGTAAAAAAATTTAGAGCAGAGGCAACTCAAATAAATAGCGCATTACTGTCTCAGATCAGACTTCTATGTCAACAACTTGCTAAGGCTGAGTCATTATGCGAAATATCGACAACAGTGTGTGAGCAAATAGAAGGGGCCAGAAATGAGCTAGATCAGGCCGAAGATGCCATATCTGAATATGTTGAGTGGCAAGACACTCCAGAAGGGAAAGCGGCGAATTTGTCCCGAATACATGAAACGTATAAGGACATACTCTTCACGGAATGGAATACTCAGGTAATGAAAGCAGAAAGGGCGGCTTCCAGGTGTAAATAATTGCCAGCAACATGACCGACCTAGTCAATGATACACTTTATCTGGCAAATATGATCTCTAAGTGCACACCTGGAAGTATAACAACAGCAGATATGCTTGAACAAGCAAGTTATCCTGGCTTAGAAGAACAGAGGAAGTTAATTACCGGAGTAAATACTTTAACCTCTGAAGCATATTGGCTCTTTCTAGTCAAGCCACATACTCAAAGGTCTGCTCTCAAGTGTTTAACGGATGCCCTCGGATGCCTGATCCTCGACATTCAGGATGCTACATATGATGCCCAGCTAACTTCGCGTCTCAACACTCCACCAGAAGTAGAGCCAATGCTGGCGATATGTCAGCTAAGGAGTAAAGGAAAAGAACCCACCGAATGAAGCATTGCCGCCAACTGCCAGATCGCCATGAAAGATGGAAAAACATTTATTGATGCCAATTTAATAGCTTTTTCAGTTGTTTAGATATTTAGATTAGTATAGTATTTATAGACCCTTTCATTGTTTTGGAAAGGGTCGTAATTTTTTGTAATAAGACTTAAAGGCTGAAGTTTGCACTATTGTGCTTCAGTCTATATTCTTTTTGTGAAACTCAACCAACGGTCCTTAATTTTGATTTGAAGGTTGTTTTATACAATTGCGCACGACTGTCTGTTGTTTGTAATGCTTTCCGATTTGAAGGAAGGACTGCGACATAGTGATTGATATACTGGATTGATCGATCAGCTTACATGGTACTATTATCTGTATCTGTGTTCTTTCTTATTATATGAATTGTTGTGTTATTATCTTTGCTATTGTTGAATGCATGTATGCGATATAACAGCGAATCTTCATTTCGTTTCACTATTGAATGTTTTGGTGATTTGTTATCTCTTTCACTCATGTATGTATCAATGATATGAATGATTAAGTGTAGTAATTCGCTTTAATCGCTCTGCATAACTAATTATGCAGAGCAATGTTTAAATGGTTTAAACGTCTATGCTTAAAGTGTTAGAGTCATCTATATGCCTGTCTTAAAGCATAAATCATCAAATGCTACGCTTTTCCAAGTGATAAGTCCCGGGATCCAATTATAGTTATTACATTTTGTTTATAGTTTGGCTGTCCGCTTATTACCATCTTATGTCATAAGTCATTCATCCATCCCATTCACCTATAGTTCTTGGGAAACTGGTCCCATTATCCCCAGTCAGAACCATTATTCCAAACGGGAAAGGAGCTGCACTAAGGTCCGGACCGGGTGGTTTCCCCTTTGTTGTGGCAGCGATTTTCGAGGCCTCAACAAAATTGGCGCTAGAAGGAGGGCCTAACTGTGAATGGCAAGCCGACCCAAATCGGCAAGTCATTCTAAGAGTAATTCTCCCTCCAAATCTCCTCGTTCTTCTCAATTACATACTGGTTCGCCAGCCCATAACCAAGAAGAAGAGGAATCTATCACCACTGCTCAATCCCATCATATCCCAGAACAACTAAGTCTTGAATCTCCTGAAGTTCAGTCTCTAATCCATAAACTTCAGAGCTTCTCGATCTCACCACAGAAATCTGAGATATCAGAAAGCAGTGCGACTTCGCAGTTCAACCTCACTCATCCTCTTACCAGACTTCAGAGCGAAAAACTTGGTATTGAACCTTCTGAGTTTCCTTTACCCAAAAGGAAAAAGCCAAAGAAAAATATTGAGGGATCTGACAGTGGGGATTTTTCTTCCATATCATCCATTTCATCTCCTCATCTGCAAAGTCAACCACCCACCCCTCCATTACAAATTGTTGTTCATCAGGGATCAGGAGCCTCAATAACCCAACCTATTCACTCTTCATCTCCAATACCTCACCAAACATCTGGAACCCCGACAGTAGTAACAACCACTGTTGCTAGCATAATGGCAGATCCATGGACTAGACTGGGTGCTGTCAACATGCCTGGACCATTACATGATCTACCAGATGCACCCGAAAAATGGTTGCCTAAATTTAATCCAGATAATGGAACCCAAGCTGAAGAACACATCAACAACTTCATGTTAGCAGTTAACCTAAAAGGAGTGACAGAGCAAGATGTCGTAGTAAGACTGTTCCCTTACACTTTACAAGGATCAGCAGGATCCTGGTATTTTTCCTTACCCTCTGGTTCTATTACCAGTTGGAATACATGCCAAGAGCAGTTTCTCACCAAATATGGAGATGATCGGTCCCTAGCAACTTTAATAAATGACCTCTCCAACTTGAGAATAGAGCACAGGGAACCAATAAAGGAGTTTAATGCCAGATTTAATAAACTACTGAATAAAATCCCTACCGCTTCTAAACCAAGTGAGCAAATCCGAAGCGAATGGTACATCACTTCCCTACCTGCGAACATAGCTATCTTTGTAGACAGGGCTGGCAAACCTACCTTAGCTGAAAATATGAGAGAAGCACTTGCAGTTGAAAAGCGCATCAAAGCTCTTGAAAAGAAAGCTGCTCTAGAAGATAGAAAAGCTAAAAAAGTCTTGTTTAAAGAAGATTCCAAGAAGAAAACCCCAAAGGACCCATATGACATGGAAGGTTTACAAAAGGTCCTTAAAACTTTGTCTAATGAAATGGTTGAGATTAAAAAGCAGGTGGCCGAAACTTCAAGCAAAAGACCATTTAGGACTTTTAAGAAAACTGAATCAAAGCCACCTAATGTTATATCTAACGCCGATTCAGACCAGGAAGAAGAGGAAGAGGAAACACCTTCACAGACCGATGATGAAGAAGAGCTAGCTGAATGTCACAGAATGTGGGATTTTATACTCCCAAACTCTGACACTGAGAATGAAGAAGAAGCCTTTCCGGTTACTACAAGAAGTAAAATTGCTTCTGAACTTCCCCAGGCAACTTCAAAGAAAAGGAGCGCAGGCGCTACTACAGCAAAGGAAAAAGTTCCCCCAAAGAAGTCACCTGTGGTAGTTCCTCAAAACCAGCCTACAACTCCTAGTACTCCTTCGACATCCAAGACTCTAGTGGTATCCGATTCAATGGAATATAACATTGTTGATGATATGAAGAAAACCAAGGCAAATATAACCATGTTTGAACTCAGTAAACTGAAGCATCAACAAAAGCTACTCCTCAAAGAATTAAATGTTGTTCCCTCTAACCCCCTTCCCAGTGCAAGAGCTGCCAACGATTCAGGCCAGCCTCCTGCAGGCATGGTTGAAATTACTGACTCAGTCTTAATCGGAGATAAATCAAATTCTCATACTCCACCCTTCCTGCTCACTTATGAGATTTATAATAGAAACCTACACAACTGTTTAATAGATTCAGGGGCCTCATCTAATATAATGCCAGCTTCAGTTTGCTCTAAGCTGAACATTGAACCCCAGAAATCTGCAATTCATATTGTACAGTTAGACAGAACTAAAGTGCAGGTTGTGGGAGAAATTAATTCTGTAACTATCAGGTTGTCAGCCGACCCCAGAATTGTTCAAAGAATTGACATCTTAATTGCCGACATACCTGAATTTTATGGTTTAATATTGAGCAGAGATTGGTCCGAAAAACTGCACGGGTATATTTCTACAAATTGGTCACATATGTGGCTTCCCTACAAGGGAAAGCCAAATCAAATAAGGATCGATCGTGAGAAGCATATGACCCACACAGTTACTGAATTCGAGCAAGAAAACCAGCCTGTTGCATTCAATAATAACATTTTGGGGAACTATTCGGCAGAATCTTTCTTTGGCAACTTTGTTGCCCAACCATCTCCTTTTTCAGTTAATCATTTCACATCTCAAATAGAAAATTTTTCACAAACTGATAGGTCCAGATGTTTTAATGATGCTGAGAAAATTGTAGATACTTTAGTTAATATTCCTTTATTTTGGTCTTTGTATTTTGATGGCTCTAAGTCCTCTGAAGGTTCAGGAGCTGGATGTATATTGGTTAGTCCGCAAGGAGAAAAGACAATGTTGTCTTGTAGGTTAGAATTTGAGTGCACTAATAATATAGCTGAATATGAGGCTTTAATCCAAGGGTTATACAAAGAAATCGGCCTGGAGGTGCAATATCTAAAGGTTTTCGGCGATTCAGAAATCATTGTTAAACAGGTTAGAAATGCAATTCATTGCCTTTCGACTCACCTTAAACATTACCAATCGCTCGTTCAAGAACTTACCTCACACTTTCTTGCATTCAACATTTCTTCTATACCTCAATCTCAAAATGCAGCCGCAGATTTACTAGCCAGTGTAGCTTCAAAGCTTCTACCTTCTGAAGACTACAGCCTTGATAGATTTTCCGTAGAATTACTTTTTAGACCTTCAATTCCCGACAATGTCACTAATTGGAGAGTATTTAATCATGACGATGATATTTTGCAATTTTTAACTTCTGAGAATTCTTATGATAAGCAAGTTATTGAGGAAGATGATCATGATTCCCAGATGAAAGGAGTGCCCAAAGAAAATTCGATCCCCAAACCAGTGGTAAAATTAGAAGATCTTTACGATATCAAAGACATGTTTGAACCTGTAATCAATACAAAGCTTCAAAGTTCTACCCTTAGGTTTGAATTGATAAATCTAGGAACCAACGAGTCTCCTCAAAACATCAATTTAGGAACAGGACTATCTCAGAATGAAAAGGAAGCATTCATTAAATTGTTGAGAAAGAACAAACAGGTTTTTGCTTGGAAATATGATGACTTAAAGACATATGATACATCTATTATCCAGCATACCATTCCTATGCTTCCTGATAAAAAACCAATTCAGCAAAAATTAAGAAAAATACACCCAAATTTGGAGAGCCAGATTAAGTCAGAGCTTAATAAGCTTTTGAAAGCCAAAATTATTTTTCCAGTCCGACATTCAAACTGGGTCTCTAATATGGTGCCAGTCAGGAAGAAAAATGGCGACATTCGAATTTGTATTGATTTCAGGAATTTAAACAAAGCGAGCTTAAAAGACAACTTCCCATTGCCTACTATGGAGCAAATCCTCCAATCGGTGGCAGGTTCTGAATTGATGTCTTTTCTAGATGGTTTTTCAGGGTACAATCAAGTTCTGGTACATCCCGATGACCAGCTCAAAACTACATTCAGGACAAAATGGGGAACCTATGCATATCAGAAAATGCCTTTTGGTCTTATAAACGCCGGAGCGACATTTCAGAGAGCTATGGACATAGCCTTCAGAGGGTTAATTAATCGATCAGTAGTCGTCTACCTAGACGATATTACTGTGTATTCTAAGAAGAGAGATAATCATTTGCACGACTTAAATCAGATCTTTCAGAGATCCAAAAGATATGGTATTTCTCTAAACCCAAAAAAGTCCTTCTTTGCTCTAGACCAAGGAAAACTCTTAGGATTTATAGTATCCAAAGATGGTATTTATATTGATCCTGATCGATTAATGAAATTTCTGAAATCCCTTTCCCACATAACAAAAAATCAATGCAGTCATTTTTAGGTCAGATTAATTTTGTCAAACGATTTGTTCCAGATTTTTCACAGATTGTATTACCACTTCAGACAATGATCAAGAAGAATTCAGTCTTCAAATGGGGATCAGAAGAAAAGCAAGATTTTGATGTTATCAAACAGTCAATAATCAATGCCCCAGCCTTGAATACTCCAAATTTTTCTAATCATTTTACACTATATACTATCGCATCCAACACTTCATATGCTGCAGTACTCACACAACTGAATGATAACAACCTAGAAGCACCCATATCATTTTTCAGTTCAAATCTTCAAGGTGCCGAGTTGAATTATTCAGATGTGGAGAAACAAGCCTTTCATGTGTTCAAAGCAGTCAAACATTATAGACCCTTCCTTTTGAAAACCCACACGAAAGTTATAGTTGCTTTCCCAGTGGTAAGACAACTATTAATTCAGAAAGAGTTGGGTGAAAAAAGGGCCAATTGGGTTACAGCGCTTCAAGAGTATGACTTAGAAATAAAGCCAGCAAAGATTGTTAGGGGCCAAGGTTTTTGCAGGATATTGGCAGGAGCATCGAACATTCACGAATCAAGCGATGAAGATCAGATTAAATCCATCAATCAGATAAGTGTCACTGATTCTGAATCTCAATATGCTGATTTGATATTTTATCTGAAGAACGGTTATGCTCCTCTAAATTTATCTTACAAAAATAAGAGGGCCATTAGGTTGAAAGCTAAAAATTTCACTCTCATTGATGATGTATTGTTTAAACAAAATTATGATTCTATCCTGTTAAGATGTCTTGAGAAACCTGAAGCCCAAAGGTTTTGCAGGAGCTACATGATGGACCAGCTGGGGGACATTTTGGAGCTGATACAACAGCTCATAAGATTATTCATGCTGGATATTATTGGCCTACTCTATTTAGAGATTGCCATGAGCACGTAAGAAAATGCCTTAATTGCCAAACATCTGGTGGAAGACAACGAAAATCAACTTTCCCTCTTCAACCTGTCAACATTGAACAGCCATTCGAACAATGGGGATTAGATATCATCGGGGAAATTACTCCACCATCTTCCAAACAACATAGGTATATCCTTACCGCTACTGATTATTTTACTAAATGGGTAGAGGCTATTCCTCTGAAGGCGGCAAATGCAGAAGCAATCATCGAGTTCATTGACCAATTCATCATTACCAGGTTCGGTGTTCCAAACGCTCTTGTTTTTGATAATGCTTCTTATTTCTCAGGAAACGCTATATATGATTTTACTATTAAAAGGGGGTTTAAACTGAAATATTCTTCCAATTATTATCCCCAAGGAAACGGTTTAGCCGAATCTACTAATAAGAACCTCATCAAAATCATTAAGCGAACTGTGGAACAGAATCATAGAAACTGGCATAAATCTTTGGTCTTTGCATTATGGGCTGATAGAATAACAGAAAAAGCTTCTATAGGGACCTCTCCTTTCAATCTGGTATATGGAAAAGAAGCCGTGTTGCCTACAAGTCTTGTTCTTCCATCTTTAGCCCTAGTGCAGTTCATTCAAGAGACTCCGTCTTCTTCTATCCAACTTAGACATGACCAAATTCTCAAATTAGAAGAAGAAAGGGAAAAGGCCAGAATCACTCATGCCAAACATCAACAAATCATCAAAGCATCTTTTGACTCAGCATCATCCTCTTCCAAACAACTTCAAGTTGGTGACTTAGTTCTCAAATGGGACAAGGCCCATGAGGATAAAGGCAAGCATACCAAATTTCAGAAAATGTGGCTTGGACCATTTCAGATCTGTGAAAAGATAGGCCATTCAACTTTTATATTGCAAGACTTATCAGGGTTGAGAGATTCTCTCCCCGTCAATGGCCTGATCCTGAAGAAATTCTTTAACTAAGAAGGTAACCCCTTCTCCTTTTGTAGATTTGCGTAGTTTGTAGGATTGGTAGGAAATAAAATTGTAGAGTATCTCCAATGACCTATTTGTTGTGTTTGAGAAAGCTGTCTCACAAAAATAATATAAATACTTGTTTTTAGATAATAGAACCCTCAATCAAAAGAGATAGTTTCTAGGAAATTAGATATCTTTGTGTTCTGAAACTATAATCTAAATTCCGAAGACTCCTCTCAGGAGGTAAAAGTTCTGAATCATTTTCTGTTTCCAAAACTAGTCTCCAAAGGTTATCTATTAAAAGATAGAGGCTAGCCCAGATTCAGTATCTTCAACTCTTCACCTGTCATCCATCTGCTCTTAAGGAGAAAATTGTTCACCCCTTTCACTAAAGGTTATGATTATTCAGAGTGTAATTCTAAAATATAAAAGATTAAAGATAAGAGGTCTTATCATAAGCCTGCTTACCATGTTCATAGGGAAATAGCTTAACTGACATTACCAACACTGCCTACCAAAACAGGGTAATGACTTGAAATTTCAAGACAAGGGGTCTCATCACGAGCCAGCTTGATCAGTTAAATTATTACCAGTGAATGGCATTGTCATAAGCTGGCTACCAAACCAGGACAGTGGCTTTTTATCTTATTCATTACAAAGAAAAACAGATGAAAAATAAAATATGACAACATTTTATGGATTCACTCTGTTAATCACACTCTTATGTGAATGGAAAGGTAGACAATACTATGGTTAAAAGGTATCCCTGTCGAGACTATAAATGTCTGCTGGCAACAGAGGCTCTACCTATGACAAAGGAGTTAATTATAAAAGCTGATTTGGGAAAGTTTTCTATTTTTATCATTATGAACCAATAAAGACTTGTTTTAGAAACTTATTATGTTTTTAGTTTCTTGAAACTGAATGGGACGAAGTTAACGAAATGGAGTTCACTTTAGTCAGAACACATGAATATCTAGTTATATTAGAAATTTCTCCTTCTGATTGAGTTTCTATTTTTGAAAAAACTTGAGTGTTTATATTAATTTCAGAGATAACTGGTTCTACCAACGAATCGCCAATTGTTGTGCCCTACAACAACCCCCCATTTCATATCATCTGTATTTACAAACAATTAACATATGAAATGGGTCCCTTTTAAAAATTAATTGGTATTAATGAATTTGTCCGAAAAAGGTATGATAATCAAATGTGTTTGTAACTTGAAGCCTTTTTCGAATAACAATGTTTCCAAAATAAATCAATCTTTTGTTATTGCGATAAAGCGATCGCAAGATCGCATATCGCAATGACAAGAGAGATGCACTTAAACGGCACTTCGGTCTTTGCCGATGCGATATCGCTATCGGCAATCGGCGGTATTCATTGCATACACCAAAACGAGCACATACCTTATACCCCGATGCGACGCTATATCGGCGATCGGCTATCGGCACTGCCTCTTGTGAGAAAACGCTTCAAGTTTTAAACCCCGACCCGATGCGATATCGCTATCGGCCGTCAGAGATATCCCATGCACTTTCGTAAGGCGCTCAACTCTTTCCCCCGATGCGATGCGATTTCGCTATCGGAAGTCGGCAAATCACTTAATATGCATCTGGTAATGTGTTCACATGCTAGTCCGATGCGATATCGCAATCGGCGTTCGCCAGGGCCACTTTCAAACGATAGTGTAACTCTTTCCCCCATGCGATGCGACATTGTTCATCGGTAATCGGCATGTTCAAAAAGTGATTGTTTTAAGCTTTAAAGTTATATTTAAATCCGGTTGATAAGGCGCAGATTTCAAAATGCCGTTAAATGCAGGGATAAGGTAATGCATGTGTATTTAATAACTTTGCCCCTTCGATTAACGAATACTTGCGTCTAAGACATATCATATCTGTTGCACGCGTTGGGAGGTCATTCAACTGAATAACAGCGTAAAGGTCATTTAATGGGTAGCAGGCCTTAAAATCACCATTAATGCATATGCGATCTCTTACCAGTGATTGGATCCGCAGCCACTTTTTGAAAATTAATAGCGCCACGCTTCAAGTGATATATATCTTTCCAATTATGCTTTGTCTTCATTATTCCTCGTGTTACGATTTCTCTTGCACTTGTGTAGAGTTCGTTTGTTGAGAAAAGCCTGAACATGATGGGGAAGAAAAATAAGAGGAGTTTTGGTTCTACTACAACACCTGTTGCAGGACAAGCTGCTTCAATTTCAAAGAAAGGCCTAATCTCGGACACTACGTGCACTGGTCTTGCTAGGACCACATGGCAGGGCACATATAATCTGTTGGAGGCCGAGCAACCAAAAGTGACAGTGATAACGACTAGTGTATATGTATTAAGGAAGTCTGATGCAACGCTCAAAGACTTGGCCGACTCCTTTTTACACAGAATAGCGGCCAGAGAGCAGGTTCTCCCTTACACAGATGTGGTGCGCTGGGCAATTGAAGAAATTCCCATTATTGATAGAACTTTCCATACAAGGGACGGAAGGATTTTCGGGTCATTCAAGCCTGATGACCTGAGGCGAATGTATCATCTGCCTGAACCGGAGCTAGTCTACAACAGAACCTTCATGGAGAAATTCGCAAAAGAAAATGAATCACCATCCGAACCCCTCCAAGATTGGAGGCAGAACCCAGCCAAGCAAAAGCATGAAAGTTCGGGTAAGTACTCCAACGTTTCTTTGGCTTCTCCCTATTGCTATGCGGGGATTATGATGTGTAGATTGTGGGGATTACATGACTCCGTTAATATCAATATAGACATGGTTCCCTTAATGGAAGCGGCTATCAATGCTATAATCATGGATTGGGCCACTATTCTTTCTGATAAGTTGGTCGTAGCTGTTCGTGAATTCAGAAACAAAACTATAGTCTCCAAAAGGAAAATCCTGCCATTTTATTATTCTGCCTACATTATGGATACCCTGTGTCTTAATTCTGAGTTTCCTGTCCTCGGTTGGAGATGGACCACCCAAGATCCAACACCTATTCATTTATACCATCAGAAATTGTGGAAGTCCTCCTACAAGGACCACTTGTACCAAATTTGTAATGGTTTCATGGCGCCCATTTACTATTCTATTTATGACAGACCCATTTCTAGAATTTCCTATGAAGCTTCTTTTGACTTACCAGCCGTAGCGAGTTGGTTTGGTGAGGAGTATTTCTCCTATATCAGAGTTTTTGGGAGTAAGGCTAGGCCGCATGTCCTCCCTTTATATATCCCAGACAAGCTGTTAGCCCGGGAAATCTGTTACCAGATTATGGCCGAGAGTGTCACACAAACTCTCAAAGAAGAGAAGAAGAAAGGTTGGCCCTCTTTTCCTTTAAGAATTGGGGTTTTTACTCTGCTTAATTACAAGCACGCAGAAAAAGAAGCGACAAAAATCCAAGCTTTATCCCTGGCCACTCTCCCAAACAGACTCTATGATCCAAAGAAAACTGCTTACATTGCCCTAGAACAAGCAAAATTAACAAAAGTTGATCATCAAGAGGATATGTTTGATGACTTGTTCGTAGGTGCCGAGACAATAAGCCAAGCCAAACAGCTTGCCATAATGAAATACAATGATGAGGCGTTGACAAAGTTTAATAAACTTAGGGAGCAGAGGTTGCAAACTCTGCCCCTAGAGTTATTATCCACAACCCCAGCGTCTTCCTCAAGCGAGCCTGGTCGGCAACAAATACATGCACCTCCTGTTACAACTAAAGAACAGGATAAACAACAGGAGGAAAGGCAGAAGAAGCTGCAGGCTGAGAAGCAGAGAAAAGAGCAAGCAGAGAGGCAGAAAAAGGAGAAGATAGAAAGGCAGCAAAAGGCACAAAGGGAAGAAGAGCAGAGGAAGAAGAAGGAAGAAGAAAGACTAAAGAAAGAACTAGCAGATAGGCAGAAAAAGGAATTGGAGGAGCAGTAGCGAAAAACGCAGGAGGAGCAGCAGTGAAAATCACTTGAAGAACAGCAGAAATTAGAACAAGAGAAAGAACGGAGCAAAGCCCATACAGAGCAACATAAGCAAACCTCCATCGATCCTGAATTGATTAAGCAATGGAATCAATTCGATTCCATTATCAGTGGTAAAGACACAGGCTCCAAAGACACAGGATCCTCTAAAACAAGTGATGCGCCCGATACCACTTCTTCTCAGGTTCTAGGAGGAACCAGCGGCCCACCCATTTCACAGGATGTTGAGATCATCAATAAGGACCCTTCCGATCAAATTGTTCTCCAGGTGGAAGAAATTCCTCCCCTGGATATTTTCTATAGCCCAAAGCATAGAGCCGTTATTAAGCGCTCTAAGAAAAGACGAAGGCTTGATCAACCTTCTATCTTGCCTGAGCAAACAGTCACGGGCAATATGTTCTGGAAGGAGGATTTAGATCCCTCCGATGATCTAACTAAACTGTCTCAATTTGCGGGAGCTTATTCCGCAGCAACTATCGACAAAGCATCGGAGGTGAGTCTTCTGTTGAAGACTAAGGACCATGAAATATATGCATTACAGGCAGAGGTAATTGAAGCGAAAAATAAAGCAGCACAAGTGGAAGAGCAGTTGCTGGCTCAACAGCAGGAAAACAATTTGTTAACCCAGCAACTGCAAATTGAAAGACAGAGGATAAACCAAAGTGAAGCGCAGAAGGCAAAAGAATTGTCAGAGGCATTGTCACAGCTGAAAGCATCAAATGAACTGATGATGCAATCGAAAGATGAGCAAATAGCTCAACTATCAGCACAGCTCGAAGGCATCAAGAGCACACAGAACGTAAAAAATTTTAGAGCAGAGGCAACTCAAATAAATAGCGCATTGCTGTCTCAGATTAGACTTCTATGTCAACAACTTGCTAAGGCTGAGTCATTATGCGAAATATCGACAACAGTGTGTGAGCAAATAGAAGGGGCCAGAAATGAGCTAGATCAGGCCGAAGATGCCATATCTGAATATGTTGAGTGGCAAGACACTCTAGAAGGGAAAGCGACGAATTTGTCCCGAATCCATCAAACGTATAAGGACATAGTCTTCACGGAATGGAATACTCAGGTAATGAAAGCAGAAAGGGCGGCTTCCAGGTGTAAAATAATTTCCAGCAACATGACCGACCTAGTCAATGATACACTTTATCTGGCAAATATGATCTCTAAGTGCACACCTGGAAGTATAACAACAGTAGATATGCTTGAACAAGCAAGTTATCCTGGCTTAGAAGAACAGAGGAAGTTAATTACCGGAGTAAATACTTTAACCTCTGAAGCATATTGGCTCTTTCTAGTCAAGCCACATGCTCAAAGGTCTGCTCTCAAGTGTTTAACGGATGCCCTCGGATGCCTGATCCCCGACATTCAGGATGCTACATATGATGCCCAGCTAACTTCGCGTCTCAACACTCCACCAGAAGTAGAGCCAATGCTGGCGATATGTCAGCTAAGGAGTAAAGGAAAAGAACCCACCGAATGAAGCATTGCCGCCAACTGCCAGATCGCCATGAAAGATGGAAAAACATTTATTGATGCCAATTTAATAGCTTTTTCAGTTGTTTAGATATTTAGATTAGTATAGTATTTATAGACCCTTTCATTGTTTTGGAAAGGGTCGTAATTTTTTGTAATAAGACTTAAAGGCTGAAGTTTGCACTATTGTGCTTCAGTCTATATTCTTTTTGTGAAACTCGACCAACGGTCCTTAAGTTTGATTTGAAGGCTGTTTTATACAATTGCGCACGACTGTCTGTTGTTTGGAATGCTTTTCGATTTGAAGGAAGGACTGCGACATAGTGATTGATATACTGGATTGATCGATCAACTTACATGGTACTATTATCTGTATCTGTGTTCTTTCTTATTATATGAATTGTTGTGTTATTATCTTTGCTATTGTTGAATGCATGTATGCGATATAACAGCGAATCTTCATTTCGTTTCACTATTGAATGTTTTGGTGATTTGTTATCTCTTTCACTCATGTATGTATCAATGATATGAATGTTTAAGTGTAGTAATTCGCTTTAATCGCTCTGCATAACTAATTATGCAGAGCAATGTTTAAATGGTTTAAACGTCTATGCTTAAAGTGTTAGAGTCATCTATATGCCTGTCTTAAAGCATAGATCATCAAACGCTACGCTTTGCCAAGTGATAAGTCCCAAGATCCAATTATAGTTATTACATTTTGTTTATAGTTTGGCTGTCCGCTTATTACCATCTTATGTCATAAGTCATTCATCCATCCCATTCACCTATAGTTCTTGGGAAACTGGTCCCATTATCCCCAGTCGGAACCACTATTCCAAACGGAAAAGGAGCTGCACTAAGGTCCGGACCGGGTGGTTTCCCCTTTGTTGTGGCAACGATTTTCGAGGCCTCAACAGGATGTTGGGAAGAGAACTCCTCAGACTTATGCACCATTGGATAATAGGAAGGAATATCACTAAGCATCTATTATTGAGATGGATATTAATCTTTGTGATCAATTTGTTTCTATTTTGATTGAACCTAGATCTAATTATAGTTATGTTAATCGTGACCTGGAAGCTAAGTGTGGTTTGACTAAAGAAGTGCATGCATATTCTTGGTTATTGAAGTTGGCTACAAGTACAAAGAAAGGTGTTCATCATTAGGTAAGATCTTGCGAATTTGGGTTGAATTGTATGCCTACATCAGTGCATTTGAATGTGCTTCCATTGGGATCATATAGTATGATTTTTTGTATGGACTAATTGTATCTTCATAGGATTAAGGTGGATTTTTATGACAAAGCCATTTACTGGTTGGATGACAATGGAGAATAGAGAATCTTGGAGGGTAAGAAGAAAGCTACATCAATCATAATGGTTACCACTATGCAGGAAAAACATAGTCGTAGAAAAGGGTGCATGTTATTTGCAGTGCATATTTCTAGTGACAGAGATAATGATGTCGAGGATGCAAAGGTATTGAGCATGTACCTGATTTTACGATAGTTCTAGGATGTGTTTCCCATAGATATTTCAGATTTTCTGCCTCATAGTGAAGTTGAATTTTCCATTGAGTTGGTACAAGGAGAATTACCAACATCAAAGGCACCATATAAGATGAAAAAAATAGATTTAGTAAAGTTGAAGTTGCAGTTAAAGGGAATCCTTGAAAAGAGATACATTAGGCCAAGTGTATTGCCTTTGGGCACACTGGTATTTTTTTTGAAGATGAAGGATGGTACTCTTAGGTTGTGTATTTACTATAGGAAACTAAACAAGGTAACCATCAAGAAAAAATATTCATTGCCAAGGATTGACAACTTCTTTGACCAATTTAAGGGAGTAACAATATTCTCGAATATTGACTTAAGTTGAGATTCAGATATTGTCAAGTATGCATTGACATCTAGAAGGCTGCTTTCCAGACCAGGTATAAGAATTATGAGTTTTTTGTCATTCATTTTGGTCTAACTAATGCTCCATCTACATTTATGTGCTTGATGAATAGTGTTTTGCATCCTTATCTAGATAATTTTTTATTGTATCCATTAATGACATATTGATATATTCTAAGAATGAGGAAGAACATGTCGAACACTTAGCAGTAGTGTTGATATTTCTATGAGAACATCATTTTAATTCCAAGCTTAGCAAATGCAGTTTCATTCAAACAGGGGTACATTACTTGGGGCATGTTATTTTCAAGGAAGGCATAGAAGTGGATCCGAAAAGAATAATAGCTATCATGGAACGGAAAACTCCTAGGAGTGTGGATGAGGTAAGGCCATTCGTGGGGTTAGTAGGTTACTATGGGAGGTTCATCGGGAATTTCTCATGCATTACATATCCTATGCATCATTGCAAAGTAAAGGTAAGAAGTTTGAATGGATAGAGGAATGCACAACTAGGTTTAGGCAGTTGAAGCAATTGTTGACAAATGCTCCAGTTCTTAAGATTGCAGATATGGATAAAGAGTTCATTGTGTGAACATTTGCTTGTAAAAGAGGACTTGGTGGAGTCGTTATATATGAATAATAAGCAATGTGCTATGAATCAAGGAAATTGAATGAGCATGGGCATAGTTATGTTACAGATGATATTGAGTTGGAAGTGATCATCCATGCATTGAAGATGTGGAGGCACTCTTGGCAGGAGATTTGTACTAATGAGTGATCATAGTGGTTTGACACACTTGTTTGACCAACCAAATTGGAATTCCAGGCAAGCTATATGGTTCGCCATGACCAATGAGCTTGATTTCGAGATCAAGTATATTAAGGGAAAGGAAAAAATGGTTGAAAATCCACTTAGCAGAAGAGTGGAGCTGAATCATATAGCAACTATGAGTTCTTACGTGACATATCTAGATGATCATATCTTACAGGTAGGACAGTAGGATGATAAGTACATGGAGCATAAGCATAAGCTGCATCAGGGTATAGGTGAGCAGGATGTGGACTATCATCTTACATCAGATGGTTTGATCATATTTAAAGACATCATCTATGTGTCAGACAACAGTGGCAAGAATCTTATCTTGATGGAATTTCATCCTAAACCATATTCAAGTCACCCAGGATGTCAGAAGACATTTACAGCGGTGAATAAGTTCTATTATTGGCCGAATACAAAAAACAAGGTGGCAGAGTTTGTGGCTAGATGCTTAGATTTTCAATAGGTAAATTTAGAGTGAAAGCATCCAAATGGTTTACTACGGTCGATCCTAGTTCCAGAGTGGAAATGGGAGGTCATTTCCATGGAATTCATTATAGGTTTTCTGAGGACATCTAGAGATGATGATTCCTTCATGGTTGGGGTGGACAGGTTGATCAAGGTAGCACACTTCATTTCGATGAAATCTACTTATTCAGCTAGTGATGTAGCACAGGTCTTCAACAGTGAGATGGTGAGCATGCATGGTGTTCCAAAGAAGGTTGTGTTAGAGATAGATGTTAGTTTCACTTTCATATTATGGGAAGAGTTGTCTGCAGGCATGGTCTTCCAAAGAAGATTGTGTTAGACATAGATGTTAGTTTCACTTGCATATTATGGGAAGAGTTGTCTACAGGTTTGGGTACAGAGTTGGCCTTCAATACATCTTATCATATGCAAACAAATGGACATATAGAGAGCATAAATAGAGTACTAGAGTACATGTCAACAATGTATGTGATGCATCAACAATGGAAGTGGGAAGAGTGTCTTCCATTGGTTGTGTTTTCTAACAACTATGGGTATTAGGAGTCACTAAGCATGAGCGTATTTGAGGAACTATATGGGAGGAGTTGTAATACTCCTATTAATTGGAGTGATCTAGTGAACGGGTTGTTGATGTTGGGTGTGGAGCCTGATTATGTTCTATATTCAAAGGTATTGCCACATTGGACTCCAGTTCGAAATGGGGGCGGCAACGCCACCCATAAAATATTCACTGCAGGGGGGGTCCAGGGGGGGCCGGCTGTGACCTTTGGGAGCTAGCCCCTTGCGGGGGGTTTCGGGGGCAACACCCCCGAAGATAAAAACAACTGTAAAATTTCCTTGTAAAAGTTTAGTAATTTCTAGTCAATCTAGGCCATTCATTAGGTGGATGATCTGATGGTAGAACTTATGTTTATTTTAGGGTTTTTTGCCCAAGAAGGAAACCCCTCTCTTTGTATGAGGGCATTGTATTTGATGCTGTGTGATAGATGTGTATTCTGTGAGCAGGAATAGAGAGGTGAGACTGTGAGAGAAAACAGAGGATATTACAGTGGATCTGCTGTAGGTTGTGTCTCTTCATTTTACTGGATAATAGAAAGGAAGGACTAGTTGTTCGGGGTGGACGTAGCCCAAACTAGGTGAACCACGTATATCTGTGTCTCTCTTGTTTTATGCGCTTTCTGTGTTTATATTTCTGCAATATTTTATGTGTTCCATTGCTCCATAATATATAATTTTTCTAACAACTGGTACCAGAGCCGAAGGTCTATTTGGGTGATAAACTCGCAGGAAAGAAGGGTTCCTGGTTCGAGTGGGAGCAATGGCGGAAGATGGTAAGTTTAGGGTCAAGAAATTTAACGGCCAAAACTTCTCGTTGTGGAAGCAGATGGAAGATTATCTGTATCAGAAAGATCTATACCTACCATTGGGTGGAAAATCAAAGATGTCGACGGGTATGACAGATGAAGAATGGAACCTTCTCGATAGAAAGGCACTCGGAACAATACGGTTGTGCCTTGCTGCGTCAGTCACCTTCAACATTTCGAAGGAAACCACGACAGAGGGTTTGATTCAAACATTGTCGAAACTATATGAAAAACCCTCGGCCTCAAACAAGGTATCTCTTATGAAACGGTTATTTAATATGAAGATGTCGGAAGGTGGATCTGTTGTAGACCATTTAAATGGTTTTAATACAGTTACAAGTCAGTTAAGTTCTGTAGGGGTAAACTTTGATGATGAAGTTAGAGCTCTGTTATTATTGTGCTCATTACCAGAAAGTTGGAATGGTTTGGTAATGGCCATTAGTAACTCCGTTTCTGGATCTAGTACTTTAAAGTTTGATGATGTTTTCGATGCTATCCTTAGTGAGGAAATGCGATGGAAAAGCTCCGGTGAGACATCAGGAAATGCTTTGAGTGCAGAGTCTAGAGGAAGAAAAATGGAAAGAGGAAAGATCTGAGGATATCGCAGTAAATCAAGGAAAGGCAGATCCAAGTCCAAATCAGGGATAATGTGCTGGAAATGTGGAAAGAAACGACACTTAAAGAAAGACTGTAGATCTCAGAACGGAAAAGAAGGAGATGCACAGCAAGAAAACAATCATGAAGCAAATGTGACAGGTGAGGTGTTACAAGATGCTTTGATTCTTTCTTTCGAAAATATTATTGATTCCTAGGTGGTAGATTCAGGGGCTTCATTCCATGCCACACCTGATAAGAAATACTTTCATGACTATGTTCAAGGAGATTTTGGAAAAGTTCGTCTGGGTGATGATAAACCCTGTAAAATAGTTGGAATGCTAAGGTTCTTGTAAAACAGTAGAATGGAAACCAATGGCTATTAAAGGAGGTAAGGCATGCTCCAGATCTAAAGAAAAATCTGATTTCAACAAGGCAGTTAGGCGGTGAAGGTTGTGTGACAACTTTCACATATAAAGCTTGGAAGGTCACCAAAGGAGCCTTTGTAATAGCAAAAGGCGAAAAGGTTGGTACATTGTATTTATGCAATGGTATTTATAACTATGTTAATGCTTTAACTTCCAAAGGAGCAGATGCAGCATTATGGCATCATAGGCTCGGACACATGAGTGAAAAGGGGATGAAGATTCTTCACTCAAGGAATTTGTTTCTATGTTTGAAGAATGTTGATTTGGACTTCTGTGAGAATTGCATTTATGGAAAACAAAAGAGAGTCAGATTTCTCAGAGTTGGGAAAGAAAAGAAGAATGAAAAATTATAGCTTGTGCATACAGATGTATGGGGACCTGCTCAGGTATCATCTCTCGGTGGCTCTCGTTATTATGTTACTTTTATTGATGATGCAACTAGAAAAACTTGGATTTATTGTATTAAGAATAAATATGATGTATTTTATACTTTCAAGAAATGGAAAGCTTTGGTTGAGATTGAGATAGAAAAGAAATTGAAGTGTCTTAGATCAGACAATGGAGGTGAATATTGCAGCAAAGAGTTTGATAGGTACTATTCAAAGCATGGAATTTGCAGAGAGAAGACAGTTCCAAGAACACCACAAGAAAATGGTGTGTTGGAAAGGATGAACAGAACAATCATGGAGCGTGCAAGGTGCATGAGATTGCATGCAAGATTGCCTTTACAGTTTTGGGCAGATGCTGTAGATACTGTTGTTTATCTAATAAACAGAGGGCCTTCAAGTTCCTTGGATGGTGGTGTTCCAGAGGAAGCATGGACAGGTAAAAAGGTAAACTACTCTATTTTAAAGCCTTTTGGTTGTGAGGCCTTTGTCCATATTGATAAAGAAAATAGAACAAAGCTTGAGGCAAAGTCAAAGAAATGTACCTTTATTGGATATGGTGTTAATGATTTTGGTTATCGCTTATATGATTACGAAAATCACAAAATCATTAGGAGCAGAGATGTAATATTCAATGAAAAGGTCTTGTATAAGAATCAGTTGCAGGAAAAGAAACAGGAAAAGGAAAACAAGGAATATGCAGTTCTTGATGAAATCACTGAAAAGGTAAAGGTGCCTGAAAATAATAATAATCAACAACCACAACAACAACAGGCACCCCAAACACCTGAAAGTGGTGTTAGAAGATCTACCAGGATAAGTAGACCCCCTGAACGATACTCTCCTTCATTATATTATTTATTGTTGACTGATTCCGGTGAACCTGAATGTTATGAAGAAGCAATGCAGGTTGAAAGCAAGAAGAAGTGGGAGGTAGCCATGGAAGAAGAGATGGACTCCTTAATGCATAACTAGACTTGGGATTTAGTCAGGTTGCCTGTAGGAAAAACTACACTGAAGAATAAATGGGTTTATATGCTGAAGGAAGAAGATGGAGGAAAACAGAGGTATAAAGCTAGACTTGTGGTGAAGGGGTTCGTACAGAAGAAAGGTATTGATTTTGATGAAATATTTTCTCCTGTTTTTAAAATGACTTCAATCAGAACTATTTTAAGTCTTGTAGCAGCTGAAGATTTGCATCTTGAGCAGTTAGATGTAAAGATAGCCTTTCTCCATGGGGATTTGGAGGAAGAGATATATATGCAGCAGCCACAAGGATATGAGGTGAAAGGGAAGGAGAAACTAGTGTGCAGGTTGAAGAAGAGCTTGTATGGATTAAAACAGGCTCCAAGGCAGTGGTATCTAAAATTTGACAAGTTTATGTCTGAACAAGGTTATACTACATGTCACTCTGATCATTGTGTTTATTTGAAAAAGCAAAATGTTGGCAGCTATATTATATTGTTATTGTATGTAGATGACATGCTTGTTGCAGGATCTAACATGCAAGAAATAAATGTGCTAAAAAGAAAATTGGCAAATTCATTTGCAATGAATGATTTGGGAGTTGCAAAACAAATCCTTGGTATGAGAATAACTAGAGACAGGAAAAATCGTAAATTAACATTGTCTTAGAATGAGTACATACAAAAGGTGTTGAAAAGATTTAACATGCACAATGCAAAACCAGTTAGTACACCTTTTGCTAGCCATTTCAAACTTAGCAAGGAAATGTACCCAAAGACCCAAGAAGACATGGATTGTATGTCTAAAGTTCCATATGCATCAGCAGTGAGAAGCTTAATGTATGCAATGGTCTGCACAAGGCCCGATATTGCACATGTAGTGGGAGTTGTAAGCACGTACATGAACAATCCAGGAAAGGAACATTGGATGGCAGTGAAATGGATTCTCAGATATTTGAAAGGTACCACAAATCAAGAATTATGCTTTGGTGGTTCAAACATCTCCCTACAAGGATATGTTGATGCAGATATGGCAGGTGACAGAGATAACAGGAGGAGAACTACAGGATATGTATTTACTGTTGGAGGAACAACTGTCAGTTGGGTTTCAAAAATCCAAAGTGTTGTTGCACTTTCAACAACAGAAGCAGAGTATGTTGCTGCTACAGAGGCTAGTAAAGAAATGATTTGGTTACAAAGGTTTATGGGTGAATTGGGTAAGGAGCATGATATGGGCACATTATACAATGATAGCCAAAGTGCCATTCATCTTGCAAAGAACTCAGAATTTCATTCCAGGACTAAAAACATACAGCTCAAGTACCATTTCATACGATCATTGTTGGAAGATGGAGAGTTGAAGCTGGAAAAGATACACACTAGCTAGAATCCTGCAGATATGCTAACAAAAGTTGTAACCAGGGAAAAACTGAGAATATGCTCAGTTTCAATTGGTCTTCAAGGATGACGATGAAGATGAGAAACAACCAGGTCCAAAGAGGAGTCATTGTCCAACAAATGGAGCAACGGTGGAGTTGCTACAATTAGTCTCCAAGTGGGAGATTGTTGGGTGTGGAGCCTGATTATCTTCTATATTCAAAGGTATCGCCACATTGGACCCCAGTTCGAAATGGGGGCGACAACGCCACCCGTAAAATATTCGCTGCAGGGGGGGTCCAGGGGGGGGGGCGTTCATTAAGCGGATGATTTGACAGTAGAACTTATGTTTAGTTTAGGGTTTTTTCCCATAGAAGGCAACCCCTCTCTTTGTATGAGGGCATTGTATTTGATGTTGTGTGATAGATGTGTATTCTGTGAGTGGGAATAGAGAGGTGAGACTGTGAGAGAAAACAGAGGATATTACAGCGGATCTACTGTAGGTTGTGTCTCTCCATTTTGCTCGATAATAGAAAGGAAGGACTGACTGCTCAGGGTGGACGTAGCCCAAACTGGGTGAACCACGTATATCTGTGTCTCTCTTGTTTTATGCACTTTCTGTGTTTATATTTCTGCAATATTTTATGTGTTTCATTGCACCATAATATATAATTTTTCTAACAGTTGATAAGGCCAAACATGTTGGAAAATATGGAATAGAAAATCTAAGTTATCAACAAGAATATAGAGGCATCACATGACATGAAGAGAATTTATGAATATTAGCACATATTGTGTAAGGAGTTTCAATTTGGGGAACATGTGTACTTTCACATCAAGCCCAAGAAGAGCTCCTTGATGGTTGGGTCATGTACGAAGTTAGCACCTCAATATTGTGCACCCTAGATATCATTGAGAGGATTGGACCAGTGGTCTAGAAACTTGCACTACCTCCAACAATGAAATTCCATAATGTTTTCCATGTGTGACTGCTTAAAAAATATGTAAAGGATGTTGGTCATGTTATTTATTGGTCTATATTACAGGTGGATCCAAAAGGGGAATTAACGTTGAAGCCTCAGTGTATTTTGAAGATAAATATGCTCATGCTCCAGAACCAAGCAATTGATCAAGTTAAAGTGTAGTGGAAGCGCTTTCGGCCGAGGAAGCTATATAGGAGATGGCTTATCACATGTAGGCTACGTATCCTTCTCTATTCGCTAGTTGAGAAAATGTATTTTGGTATATGCTTTTCCATGGTGTTTTGGTATATGTATATATGTATATGGATGTAAATATCGGCATGAGTTGTGTTATAAAGCTCCAATAAATGGTATGGTTGTCATGTTGATTTTCTTTTAAACAAGTCGATCATTGTAAATACTCCATCGAGCTATGTTATAAAACTATGTGGGCTATATGTTTTCGTTTTCAGCCCTCTTTCTAGTTGTAGGTGTCATTGAACACCAAGGATGGTGTTCCCCCGAGGGGGATGAGTCTGTAATATCCATGTGTTAAAAATCCATGTAATAAAGTTATTAAAGCCAAAATAAGACCAAGGTCATGGAATACTTATTCCAAGTTGAATGTTGGGCAAAGTATCCTAGTGTGGGTGTTTATTTCATTTAATATGGCTAAGGGGAAATTGGCAAAGGCAATGTCAAAATATTTGGAAAGTAAAGTGGAATTAACTACCATTTTATTTATGAAAATAAAGGATATTAGGAGAAAAGGAAGGTGAAAGGTCACATATTTCATGTGAGGGGGAAAATGAAGGAAAACTAATGGAAATTGAAGAAAATAGAGGCTTGATGGATAAAAATTCTCCTGAGGATTAGTTCACAACCTATTTTCAGTTCAGTTTTTGAGCTCTCTCTCTATTCTCTCTACTCTCTCATACTCTCACACACTTAGAGTATTCTTGGAGCACTCTAGCATTGGAGGAAGAAAGGGAAAGGAAGGAGAAGCAAAGGGAAGCAAAGATCAAGCAAGGAAGGGTGGGATCAAGTGGCTACAATGAGATTACTTGTAGCCATGGAGATGCATGTATGATTTCCTTTCTATTTTCAACATGCATGGTAAATGCATGTTTGTATTTGGTTCTATTGTTGTCATTGTGATGGGTTTTCCAAAGTGAGACAGTGATTTTTAGCCTTGCCTTTCTGTTTCCAAATAGCCATGGTGTGATGGGGTTCTTCTACTTGGTTGAGTTGGATCTCTATATGGTTTCGAAAGTGAGCGGGGTGGTCTCAGGAAAAATCGCAAGGCCTAGGAATCCCTTGACTGATAATGGTGGGATACACAATAAAGCCTAGTTTTGAATACCCTTGTTGGACCTAGGAATCCCTTGACTAGTAAAGACGCATAAATGGTAAAGCCTAAAGGGTGGAGAGATACAAATTTCTCATGGTTTAGGTGGAGAGATTCAAAGGAATCCATGCTTTTTTAGGGCCTAGTGATCCCTTGATTGATATATCGTAGGATTGTGGTAAAGCCTGTAGTGTATGTTTATTGTTTAGGGTGAGGAATTCCTTGGTGGGATACATGGTAAAGCCTGAGGAAGCTTTTATTGGTTCTATTGTCAATCCCACACTATCTATGCTCGGGTGGTATGTGGAAGGACCTAGCTTGGTTTTATTTTGCATATGTTAATAAGAGTTCTTTACTCTTGTGTTTTATGTGTAAATGTACTTATTATTATGTGGCTTTAATGGTTTTTCTATCTTTTTTATTTTGTTGGTTATAATATGGTTATAAGCATGGTTTATGACAAACTTTGGTTATGGCTCTCATCATGTTATTATTAGTAAATGAAATGTTAATGAATGTATGACCTAATAGTTGATAATGTAGCTACTGTGAGAAGACATTAGACCTTCTTGACAAATCTCAGGTAAGTATGAGGTCGCTATGTTCAGATTTATTGTGATGACCTGTAGATTACATGTTCATGTTGTGTTTGTTGGAATTCCTGTCATGGTTGTTACGGTTCAGGCCAAGTGCTTGTTCAAGTTTTATATTAGTAGCCTTGTATCAATGTTATTTATCATTTCTGGAAGTTTCGTGAAGTTCTAGGAAGAAGCATGAGTCCTAGCCCTAAAAAAGTGGCTCATAATTGAGGGTTGCTAGCACATAACTTCGTGGAAAAGGTAACAATCTACCTTGTTGTGGGAGTGACTATAGGGTCTCAGTCCCATGGAAAGCTTGTCATGGGAGCAATTGGGGGTCTAGTTCAACAAAATATCAAGTTGGCTCAAGGGTTGGGAAACTAGAGGGGCTGGTTGGATCTTGAAGGTTCTGAAGCTCCTTAGGAAGATCAAATTGTTTGTTTCTTGTTGATTCCACTTCCTTATCTGTACATGGAGAGTTAAATCATATCATAGTAACTCTTCATCACATGTTTACTGTGGTGGACGAGTTAGCTTGGGTAAATGTGGGAAGAGGGTGTTACACATATCTCAGGAAATAGTGTATGGAGAGGCTGGGGGAGTGGTGTCAAAAAACTAAATGGTAGAATAATCTAGAGCTAAATCTAATATTTGATACCAATTAAGGAAGTTACTTTCCAATTCTTATTATAAAATTAGGAAATTGAAAGAAAACAATTAGAAAATGTTGAATAGATTAGAATAAAAACCTAGGCTAAGGCATTTTATACTTATAGGATGGGCTCAGTCAAACCAATTAAGTAACTAAATATAATAATAAAGTAAACACCAAAGAAAAGATAAATATAATAATATGCATATAGCTCAAAGTCTAAAATAAAGTGCATGCTGCTAGAAAAGATGAAGGGACCCTTAAGGTAGGTGCATTTTTTGGTAAGGCATCTTTCTTTGGGAGTGTTCCCTAACATTCCACATCGATACATTTAACCAATGGTAAGTTCAACCTCATCATTTGGCCCTTGTTGAAATAACTTTCCCATATGATTACCACTAGTAGCTTTCCCCTATTTGTTCATTAAAATTCAACATTGCTTCCACTTATGTTGGATGGATTGCTAAAGAATGGGAGATGATCGCCATCTCTATTGTACCTACATCTTTTTTTCACATTCCTCAAGCCAATAGAATCCTCTCTTGTCATACTCTTTTGTTGCCTCAGAGCCCCTCATAAAATGCTAAAATTTATCTCTCCTTAAGAACAATAAATCTCCCTTAACGTAGTAGAAGGTATCGTCAAATTTATCATCCAAGAAACTACATGTCCAAACATATTTTGCTTCCCCAACAGGTTTTGCCTTATGATCTTGTTTACTTGTAACATATATCAATATTGGGTATATGATTTCTTCAGCTTGATTTATTGCTATAACAAGTTTATTTGTAGTGAAAGCTTCACTTATAGAAAATGTAATGTAAACCATAATAGATTAGTTTGGAGAAGGGGAAATACCAACACCAATATTCTTCTATTTTTTTTAAATTTTAGCAGCATCCCTTGATGGTTGAGCCATGATTTGGATGATACGAATAATAAAAACAATTGTATTAAAGAAATGACCAATTTTTTATTATAAGATCATGAAATCCCTTAAAAAATTGTGTTTTTTCTCCCACACACAAAATTAAAATATTATTTCCGTAGTAATAAAATAAGAAAAAGCAAAATATATTTTACCCCACTTTCCTTTTACCGCTCTCCTCTCCTCTCCTTTGTGTGGAAATTATATCAAACGTATCAAAATATATTAAAACATCATATCATATCTAAACACAAGCATCATTATACCTTAGCATCTCCCATTTGTCATCATGTCATATAGTTAACAAGTGGCAAAAGACCGTGATCTGCATGTCAATTTATGAGAGTGAAAACTAATATAAATCCGAGTTGTTTTTAGTGTGATTTTTTGGACTTTCCGGTGGAAAATTAGAGGTGAAATCTTGTTTTGTGTTATTCAAACTAGTTTTTTGACTCTATATATGGATTCAACACGTTGGAAAACCCCTAGGGCACTTCAATTGCAAAGGATTACCATCAAGCTTGGGCACTTCAATTGCGAAGGATTACATGAAGCTTGTGATTTCAATAAATTCCTACCAGATTTAAGAGAAATTAAACCGAAAAACCCATCATAAAAATTTCCAAAAAATCACACTAAAAACTACTCCATATAAATCTATCTTACTTTTGAAACAAAACATTTAAAAAGAAAATTACTCCATGAATTAAATTTATATTTAGTTTATAACTAAATTTGTTTGTAACACCGTGTAAACTATATATGTAAAATATTTGGTCGACATAAAAGGCTCCAAATTTACAAACACGGTTCCTTTTAGAAGGAATGGCCCTTAGGAATTCAAAACAAATGTTATTTTGGTACACGATGAATACATACAGTGTAGTCAAAAGAAATCTTAAAAAATCTTTATTGGTGGGCAGAAAAGGAGAGACTTTTTATAATTACAACCAATGAAATCCACCCCGGAACGTCAAAGTATCAAATTCAATCTTCGCAAATATCGTTTCAAAGAAGGTGGGTAAAGCTTTTGAATTAATAAATGTATAAGATAAAATCTGGGATGAGGATGCCAAAGCGAGGTTCGGTAAGGGTAGTGACTCTCCCCAGTTGGATCGACATTGACCTGCCCAGTTGCCAAATAATTTATGGCACTGCCATTCAACTTTTATAGTTAAAATACGAATGAGATCAATATCAGAGCGCTTTTTCTTTAAATTAATGCGCTGCGGAAATGGGGATGGTGTAAATATAATTAACATGTTTTTTCATTAAATTTAAAGAGCTCCAGAAGTGGAGCTGGTTTACATATAATCGACCTGCAAGTAGCATAGTTGATGCGGCCACGTTACCAATCGCGTGGAGAATAGAATTAGAATTACTGGTTTCCTCTTAAATTTCCACGCGTTAATCAAACAGATCCGCAATATTTATAATTATATCGCTCTCTACATCATAATAACAGGCATCATAAGAATCTTGGGAGCTTCTAACCATGATATATTCCTGCAGGGATATCATTAGAGCACCGTTCTGATTGATATACTGATTTTAAAAAGAATGAGACTGAATCTTTCAAACGTTTCTTTAATTGAATTTAATGATCTCTCGGCAGTGGGGATCCTGTACATATAATCGACATGCAAGTATCATATCTGGTACATAATAAGCATCTTGGTGTTTAACGCTTCTTAAATTTCCAGAAAGTGATGGTACAGTGCAAACGTTACGTACCTATCAAATGAAGCGGCCATATCTTCGAGCGTAGAATAATCATTCTGTGTTCGTCGCTATCAAATGAAACAACTATGTCTTCGAGCGTCGTATAATCATTCTATGTTCATAGATCTTTTGCTACGTTTTATGGTGATAATTTCGAATAAATATTTATGGGAAATCGTAGTTTGAATTTATTGGAATTTAAGTGCAATTAAAGTGTTCCAATTTATTTTGGGAGGTAAAGAAAGTTACTGTAAAAAAAAATAGCTATAATTTTTTCAACCTCACCCATCCCTCCATATAAGGTGTTTAGTTACAACTGAAATCATGTAATACGGAAAGCAATGTCAGTCTAGAAACTAAGTATCAGTGATATGAAGGAGCTATCCCTTGATTATTGTCTATGACAAGTGAGGCTGGAAAGAGATTAAACCCTAACCCTATGACCAAATGTCATGTTGAGATAAAAGTGTTAGATGTCTGGGGAAAGATATCTAGTGTTGTATACCACCATGTTCACTAACACAAGATATAGGTGAAATAAATATACCAGATATAGGTGAAATATAAGGGAAATAAATATACCAGAGAGCTTGACATAGAGGATGAAAGTAACCATTATAAAGAAAATTCATCTTTATGCTATTAATTCTCCCAATTAGTTATAAAAGTTATAAAAAGTTTTAAAAATGTTATAATATCTTTTTTAATCTCTTTCGAAGAGTTTCTCTCTAAGAATTTGTATGTATATATCTTATTTGTAAATCAATGTGGACAAAGAAATTTTTACACTCGATAACATTGATATGAGTTGTGGGGCCTAGAGGCCCTATAGAGTACATTATTGGAGTGATAGTGTATTTACACTATAAACATTTAATGTTTTAGTGTTGCTAAATGAATGTAAAGGTTGAAATATAAGTTTAATATAGGAGATCTCTTGTCTCCATAAGACAATGCATTATATAAAAAAATATTAATAATAAAGTATAATATAGATTTTAAAAAAACAATAAAAACAATAAATTAGTGCAATTAATTTATTATATTACAATTTTTGTTTTTCAATAAAATTAAAAAAAAAAAATCCATTAAAATATATATATATAATAAAAATAGCCACTATAATTATTAACAACATAAAACAAAAAATTATTTATATTCATAACTTTTATATATATATAGATATCAGTTTTAATAAAATTAAAAATAAGAATGTGTGTGATATTTATATAAATATAAATAGTATTATTAATAATCAATATAGATCCATCAATCATCTAGAGTAATCTAATCTCTCAAGTTGCAAAATATTTTTCAAGTTTTGCACTCAAAAAAGGACTTGCATCTTGAGAGGTCCTTATGTGTGCTTGGTTGATCGAGAATTAAGATGAATTTAGGTGGTTTCATGATAGATTGATGAGTTTTCCATGAAATTTAGATTTAAAATCTTCCCATACATGTATTATAAATTCATATAATGAAATCAACACAATATGTTAAATATAGCATAAAGAAAATTTCTTATTATGTTTGATTTGTATTAAATTTGTAAATTAATATCTCGACCATGTGGAAAAACAAAAAAGAAATGTGAAAATATCAAAGTGATGGCGAACTTGACATGTGAAGGTGGTCATATCCTGGTCCTCATGGTTGATCTTGATTTGATTGTACCTACTAAAAACATCCAAGAATGAAAAGAACTTCTTCCCTGCAAGACCATCCAAAATTTAATCAATAAAAAAATAAGGGGAAATGATCTTCCTTTGTAGCCTTGTTAAGTTTTATGTAGTTAACACAAATTCTCCACTGCACATTCTTCTTGGGTAATGTTGTGCTTCCTAGGGACAACCCCTAGGTTGAGGAGAAGGGTCAATGCCTAGGACATCCTAGAATATCTTGAAGATAAATCAATGTTGCTCAAGAGTTAACCATGAAATTATATAAATTTGTTTCAATTACCTTACTCAAAGGAAAATCATATTTTAAACATTGGTTTTATTTTGTTCCAAAGACTCAATGTTCAGCCCTGGTGGCATACATACATAGAATGAAGCTTCTCTACTTGTTGTAGTATAAGTGAAAGAAAGAATGCAAGAGAGAAATTTAGTGTAGACAACTAGTGACAAAACCTTGTACTCTAAATTCGAGTAGAATTATGAAGAGAGAAAGAGAATGAGATCAAAAACCATGGAGTGCATTTGACAACCTTTAATCTGACACATTACATGTGCCATTTGACATAGCATAACATAAGTAAATATGAAACGTTATAATTACATGAGTTTTGAGAGGAAAGAAACACACATGAAAATCATGAACAAAGACAAAATCACATACTCCACATATCATTGCGTGGAATCAACAAAAACATTTCATTAATTTTCAGGAATGAGATACATATAATAAAGCTTCAGAGCTTGCAAAAATTTCAAAAAATTGCAGCCTCTAGAAGAGGAAATTGAACCCATTCCAAATGAGTTCTTCCACTTTATAGGGACAATCCCAATAAAAATGGCTACAAAAACATCTTGAAGTGCTACAACCATCTAACATAATCAGGTGTACAAGCATGAAAATGGCCTTGTTGTCCTAACTATTACATAGAACACTTGATTCCTTCTTGAAAATATTTTTTTTTAAAATTGCAAAATGACACTGGTATGTCATGATTTCTAAATCAGAAAAAATATTTAGTGCTAGCTTGCTTGATCTCTCGATGTAGACCCATGATCCTATTTCCATCATAGCTACAACCGGGCTCTCCACAACTCGACTGGACACATCCCTTTTCAAGTGGGCTTGGGATTCCAACCACTATGTCCCACTGATGTGGCCATACCATTTGCAGTGACCTAGGTAGATTTAGCTCATGTCCATTTCGAAGCCAACAAGGAAAATAGCTTCATTGAGCACATTCAACACATCCGCCAATAGGTCCTTGATATATCGGACAAATCCAATGCGAAGAACAAGTAGCGGCATGATCAACATCAGGTGCCACACAAGTTCCAAGTGGGGGACAAAGTTTTGCTACATTTGCAGAAGGAGCACCTTCCTTGGCCCCACCGCAAGATTCGCCTGCTTCAATATGGGCCATACACCATTACCAAGATTGTGGGAGATAAAGATTTTAAGCTCAGCATTCCCCCATTCCTTGGTATGCACCCAGTGTTTAATGTCGATCGCCTTTGCCATACTTTCCACCATTACTGGACACATCCAACATTGCAAAACAACTCACACCAACAAAGTTAAATACAGACTACATGGAACAAGATGCAACTGATTGGATCATGGACATGTAGATCAAGAACACTTTCCAGAAGAAGATCCAACTGTAGTGATTTCTCAAAGCCATCCAACTCCTGCACCAAGGAAAATGGATCACTAGGGACCAAGTTCAGCGGACATTTCGTCATCTCACAGAGGAACTCAATTCAATGGATAACATTGCTTCCTAAGAGGGGAGGAATGATCCAGGTGGATCTTGGTGGCCACTCGCCTATTCCACTTGGACCCCCACCATTTTTCTGTCAGATTTTTTTTGAGTTTCCTTAATTATAGCATAATTTACTATTTTTGGCAGTTTGTTGGGTCTTCAACTTTCGGAGCGATTTTGAGGCCCTAAATGACGTTTTTTGGCAATATTATTCCAAGCACATTTTCAGCTGTATTCCTCCGAGAGATATTTCCAACGAGGTATCATGCATGATAAATGAAGACAATATAACCAAGTTACAACCCTAGGAAGTTGGCTACCCAACTAACCCCAACAGGGCCCATAAATGTTTGGCGTTACATCTCCTCAGGGTTAGGGTTTTGGTTGTTAAGGGTTTTTTTCTTATTGTTTAATAATAAAAATTCCCTTGAGCCTCATTGTAACTTAGTTTAGAGGCATGTAGCCACCACATCGCTTCTCAGAGATAAGCTACCATTGCTCAAGCTAGTCTCATTTCCATTATGTTTGTATGCATAGTTCATTATTTGATATTAATGAAAGGAAGTGCTATTTCTACTGCATCTCTATATTTATGGTTATATCTATAATTTGTTGCATTCCTGTTTTAATTCGGATCAATAGTATTCACAATAACAATCCAAGCTTTATATTACCCTAGTATAGCATATAATGATTGAGTAGATAATTATTAGATTATTTGGGATACAACTATTCATTATATCGGAGTGGCATATAACATTTTTTTTCATATTGTTGTGCAATTATTATAACCTTGTTGAATAAACAATAGTGAATATTAGAATTCTTCACTTCGAAGCATCTCCATAAGGAGCTTCCAAAATAAATAAGGTACATTGTTCTCATGAACTTATGTTTTTGTTTATTTTAAATCTTTAGCTGATATCAATAAATTGAAGTCTTTCTTCTGTTAGTTATAAGATTTCTCCTTTGATTGTATCGTAGAATCCACCTGCATAACATGTTAGAAATATTTCAGTGATGACTTTCACAATTACATTTCATCTTTGATATTAGTTATCTATTATGATGATTGTGTAGATATATATGAGAATTTTTGTGATACTGCCATTCATGATATAGGAGGAGAGTATAACTTGCTTTCTCATAATGTTGTGCTCATTTTTTAACTTTTGAATAACCATAAATGATCATGAGAAGCATTTGCATGAAAGCATATCCATCAAGGAGATTGCAAGACCAATTGAAAACCTTGCACCCATATTTATATTTCCTCTATTCTGAACCTCTAGCTCACACCAATACATTTAGTCTTGTGTTAAGGAGAATATTTATACTTTGTTTGTGTCTAAGAGTCTAGTTCTAGAACTGGTGAGAATTCTACTAGTGATGGATTTCACAGTTACATTTGATGCTTGATATTAATACACTATGATGGTAATAACCCTATTTATCATATAATGACTAAATAGATCATTGTAAGATAATTTTGGATACAAGTATTCATGATATAGGAGTGGCATATAAAATGGTTTGCCACAATACTATGCAAGTAATTTAACATTTTTGAATAACCATTGTGCAATTAAGAAGCTTGCAAGACCAACAAGGGACTCTGAAACTCCTTATGAGATCATTATAAATCTTGATTTTGAGCTTGTAAGTCACAGGGATAAAACACAAGTTGCAAGATCAATATTGAAAGGGTGAAAATGAAGAATTAAACAAATATGGGATACAACTATTCTTGATATAGGAATGACCTACTTTGTCATTATGTTTTGCATTTATTGCAACCTTCTGAATAACCATTGGTAAATATGGAAAATATTTTATTCCATTAAGGAGTTTGCAACACAAGCAAAGGACCTTCTTGAAACATTCAGCCTTTGTGCATTCCTCAGGACATGCAACACTGTGATGTTTGAAGCTTGGTGTTCAACTAGAGCAAGTCTAATTTTCCTATACTATGTCTCTTCACTTGAAACATACCCATTCCATACTTGGAGTTATAGTAATAAATCCATGGGATGAATTATTGTAGCTAAAAATATTGTTCCTACAATATATGTGGTTTCATCTTTCCTTTATGGATGTAATGAGATCTAAATTATATGCATGAATATAATTTTAGTTAACAACTTTTCGTGAGTGAAATTCTAAGATCTAGGAGTGAAAAAAAATGTAGATGATATATGATAGAGAAAGGAGAAAGGTGTGCCCTTCAACATTAACCTTCTCATAATTCTCTTCAATGATTCCCTTCATTGCAGGATAGAAGTAAAGGGAAATATGTTGTTTTTTAAACACACTATAGTAGTTGACTCTTGGGAGAATATTTCTTATGGGGATGTTGTCATTCTATATTTTTGAGGTTGAGGGAGTAAACACATAGGATAGCATCAAAACCACTTTGGAAGCTGGGCTCTAGCCCTGCCAGATTCAGAGAGGGATATCTCTGTAAAATTTATCTCTGTTTTATGTGAATTTTAGGCTAGTTATTATTGTACTGATTGTGTTTAATTGGATTTTTTAGTTGATGAAATTGCTATAATTCCATTGGGCTATGGAGTCTAAAGATTAACTGCATTTGCATCAAACTTTGAAGGAGTTTCACACGGTAAGCTAGGTTTCAAGAGTTGGATCTTTCGATAATTTTAAACGGATTATGAAACAGAAGAAATGTAGGATTCAGTAGAAACTAAGGAGAAATAAAGAATTCCTTAGTTTGACTTCAGAAGAAAGCATATAAATTACTAACGTCTAGAATAGGGTGCTTTGAATAACATATCCTATTCATCATGGAAAATTTTAGGGGCTAATATTCACAGGTGGGCTAATTTTCCTTCATTTTTTCTTAAAAAAAGATTCTCCAATTTCAACTTTTTATAAATCGATTCGCCCAAATTTTACAATATAAAATTATTTTTCCTTAAAAATCAACAACATTATATAGAGAGTATATATAAAATCAATATGAATTTGAATAACCTTACAAATACATCAATAAACATTTTATAGTTTGCATATTAAGGACTAGTAAGATTCACCAATGTTTTTAAACTTCAAGATAATTTTCCATTCTTAAATTTTTCCCTGCTATTCATCATAGTTTATGCTATGTAATTAAGATTTAGAGAAATAGCAGAAAAAGGAAACATTGATTAAACACATAAAATGAAGAAAAACATCACCATTTTGTACACCACATGAATCCTATGAAGAATTTCATTTTATTAGTGATGCTTCCAGCAACTGGGAAATTCCAATTCATAGAGGAAAATTGTATTCAACAATCAACCCTTAATACTTCAAATTGTGAAGTATTTATAAATATATTTACAAAATAATTACGAAATTGTTGTCTTAACCGATAGTGTATTATTAGCATTATCCTAAACAATAAAATCGATCTTTGGCAGAAAGATAAGCAATGTAGATAAATGCATGAAGAGGTGGCTCTATTTTGGTGGAATCTGTTGCTAAACTAGCTAGAAACTGTGTTGCGTTGATGTGCTGGCTAATATTCTAACTAAATCTGAATTACTTTTAATCCAGTAAATCACATAGTTCCTCCCACCTTTTTTCATCTAGAATGGTTAACTTGATTACCCTCCAGTAAATCTCATCAACCTCAGTATATTTTGGAAATGTTGGCTTTACTGTGAAGATATGTTTTACCTCATTCTCGATATAGAAGTCATTTTCCATAGTCTCTAAGAATTCTCTTGCTGTCATGTTGCCTTTTATACCACTGAATTTGATGTTGCTTCTAGCCACCTCCTTCATCTTTAGAACATAATCTTCTTGAGTAATTAGCTTATCATTAACCACATATATGTTGGGTAATCCTTTCTGAATTAATGCTTCAATCTTGTTGGAAATCCGATTCACTCCTAGCTCTATTGTTTCACATCTCTCTTCTAATTGATGAATGAGATTTCTTTTAGTCAAAAATTTCTTGAATTCCAAGATGGTGACAGTCCTATCACTAATTCCTAATTATTTAAGTTCATACTCATTCTTTGAATTTAGGAATTTGATGATATTGGAAGCTTCTTAAGGCATGTCTCCTAGATTTTCCCTTACTTGAACAATTGTTTCAGTGGCCTTTTGTATCAATTCCTTCTATTCAAAAATAATTTGTATACATGGCCAAATCTCATTCATGGAGTCCAAAATACCCATCCAAATGGTTTCCTTGGCTTGGGCCAAGGTTTGACCAATTGATGTATCCTTTTTCACCTTCTGTAACCTTTCTAACAACATTTGTGACTTCTACACTTCAACTAAATGAGCAGCTTCAATTCTAGTTTTCTGCTCCTGTGGAGCCTAGAGATGCCCCTGCAATGTCTTAATTTCTTCTGACTAGAATCACATATTTACAAGTGTCTTTCTCACCTGTTCAGCACTTGTAGTTTGAGTTGAAGAGGCTGTTGCAGTTGTTGTTCCTGTTGTTGGGAGCTAAGTGATGAGTATGGCATATAGGGGGACTATGGCTACAATTTCTACTATGTTCTTTCTCTTTCATCATTTTCTCCATTTCTGCCTCATCTCTCTTATATGAATTTATGCTCTATGATTAGATTCATCATGTTAGCTTTCCGAGTCTCATTTTCTTCAATATCATTAGTCAAAGGATCGTTTGTGGCTGGCAATTTCAGCTGCTTTCTAAATGCTGCAAAGTCAAGATTTTTCTTATTGATGATCTCCTCTACAACATTAATATCTTTAGGATCATATCCTATCTTGACTACCAAATCTTCCAAAGATTTGATCCTATTGTCCTTTGCTAAAGAAGATACCTTTTCCATTTTCAACTGAGATTGAATGTTTACATATGAAACCTCCAACTTTGACAATGACATGGCAGTATTAGCTAATGCAGAGGAAATCATCTCACTAGTTTTTTATGCATCTCCATTTGATCAATGAGATGGATATCTTTGGTGCTGAATTCAAATGTTGTACTCTTGTAATCTGTTGGTGTTTTAGGATGTGGAATTGGAGCCTCAAGGAAGGCCATCTGCATCTTTCCCTACTATGTGTCAAAAACTGATAATAATTTGCTCTGTGATTTGGAAGTCTACTTCCAAAACTGATTGTAGGTGTTGTTCTTAAGAATTTCATTCTTAAGTTTGATCTCTCAATACCTATCAAAAACACTCTTTTCCTTTTCTCCTTGGACATATTGAGAAGGTAGCTCTGTTTCCTTTTGACCATGTGAAATCGAAGGTCTAGTAGGAGATGCAACAAACTTGCTTCTTGAAGGTGGTGATTCTCCAATTATGATGGCAGCTTGGTCTTCTATCTCCTTTTCTACATCTATCCTAGGAGTGATCTTTTCTCTTTTCCTGTAAATGATTTTGAAATATTTTGCCTCACTACCTGTTGTTGATGATGATCCCTCCTCTCTTTCTCTTTTACTTGTTTTCTCTTAAGGAGTGGAAGTCTGGAAATGTTAAGTAGAAAATAGTTGTTCTTCAGCTTCTTGAAATGTATCCTTGCTCACTGTGACTGATTTACATACTTTTCTATCTGAGGCTTTGAGGTTTGGATATATTGGGTAATTTTGTTTTCTACTTGGAACTTGGAGATGATACCCCAAGGGTCATAAGACCATTTGAAACTCAGGCTAAATTTCATCTCTTTAAGAATTTTTTATGCCTCTTCTCCTGCTGACTTGGTGTTGCATATGAATTGGCCCACCTATATCTTTCTTCGAAACTAGGACTTCTTATTTTCCACCACAAAGTGAATATCATCTGAATTTAGCATTTTTTTTTATGTATTATAGGGCAAAAATCCTCATGGAGGAGTATTTTGGGAGCTTGTATGGTGTTGACTTGCATCCATAAACTCTGCTTTCTATATAATTTTGGTATAAATACCAATCTCCAGTCCTAGCCTGACCTGTCAAATGCAGAATCCTTTTGATGTCCTATTGATTCTGGGTTGTGTTGAGCTATTTAAAAAATTCATAGCTAGGTGAAAAAACTCTGCAATGAACTGTTTGTACGAGAATTCTTAATTCTCTTTCATTACTAAAGAAGTCCAAAATATCACAGGTTTCTAGTTTCCAACTTCATCTAGCTTCTTCATATAAAAACTGAACCTATTTGCTTGATAATATAAAAACATATAGATTAAAATTTAAGTTAATTAAACATTTACTCTATTGAAAATTTAATAAAATTCTCGTGAATGTTATCGGTGAGGAATTGGCTGAAATTGAATAAAATAGATGGTTTTCTATCTGCGAAAAGATGGAAAGGAAGCCTATAATGGGTTCATCTACCCACTGATCATAATAGTAACCCAAAATGTATGAAATTATGGTTATAATCTATTTGGCTTGATTAAGAAAGATTGAGGAAGGGTATGGAGGATTTTTCTTTGATGATTGGGCATTTTCTGGTGAAAAGATCTCAAAAATCTTGGCCCTGGTAACAAAATCGATCCACTGATAGAGTTGGGTGAGGGCTTCTAAGGAAAATGGGGCATTGTTTTCCACAAGGGGAGATAGCATCATCTAGTATATAGATTAGCCAGTAATTGTAAATAGGACCTCACCAGATGGGGTCATAATAGCTTTTTGACTAGGAACATAATAGACTTGGCATTTCCTAGTAAATTCAAGGGCATGGAAGATGAGAAGGAAAATATAATGAGGAAGATTAGACTCCGAGAGTCCAATTTCATCTGTTTTGTCAGCATGTTTTTCCTCCAGCCAATAGTAGAGCTCTAAAAATTCACAGTCGCACAATGTTTCACTGATCCTATAATCCCTATCAACGAAAGGATATGATCTAATTCTATGGATGGAGGGATTAATCAATTAACAAGGTTCTCCTGGTTCTTTCTCTTTGGAGCCATATTTATATCATTGAATGATAAAACCGATGGAATGGAGAGCTTACCGACAACAATTTCAAGTTATGATCCATTAGGGGATAAGGAGAAAGAGCGCTAACAATTTCAATTTGGTTCAGAAAATGTTTTGAAATTGGTCGCTTTGTAGAAAACTATGAATTATAGAGAGTAAGTGAGAAAAAGGTCAATGAAGATTATTCAAGGTTGGTTAAAAGGAAGAGTGATAGGTTCCACTGGAGTTGGCGCAAGACCGTTAAAGGTTAAACAATTACCCAATAGGGAAACTGAATGCCCATGGTAATTTTGTTGGGAAAGCATTTAATTTGACAATGGCTACAAAACATGTTATGACATCAGTGGCGGAGGTGTCAAGGTAGGGACATGGTAAAGTGGATGAGGGGAAGATAGTTTTCTGAGGTGGTAAAAGGAAGTAAGCGGTATCAGTTGGGGTAGGTGTGAAATGAGGGGAAGGTGACACGTATGGATGGGGCCCAATGGAGAATATCACCCTTTTGGACCCCCCTAAGTAGTATAGGTAGGATGGAGAGAGGGGGGTTAAAAATGAATGAATGACGTTGATCATGACCAATGGAAAATTGTGATGCTCTGACTATGGCCCACTTTAACCATAAACAATAAAACACCATTTGTCCATGTGTACCTTTGGCATTACTTTTGAAGCTTAGGATAGTATTTTAGATATAAAACATGTCAAAAATACTTTATCCCATTGTGCATTTTTCCTTTTATAGTGTCATTGAGACTTAGGGTAAAAGGCACATAAAATATTTATGAAATTAACCATTTCTTCCTACCCTTTAACTAAGCTAATATTTTTATTCTTCTAAAGGGGTGCATTTAGACTAGCATACCCGTAATATTTTCTTTTATGAAGAATGAAAACTACTTAATCCTATCCCTTATTTCTCCTATTGATTCAGATTAAACAGTTAAATCAATGTCATTTTCTACCTAACTACTAATTTACCAAGATTAAATGTTTGGAAAATCTTTATTCTCTAATCTAATTTAGAGAAATTCACAACATGTTTAACCATGATTATATTGTATGATTAAACAAACGACTAGTCATTCTGGCATTTTTAAACAAGTTGCACACAACCTTTATTCATCAATTAGGAAGAAAACTATCTATCAGTAGTGGCATTTAGATTTGCAATAGTTTTAGTATTATTTTCTTTTTCTTTTTCTTTCTTTTGATGGGTTTCAATCTTCTATTCTTTTATCAATGTTTTATGTTTTCCTCTTCTTCTTCTTTTCCATTTATACCTTCTTTTCATTTTTATTCTATTTTTTCTTTTATTTGGAAACCATTTGTAAATTGACAATTATTTACAAAATGAGATTTTTAAGAAAAAATACTCAATCACCTTGAGATCCTGTATATTATAGGACCCTAACACGGGCTTCGTGATTAAGATATAAAAGAAACTGCAGTACATGAAAACTATATTTAAGGATGGGCAGTGCTTATTTACATGTTCATCTCTTTGATTTTTTTTCATCCTTTCACATTTACTTTACTATTGATGTTAAGTTTGTTAAGTGATAACATGAATCTAAACATGAATTTGTTTCCTCTCAAATCAATCTTCTTCTTGAAGTACATTTAAAAATTTGTATGGAATATATAATGAAAAATAAATAGATAAATAAATATGAGCTGAAAATTCCTTCAACAATCTCTATGGAATTAAAACGTAGCACTTGAGGTGATTTTCACATCTTGAATTCCTTTTTCTAATGATATCCTAACACCACATCTTCCACCTGACCCCCAAGTTAAACTAATCACCAATTTATTCTCTACTACCAAGCATCCATTGTCCTTCAAAGCAAAGAGAGATTCCACCCTAGGATCACTTCAGCTCTAGTATCTTCTTCAAACCTTAGTGGAAACATTGAAAGACTACCACAAATCACTCCCAGGGGACCCCTCAACACAGGCCATTCTCAAAGAGACATTGGGAGACAACCTCTGAAAGTGGACATTGCAGTTTTTGGCTTCAAGGGCAAAAATGATTGTTCCTTTTGCTTACAATCAATTCCTACTTTGAGAATGTACTTATAATTAGCAACCTACAATAATTAGGGTTTCTTATGGCTCTTCTATGTCTATATTTTATTTTTTACTCTTTGGGAGATGAAATTTTTAAATTTGTACTCCCAAATGGTGCACCCAACCTTTCCCACGCATTGGTAACTAGATATCCACTTCACCTTGTCTCAAGAATTTCCTTAAGGTCCAGTCAGGATTCTGAGTTATGAACAAATTTGGGGTTGCTTAACAACATTCAATAAAATTATAATGCAAACTGTAGACGGAATTACAAATCCTCACATAGAATTCCCATTTGAAACATGAAAATTTCATTGATTCACCCACTTCTTAGTATGTTAGATGGCTACACAAATTTAAAACAAAAAGGGAATTCTACAATAAATCCATATGAAAATTACCCATTTAACAACGGACTTCATGTTAGATTATGCCTACATTCAAATCCATGAGGATTAATATTCTATTTTCTCCACAGAATTCAATGAGTCACCAATATTTCTAATAAATTTGTCCAATAAACGGACTACATGGGAATGGGAATGATTCAAAGCCCATCCATATATATCTAGCATGGATATCGATCCAAGTCAAACTAGTAAACCAAAAGGACTAAGATACACCTACAAAGATGATGTTGTTTCAATGTTATACAAATGAATTATTATATTTTATGTCTTAATAGTTTCCCATTACCATTTTTAAACAATTTTTTTTGTGAAATTCCATTTTACCTCAAAATTCAATTTCTGATATACATTCTTTCATTGTTGACTCAACAATTCTTTTTCAAAGTAAAATTCCATTTTCTATGAACAAGTGAATTTATATGAAGCATGTCTCATTGAAGCAATTTGGGTACAAATGGGTACACATAATTATTAAAGGAAAATATAAATATTTTTCTCTAAAAACTTTGAAATAGTAAAAATTTGTTGTACCCTAAGTGAGGTCAAGACAAAAAAGAAAATAGGGCATAAAATGTATATTGGCTCTTTAATTGTTTTTTATTTTTATTGGGTATGATGAAATACTTTTTTATTCATATGTACTTTTGAACTATGCCATATAGTATACTTTGAATACCACCCATAAAACTAATCATTCTCAACTCTTGGAAACTATTGATGCAGGTTTGTAGATCGATTTGAAATTTTACTTGTGGAATATTGAGTGAGACATCAAAATATAATCCTGGGAAGAAACCATCAAGGCAAATGGATGTATTATCATACTTTCAAAAGGCTCCATCCAAAAATACACATTCTCTTCATGCTTCAAGCTCCTTTGAACAATCTGTTACTGAGAGAGATGTTAACTCTTGTGGAAATGCATTTGATATGCATATGATGCATGAAAGAATAGGTTCCTCAAGTGATCAGTGTGAGATAAATGCAGTTTCAATAGAAATTGGTGAAGAAAATGTTAAATACCTTTCCTTGGAAGGTGACACAACCCATTCACGGAAAAGTAAAAAAGGCCAGTGGACCATAGGGAGATGATTTGAGGGAGTTTGGGTCTCAAGTTTTCCATTTATTAAATAAATACCTCCTACAAATGAGAACAAGGTTTCTTGGGAAGTTAGATATAATGTGTGTAGCTGGAAAACTCAAAAGGTAGTGAAATTTTAAATGAAGCTAGATACATTACAAAAGCATATAGGAAAGGTGTATGAAGAGAAAATTGTAAATGGTAAAGATAAATCTATTTTTAGATGGAAATATTCTCAGGAATGTCAACATATCGAATATGCAGAAGAATACAAAAAATACTTAATAAGTAAGACGAAACTTGAGTCAAGTGAAGGAACTATCATATCTCTATTTGAAAATATGATGGAAAGAAGTTTGTTATCCAAGATGATACAATTGAGCATTGTACTTCGCATCTTATCTAAAGGCCGTCATATGACAAATTATCTAGATCACATGAAATTTCTATATTTTCTTCAAGTGTCAAACATCCCATCTTTTCATTGGTCTGTAACCATTGGTTTGGAATGGGCAAGATATCTAGCTCAAGCAGAAAAGGATGATTTGAAAGAGATGATTGCAAATGTTACATTTTTGGCATTGTCTTTAGATGAGGTTATGGCTATAGAGAATACTTCATGGATCTGCATGAGAATTTATATGGTTAATGACCATATTATGCATTCCTCTCTACTTGGGATTAAAAAAATGAGAGATAATTTTACAACTAGAAATATTTATGAACTTGTTCTTAATAGTTTGAAGGAAAGTGGTATGGATCATTTAATGATTGCAAAAAAGTTGGTATGTGCTGGATCAGATGGAGCATCGGTAATGCAAGCACAAAGGAGTGGCCTTTGCATTATATTACAGCTACCAACCTCACCATATATGCTTAATATTCATTGTATGGCTCATAGGATGAATCTTGCATTTAAAATAGTAAGCAAGTTTCCATCAGTTTCAAAATTTCAAGATCTTATACGTGAGACTCATGCATACTTTCCTCGTAGTCCCAAATGATATTCAGAGTTTCAACAATTTGTAGATGGTGTTATGGATGGAAAAAAACTACTAAAAGATGTTGATACAAGATGGATCTCATTAAATGGACTAGCTCAAAAACTAGTTAGTGAGTTCAAATCTTTGGTAGGGTTGTTGTATAAAAATCGCTAAAACATAGAAAAATCTCAAGATCTTCTTTGTCGACTAATTGATATAGAGAAATTATGACATTGGATGGAGTTATTCCTATGCTACATGATGTGAATGTCCTCATGAAAATGTCTCGGAATCACACAATTATATTACAGAATATACAAATGCAAGAAAGTCTACATGCCTTGCATTGGGTAAATTTCTATATGATGTCAAACTCTTTTACTGGTCCATAGTTTACAAGTTGAACTAAGATCATCAATATAGAAAATACTGATTTTTTTTACGTTTGACGAAAAAGGGATACTATGTATTGCAGTGCATGGTATATGGTTCCCTTTCATTATATTAGTTATATGGGATGAATCCCCAAATATTGGCCTGTGTCAAGAGACCAATTTGATAATAGTGTGATTTCAGTGAAATGGAATTTGGTAGAAATTGCAAGATCACTATCATTACAGATGAGAGAATGATTTCCTTGAGATGAATTGTTGGAGGCCATGTGTGTGGTATACCCTCAACATTGGAACAATTTTCAATGCCCAAGAACTTTAAAAGTTGATTTTCAAAAGATATTAAAATGTTTAGTAGACCACTTTTGTAAGAATGTCTTGATACATGGAGAACAAATTGAAGGTATTTAATATTCATCAAAATTGCATCAACAAGGCGAAAATTTTGCTGAAACAATGTGGAAGAAATATCCTTTTTTGGAGAATCCTATTGAAAATGGCGTTGTAACAAGATTATGGAATACTTGTGGAAAATTTGTGTAGGTTAACCCGATAATGCAATATAAATCAAAGCATAATATATTATAACCTACTTCTACTATCAATTTGTGGAAGCTTAAAGATCAAGCTGAACAATATAACTAGAAGAAGATGAATCAATGCACAATACACATGAAAATACTTTTGGGAAAGCCTTAGCTAAAAAACCCACACTATTGTATTATCATACATGGTGGAAATACATAAGAATTATACAAAGCCTTAGCTCTCATAGCTAGCCAGATCTCAGTACAATCCTCACATATGCTCACAGGCAATCTTGTCTTCTCTCCAACCTTCCTCTCTGCCCTCCAAGCTCCTATTTCCTTGCGTTGTTCCTTGTGGATGATTCTCCTTTACCAAGTGGATGATCTCCTCACCTAGTGAATGATCTCCTCTACAAAATTGCATAATCCTCAAGGATTAAATCCTTGAATGCGTGCATGAGTTTTCTCCATGAGAAAACACATGCAACTGATAGTACATTATCCTTGACATTTAACTCAGCGAGGTCTTTCTAACAATAGACTTGCATGAGTTTCTGATGAGGGAATCTTCAGTTAACTGGAGTAGCACTAATTGAGTGCATGCATGCATCAACTGACTGTTAACTCACTATTAGTTCCTTAAACAGTTTGGAACTAATTTAACTACACTTAACTCAGTAAATAGAGTTAACTAATTATAACTCAACCTTATCTCATTAATTTAAGGGATAACTCTTGCATGACTTCATAAATACTTCTAGCTTGAATTTCTCCAACTAATTAATTTAAAAAAAATTAATTAATTATTTCCAAGTAGTTGTTAAGACTAAATTCAATTTTAATTCGGAATTTAATTCAAGGACAAATTAAATTGGAATATTCTTGTTGTCGTATTTCAACACTCCCTCTCAACAAGAAAGGGATTATCTACCATCCCAATCCTGTCTCTATGGAACTTAAATTTACACTTTGACAATGCCTTTGTAAAAATGTCAGCATCTTGCTCCTCTGTCGAAATATACTGCAAAAACATGATCCCCCTCACTACAAAGTCTCTGAGATGATGATACCAGATGCCGATATGCTTGGACCCATCATGAAATATTGGATTCTCAGAGAGTTTGACACAACTCTGATTATCACAATAGATCACAGTTGGATCCATCCTCTGATCAAACAAACCAACTAGGATTTTATGGACCCAGATGGCCTCACATGTTTCCTGACTTGCAGCCATGTATTCTACCTCTGTCGAGCTATGGGCAACCAACCTATATTTCCTACTATACCAAGAAACTGTCGCTGACCCAAGGCTGAAAATCCCTCCTGATGTTCTCTTCCGATTTGATGGACTCCCTGCCCAATTTGCATTAGTGAAGCCTATAGCTTCACTCCCTCTATCCATTTGTACCATAATCCATACTTAGATGTGCCTCTGAGGTATCTCAATACATGCTTTGTTGCCTTCCAAAACATCTTTGTAGCCTGAACCATCGCCTAACTCAGCTGGTTCACGGCATAGCACAAATATGGTCATGTGTTCACTAAGTACATCAGTGAACCCACAAGCTGCATGTACACAGTAGCCTCCACCACTTCTCTTGATGTAGAAACCTCCTTCCTCCACTTACCTACTAGAGGAGTCTGCATGTGCTTGCACTTCTCCATGTGGAATCTCCTGAGTATCTCGTTCGCATACTTACCCTAAGACACAAACAACTCCCCATCCTTCTGCCACACTTCCATGCCAAGGAAGTAATGCATGAGACCCATATATTTCATCTTGAATTCACTTGCAAGGTTCTCCTTGCAAGAAATGATCAACTGATCATCACTAGTCAATATGAGATCGTCAACATAAAGTACGATGATCAACAGCTTACCTTTCACCATGATGTTGTACAGGTTCGCATCTGCTTCACTCTTTGTGAAGCCTAACCCATTGAAGTAGTTGTCTATCCTGGTGTACCAAGCACGATGTGCTTGCTTCAACTCGTACAACACTCTCTTGAGTCAACACACATGGGACTCATGATGGAAGGTCTCAAAACATTTCGGCTACTCTATGTACACCTCTTCCTTAATTTGTCCATTGAGGAATGCAATCTTCACATCCATCTGATGGATCTTCCAACCCATCTGTGCTGATAGTGTGAACATGGATCTGATAGATGAGTACCTTGTGATAGGAGCAAAAGTCTCATCATGGTCAATCCCCTTGACTTTTGAAAAGCCACGAGCAACAAATCTCGCCTTATGCTTCTTCACACTACCATCAGTAGCTTGCTTTACCTTGTAAAGCCAACGAGAACTCACGACTGACTTATTCTCTGGTCTTGGAACCACGTCCCAAACATTGTTATGAACTATGGAGTCATATTCCTCCACCATAGCATCAACCCAAATCAGCTGTTGCACTACTTCCTCAAAGGAAGATGGCTCGGTCTCAACACATTCCCCGGCAAGGGCCATGTAGCTAGTGTACCTATCAGGTGACTTCCTCTATCTGCGCTGAGAAGAAGGTGCTCCCACATTCTCTCTCGCATCCTCCAACAATCTGTCAGATTCTCTTGTGTGCTTCCATCCATGTTTGGAAGACTCTGCTTGACTGGATGTCTCCACTCCTGTAACCTTTGCATACAGCTACTCCGCATCATTCTGAGGATCCTCCTACTTAGGAACCAATAGTTCCTCCATAGCCTGTAGTTGGAGCTCCCTCTCAAGGGAAACTCACATGGCCTTCTGCTCATCAAACTTGAGATCTCTACGAACCACTATCCTCAGACTAGGAGGCAAGTACACCCAATAGTTGTGAGGTGTATTAGTGTACCCCACAAATATCCCCAACTTTTTTGTTTGCTTAAGCTTCCTTTGTGCATCCTTTATCAGATGGCAGTACACCAATGAGCCAAAGATCCTGAAGTGACCCACATCTAGTCTCTTACCAGAGAAAGCTTCCTTTGGTGTCTTCATCCCAAGTATGCGATGTGGGCTTCTATTCTGCAAATAGACCATTGTGTTGCATGCCTCAGCCCACAAGTGAAGTGGTAGGCCATGATCATGTAACATTACCTGTGATGCCCCTATAATAGTTATGTTCTTCCTCTCAGCCACCCCATTTTGTTCTGGTTTATGAGGTGCCGTCAACTCTCATTTAATTCCTTTTGATGCACAAAAGTACTTAAACTCTTAAGAGACATATTCTCCACCGCTCGCTTCTCAAGGCCTTTATCTTCTTCCCTGACTCTTTCTCGACCAAAGCTTTCACTCACAAAACTTTGTGAAAGTTTGGTCCTTCTTCTGCATGAAATAAATCCATCATTTACGCGAATAATCATCAATGAAAATCACAAAATACCTTTGCTTTGTTGTGGATGCCATCGAGAATGGTCCATATACATCAGTATGAACTCGCTCTAAGATAGCCTCTGCTCAACTGTCTTGATCATGAAAGGAAGACTTGTTGTACTTTTCCAAGGTACAACCTTTGCATGTGTCAACTTGCTCAAGTTTACCTTTGGGAAGTCCTATAGATATTTGTTGCATTATCTTCAAAGCCCCATGATGCAAATGGCCCAACTGCCTGTGCCACAACTCGCCAATGTCTTGGCTTTGCACCAATTCTACTTTCGTACTCAATGTTGCACAATCATCTACCTCTAGTTTATAGAGATTCTTCACATGAATCCCTATCCTCTTGGTCTGACATGTGGCTATGTGTCTTAGGAACACCTTTCCTTTACTGAAGACAACATAATAGCCTTTGTCCTCCAACATCGCGACTGATACCAAAGTCTTCTTCAGTCTCAGCACATACTTCACACCAGTCAAGGTGAGAGGAGCTCCATGCTCCCTCTGAAAAGCAATCGTGCCCACTCCTGAAATAGTATACCTTTCATCATCACCCATCTCTATGTGCATCTTGAGGTCTTTCTCCTCCAAGGCACTGAATAATTTTTTATCACCGATCATGTGGAATGAGGCTCCACTATCAAGATACCAGACAAAACCCATCATCGATGACATCATGAATGTGATGAGGGTAAATTCCATTTTGAACTGAGAGGCTAATGCCTCACCTTCGATCCTTCCGAGGATCCCTTCTTGGACTTCTTCCATGGGCAATTAGTCGCATAATGTCCCATCTTGTGAGAATTAGAGCATCTTACTTTAGACGTTTCACCCTTCTTCCCTCCATGAGAAGAATTCGATTTGAAATGGGAAGCCTTCCCCTTCCCTTTCTCTGCCTTACTTGCTAAGGCTAGATCTTCTTCATCATAATTCTTGGATGAAGAACCATCTCATGTGCTCCTCCTAATCTCCTCCTACATAAGATCTTACCATAGTTGTTCCTAATCTGGCAATTTATCCCTTCCATTCATAGAGTCTTGGTAGCTATTCGAACTCTTTGGAAGGCCAAGGAGACCGATGCTCACCATATCATCATCGGGAGTAGTTATTCCCACACTGCCAAGCTCATATCTGTAGGTGGTGAGCTTATTCAGATACATGGAAATAGTATCACCTTTCTCCATCTTGATTCTTAGAAGCTTACACTTGAGCACCAATTTCCTCTGGTTACTACTGTTTTGGTAGAGGTCCCTCAATGTCTTCCAAATTGAAAATGGAGTATCCTTCCCATGGAGACTCGAGACAATATGATCTCGAACTCCCTCAAGGATGATCCGTCTCACCTTCGCCACACACTTGTTTAACTCAGCCAACTCTTGTGCATTAGTTGAAGCTGGCTTTGGGATTTCTTTATCAATGAATTCCTTCAAGCCATTGTCTTCTAATACAACCTCCATTCTATCTTTCCATGCTATTTAATTTGAGCTACCTTCCAAAGCATACTCGAGTCTCAAGCCATAGAATGCCATTGGCTAACCTTAAAGTATGATATGAATTCAATTTGCACCTCCAACCCTGAACTTCAAACTTCGAATTCTCTTCTCAGTATACTGTTCACAGCTCTGATACCATGTAGAAAGTTTGTGTAGGTTAACTCGATAATGCAATATAAATCAAAGAAGAATATTATAACCTACCTAAACTATCAATTTGCGGAAGCTTAAAGATCAAGCTAAACAATATAACCAGAAAAAGAATAATCAATGCACAATACACATGAATATACTTTGGGGAAACCTAAGCTAAAAACCTGACAATATTGTATTACCATACATGGTGGAAATACATACGAATTATACAAATTCTTAGCTCTCACAGCTAGCCAGCTCTCAGTGCAATCCTCACAGATGCTCACAAGCAATCTTGGCTTCTCTCCAGCCTTCCTCTCTACCCTCCAGGCTCCTATTTCCTTGCGATGTTCCTTGTGGATGATTCTCCTTTACCAAGTGGATGATATCCTCACCTAGTCGATGATCTCCTCTTCAAACCTACGCAATCCTCAAGGATTAAATACTTGACTGCATGCATGAGTTTTCTCCATGAGAAAACACATGCAACTGATAGTACATTGTCCTTAACATTTAACTCAACTAGGTCTTTCTTAGAATAGACGTGCATGAGTTTCTGATGAGGGAATCTTCAGTTAACTGGAGTAGCACTAGTTGAATGCATGCATGCATCAATTGACTGTTAACTCACTATTAGTTCCTCAAATAGTTTGGAACTAATTTAACTAGACTTAACTTAGTAAAGTGAGTTAACTAATTACAACTCAAATATAACTCAATATTATCTCTTTAACTTAAGGGATAACTCTTGCATGACTTCAGAAAGACTTCTAACTTGAATTTCTCCAACTAATTAATTTAAAATAAATTAATTAATTAATTCCATGTAGTTGTTAATACTAAATTCGATTTTAATTCACAATTTAATTCAAGGAAAAATTAAATTGGAATATTCTTCTTGCCATATTTCAGCACTACTTTAAGTGCTAACCAATACTTGCAAGAAAACATAACAAAATATTTCAAATTAGCAGATGTCAAACCATGATTTTGGGATCACTAGAGGATGAGAGAATGTTTAGTACATTATCATTCATGAAGTCAAAGTTGAGGAACAAGCTTGATAAACATGTGGATAAATGTTTAAGATTATATGTAACAAATTATGACATTAACAATTTTCCATATGAAAGAGCACTAACTCTTTAGCGATCAAATTGTGATAGAAGGGGATAATATAACAAATTTATCTAATGAACCTGATACAAAACATAATGTTTTGGAGGCTCATGATTACATTTCATTTGGAGAAGATCATGTTCAAAATGTAGAAAATGAGGACCAAGATGAGAATTAGGAAATTGAAATACCCTAGGACTCTTATTTTGGTATACATGTTCCATTGATCATGCAAGACTACTATATGTCAAATTCAGGTAAAAATAGGTTCTATATTTGTAATTTTCATTGTAACCTTGCAGCTACATTTCTTTGATGCATGTTATTTTAAGATTGATGTTTCATATTTAATCATTACAGTGTTTGTTTCATATCTATGATAGGAAATAAAGTTGTATTTGATGAGGTTGGGACCCATTTCTTTTCACATAGATAGTGTCCAATGATTGTTGAATGATAAATAAATAATTTAACAAGACTAATGAAAAGAATAAATGGGCTCAGTCAAGTACATGAAACTACCTTGATGTCTAACTCTGATAGCTTGGAAAATTTTAATTCTTTATATGTTGCTTTTGTTTGGGGAATTTCGTTGAGTTCTGAGTTTTATTTTGGTCAAAGATTATGTTAGTCCATTCAATACCTTTAGTTCTAACTTCATGCTTAGGTTCATAGATCTATTTTTATAATTATCATTGTTTCTTTATATATTTAGTGTTTTGAAGAAAGTTGTTTTTATTTCCTTTCACTTTGTGGCATGAATTTAGCATCTTCACTTTTAGAATCTAGTAGACTATTATGGTTATTTTATATTTTCTTGGAAAATAGTAATTGATATTTGAAAAGGGGAATGAGCCATCAATAGCTAAGCGAAGAGAAACATGGTTTATGTACTAGGTTCCTACACATTCATCATATGAGACCTATTGACGTGAGACTAACATTCTTTTGTATAGTCTTGTCAGCCATTTGTCAGCCATGCTTTCAAGTCTCGTAGGTAATAAGTTGTTTGGGTCCCCATCTATCCATAGGACCATTAAGAAATGAGATAACATGAGTTAGTCCTACTCATGCCCCAAATCTATTTTTTACCTATTGATTTAAGTGTTTTATTACCACTTATCACCACCAAATTCTACCATAACATAACCCAACTTGAAGACAACACTTCTCATCTTCCTTTTACATAAATTCTCTATGGAACTCCCTACTACACTTTCCTGAGACCAATGTCCCTTCCTAGTAGGTCTCTCCACCATACCACTAATCGCACAATAAACACACACTAGTGACTATCACATTCTATAAATACCTCTAGTCTCAATCATTGTTGTCCCTGGCACACTAAACCAATATAGTCTTGCAAACCTATTTTTTATCATACTTTTATTTTGTGTTATTTTTTGTCTTTTATCAGCACCATCTTGTATTTCAACATTTGTAGGTAGTGAGAAATGGTTACTTTGACATAACACTAGCAACTCAAGTGTCAACATAATTATCAATTACAAGAATGTGGCATTCAATATAAAAAAAGGAGTTACTGGTTTTTCTTCGTTGCATGAAGGTTGATTGAACTAGAATTGAATTGTTGCATATCTAGTAGTGTTTGTATCTAGTATTTAGTGACTTACATGATCAGTTATATTTTTGAAAAGTTCAATTTTTTTGGTCTATGAAAAGGATTATATGATGGGTCTAAGTGGTTAGGTATTCAGATTTTTAAAGGGTGTGATTTTATATTGGTAATGGAAATGAAGTTGGATTTGTTCTTTGACTGGAAATGAAGCCAGATTTGATGAAGATGGGACCTATTTATTTTCACATAGATAGTGTCCTAGTATTAAATGATAAATAAATAATTTAAGAATTCTTACACTAAGCAACAATGGTCTTATTCAAGTACATGAAATTGTGTTGATTTCTATCTCAAATATCTTTGAAAATTTTAGTTGTTTGTTTGTTGCTTGTTTAGAGGATTTTGTCAAGTTATAAATTTTTGTTCTATTTTGGTCAAAGATTTTTTAGTCCCTTGAATGTTTATAGTTCTCACTTCATGCATATATCGATAGATATAGTTTCATTTTTATAATTATTATTCTTTTCTTTATATATTTGGTGGTTTGAGGAAAGATATTTTATTTCCTTTCACTTTGTGGCATGATTTCAACATCTACACCTTTTAGAATATAGTAAATTATTATTATTTTATATTTTCTTGGAAAAAAATTATTGATATTTGGAAAGGGAAATAAACCCTGGGTAGCTAAGAGAAGAGAAACATGGTCTACGTACTAGGTTCCTGCACATTTATTGTGGGAGACCTATTAGCATGAGACCGAAATTACTTTTATGAAATTACACATTTGATGCCAAGGGAGAGTTGAGTTCGTTGACCTGGGAAGACCAGTGGCAGCTAATCATAATTTTAAGGAGATTAGATTGTTGATTTCAAAAGCAGGATTGTGAACATTGTCTGAACTACTTCTTATTTTTGTCATATTTACCAGAAAATTTTTGTCTTGCTGAGTTTTTTACATTTGTAATGACCTTGTGTAGAGTTGATTTAAAGAGCCTGATGTTAGAGTGAGAAGACTCTCTACAAACCACAATGACTGCATTGGCTTGGATGATCAATGCTTGGAGGGCACTCAATGTTCTTGGTGTTTCCATGTCTCTTCGCTCAAAGCATTAACAGATACAATGGTATGGTCATAACATCACTTAATTTGATCCTCTTTACTAATATCCTCACTGCTTGAAGGAGATACATGATCAGCTGAGCATGTACTATTATGATTAGATGAGAGAAAGGTAAGAAAGTAGATCCTTAGAACAATGTTGAAAGAGGCCCTCCTCTTACTGGTAACAAACAACTCGAAACCATAGGCTTATCACCTTAACAACTAGAGGTCTTTATTTTAAAATTCCATGGTGTAGTTAGTTGTAAGTCTCAGGAGAAAAAATGGATCCTATGAGCAACTAAGACATGTCAACCATCCATTTCTTCATTAGGATAAAAAAAAACAACTACAATTTCTGTAGCAACTTTCTATTGCATAGCTAAACTACATAATTAAAGTTCCTTATCTGAGTAAGTATTGCTAGCAAGGTTTTCCTTTTCCAAGCCCTCATGTATGTTAAGAATTGTAGGGAGTAAAAATATTGAAAGTGTCAATTAAAACTCATTAAAATTGGTTCTTTTTCCCACAACAACATATTTCATATCAACACTGCCCTTGTAAAAATATTCGATTGCACATATACCATATCATTCTTAGAACACCATTGTGTATTTTTGCTTGTATAGGTTTGATACCTTTTCTTACAAATCATTCAACATTACTAATATTCCCTATATGTCTACTCCAAGAATTATTATTTTATGTTTGGAAATAGAATTTTGTTGTGCTCGTTGAAGACCAAATTTCTAAGGAAGTCGTGAACCACATTTCTAATGAGCCATCTTACATGACATATGATCTAATCTCTTCATTTCCAATTGATCCTTATGACTTTATGGGTACCAATGGCTCTAATATTTGTAATAGGAACTGATTGGTGTTTTACAAAGGAAGCTTGTACTTTCATTTCCTCCCAATGGAGAGAAAGGGGCAGGAAAGATATCTTGTTGCACTAAACCATTGACTTGTGGTTTGTCTGATCTTGATGGCTCTATACTTATAGATTCTCCATAACAATGAGTGAATTCCTCCTACAATGAATTTTAATGAACATAACCCTTATTTCAAAATTTAGCCATATTTCTAGGAACTTGATCATTTAGAGAGATTTCATATTATCTAGAAGGGTTCATAGGTTGTATGCTAAAAATTCTCCCATGTTTCCCTTTGTCATGTATACTTGAGACCGTTTTCTATCATTTTAATTGATTCCTTTCTTGCCTTTAGATTTTATCATTAGAACATACTTAAATGTTGAGAATCATTGTTGATATATTTATTACAGTACTAATAAATGAAGTTTTTTTTACACAATTGCAAGGCTCTACCTACCAATATCGAAACCCCAATGATTAGCATGATCGATATGAGGCAATAGCGAAAGACAATATTTTCACATGAAGTGAGCTGAATAATATGATTAAATGGAGAATTAGTTAGCATAAATCTCAATTTCACCTGATGCTCCTTTGAGTATTACATGCCTATTTAAGTGAAACTTCAATAGTACATATCTATTCCTTTTCAAAATTATATCATGAAGCACCATATTAATGATGCCCCACAAACCTTCACCTTTAGGGAGGTTGTGTCCTCTTGCCATGATCCCCATAATTTTATGTAGAGTGCAGTAGAATAACTGCACCATATATCCAGTGTGTATATAGATGTATGCATGTGTTCATGTTGGCCCATATCAAACTAATTTTAATATTTGGAATATTTGGAATTAAATTGGTTGCAAGCTTCCATTTCTAGAATTGCAATGAAACTCTTAAGATTTTTGAACATCTTTATTAGGGATTTGAACATTCGTGGGGTATGAAATGCCCCTGCTTTACCATCTGACCAAGAGAAGTCACCTTGTAATCTAAATTGTCCACTTGTAATTGCAGAGTATTTATGCACAAGAGAATCTCCTATTGGGACTCACTTCTTTCTAACATGAATTTACCCAGGGTAGTTTTGATTTTCAAAGAGCGATATTATGTTTTTTACATATACGAGGTGTGCCTTCATCGAGTATTACCCAGGTCTAGACTCCAATGTCTTATATTTCCTTCAACCTCTGTATTTCATAGAACTATTCTTCATTTTCAATAATTTCAATTCATCTCTAGGTATCCTAGGGGTATGCTCTAAATAATATACTACAAATACTTTTATGTCATATTTTTCTCTCATGTGTAAGGAGACTCCTTGACCCTGACTTGTGTGATGGCCAGGGGAAGAATGAGGATGAAACATGGATTTTGATAAAACAGGGTATGGGTGGGTTGGGATAGGGGACGTAAGGAAAAGATCATGTGGGAGAGACCAACAAAATAGTGTCCACTAGCCTGAAAGATAAAGTAGAGCTACTTGGAACCATAATATCAACAAGGCCAAATGGGCTTGAATTTTGGCACCAACTTATTAACTAATAGTGACCTTCAACATATTCACAACATGAGGTTCATGAACAGGGCCATAATTATAGTCATTTGTTTCCATAACCATATTTGAATACATTTGTTTGAGATGATTGACATTATTTCCCCTCATTCCATCCCTTTTATGTAGGTATTCGTGAACTCCCATCTGACACACAATCACAAAGATGAGCAGTGATGGCGTATTGGGAGGAGTTGGTGGTATCAATGTTGTCTAGCGAAAACCACATGGGGTTGTGTATGTTGAATATTGTTGAAGAAGGTTTTCATCCATGATGATATGAGTGATAATTTGTGTAATGTATAAACTACAAACATTGTCACACCTAGAAACACTATCACTCTTAGAAACACCCATGCCATGATAGCAAAGAACCACATGCAATAACATGCATGCCAAATCTAGCAAGTAAATCACACATGCAAATTGATACCTGGAAACAATCTTCTAGTAGCTACTTGATCTTGTTCTTCAAAGCTTGCTCCCTCCTTCCTCTCACCTTATTTTCCTTTCTTGATCCAATGCCAAAGTGATCCAAGAAAACTCTAAGCATCCAAGAGTGAGAGAGAGAGAGAATAATGAGAGAGATCCAAAAATGAACTGACAAAAGGTTACACTGACCAAGCCTGCCCACTAATTGTCAGAAGCTTTTTTATGAACAATGCCTCCATTTTCTTCAATTTCCTCCTCATATGCACCTTGTGACCCTTCACCTTTCTTTTCTCCTAATTTCCATTATTTTCATAAATGAATGTGCCAAAAATGTCATTTTTCCTTTTCAAATCCTTTTCCATTGTCTTTGCCAATTTTCTTAGCCATAATGAACTAATGAACACACACACTAGGATGTTTTTCCAAACATTCAATATGGAATATGTTTCCCATGACCTTGGTCTTATAATTTTTTACATGGATTTTTAACTAGGGCTATTACAAATGTAAACAATAATAAATAGGTTTGAAGGAGGGGAAGAAATACCAACACTAATATCTTTCTCTTTTCTTGACCTTGAGCAACATCCCTCGATGATTGTGTATGAAAAAACACTTGTGTTGGAGAAATGGAAAAATTTGTATCATAGGATCCCTTCTAATGCAGGAAAATCTCAACTTCTAGGTCATTTTCAAAACTATCAAAGTTTTTTTGGACACAAAACTCCACAGAGGGTTTCCACATGAAGAAGGAATTATAATTCCATATTTTAAATAATCTTAGTTTCTTTAATTATTATAGATAAATATGAATCATAGTTTTACAAAAGCTATTGATATGTAAAAAAAATTCCATAATCAAAAAGAAAATATACCTTGAAAAACATGACAGATTTAGGGAATAAATCATGGAGTGGTATAAGAATCTAGAAAAATATGATTTATTGTAAATGTTATTGTTGTAAAGGCTACAACCACCCTCCAAGATTTATGCTTGCACCAATTTTGGAGCCTCCCCTGAAGAGTTTCACTTGATGATTGCACACACTCAGGTTCACTCCGTGAGCTTGTGTGAGTCTTTACATTCACCTTTCTTGTTCATTGCATCCAAGTCTCTACATGTTCATGTCCAAGTCATGCTTCTGACCGTGTTTTGGTTATGCTCAAAGTCTTTGCTTCGTATGTGTCCGTTTTGTTCATCATGAAAGCATCTGTCTCACTCACACACGGAGTCATATTCACTATCACGCAAGCGTTGTCTCGATCATGAATGATCAATCACGACTGTTGCACTTGTCACTTGCACCGTTCGTCAGTCACATTGAACATGTGTATCTAGATGGTTTGGCCATTTCATCATCAAGCCATGTGAGTGTGTGTTCGTATGATCACTTATGCATATTTCGACTTATCACACACTTAGTCATTTTTGCTAAAGTTCTGACGACCAGACTCCTCACTGATAGCCGAACCATCACCCGAGTTTTGACTCGATCGATTGTCAACCTAAACAATGGAAAAACACCAAGCTAGTCCTTTTCAAGCTGTGCTACCCACAAGCAACTCAATCAACTCTCATGTTGGCCACCTGGATAGTTGGACCCGACAGTCACCCCAGGACTGACTCCCCTCAAAATTTGCATAGAGGCCATTGACCTCACATGTTCAATGGACTGAGAAAATTTCACAGAGAATCGAGATAGACAACAACTGTCTGTCCCTATCTCCTTCAGAAAATTGCAAAGTTTTCCCAATCAGTCATCTAGACAGTCGACCGACTATTCATCTTAGAAACTGTGTAGTGCTCATGAACAAGACTTCCGCTATCCATTAGTCAGATCAGCTTATAAATTACGCAGAGATGATCAACAGGTTGTCCTCTCAGCCTCAGTGTAGTTTTCCCAGCCTGCTCCCAACAGTAGACTACCTGTTCCCACCAGGAATTATCTAGTTTCTCCTGCCAGTGACTGAGCAGCCAACTACCAACTCCCTCTGGAAATTTAGTAGTTTTTCCTAGTAATGACCCCAGCATCCAACTGGAAATTCCCTCTGGGAATTGCACAGTTCTGGCTGCCAGTCTCCGAGGCAGTTCCCTAAAACAATTGCGCAATCCCTACCTGCTAACCCTTCATGCAACACTGCTCGTTCTTCTGGAAAATTGTGCAAATCTAGTTGTCTAGCCCCTGCTAACTGTTCATTCTGGAAAATGTAAAGCTTTCCTCCCTTGCCCTCCTATAGCGCAAATTGTCCCTCTAAAAATTTATAAAAATTTTCCTCCCAGCCAAGCCAAACCTTGGAGATAGTCACTGTCGACTCAGGTTGTCTGTCTCCATGTCTTAGTGACTCTTGTACAGTTTTCATCAATAGTTTCCTAGAGCCATCATCCCGCATCACAACCCTACTGCCTCTCCCAGTCACCTGCATCCGAATGATCATATGTCATGATTGACTAGGAGGTTTTGGATTTGAAGTCGTCTCGTCATGAGTGACTGCAGGTACATGTACACCAACAAACATGTCATGATGACGAACGTGATGAATGAAGGGAGCACATGTAGATGTTTAGGTTCACTAACGAACGAAAAAACGAAGCATGTGAAGTGGATGAACGCAACAAACATGTACCTTCGTGAACAAGTGAGCCTATTAAGCCTTCCATCATGAAGGCAAGGAACAACATGCTAAAGCTTCATCAAACGAACCAAGAAACATCGAAGACTCCACGCACTTCACCATGCGGAGGTGAAGCTATGATACACCATGAAGACATCCATCACTCAGTAGCACTGTAGCTCGACATGCACTCCAGCAGCAGCACGAATGTACCAGCATTGTCATGTCAAGTCATGTTGAGTCAAGTCATGAGTCATGTTGCCCACATCTCCACTATGGGCTTGTTGTTAATCAATGTGATGTAATGTGGAAGTCTAAGAGACCCACTTGTCTAACATAGAGTCATGCAAGTGGAAAATTCATGGAAGTCAAATGGTCGTGAGGGTAGTCAAACAACCACAAGGGTTAGTTTCACCCTTGGCTATAAATACCCCCCTCATTTGTACATGAAAGGACTTTTCACCTCTGCTCCTCGCACATAGCCAAGACTCTCTGTAATCTTTTCTTTGAGGAGTAAGTAGTGGCTCCAATGCCCCACTGATGGTGTTCGTGATGCATGGTGTAACGATGTGTCTTGGAACTTTCACTTAATTCAGAAGCCTGTCAATAGGCCAGCACGTTTTCACACATGTATTGTATTTTTTGTAAGACTAATCTTTAACACTTGTAATGCATGTTGCTTCAACCTATGTTCTACATCTAAACTGATTCATTTGTTGTAAAGCATAATCTATTAATGGAAATGTGTAGTATATGCCGCTAATGTTGTCCTTTCCGTGTCAACTGCTCTGCTAGACATGAGACAGACCTTTCATGTGAACCTTGTTGTAAAAACCATTGCACTGGTTTGGACTGATCCATGAGTGTTGTACATTTTATCTTACCTTATATGTTGTGGCTATCGCATCCAAGTGGACTGCTCCGCTGGAAGCTATGTATGTCCTTTGTGTTGTGTGTTCCTAGCCAAGTTGGGACTAATCCCTTTCAACTTGGAACTCACCTTCACCTTCTTCCCCTCACAGTGAAAGAACCATTGACACAAGTACACTTACACTTACCAGGCACATGAACCTCACTTCTCGAAGATAAAGCGAACCACTCTCTTGTGCTAACAAGCAAGAGTTGAGGCAAATCCTTAAGATAATGACAACCAATCCATCATACGAGATGGGACTCCCACACCAAACGGTGTGAGGTCTATTTGGGACTTCATACTAGGGTGATCCATTGAATGTTGGTGGGTCCAGCACCGTCAACATTTCTAGCGCTAGAAGGAAGGAAACCAGTTGTACATGGCTGAAATTCCACTCACACTCATTCAACAAACATTTGGTCAAGGTAGTAACTTGCACTCTCTCTCGCCTACATGTGACTCAGTGGTTGGTTACTCCTCACCTCCTAGTGTTAAGAATGAGACTTCAGATCAACACCTTCAGTCCATTCGTCCCATCACTCACTAGTTCGCGAAAACAATCAGACTGATCCCGGATAGACATCATATTCCACATGCAACGAGGAAGCCAAAGTCCACTCCCACAAGTGTTGTTGTATCATCAGTGGAAGAAGAATTCCTTTCCACACTTGAAGGTTTGGTAGAAGCTATTGAAGATGGAGAGGAACCTCCAGTGTTCCACCAATGCGAACAAGACACTCTTGTGATAATGGGATCAGACTCTAGTATAGGAGGCAGAGGGGAAGGTAGTAGAGGTGGTGGAGGTGGAGACGAACCAACAAACTCAAAGACAAAACCATCAGACTCGGAAAGAGAGGAAGAGGATGAAGAAGAAGAAGAAGAGATGGCTGACCCAAATCTTGAATGGATGACTCATGGACATTGGCCCTCCCGACTATTTTTCAAAAATGTTGAAGCAAATGGAGAGAATGAACATCAAGTTCAACCCTAACAGTAAGCGAAGGCAGAAGATAATTTTGACAACTTCTACCTACAGCTACAGACCCTTGAGTTACGGAATAACGACATAGCTTCTAGATTGTTCCCATTTACCTTGCACGATCACGAAACTGCATGGTATCATAGCCTTCCACCAAACTCCATACAAAATTGTGGTGCATTCAAATGCATGTTCCTTGAAAATTTTGTTGATGACAAGACCCAAATTATGTTACTGAAAGAATCGGGTAGCCTAAAGATGGAGGGGAAATAAAAGCTAAAATATTTCAAACAGAGGTTTACACGCATATTAAAAATATTTGTAGCAGACACCAAACCTCATGACTCCATCGTTGTTGATTACTACACGTCCGCACTGCCGACTAACATTGCACAATTCGTCAAGCGAATTGCAAAACCAACAATCTTGGAAAAGAGTGGAGAGGCTATTGTTGTCAAAAAATACAAGTGCATAATTAGACTCATCAAGGATGATGAACCAGCAAAAGATTCCAAAGATAAGAGTAGGAATTCCCAAGAGATGGTGAGGAAGGGTAGATATAAGGAAGCAAATGATATTGAAACCCTCACTCGTCTTGTCAAGAACTTAACAATTTAAGTGTCTGAGCTTAAACAACAGAAAACAGACACATTTGCAAGGAGCTATCCACCTAGACAGAGAGAGGGAAGAAACTCATCAAGCAGCAACTGGTTTGCTCAAGAAAATGCGCAGAGCTCTATGTTTAATGTCGATCAGTGCGCAAATCCTGAGTTCTATTCGTTCCATGAAGAACATCACCCTGAGAACTTATGTTCGAATTGGAAGTGAGTCACAAATGCATTATACAGTCATACACTTGATGCGTACAATGGTATGAAGAAGCAACTAGATGATAGACATTATGATGAAGGTATTTCACTTGTTGAAGCATCAAGTTCTCGGCATGTGGTGAATACATATCAGTGCTCAAAAGCAGTGCTGAAGACAAACACCGAGAGACATCCCCCAAGAGAAGATGACCATTAAAATATTAGGAGTAATGGGACTCCACCTAAACTTGGGTAAATTCAAGAGAAGATCAGACTGTTGATAAGGAAGGTTGATCCACCAACTGCCCCAAAGTACAAAACACAAGACAAGTTTGGGAAGATAGTGACACGCAAGAGTACTTCCATGAGCAGCAAACTACAAAACTCTCCACCGGACCACACGAACATCTATTCTACCCCAGATACCTCGGCAAGTCTACCACCTATGGACTACAACATTGTTGATGAGATGAAGAAAACATCAGTTTGTTCGAGTTGGCTAAGATATAGAATTAGCGAGATATCTTGTTGCACACATTGGGACAGACAGCAACAAACAGTGCAACCTCTACCAGCAAGGTAGTAAGCACACCTCTCGGATCACTTTGCACTATGCTAAATACACTCTAGATGGAAGAAGAACACTCAGGATTCCCCCCATTCCTACTATCTTCTCAAATTTTCAACTACAATGTTCACAACTCTATAGTTGATTCTGGCGCGGCAGCGAACATCATGTCGCTCTCCATTGCGAAAAGGATCAATCCACGATGGAGCGAAACATCTGCGCAATTCATCCAACTTGATTGAACATGGGTACCAACCATTTGTGAACTATGAGATGTGATCATCCAACTATCTCATGATGGTCGAGTCCACCAATGCATCAACATAGTGGTTGTAGACATATCGGAAGCATTCAGTCTATTAATCAACAGAGATTGGTCCAACAAGTTGGGCGGATATTTTGCTACGGACTAGTCTCACATGTGGCTTCCATACAATGGAAAGTGAAACCAAATCTAGGTAGAATCCGAGAGGTACATGAAGCATAATGTCACTCCCATAAATGGCAAGAATGAACCATTGGCTCTCGCAGAACTCATGTTCGACAACTGCCTCCTTGAGACAAGGTTGGGGTGTTATCTTGCACGGCCAGCTCCAACCCTATTAGACACATAATTGGGACTCCTTCCTTGCCCAAATGATGGTAATGAAACTTGTACAACACATTGTACCAATAGTAGCAGTAGTAGCAATGACAACAGTAGCAGCAGTACTAGTACATCAAGAGGTCCATGTATAGATGAGTTGTGGACTTTGTACTTCGATGGATCAAAGACACAGGATGGCTCAAAAGCCAGGTGTGTTCTGGTCAACCCTTGCAATAAGAAGCATCTGGTGTTAAGCTGCTTGGACTTCGAATGGACAAAAAATGTGGCATAATATGAAGCACTCGTGTTGGGCTTGGAGAAATCCATCAGCCCCAGTGTGATCATGCTTAAAGTGGTAGGTGATTCAGAGATAGTGGTACTGTAGGTATATCACACCATTCAATGTTTATCACCACATACAAAAAACTACCAAGAAGAGGTATGGCGACTAATCTCAAATTTCTGAGAATTTAATATCATTGTTGTTCCACATACGTGTAATATAGCTGCTAATGCATTAGCAAATGCAGCCTCAAGAATGTCACCAATTGGGGATACGTTTACTATTGAAATTTTGTACAAACCATCTATCCCAGAAAACATAACTAACTTACGCATGTTTAATGATGATCAACAGATACTACATTTTATGGCCAGTGCAGATGTTTTCAAAGATGCAGCAATAGATGACGACAAGCACGAACGCTCTCCGCAAGCAAGACCTGATGACATGAAAGGCCACATTATCACAAAATATGTGGTATCACTGAAAAATATATATGACTTGTAAGAGAGGTTCCAAGGGGCAAGGAATAGCAAGACCCACAGTTCCACCATGAGGCAAGAACTAATAAACCTAGGAACAAAAAAGGATCCGAAGTTTGTGAATCTTAGTACATGTTGTACATAGCAATAATGGAAAGCGTTCATCTTCTTGTTAAAATAGTACCGATATGTGTTCGTGTGGACTTAGGACGACCTAAAAACTTATGACATGCGGGTCATCCAACATATCATCCAAATCAAGGAAGGGGTCAAGCCATATCAACAAAAGCTGATAAAAGTACATCTATTGGTTGATCCCCTCATACAGAAAGAACTTACTAAATTCTTGGATGCACGGATCATATATAAAGTTTATCATTTCACTTGGGTCTCCAACCTTGTGCCTGTACCAAAGAAGTCCACGGAAATCTGCTTATGCGTCGATTTACGGAACGTTAGCCACGCCTCGAACAAAGACAACTAACCCCTGCTGTCTATGGAACATATTTTGAAAACAGTGTTTGGGGCACAGATGTTCTCTCTCCTTGACAGTTTTGTAGGATACAATCAGGTTTCAGTATCAGATCTTGATGGACTCAAAACTACTTTCCATACCAAGTGGGGTATGTTCGCTTATAGATGAATGCCATTTGGACTTGTAAGAGCAAGCACAACTTTTCAACGTGCTATGGATATTGCCTTTCGTGGACTCATTAGGTAGAGTGTGGTGGTATACCTCAATGATGTCACTGTGTTCTCAAGAAGACGAGAAGACCACATATGCCATATGAAGAAAATTTTTGAGTGATGCCAAAGATAATGGATTTCCCTAAATCCCAAGAAAGAGCATATTCGACATGTCATAGGGGAACCTCATCGGACACATTATTGCTAAGAGTCGGATTAAGGTGGATCCAGACCGGGTCCAAGCTATCACGCGAATTCCTCATCCAATTAATAAGAAAGTCATGCAATCCTTCTTGGGCAAGTTAAACTTCCTCTAAAAATTCATCTCAGATTATGTGCAAATAGTCAAGCCCATGCAGGACATAATTAAGAAATATGTATTGTACACCTGGGGAAAGAAATAAAAGCATCCATTCACCCAGATTAAGCAAGCCATTACTAAAGTGTCGGCACTTTATAGGCTAGATTTCAAAAATTATTTCTTGCTATACACCTTTGCTTCCGATAACTGACTAGTTGCAGTACTCACTCAGAAAGACGAAGCTAATGATGAAAGTCCCATATCTTTCATGAGTGCAAGATGCAGGGACCAGAGCTTAACTACCTTGCCATTGACAAACATTCTTATGTAGTTTTCAAGGTGGTGAAACACTTCAGGCCTTATTTATTGAAGAACCACTGCATAGTCTTCATCCTCCACCCAGCAGTTCGTACATTTCTAGTACAACAAGAGTTGGGAGAACGACGGGCGAACTAGATGACAAGTTTGCAAAAATATGATCTTGAGATCAAGCCAGTACACACAATCAAAGGACATGGACTCTTCAGACTTGTAGCCAAAGCAGTACATGCTCTGGATAATGAAGAAGACCTCGTGAGTTGGGAGCAGGAGATTGAAATGTACGAAATAAGGCAAGGAAACCCCACAGAAAATGGAACCCCTTGGTACATAGATGTATGCCTTTACCTTGAGCATGGCACTGTACCCTCTCACTTTTCTATCATAAAAAAGAGGGCATTGCACCTAAAATCCTTACCATAACAATTGGTGCATGGATTTCTTTACAGAAAGCACAGTAATGGAGTTTTTCTTATGTGCCTAGAGGCAGAGGAATCATAGAAGGAACTTCAAGAGCTGCATGATGGACCCGCCGGGGGTCACTTTGCCGGAAATACCATGACACACAAGGTTATGTGAGCTAGTTTTTACTGGCCCACTTTATTCAAGGATGCACATGCCTATGCCCACAAATGCCCGGTCTATTAGTGATGCGCCAACAAAACATGAAGATCATCAGCCCCACTACACCCTATTGCAGTGACTAAACCATTCCAACAGTGGGGCATGGACATTGTTGGGGAAATTTTCCCTCATTCATCAAAGCAAAACCGCTATATCCTAACAACAACTAACTACTCTACATGGTGGATAGTGGCAGTTCTACTCAAAAAAATGAACGACCAAGAGGTCATCATCTTCCTCCAACAAAATATCATCTCACACTTCGACATTTGGGTATCACTTGTTTTTGGATAATGCAACTTATTTTTCATCTTTGGAACTCTATGACTTCACATTACAGAATGGTATTGTGTTAAAGCATTCATCGAATTACTATTCGCAAGGAAACGGTCTAGCAGAGTCTACGAACAAGAACCTCATATGTATAATCAAGAAGATTGTTTTCTCTGAACAGCGTAACTAGCATACCACCCTAATGAATGCACTATGGGCTAACCATGTAACACTTAAGCCCTCTCTGAACACCTCACCATACTTCCTAGTTGACGGTAATATCCTCTTGCCTACTCTTCATCTTTCCTAGGAATCCCATGGCAAGCCCTGCCAGCTAGTTCAGCGTAGGATGGATGCTCTCCATAAGCTCCAGGAAGAAAGGATGAAAGAAAAAAAAAAATTCACACTCCACTAGAACTATATCAAGAGGTCGTTCGATGAGAAGTCTGTAGGGAAAGCTACCTTCGATGTGGATGACTTAGTTTTGAAATGGGATAAGCCCCATGAAGACAAAGGCAAACATACAAAGTTCTAGTCCCTGACGATTGGCCCATACATAGTTCACGAGAAGCTTGGCCCATACACATATCATTTGCGATCACTTGATGGGAGGATTGACAACCTTCCTATCAATGACCAAGATCTCAAGCATTATTTTGAATAGGTTGAGCCGTGCACATTCCATGTACATATTCTTCTTGTTGTTCTTTTTCTTCATTTGGTTTGTTTTTCTTATAATGTTTGCTTTCACTTTGTCTGATTCTTCTTACTATTTCTATTCACATTCATTTTAATTGTTTGATATATTACTATTTTTGTTTCTGGAAATAAGTGCTTCCAACTGCTATGTTCTGGCTTTTGAATAGAGTATGTGGCTGAAATTTAAAGAGACTTGTGACACTACAGCACTTGGCCCGTCTTGTGTCCATTTTCTTTGTGCTTTCTTACAACCTTCGACCGATGAAATCCTAATGGAAAATATGAACCGTCTGTAAGAGAAGTTTGGGTCCATCTTTGAACTTGTGAACACACTGCGAAGCCCCATGCCTGTACTCAGCTTTCTTCTCTGTGTGTTTAAGTTAATCCAACTAGTAGAAATGGAAAAGGGGAAAATCTATATGAGCAAACCTATGTCAGAGGTCTTACATGCTTCTCTGAAAGAACAATCTCTTCTTCTCTCAATAAGTCAGGACCCCTCTTCCGCCCCAAAAATAAATAAGTGCCTATTGACAATTCTCTTAAAGAATACAAAGGCAAAAGAAGAGAAAGGCTTCCTGCGCAAAGAGAGAAAGCATGCAACTCCACCGGGCTACTAACTAGGCTCATTGGAAGTGGAGAAATGTGTGTGTTCCTTCGTGACTCTGCCAGGGTACTGTCTAGGCCTACTGGTAGGGGAGCAACACTAAAGATGAAAACTTATACTCTTAAAATATTCAACTTGCGAACTAAACTACCCTTCCTGGATTCGAAACACTAAGATCTAAGATGAACTTTTGATTGTCTTTGACTAAGTTGGCAAAGGGCGAACCTTGTATGTCCATGGGGTAAGTGGGGAAATTGAGGTAACCTACACAGTGATTCAATACTCCCTAAAAGACCAAGGCCCTGTGCTAGTAATGAACCAAAACAGAGAAGCTAAATTTCTACCAGTGTGTCACCAAGTGTCCTAATGGATACAACCACACTCCAAGATTTTGGCCTCCAGCAATTTTGGAGCCTCCACTGAAGAGTTTCACTTGATAATTGAACACACTCTGGTCCACTCCGTGATCTCGTGTGAGTCTTTACATTCACCTTGCTTGTTTATTCCATCCAAGTCTCTGCATGCTAATGTCCAAGTCATGCTTACGACTGTGTTCTAGTTATGCTCAAAGTCTTTGTTTCGTATGTGTCTATTGTATTCGCCATGAAACCATCTATCACACTCACACACGGAGTCCCATTAAATGTTGCACAAGCGTCATCTCGATCATGAACAATCAATCATGAGTGTCACACTTGTCACTTTCACCATCAGTCAGCCATGTTGAACATGCTTATCTAGACGGTTTGGTCGTTTCGTCGCCAAGTCATGCGAGTGTGTGTTCATATGATCACCTATGCATCTTTCGACTGTTCACGCACTTAGTCATTTTTGTTGAAGTTCTGACGAACAAATTCCTCCTGACAACTGGAGCATCACCCTACTTTCGACTCAATTGACTGTCAACTCAAACAGCGCAGAAGCACCAAGCTAGTCCTTTCAAGCTGCACTTCCCACAAGCAACTAAATCAACTCTCATGTTGGCCACCTGGACAGTCAGACCCAACAGTCACCCCAGACTGAATCCCCTCAAAATTTTCGCAGAGGCCATTGACCTCACCTATTCAACTGACTAAGAAAATTGTGTAGACAATCTCGATAGACACCAATTGCCCATCCCTATCTCCATCAGAAAATTGTGCAGTTTTCCTAGTCAGTCATCTGGACAGTTGACCAACTTTTCATCTCAGAAATTGCACAGTGCTCATGAGTAGGCCTTCTACTGCCCATTAGCGATCTCAGCTCAGAAATTGTGCAGAGATGATTAGTAGGTTGGCCTCCCAGACTCAGTGCAATTTTCCTAGCCAGCAGCTCCCAGCAGCATACTGCCTGTTCCCACTAGGAATTTCATAGTTTCTGCTGCCAGTGACTGCGTAGCCAACTACGAGTTCCCTCTAGGAATTGTGTAGTTTTGGCTACCTGTGACCCCAGTAGCCAACTCACAGTTCCCTTTGGGAATTGTACAGTTCTGGCTGCTAGTCTCCCAGTAAGTTCCCCAGAAAAACTGCGCAATCCCTGCCTGCTGACCCTTCATGCAGCCCAACCCGTTCCTGTGGAAAATTGTGTAAATATGGTTGTCCAGCCCCTATTAGCTGTTCATTCTGGAAAATATGCAGAGCATGCCTGCCTTGCCCTCCTAGAACCTAGACTGTCCCTCCTAAAATCTGTGCAATTTTGCCTCCGAGTTGAGCCAGACCTTACAAATAGACACTATCGACTCAGATTGTCTGTCTCCATTTCTCAATGACTCTTGCACAATTTTCATCAGCAGTTGTCAAGAGCCATCATCCGGCATCACAACGCTACTGCCTCTCCTGGTCACCTGCATTTGAATGATCATATGTCATGGTAGACTAGGAGGTTTTGGATTTGATGTCGTCTCGTTATGAGTGACTGTAGATACATGTACACAAACAAACATGTCAAGAAAACAAATGGGATGAAGGAAGGGAGCTCATGCAGATGGATAGGTTCACTAACGGACGAACGAATGAACAATGTGAAGAGGATGAATGTAATGACCATGAGCCTTCGTGAACAGGTGAGCCTATCGAGCCTTCCAGCATGAAGGCAAGGAACAACATGGTAAAGCTTCATCAAGTGAACCAAGGACCATCGAAGACTCTGTGTACTTTGCCATGCGAAGGTGAAGCTATGATAAACCATGAAGACAACCATCACTCAAAAACATTGTAGCTCGACATGCACTCCAGCAGTAGCATGAATGTACCAACATTGTCATATCAATTCATGTCAAGTTAATTCATGAGTCATGTTGCCCACATCTCCACTATGGGCTTGTTGTCAATCAATTTGATGTAACTTGGAAGTCCAAGAGACCCACTTGTTGAACATAGAGTCATGCAAGTTGAAAAGTCATGGAAGTCAATAGTCATGAGGGTATTCGAACAGCCACAAGGGTGAGTTTCACCCTTGGCTATAAATACCCCCCTCATTTGTACATGGAAGGAATTTTCACCTCAACTCCTCCCACATAGCCAAGAGATTCTGTAATATCTTATTTTAGGAGTAAGTAGTGGCTCCAACGCCCCACTGACGGGGTTAGTGATGTATGGTGTAACGATGTGTCTTGGAACTTTCACTTAATTTAGAACCCTGTCATCAGGCTAGCACGTTTTCACACATGTATTATATTTGTTGTGAGACTAATATTTAACACTTGTAATGCATGTTGCTTTAACCTATGCTCTAAATTTGAACTGATTCATTTGCTGTAAATCATAATCTATTAATGTGAATGTGTTGTATATGTTGCTAATGTTGTCCCGTCCGTGTCGACTCCTCTGTCGAACATCAAACAGACCTTTCACTTGAACCTTGTTGTAACAGCTGTTGCACTTGTTTGGACTTATCCATGAGTGTTGTACATTTTATCTTACCTTATATGTTTTGATTGTCACACCCGAGTGGACTACTCCACCGGAAGGTGTGTATGTCCTTTGTGTTGTGCGTTCCTAGCCGAGTTGGGACTGATCCCTTTCAACCTAGAACTCACCTTCACCTTCTTCCCCTCACATTGAAAGAAACATTGACACAAGTACACTTACACCAACCAGGCACACGAACCTCACTTCTCGAAGACAAAGTGAACCACTCTCTTGTGCTGACAAGCAAGAGTTGAGGCAAATCCTTAAGATAATGGCAACTGAGCCATCATACTAGATGGGACTCCCACACCAAACGGTGTGAGGTCTAGTTGGGACTTCATACCGAGGTTATCCCCTAAATGTTTGTGGGTTGAGCACCATCAACAGTTATTTATCATTGTAAGCTTTAAGGCAAAGCTAATGGCCAAATGAATGTGAAATCAAATCATAGAAATGGTTGATTTTTTTTATATTTGTAACTTAAATAAGACAATAATAAGGAATGAATGTTTTTTACATTTGTATATAAAATTTAGACTAAGAGAATTCATACATTTATTATATTCATGGATTGTCTATGTGGATCTGCGTAGATTTTTTATGGAAGGAACAATTGCAATCTATATTTGCATATTCTAAATAGACTATGTTGAATTCATTTTCATCATGGGTTATATGTATAACAAAAACCAGTGTCATGGTGTGTGTCTACACATCTTGAAGAAAGGCCAAATTATATATTTGAATGAAACATGTCTCTATAAGTTCTACTTAATCTGTTGCATTGGGAAACAAGTACAATATGACCTAGTTGAAGGAAGGATGAGTTGGGCCCTAAAGCGTGTTGCGAAGAGGTAAGTAGAATTGGCATACACAATATTTTGGTTTGGCTAAATGTATAAAGTATGGAATTATGAGGTGAATCGTGTGAGAGTGGCTCAATGGTCAACAAATAGCTTTTCATAGTATTTAAATGAAGGTGTTGATTTAATGCTTGGAATAAACCTGAGGTGTGAAGAAGATTGAAAAGTGCCCATCAAGTTAAGAAAAACACCTTTATTTACACATGGTGGAATGGACTTCTTTTGAGTTGATACGTAGAACTTTTCAACTTACAAGCACCTCAATTTTATCCTAAAGTTGACCCATTACCTTCTTTGCATGTTCGTTCTTCTTCCTCTTCTTCCTTTTTTCCTATTGAAATCCTGCAAGTTAGTAACCAAGTGGATAAGTAGAAGAATAAAATGAACATTAAGAAGAAGAAAAATAAGTAGGGGGCAACCAAGAAACCATTGTTACTAACACAACTAGTATGGACAAATATTCCAATCAATGCCATAAAGTTAAATTCCCTTGCATGTTATCTAAGGTTGACCACTTTATTAGAGATATTTTTGGTATTCCTAAGGTATTAGATGTGTGATCCACAGGCTCAGATCGGCCTTTGTCGCCAACTTCTCAAGACCATGTTGGTGACAAGCCCTCAACTAGTGATAGTAACGTCCATGGGAAAAAGGGTAAAGTCAAATTTCACTATAAGTTACGTGAAGGGAATAATCATATTCACCTTTTTACTTTTATTGATCAAGCCTCAAAATTTTTGGAAAACCTTACAACTTCTTAGCCTCATCTTCGAGTTGGTTATCAAAAACTTTCTCCCAATTCTCCACTAGTTGATGAAGTGATTGGTCAGAATCTAGTCTATTCTCAACCAACCATTGGTTGATAAAATGGTTGACTCGATTCCATCTTCAGTTGATTGTACCTTTCCCATAGAGAGTGAATTTCATACCACTCAAGTTCTTCTCGTTTCCTCAAATTCCAATGAACTAAGGGGTAATCCTCTCTCTCCAATGGCACATGGGGGTAAATCCTTTGATTCCCAAAGCAGTAGGGGGTAGTTCTCTCATTCTAATGGCACCCCCTCCAAGTAGCATGGTCACTTCCTTTGATTAGAGTAGACTCATAGGATATTGTCTTCCTCCTTACACGCCCTTCTACATCATAGTACATGCTTATAATGTTCATACCTCGCATAATCATAGACGAGGTCATGTCTGTTAGTATTTTTTCCTCAACTACTTGGAAAGCTTTATGTTCTCTGAAGCTTGTGGCCATTACCCAGAATCTATTGGCTTTTATTAGAGGAACTGATCAAATGTTGTGGATCCTTCCTAAGTTTCCTATTACTTTGCGAGGAAATATTTTCTATATCGATGTGATGTTAGTCAAAGGCCCTTTGGATTTTAATTTACTCCTTGGGCATGACTATGTTTATATCATGGGAGCTATTGTCTCTTCTCTTTTTCGTGTGATGTGTTTCCCACGTGAGGGAAGAATTGTGACCATTGACAAACTTTCATTCGTTGGTCCTAATTTGGCTCCCAATAAACCAACATCCCTAAATGGTCCTTATATGCAAGTGGTATCCCCCTCGCATAGGTTAATTATATGGAAACTTGTTGCATGCTCGCCTTTACTGATAATCTAGTAGGCGATGTAGTGCATCATTTACTGTGGGTATTGGACTCTGATATTTCCATTCAATCCTTTGATCCCTTCCAGATGATTTTTCTTCCATCTAATGAGAACATCTTGGAAGCCATGGCCTTCTTTAGGCCATGATTAAGTTCTGAAGTAGAGGTCCTTTCCATGTGTCAAGCTCCTTAAAAAATAAAACAAGGTTCTTGGAGAAGAGTTTCTTTTCTTGTGTCAAGCTCCTTAAAAAATGAAACAAAGTTCCGAAGCAAAGTTCCTTTTCTTATGTTAAGCTTATTAAAAGATGAAACAAGCTCTTATGAGGATATTTATTTTACTATTTCAACCTCATTAAAGAATGAAATAGGTTCCTATGAGCATAGTTCTTTTCATGTGTCAAGCTCGTTAAAAAATGAAACAAATCCCCATCTAATTAGAGTATTTGATTAGATCTCCTAAATTCTGAATCATTTCTTTCACTTGATCTTAGAAATGAACCTTCATTCAATCCACCTATTAGTAACCTGTAGTCTACTTTGGTGACTGAAATGAAGCTTGGAGGATTGGACCTCGAATTGAGTCATTATGTTGGGGGAATGTAACTTGTTTCAAGCATAGTTTTCCTCTATTTCAAGCTTCCCACTCTCAAGCATAGTTTTTCTCTTGTTTCAAGCTTATCAAAAAATGAAATCATCTCCAAGTATTCTCAAGCATAGTTTCCCATTTTTCAAGCTTCTATAAAAATGAAACCATTCCCATTTTATCCCTCATGATTTCCATTTTTATCAGCGTGTTTTTTTCCATATGAGCCTTGTTTTTTCATTCCATCATCACCATCTTCTTGTCTGATCATACCATTTCACTTGGTTTTACCCGTTCCTAAGGAACTGATCCGATGAGTGGCCTTATTAGCCAGCCTCTTGACCTTTGCGTGTTTTGAGATTTTCCATCATAACTGGAACTAGTTGCTACCCTTTATACCACTCGTTCCTCTAGGAGGAGTCATCTTTTAGCTCCTTTCGGATTCCCAAAACATGAAAATATTTCCAAGCTCATGTCTTTTCAAACTCGTAAAATTAAATTAAATGACATATACTTCGTATAACTTTAACCCTTTTTTGGAGTGAGATAGACTACCTAAGAAAAAGGAATACCTTAGTCAAACATGGCTAGGAGGTTATCTTGGGTATTGTTCTCTACCTTTTTGAACATTAGGGACTACCTACGAAAAGGAACATCTGGAGTTTTCTTTTTTGCCTCTTTTTCAAACTCTCTAAACATGGAACAGAAGTTGTGTTTTACCTTCGTTGTAATCGTCAAATCATCAAACAATGGTGGACTTGTCCAACATGATAAGGAAGAACCACTCCTTCTTAGGGTTCATTTAATATACTCAGAGGGATTCGTCTGAAGGATTGACTTATAGATCAATCATACGTTATTCTCGTCAGTGTTGTTAAGAAATAAAGAGGTACTTACTAGTATTGTTGGGAAACTGGGAAAACATGATACTCTATTTGTTAATGGTAGTGAGTCTCTCTTGAATACAACACGCTTCCACTTCATCTCTATGGTTGTTGCGTTGGGTAATATTCTTGTCTTTCGGTTCATCATACCTTCACAAAACCTCCATTTTTGTTTTGGTTCAATGTTACCAACTCCATTTCAGTGTCACTGGTGTGTTCAAGAGAAGTCATTCAACTTATATCTATGAAAATACTCTTAAGCCTTCATTCCATGTTTTCCTTTCCTAATACAATTCCATATCAGCATCATTCTTATCATTTTGTCTCAATCGTGATACCTATTTCATGCCATTGATGGGAGATACATTAAGACCCTCCTTCGACGGCTTGCTTCCTTGTCGACATCAGCACATTATCCAGAAAGTTGAATTAGAAACACCCATTGGTACCTTGGTGCTTTCATACATAAATGGCAAGGGTACTTTCTATCAGTGATATGTTTACAACAATGGCCTTCGATCGGTGTTCAGCATAAACTCATTTATTCACACCATATGAATTGTACTTAAGTACCTTGAGAGCCATTAACATCATCGATGGTTTCTCTCATGTCTGTTAATGGCTTACATAATTGGTTGATAACTAGATGGTGTCTATTGTGTTTGACTTCATCTCATTCATTCTCATCGTTAGGCTCGTACATTGGTTCATCATGTGAACGAGATAGAAGACCTTAGATCTAGATTCCCCCATTCGGGCTACGATTTCAGGATTATAAAGAGATCACTATGTATGTTGGATATAACCATATTGATAGTCAGCCAATCATGTGTCCATGATTAGTCATCAATGGACATGTATTTTGATCAATTTACATGTTATGTTAGCTTATGTGTTGAGTATGGATATGCTTCAATCAGCAAAAGAATGTCCTCGTGTAAATGTATTTTAATAGAATATGAAGCTCGTTGGTTGTTCTTGATCCCAACTTGTCACAAGGTAAAGCACTTCATCATCAGCCATCATTTATGACTTTGTGCTTGAGGGGGCTCTTTGTTATAGGATATTTTTTTCTCACCTGATCAATCAACCTCCTAATGTGATCAATAAACATCATATTCCCCCTGTAAAGAATAATTGCATAAAATCCTATACATGAATCTCTCATTCCCCACAGTTTCTGCTCTAAAGTGCATTAGTTGATCTAGTTTTCGGATGAATGCACCTTTCCCTCCTGCTCAATATCATTCTCCTACAAGTTTCTCCACTGTGGCCTGTGTTTATCACCTACAAGTTTGTCCACTTTTCACCTATGTTGGTTCTAGAAATTCAAGAAAAAAGAGAGAGGATCCCAAGGCCTCCATTTCTAGAAGCTTCCAGGATCTGTTGTAACCATTTAATTCAGATAAAAATTTTGAATTCTATCTTATCCTACCTTTTAGTTTCCATCCCTTATCCTTATATCTCATCCTCGCATCAAGAATGGATCTCCATCCCAATATTGGTAAAAGGATAAGAACTCCCAACTTACCTCACTACTCTATATATTTACAGCCTTCCATATGCAAGGGGTGGGATTTTAGACAATGATTCTACCCTTTTGGTGATGTTGTGAGAGTTATCCTTTCATGCATTTATGGTTATTGGAGGTGCACTTTGTGACAAAGGAAGGAAAATTCAACAACTTGGAGGAGATCTTCTACAAGATCAACACCTATTTATGGTTGTAACTCACTTCATTTATATCAATACAAATAGTTCTTTTATTTTCCTATATGTCATGTTGTTATTTCATATATTTCAATGCCATGTTGATATGCTGAATAAATTAGATATATGATGCTACATAGATCTCATAGTTTTTTGGCTTTTGTTTTCTGGTTGTGCTAGTTCTAATTTTGGTAAATAGAGCTAGGATTGGAGCATTCAATCCAAAGAAGGAGCAAAACATGCGACAAATTATAAGTAGTTTTCATCCCCTCATCTACTTACTTTAAGTAAAACATTGTTGCCTTTGTCATTTTTTTGTTCTATATTACCCACCAATCCTAGGGGAGATATTTTTGTCCACACTCAAAAATCCTGTATAATAGAGTTTTTCCTAAACTAGGCCATATAGGACACCCTGTATGACCTACCTATCCTAGAACTATGGATTTGATCGATGGGGTTTTATGATGACTAACTTGCCTCTCCTCACTTGTAAAAAGGGAACTTTAGCTGACCAAAATGGAATAAATGATAGTTGGGATCCACACAAAGCTCTACATCAACAACAACAAATGTGGTGGCATTATGTGCCCTGCGACCCTTGTATTTTCCATTTTTTGCCATTATTCTAGAGGCCCATATGGGAATCCATAATCTCATTTCACAAAACTATTAGTGGTGTTGATATTAGTGTATTTTCATCTACACCATTGTTCACTCCTTTCAATTCATCAAAAAAAAATCATTTTCAAGCCCATTTCACATTCAGAGTACCCACCATGTGCGCATTGGTGTGTTTTTGGATACATGTTTTTTAGTATTTCTAGTATACATGTTTTTCTAAAAATATGCTTCATTTGGGGTATTAGTTTCAAAGTTGTAGCTTATTGGCAACTTTCACATCAAACTTAGTCCCCTAGGACTAATCAAGAGTTAAGGTATCATTCTTCACTAATCCTGACAGGTTTCATCAGAAACTATGCATATCCTAGCATCATTTATATGAAATCAAACATAAGGTCCACCATACTGTCCATGTTTTTTGTCACTCTTCACAAGCACACGGTAAACATTCACGATTCAATGGATCTTCACCCACATGGATTATCCTAGTTCTTAGCTCATCTCACACTATTGGTTTCCATGACCATTCTCTCAGGATTGGGAGCCATTCCGTTTGCATGATTTGAAGGTCAACCTCATTTCTCTCTTCTTCACTTTCCTACTTACCATCCTCCTCATGGGACACCATTCTTTTCGGATCATGATGAATACGCCACCACATTACGCACTGTGCTTACCATCAATACACATTGCATTAAACCATATGTGTTATCACCTCCATTTCACTCACCTCACACTAAGACCTGCCAATCGGTCCCCCACCATTCTCATATGCCCACTTGCATCATAACGCATACCACCATATTCTTGGGACATCCGACATTGTGTTTTTACATTCAAAACCACTTTTAAATTCTTTTGGAAAATGTATGAATTTTTTTTGGGAAAGGATTCTCACCCATATTTTTGTGTTAGTGACCTAGTGGCAGTCCTTAGTCTCCCTTGGTTGGAACTTGATTTTTACTCACCTCACACCCACATCATTGATCACCATTTTTTCATATATTTTCCATGATAGTCAAAACATACATATACCTCCCTTATACATCCTACCAACCCTAGGGGCATACACATGAAAACTCCTATTTTGATTGTCACAACTTGCATTACAGCTCCATCCTTGGGATTCTTTTGTATCCCTGCTATATTATCAACTCTTCTTATCATTCCTTTGTCCCATCATGTTACAATACCCTCCTCAACTTCATATGGATTTTCCATAGTCATTTTCAGCAAATTGGCACTTATTCTCTATCAACATCAACACTCATCTTCAAGAATTAAAGGAGTACCTTGATTTATCCCCATATTCCCATTACAGTCTCGGGTGACGTAGTGGGAACAATCATTAACCATTTATTTCACCAATCTACTTGACGTTTGATAGAAGAATCAATTTTCACATTAAGGATGTATTTTATTTTATGACTATTGTAGTTCTCTCATTTAGTCGAAGACCCATGTATATGATCATGCCCCTCTCAATAGTTCTTTATATCTAATGCATGGGCATACCCAGTTCAGCATATTTTTCAAAGATGCCCCTGAGGGCGAACATAGTTTTCTTCTACATCCAACAACACGTCAGCCACTTCAACATTGACTTGACAGTATTTTCCCTATATGTATATAATATTTTAGTCATAGTCATCATAAATAGCATCGAATAAACTCGTATCATTATTTCTTCAAAGCATGGTTTTCTTTGAGTTCTCAATCAAGGTATTTTTTCCTAATCATTTCCATAGAAAGTCTCTCTCTCAATAAGTAGGTAAGAACCATCATCAAAATAACAAGACATGATGTATTTTGGCTATATCCTTGCTCCTAACCTCATACATTAGAGAAAAACTATTACTATGATAAAATGGTATACTCATTTGTACATAGCAGAAGACACTCAAATTTAGTGAGAAGTATGCATAGAGGATACATTTTCAGCAAGAAACATTATGGAAGGAAAAAAGAAAAATAATTTCCTAATATTGGCTCAAAAAATCAACCCTCATGGGTGATCTAAATAAAGTAAATCACTGCCTCATATATTTTTATTTGATAGCCACGAGGGTCATTAGAAGCACAATCAGCACCTCGGGATCCCAACTTGCTTGAAAAACACTCAATCCCTTGACATGAAGGATCATTCGATCCTTGTCAAGCCCCAAGTAGCCTTAATGGCATGAGGACGGTAGCTCTCATCTAATTTTTGAGGAAAAAAACCTCATTGTTGATTCAAAGGAGGAAAAGAGCATCCAAAATTTATATAAATGCAAAATCATGAAGATCCAAAAACAATAAGAAGTTGTGCATTGTTGCGCTACCAAAATTTCTCCAAAGAAATCTAGGATACCATTGTCAGGATAATTCCACCATTTGAGATATTTTTCTTTTCTTCTTTGAGAGAGCAAGAGATTGCAAAAGACATTGAAAAGAGTAATTCCTTGTTGAGATCTATTGAGCACCATTGCTCAATCAACTCTCTCCAAGTGTCTTTGATATTCATTTGAACTCTTCCACTACCAATAGTCAATAAAGATGATCCTCTTCCTAATCCTTTGTTTATTTTTTCTTCACAATATTGTTTTGTGTAGTCTTAGTTTAGTTTTGTTAATGCATTGTTTCCAATTAATCCAATGTTTTATCAGTGCATGTTTAACCACTAACATCTTTCATTGTTTGTATATTTTCTTATAGGAAGCCACTAGTTGCAAGGAAGGTGTATTCGGGACTCATACGCTACCAAAAACACCATAAAACACTCTTAAAACATTTTTAAAAACCTCTTTGCAAAGTAAACTTCATAATTGAAAGCACTAGTATTTGTTTTCAGGAGAAACCACACAATATGAAGTGTTTTTAGTGGTAAGAAAAAACCATTTGTAATTGTTGAGGGTAATCCTACATAGAAACCCATGAGTCTAATGGTAATGGGTCAACCATAGTAAACCCATGATGATGATTTGTCATTATGTAGGAGGAGATAAATTGTTTATGTCTTCATAGGTACATAAAGACATGGTAGTGAGCATGGAAGACAAATATGAAGAATCTTTATTGAGAACACAAGTAGTCCTTAAGGGGGAGTATGTTGGAGTAAATCCTACATGTGATTTGAGAAATGAAGAGGTAAGTCATAGGGATGAACCATTATGGATTGGTTAAAAACTAAAAACTATATTTTAAATAATTGTTACGATCACCTATGGTTATATAAAAGGTGAGTTATTCACTAAATGTAACATAGTGGATGACATAATCTAATAAATTTCCCTTTCGTGGTTTTCTGACTCCCTGTCTTTCTTTATTCTTATTATTCATGTTTATTAGTATGTGAATTTGTTTCAAGCTATTAAATCCAACATGTATAAGTTCCATAGAAAAGATGTTGGAAAACACATTCTGATCCTTAGTATGAAGCATCATGTGCCATATGTAATGTTCCATTTCTCTAGGATTACATATAATACTGTGAAACAAAGGTTATGGATTGATAATCTATTTTAGATTGGAAATGGGAAATTTTGTAGCATCAATATGTGTCTAAGAAATAATTTGGTCAAATAAACACATAATCTAAGAATCACAATAATGTTAACATACATGATTGTATGATGTATACACGTATGGGTCATTATTGTTTCTACAAAAATATGAGGACAAGAAGGTGCATTATGTCCTAAGTGGTGGTCATGATAAATGGATGGAAATTTGGTTCATTTAATGACCAATAACAAGTAATTCTATAATGATCCACCCCAATCTAAATAAGTCTCATAGAGTTTCATAAGACTTGAAAATCTCACCAGTAAAATGGAAGTTGACTTTGCACGACGTGTATTATGTTAGTAGTTATAGAGGCCATGTGTTTCTTAAGTTTCTCTTTTGAAGAAAAGAGACATGGAACTGGTTAGTAATTTGAGTTTTTTTATGTATTGGAATGAGATTCTAAGACTTTTGGTATCATTGATTTAATATAATGCTAGATATCATAGTGTTTTATGAGCGAACAAAACTATTGTAATTAGGAAATGAGGAGTAGGGAGGAAGATGAAATAAGCATGTATGGGATTAGGGGATGCAATGATTTTGTTTAGTATGGCTACTAGATATGAAGAAAATATATGGGTAATGGTCAATTAGAGCTCATGGGAATTGGGAATGGAAACAAATGATTGAGGAATGGTTGGTAAGGAGAGGTTACAGGGGTTTCTATACTACGAAGGGTGGCATAAATGGAGAAGACAATTTGGTGCCCAGTACCAAATGGAAAGAAAGTAATTCATGCAAGATGACTAATTTATTTATAAAATTACAAGGAAGAACATTTTTAGTAGAGGTAAGTTCATAACATTTCTTCTATAATTAGTTTATATGCACTTAGGTGAGAATTACTTAATGCACAACACATACATTTATCTGGATGGAGATGAGGCTGTTGGGTCCCTATAATACTAGTGATTACCCCATTACTATTGTAGTTATACCCCTTATTTATATTGTTGTGCCCCTATTACCCCCATATTGTTATTTGTGTGCCCCTTAGAATCCCTCTATTGTTATTTTTGTGGCTTTATATTATTATTGTTAGGTCAGCTGGATTATATTGTGACTCCTTAGACTCCTATATATAGAAAGGAGGTTTTGTCATTTGTATCATCCAAGAATTGTTCATTTATGTAATGTAAAGGAGGTTGCCCCCTCGAAGAGGCTGAATTCTAAGGCGTTGATCTTTCTTTTCTATCTTTTCTTGTGCTGGTTTCATAACATTTGGTATCAGAGCTTTGGATTCTAGGGTTTCGCTGCTCCAAACAGGTCATCGTGGCATTTTCGCTATAACGTTTTTTATGTGACGTTTCAGAAGTCGAAAAACAAACCCATTTTAGAAGACATCGCACTAAACCTTGGGTCCAAATTTTAGAGCATTTCGCGCGATTTTCGGAGATATGATATGAGGAAGTTGGTCTTTTTGCAAACTCCTGAATTACATTCAAAACAGGTGACCTGGGGAAAATCGTCATAACGTTCTTTCTGAGCATCAGATTGAAATTCCATAAGAAGGTACAGAAAGAGGACGAACTGTAGTTTTCTTGTATATATTCTTCAGAGTCAAAGGTTGGAACAGTGACACGTGGCACTTCATACAAGTTCGCTCTACTGAACTAGTCTATAATCAGGTCACTGCGGGAGATTGTGCATAACTCTTTCTTGGAGAATCCAATTTGGTTCAGACTAGTGGCATTGGAAAGAGGACATAGAAGGCTACTACGGGCCATAGTTTTAGAACTGGATGATTCGAAATTACAGAGATACATCAGATTCAATATCAGGCTTCTACAAAGTAAAAAAAAGGTGTGTAGTTTTTTTTTTTTTTTTGCATAAGCTTGGTTTGAAGGAATTCAAAGGGCATAGTAAAGCATTATTATCGGTAACTGATGCCCCGAGGAAAGAAAATGCAAACACCTAGTAAGGAACCTGAAAGCTCTAGCATGACTCATGAACAAGAGGAAGAAATGCTACATGATATATCAAAATTACAAGAACAAGTGCAACAAATGTCACGCTCACAAAAGCTAACAAATGCTAAGATAAATGGCGTGGAATCTAAGATAAATGGCATGGAATCTAAGATAAAGGGAATGGAAGCTCAGATGGATGATCTTAAGACAAATTTGAGGACAGATTTGAAGACAGACATGGAAGATTTGAAGACGGATTTGACAAATTTTCTACAAGAAATACTTACTAATGGTTAAAAGGTTGTAAAGGAAACTCATGATGTGAACAAAAGAAATGTTAATCATGATTCCATAGACTCTAATGTTGGATCGAAGACCCACCATATTCCAAAAATCGATATGAGGAAGTTTGATGGCAAGGATCCCGCCACATGGATATTACAGATGGAGCAGTTCTTCGATCTTAATAATGTGCAAAACACACAAAAGGTACGTATGGCAACTTTATATTTGGAACCAAATCAGTTTGTATGGTATCAATGGCTTTGCTCTCGTAAACAATTTATCACTTGGGCAATTTTTACGGAAGAATTGATAGCACATTATGAGGATACAAAAAGCAACACTTTTTTTAGCCAATTGATAAGTCTCAAACAAAAGGGTTCAATAATGGAGCACATTGAGGAGTTCGAAAAATTGAACATAAGGGTAAAAGATATTCCAGAGGAGCATAGGATTGATGTGTTCATAGGGTCTTTAAAGGATAATATCCAACATGATGTGCGCCTTTGGGAACCTGATTCATTAGAGAAGGCATTTAGGTTAGCAAGAAAAATGGAAAGCAAAATTATGGCAACTAGGAAGCATACCATTCACAACTATAAAGAAGGAAGTGTTGTTGCCCATAGTCTTCCACAACCTACAAGGTTGACACCACAACAATTGGAAGAAAAAAGAGCAAAAGGGCTTTGTTACAATTGTGATAGCAAATACACAAAAGGTCATAAGTGTGCTGAGAAGAAATTATTCTACATAGATTGTGAAGAGGAAGAAGAAAAGGAGCAAGAAAGGTCAAAAGAAGAGGATATATTCCAGGAACAAAGCCTAGATGAAGAACAAATAAATCTAACCATATCTTGTAATGCATTGGCGGGAATTACCACTCCTCAAACCATCAAGATAGAAGGACAAATCAAGAAGAAAAAGGTAATAGTGTTGATTGATTCAGGAAGCACCCACAATTTTATTCATTGTAGGGTAGCAAAAGAATTGAATTGCTTCCTATATCCAGCACCAGAGTGTCAAGTGATGATTGCAAATGGAGGAACAATAAATTGTTCTGGAAAGTGCCATAATATCAAGCTATCCATAGGAGAATATGTATTGACTAGCCCAATGCTTTCCATTCCAATGGGAGGTGCTGATGTTGTACTAGGAGTCCAATGGCTACAATCCTTGGGTACAATAGCTACAATCCTTGGGTACAATAGCTTTTAATTTTCAAGAACTTTTCATGAAATTTTCTGTGGAAGGAAAGGAATTTGAATTAAGGGGTATTGCAGGGAAACCAGGAAAGATAATCAGCTCTAATGGCATGACAAAGCTTCTAAAAAGAGAGCAAAGAGGTGTAATTGCACAATTATGTTCGCTAGATGTTTCCACATTGGAATCATCTATTTCTCCAGATCTCCAAAAAGTCCTAGACAATCATTCCAAGGTATTTGAGACTCCCAAAGGTCTCCCACCTATGCGTGATCATGATCATGCTATTCATCTGATTCCAGGAAGTGTTCCTCCAAACATCAGGCCGTACAGATATCCATATGTCCAAAAAAGTGAAATTGAATGTATGGTTGCAGAAATGCTAGAGGCTGGTATAATTCAACCGAGTCAAAGTTCTTTCTAAGCTCCAGTAGTATTGGTGCACAAGAAGGATGGATCATGGCGCATGTGTCCAGATTATAGGGAGCTCAACAAGCTCACTATTAAAGATAAGTTCCCCATTCCTGTCATTGATGAATTACTGGATGAATTGCATGGATCAATTTACTTCACCAAGTTGGATCTTCGTTCGGGATATCATCAAATCAGAATGAAGATTGAAGACATTCTGAAAATGGCATTTAGAACTCATGAGGGTCATTATGAATTTTTGGTCATGCCTTTTGGCCTTACCAATGCACCTTCAACATTTCAAGGTTTGATGAATTCAATTTTCAAACCATTCCTTAGAAAATTTGTGTTAGTATTTTTTGATGATATACTAATCTACAGCAAGTCTTGGAAGGATCATGTTGAACATGTTGACAAGGTGCTACAACTATTGGAGGAGAAACAATTATATGCAAAAAGATCCAAATGTTTCTTTGGAGTCCAGGAGGTGGAATATTTGGGTCATATTGTATCTCATGAAGGAGTTAAGGTAGACCCTAGCAAAATTAAAGCCATTAAGGAATGGAAAATCCCCACATCCATAAAGCATCTGCGAGGATTTCTTGGGTTGATAGGGTATTATCGCAAGTTCGTTAAGAATTATGGGAGAATAGCAGCACCTCTAACAACATTATTGAAGAAAGATTCATTTTCATGGACTCAGGAAGCAACAAAGGCCTTTAAACATCTTAAAGAGGCAATGTGCCAAGCACCGGTCTTAGCTACACCGGACTTCACAAAAACCTTTATTGTGGAATGTGATGCTTCAGGAAATGGAATTGGTGCTGTTCTAATGCAAGATGAAAGACCCATTGCTTTTGAAAGTCATCCAATCAAGGGAAAGTTTTTAAGCAAAGCTATTTATGAGAAGGAAATGTTGGCAATACTCCATGCACTTAAGAAATGGCGACCCTACCTAATGGGAAGACACTTCAAGGTAAAAACGGATCATGATAGCCTTAAATACTTTTTAGAACAAAGATTATCCTCTGAAGAGCAACAAAAGTGGGTCACAAAGATGTTGGGTTATGACTTTGAAATCATCTACAATAAAGGGAAGCAAAATGTGGTGGCAGATGCACTCTCAAGAAAGGATGAGGATATGGAAGCATTGTTGTGTGCCATTTCTATTATCCAACGAGATTGGATAAACGAAGCAAAGGAGGAATGGAAGAATGACGAAGAAGTGTGGGCACTTATTCGAAAGCTACAACAAGATTCCAGTATTTCTGATACATTTAGCTGGAAAAATGATTCGTTATGGTACAAAGATCGCTTATACCTCTGTAAGAATTCCCAGCTAAAACAAAAGATTCTTATGGAATTGCACACTTCTCCCTTAGGAGGGCACTCAGGATTTTTAAAAACTTACCACAGGGTTAAGAAGGAATTTTTTTGGGATGGCCTTAAATCAGATATTCAAAAGTTTGTGGCGGAATGTTTGGTTTGCCAACAAAATAAAGTTGAAACAATTAAGACACCGGGTCTATTACAACCTTTATCCATTCCAAGCCAACGTTGGGAGGAGGTTTCAATGGATTTTATCACAGGTTTACCCAAGTCTGAGGGAAAGAGTGTCATCATGGTGGTAGTTGACAGACACTTTTGTGCATTATCACATCCATTTAAAGCCAGTACAGTTTCTACTGCATTTATGGAAACAGTTCAAAAGCTACATGGAAACCCAAAGATTATTGTAAGTGACAGAGATCCCATTTTCACTGGAAATTTTTGGACAGAATTATTTTCTTGTCTTGGTACTCAGTTAGCTCATAGCTCATCTTATCATCCTCAATCTGATGGGCAAACTGAGATAGTAAACAAATGTTTGGAAGGATATCTTCGTTGCTTTGTATCTGATAAACAGACACAATGGGTCAAATGGTTTCCTCTGGCTGAATGGTGGTATAACACTTCCTTCCATACAGCAACAAAAATGACCCCATTTATGGCACTTTATGGGTACCAACCACCATCAATCACATCATATTTAAGAGAAAATTCTAAGGTTCAGGCAGTGGAACATCACATCGAACATCAACAACAAGTCCTCCAACTCTTAAAGGATAACCTCGTGTTGGCACAAAATAGAATGAAACAACAAGCAGATCAACATCGCAGTGAAAGAAGTTTTGATGTAGGTGATTGGGTATTCCTACGGCTACAACCATATAAGCAAATGTCCCTAAAGCAAGCTAAGAAGGATAATAAATTATCACCAAAGTATTATGGTCCGTACAAGGTGTTGGAAAAGATTGGTACTATGGCATACAAATTGGAGCTTCCTGCAGCTTCTCGATTGCACCTAGTTTTCCATGTTTCATGTTTAAAGAAGGTTATAGGCGACAAGCTCCCAGTTCAAATAATATTTCCAGAACTTGACGAGGAAGGAAAAATTATATTGGAACCGGAAGCAGTCACAGAAACAAGAACTCGACAGCTACGAAATCGATCAATTTCAGAGTATCTTATCAAGTGGAAGAACTTATCCGCTGAAGATTCCACATGGGAGGATGAGAATTTTATGCAGAAGTATCCAGAATTGCTCAAGCATTGAGGACAACACTTTTTTGAAGGAGAGGGGCATGTTGGGTCCCTATAATACTAGTGATTACCCCATTACTATTGTAGTTATACCCCTTATTTATATTGTTGTGCCCCTATTACCCCCATATTGTTATTTATGTGCCCCTTAGAATCCCTCTATTGTTATTTTTGTGGCTTTATATTATTATTGTTAGGTCGGCTGGATTATATTGTGACTCCTTAGACTCGTATATATAGAAATGAGGTTTTGTCATTTGTATCATCCAAGAATTGTTCATTTATGTAATGTAAAGGAGGTTGCCCCCTCGAAGAGGCTGAATTCTAAGGCGTTGATCTTTCTTTTCTATCTTTTCTTGTGCTAGTTTCATAACAGAGGCCTTATGGAAAATGTTATGGTTCATATTTATTAACTACAAGATGATGGTATTATCATTGTAATCAAGTGAGGTGATAGGGAGAGGGGTTTAGTTTGGTGGGGAGTTTAAGATAGGTTATGAAGTCTAGAATATGTAACATATTTTTGGCTACCATTTTCACAGATGACCATAGTTTGTTGTTTTGCGATGGAGAATTTGATTGAAAAGGAGATCTATAGAATGATGGAATTTTCCTTTTACTAAGAGTAAGGAAGGGTATTCCACATTAATGTTAGATAGAATGATTATTTTTTATTGAGAACAGGGGTGAAGACATGGAAATTAATCAAAAAAGTCATGGGAACTTTTAGAGTGATCTAGTAATCATAATTAGAGTGATAAAGTAATTTATCTTCATTGTATAGGATTTTGGGGGTGGATTGGTGTTGCAAGGCACAAAAGTTCAAAGCATCATGACAGTGCAATTTGTGGCCATGAATGCTCAAATTATGCACTATGGATAGGTTAGGGTTTGGGATAAGTTTATAGTTAAGGTTGGGGATGGATATAAAAATGTATTATTGAGATAAAGACAACATGGATGAGGATGAGTAGTAGGGAGATAAGGGTATTTTTCATGTTCATATCCCACTCTAAGGGACCAAAGGTAATCTTGATCTAAAGTGTTTCTCTAAAAAAAAGCTACTTTATTTTGAGAAATTGCTAGAAATCTAAGATTAATTTAAGAATAAGTACCTTTTTAGATATAAGATTTCGATGGGACTTAGCTTTTAGTAAAAATCTCAAATTTGTATTAGATGCTTTGTGCTAGGGATTGTGGCAGCTACAACCCTCTACACGTCAAGTTCCAAAGTTAACCATGGGGGTAAAAACACGATGTCAAAGCAAGGTAAAAGCATTCCATTTGGTGATGTGCCTATAATGGGAGTTTGATCTTATGTCTTCATTGGTTTTAATGTAAACTTCTATATCTTCAATGTGAGATTTCTTTAATCTGTATACCACACATTCTAAGTCATTACCTACCAGCATAGATCCAACTTAACTCTGGATCTACCAAGTATTTAGAGATCAAATATCTCAAGATGCAAACCCCTTTCTTGGTGCAAAACTTGAAGAAATGTTTGAACCTTAAAATATTTGATTCTTATCATGTCTTGGTAAATAGATAGTTAAAATGGATTTATGTTGGTTCTTAATATTCATATTTATAATAATTTCACATCTCTATATAGATAAATAAACTTATTTTAATTTTACTAAAACCATCCTTATATATATATAAAATTTATAGATGTTTTATAATTGTTTTTAATTTATTTTTTAATGTCATATCCCTAACATTTATGGTGATGATGATGATGATATCTATATATATATATATATATATATATATATATATATATATATATATATATACATATATATATATATATCTATATGTATATGTATACATATATATATCTATATATATCTATATATATGTATATATACATATATATGTATAGATATATATGTATATATATGTGTATATATATCTATATATATATCTATATATATATATATATATATATATATGAAAAAAAAATATTGTAAATATTGTATTTTTAAATTTTTATTACTTATATTTAAATATGAAATTCATACAATAGTTATGAATACAAATCATTATTTTAATTGATATGGTTAAATGAAGCTACTATTTATATTTTATACATATCTCACATTTCAATCTTTAGAAATACTTTGATTTTCAATTTTACGTCTATTAATTAAATTTATTGATTTTTCATATCTTTATTAATTATACGTTATGAAATATTATGTTTGCTGATATGAATCATTATTGTTTAAATTTTATGAATATGAATTATTAGTATTTTAATTTGATATGCATTTGAACATTTCAAAGATAAGGACTAACTCCCATGAGCTTCAAATTGAAACCAGACATTGGTCTATTGGTCGTAGTGGACATTAATCATCATCATCATCATCCTCATGATTTTTTCCCAAGAAAAAATTGACTGTAATTTTCTTTTAAAACTGAAACAAAAATTTAAGTATAATTATTACACTAGATACAACTATTTCAGAAAATACTGTTGAACACATGTAGGGGAAACCAATTATTCACCAAACCACTCTAATTTGTATCCTTTTCCCTTAAAGAAGAGTAACAAAAATTTTCTTGTAATTTTATTAATAATAATAAATTTTGAGTAATATGGAAAATTGAATTGAATCCATTTATTATTTTTATGATTTTTTCAGTTTTTATTATTTTGATCTAATTAAGCATATATTATGTTTTATAATTATTATGATTTGGTCTAAGACTCCATTTTATGGACACTACAACATCTCTCCTATATTGAGAAGACATTTACACTTTTACACTCATTTATAACCACTACAACATCTCCCCCATAATGAGTTGTACAACAGTTCATGGCACAAAAAGAGGTAAATGTTTCTATCCATTCATCTCCAAGATACACATACATGAGTTGAGAAATTTAGCATAAAATTTCCCTTCAGATTTAAGTAATGAAATATGGGTATCTAGATGGAAATTACACATGCAAACACTAAACTAACATCATAGGGATAACATTTGAACTCTAGTCAAATCCTAAAGAATGTTGGAGATAGGAGTTATGTCATCATCTAAATAAATTTCAATGCATTGAGACATTTTTTCAAGAGAGGGTACCAGAAAGTATATACATTATTGGAAGAGTGAGTTTTATGTGTCAAGGAGACCGCTAACAACGTCATTCAAATAACTTTTGAAGGGAGGATTTTTTTTTTCAAACTGTAGAAACTTTGAAAAATATTACTAGTCCTTATAAGCTCACACTATATGAATGCTTGGAAATATTTTTATGAAAATATTAGACTTTCTAAGGATTTGATATACTACTTACAAAATTTTGGATTTTTTTTGCAAAAAAGGCATGGAAAATTACCCCCTAAAATTTTCCTTGACACAAAGGCTACTTCACAATACAATTGGTAGGTGGTCCTTGGAGTCTATATATATATATATATATATATGTATGTATGTATGTATGTATGTATGTATGTATTTATGTATGTATGTATGTATGTATGTATGTATGTATGTATGTATGTATGTATGTATGTGTATAACGAAACCCTAGGAAAAAGGAATTTAATTTTTTTACCAAATGAGGATATGGTTGGGGTGGCATGGTCCAAAAGGAACCAAATGTGAGGAACCAAAAAGATATAAAAAAAAACACTAAGAAGCTCCCTATAACTAAGGTCATGTGGGGTTTGGAAATCCAAATGAGAGGGAATTTTCCAAAAAAAAAAACATATTGTAACAACCCCGGGTTAAAAATCCATGTAATAAAGTTAATAAAGGCAAAATAAGGCCAAGGTCATGGGACACATATTTTAAGCTGAATGTTGGGAAAAACATCCTAGTGTGGGTGTTCTTTTGGTTTAATATGTCTAAGGGAAATTAGAAAAGGAAATGAAAAAGTATTTGGAAAGGCAAGTGAAATTAATTGACATTGTATTTATGAAAATAAAGGAAACTAGGAGAAAACGAAGGTGAAAGGTCATAGGTTTCATCTGAGGAGGAAAATGAAGCAAAAATAATGGAAATTGAAGAAAATAGGGGCCTCATTGATAAAAACGGTTTTGAGGATTAGTCCACAACCGTCTTTCAGTTAAGTGTTGGAGCTCTCTCTCTCTATTCTCTCTAATCTCTCATATTCTCATACACTTAGAGTATTCTTGGAGCACTCTAGCAATGGATGAAATAAGCAAAAGGAAGGACAAGAAATCAAAGGGAATCAAAGATCAAGCTAGGAAGAGTAAGATCACGCAACTACAATGTGATTACTTGTAGGTATCAAGTCGCATGCATGATTTTCCTTCTAGTTTTACCATGCATGTGTGTATTTGGTTCTCTTATTCTCATTGGCATGGGTTTTGTCACGTGAGATAGTGGATTTCAGCTTTGACTTTCCATTTCTGGATAGCCAAGGTGTGATGGGGTGCTTTTTCTTGGCTAAGCTAGATTTTTTAATGGTTTTGAAATTGAGTGGGCAAGTTTCAAGAAAAGGCACAGGGCCTAGGAATCCCTTGGCCAATAATGGTGGGATCCATAGTAAAGCCTGGTTGTGACTAACCTTTTTGGGCCTAGGAATCCCTTAATTGGTAATGGCGGGATACACAATAAATTCTAAAGGGTGCCGATAGACAAATTCCTCATGATTTAGGCAGAGATAACCATAGGAATCCATCCTTGTTTAGGGCCTAGTGATCCCTTGAATGGTATATGGAGGCATTGCGGTAAATCTTGTAGTGTATGTTTATTTTTTGGGCCTATGAATCTCTTGTTGGGATACATGATAAATCTTGAGGAAGCCTTCATTGGCTATATTATGACTCTGACATTCATGCCTAGAATATGGTATGGGGATGATTAGCTAAAAGAAAGATTTGGTCAAGCCCAATCTATTGTTCAGTGGTACATGGAATCCCTCGCTTGCTTGTATTTTGCATATGTTGATAAGAGCTCTTTCCTCTTGTTTTCTATGTGTAAATTTACTTTTTATTATGTGGATTTAATGGTTTTTATATCATTGTTATTATGCTAGTCATATGATGGTTATAAGCATGGTTTATGGAAGGATATTGTTGTGGATCTCATCATATTTTGAATAGTAAATGAAATGTTAATGAATGTATGACATGATAGATGATAATGCAATTATTGTGAGAGGGCATTAAACACTTTTAATGAATCTCATATAAGTATGAGTTCCCTATGTTTAGATATGTTGTTAAGACATATAGATTACATATTCATGATGTCTTTGATGGAATTCATGTCATGGTTGTTAAGGGTCAAGGAAAGTCCTTCTTCAAGTTTTGTATTAGTAACCTTGTCTCAATGTTATTTATCATTTATAGGCATTTCATGAAGTTATGGGCAAAGGCTTGAGTCATAGCCCTAAAAGATAGGCTCATAATTCAGTGTCACTTGCATAGCTCCTTGCAAAAGGTCACAATCACATGGATGCCTTGATGTGGGAGAGACTGGAATGTCTCAATCACATGGAATTCTTGTCATGGGAGTGAGTGGGGCTCTAGTTCAAGAAAACATCAAGTTGGCTCAAGGGTTGGACACTTGGAGGGGTTGGTTGGATCCTTAGGGTTCTGAAGCTCCTGAGGAAGATCATATTGATCTTGTCTTGTTAGTTCCACTTCCTTAACTATAAATGGGTAGTTGAATCATATCATAGTAACACTTCATCACATGTTTACCCCAGTGGACCGGTTAGATTGGGTAAATGTGGGAGGAGGGTGTTACAAATGTTGGCATTATGATACAGATATGACTCAAGTGTTGTCCTTGATGGAAACTCACTCAGTTGACAGATCATAGTTCAGACACACAGAATGAAGAAGAAAGGTATACGCAGGTTCATTATATACCAAGTCGCGTATATACGCAGGTTCACCATATACTAAGTCATGTACACATGCAGGTTCACTATATACCAAGTTGTGTATATACGCAAGTTCACTATCTACCAAGTAGTGTATACACGTAGGTTCACTATATACAAGGGCACATATAATGTACACACACACTTTCACAGAAGGAAAGGAACATACATGTTGGAAAACTAAGTTTTGGTCTGTGGTATTTGGTCGATGGTATTTTGGTATTCGTTCCATGGTATTTGGTCCGAGGTATTGACCCCAAGTATTGGGTCCAAGGTATTGGTCCTACGTAGTTTTCAACCATGGTATTGAGAGAGGCCTAAACCTATATAAGGAGAAGAAGATCATTAGGCCAAAGTGCAAGGGTGAAAGGATTGAATATTTGATGAAGTGTGAGATCTAGTATGCTAGTTATGGGTTTGTGATGCTTTGCTTGATCTGAACCAAGGATGCACCTATGCGGTTGATGATGGATGATGGATTGGGATCATAAGCCTTTGAATGCATTATCATTATGCGGTTTGATCATGGATAGGCTGGATCTAAATTATTGACGCATGTTTTATTGTATAAATGTTATGGTTTGGATATGCCTGATGTTTGGAATAGCTGCAAAGTTATGAGTAAATATTTGCATATCTGTACGCGGGTTGGCTTTGGTAAAAGCACATATACATGCTAATTTGGTTCATCATAGTAGCATATACATTGTGAGATATGATATTTAAAGTTTCAGTTGGATCTGGTTGTTGTTGCAGAGTTCTGCTCTGTGTTCTGGTGACTGTGTTTTGTTGACAGGGTTTCAATGATTCCGCGTTCAGTGATTTAAAAATGAATGATGCAAGTGTAGTTGATGGTTGTATTGTAGTGGTGATTGATTTTGTGCTTCAATGTTCTTGATGGGTCCAGTATGAAAATTGGATGAAAAGTGGCCTTCATATTATGGTGTTGTGATGAATCACGAAGGTTGTAGCCTTCAGTAGGCCTGCACCTACGTACTAGTAAATGGATCGGCTAGTACAAGAGCTAGGGGGTTGTATCTCCCTTCCAGTAGTAGCTGGAGAACGAGAGAATGTTGTAGTCTTTTGAAGGTGGGTGCCTACGTACTGGTATGAGTTTGCGCCAGTACAATATTGTAAATAGGTTTTTCTTATCTTAAAGAAAACAGTAGCAGGTGGTTTTTGTCTCGCACTGAGTTTCCACCTTATATCATGGTGTTCATGTGTGCTTCTTATGTGTGATGATATAATCTATTTTATTGCACCTGTTTACTGTTCATATGGTTAATGAAGTTCTGATGCACTAATTAAAGATCAACATATAATGGATTAACTGAATCATAAGTTTACTGGATATATGCTACTTGCATTAAACACAGTTGTGTGTACATGCCAGTTCCCTTAACTGAAGTAGCGTATATGAATCTAAGTATGGAAATGAAAAAGTTAGTGATTTTCTAATACTAATTCAGCCCCCTTCTCAGTATTACTTCCAACAATTGGTATCAGAGCAGGTCCTTTAGTAGAAGCTTGATCATTGAAGGAGATCCATAGAACAATGGGAAAGAAAGCGTGTCAGAAGAAGAAGATAGCTCAAATGAACAATGATAGCGTGTCATTGAGTGGAAGCAAGTATTCAGGTTTTGAATCACCTAAGATTGAAGATGAGCAAGCAAATGAAGCATCAACTAAACTGATAGATCAACAAGATCTATTTAACAAAAGGGAGAGTGCCCTCAAAGAAGAAGTTATCAGCTTAAAAGCTTAGCTGGAGTGTGCCTTCAAAGTACGTCAAATGCTGTAGGAGCAGAATGAAGAACAAGAAAATGACACTCTCAAACTAAGGTAACAAGTGGAAGAAGGAAGAAAGTCTGAATAAATCTTGAAGAAGCAATATCTGGAAAAGGAAGAATAACATCAAGTTGAGGTAAATATCTTGAAAGGTAAATTAGAGGAAAAAGATAAACTATTACGATTTCAAGATAGTACTAAGATTTTAGGTGATATTCTTAGTAGTCAAAGGTCACCTGCTATCAAAATTGGTCTTGGTTTTTATGAATCTGTTGAAGGTGAATCTAGCTCACAAGGTGAGACAAGGAACTCTAATGCAAAATTTGAAATGCTCAACAAGGAGATGAGAGGTCAAACCCATCAACAACCAAGGAAAGATAATCTTCAAAGAAAATATTTTGCTCCTAAATATGGAAGTGATAGACGGTTATTTCCTTCAATGAATAATGTTGAATGTTATGTATGTCATAATTTTGTACATGTTGCAATGAGATGCAGAAGTAAAATGGTTCAAGACCATCACACAGAAAGAAAATCGCGTTCCTCTTGCAATATGTTTGGTCACAAAGCTATTGATTGCTACATAAGGAATATGAAACATGTAAGATTTTATGCATGTAACAAGCTTAGGCATATAGCAAAGGAATGTAGGAACAAAGTATGGGCACCATACCAAAAGGAGAAAACATCATCACAGTCGAAGATATGGAAGAAAAAGGAAGTACAGTCAGAAATATGTGGCATAGCAGAGTATACAGACATCACAGACTCAGAGGGAGTTGAAAGTGTAGAACCTCAATGTTATAAATCTCATACGCAAGTTTCACGAAGACAAGTCGTGTGCATACGTGAGTTTGAAGCTGAACAATCGCATATATGTTGGTTTGAGGAAAAGCAGTGGGATAGACTCATGAAAAAGGGTTTGATATGATTCAGTCCATTATTTGCTCTGTTTGATAATGGTTACAATCTGCTGATGATGTGTGGAAATGTGTTGGTACTCATACGATGTTGTTTAGAATTGTTTTTCATCCTAACTTGATGATGATGATGCCTTGATACTTCTTGCTAAAATATGCATGATTAGATCTGACAGTGAACAGATGGCACATGTTTAGGGGGAGCATATGCTTCGAATAATGCATTATTGGTGTTATGGTTAGAATTCTTTGGTGATAATGTTTATGTGTTAAATGATACATCTTGCTACTTATTGTTGGTTGGTCAAAAGAATGGTATTGTAGGTTATAGGTTGCTGATGTTGATGAGAGATGCTTATGGTGTAGATCATATGGTGTATGATAGTTGTTGATGACTATCATGGTCTTGTTTAGGTCATTGGTCTTTGTTAAAAATGTCATGTATTTCTTTTAAAGACCCATGAGTCATATGATGTAATTTGTAACCCCAGTTTGCATGGGAAGGATGATGTAATAATGTCTATTTCAGTCATGTATAAACATTTGGTATATCCCCACTTGGTTGGGTGGATGAGTCAAAATGGTGTATCCCCACTTGGTTGGGAGATTGATGTATGTATGAGTCATTGGTGATAGGAAGGTCATACTCACTTAGTTGAGTTGTAGAGTCATGTTATTCTTTTGAAAAATATCTTTGCAGACTTTGCATGTGCTCAGGGGGAGCATGGACAGATTGGTACATCTTGGCATGTACAAAGGGGGAGTTCGATCAAAATGTGCTCAGAGGAAGCATGGACGGATTGGTACATATCAGCATGTAGAAAGAGCTCAATCAGAGATTTCAGCATGTACTCAGGAAGAGTATGGATAGCAAAATGTATATCAAGGGAGAGAATATCTTGGTCGCCCTTTGCGCTTGATGTCAAAGGGGGAGAGTGACTTGGTGTGGTTGTTGCCATCAAGTCCAAAGGGGGAGATTGTTGGCATTATGATACAGGTATGACGCAAGTTTTTTCCTTTATGGCAACTCACTCAAATGACATATCACAGTTCAGAATCATAGAGCAAAGAAAGAAAGGTATACACAGGTTCACTCTATACCAACTCGCATATATACGCAGGTTCACTATATACCAAGTCATGTACACACATAGGTTCAATATATACCAAGTCCCATATATACGCAGGTTCATTATATACCAAGTAGTGTATGCGTGAAGGTTCACTATATACAAGGGCGTGTACAATGTACACATGCACTTTCACAGAGGGAAGGCGCGTACATGTCGAAAAACTAAGTTTTGGTCTATGGTATTTGGTCCATGGTATTTGGTCTGAGGTATTGACCCCAGGCATTGCATCCAAGGTATTGGTCCTACGTGGTTTTCGACCAAGGTATTGAGAGAGGCCTAAACCTATATAAGGAGAAGAAGGTAATTAGGACAAAGTGCAAGGGTGCAAGGATTGAATATCTAATGAAGTGCGAGATCTAGTATGCTGGTTATGGGTTTGTGATGCTTTGCTTGATTTGAACCAAGGATGCACCTATGCGGTTGACGATGGATGGATCAGGATCATAAGTCTTGGAATGCATTATCATTATTGGTTTGATCATTGATAGACTAGATATAAATTATTGACGCATGTTTTATTGTATAAATGTTATGATCTAGGTATGACTGATGTTTGGAATAGCTGCAAAGTTATGAGTAATAATTTGCATATTTGTACGTGGGTTGGATTTGGTAAAATCACATATACATGTTGGTTTGGTTCATCATAGTAGCATATACATTGTGAGATATGATATTTGAAGCTGCAGTTGGATCCGGTTGTTGTTGCAGAGTTCTGCTCTCTGTTCTAGTGACTGTGTTTTGTTAACAGGGTTTCAGTGATTCAGTGTTCGGTGATTCAGAAATGAATGATGCAAGTGTAGTTGATAGTTGTATTGCAGTGGTGATTGATTTTGTGCTTCAATGTTGTTGATGGGTCTCGTATGAAAATTGGATGAAACGTGGCCTTTATATTATGGTGTTGTGATGAATTAAGAAGGTTTTCACCTTCAGTAGGCCAGTGCCTATGTTCTAGTAAATGGATCAGCTAGTACAACAGCTAGGGGGTTGTAGCTCCCTTCTAGTAGTGTTTGAAGAATGAAAGAAGGTTGTATCCTTCTGCACGTGGGTGCCTGAGTACTGGTATGACTTTGCGCTAGTATAAGATTGTAAAGAGTTTTTTCTTATCTTAAAGAAAATAGTAGCAAGTGGTTTTTTTCCTGCATTGGGTTTCCACCTTATATCATGGTGTTCATGTGTGCTTCTTATGTGTGATGATCTGTCCTGTTTTACTTCACTTGTTTACTATTCATCTGGTTAATTAAGTTCTGATGCACTGATTAAATATCAACATATAATGGATTAACTGAATCATAAGTTTACTGGATATATGATAGTTGCATTAAACACAGTTGTGTGTACACGCGGGTTCCCTTAACTGAAGTAGAGTATATGAAACTAAGTATGCAAATGAAAATGTTAGTGATTTGCTAATACTGATTCACCCCACCCCCCCACCTTCTCAGTATTATTTCCAACAACAGAGTGGTATTAGAACATGGTTCACCCCTTGGACTGGATGGGCGGAATGTGTTTGTCATGCATACATGTCAGTTGCATGTGTGTTATTTATGCTTGTGGTCTACTTTCTTATTGTGTACGCATGGCAGTGACCATTGTTGCAGTTGTGTCTCCATTTGGAAGATGATGGTGATTATTGTTGGATGTGGTGGTCACGAGTGCATGTCGGTTATGCATTTTTTATGCAAGTTAGTGTTCATATGTCTTCATGCATGTATTGTTATGGTTATGATATAGTCATGCATGATAACTGGATAATGGTGGAAATGATGTCCATATACTAATATGATTATGTTTATACATGTATTGCACTAATCTTATTTATCTCGCAGATGAGATAATCTCCTCTTAACTATACTAAGGTTTTTTTATTATGTTTATATTTTGGTTTAGTTGGCATGGTATAACTGGAGGAAGAAAATCAAAGATTACTATTAATATGGTAGACTACAATTTATGAGACTCTCCCAATAAGTTAGATGAGTAACATGGTGATGGGAACTCTACCGAAATAACAGACACATCGATAAGTTTGAAGGAAAAAATAAGAATTTGCAAAGCAGATATTGACAAAATCATTCAGGCGTAGGAGAAATAAATAGAGGTTAATGGATTTATCCTTCAAAGTTTGTCAAATTTGTAGAGACAGGGACCACTTAGGATTAATCATGGGTAGGGAGATAGGACTAATGATGCATATGGCAGTGGGTCTCATGGTCGGCATAGATCAGATAGGGATGATACAGTCAAAGATGGTAGGCTTTTGTATATGGTGAATAGGAAAGGTGATGGACATAGGTTCTATTCTAGCTCTAGTTCCTACAAGTACCATGGTGATGATCGTTATCATCTTTACTGGAGGAATGGTAGGGGATATTTTCCATATGAGTTCAACAAAGCCAAGCCACCTAGCATTAGTGGATATTTGAATAAGACGAAAGATGAAGAGGCATGGTTGCCTGGGATGAATAAGTTCTTTAAGCTGCATGATTACACAGAGAACATGAAGGCCAAAATAGCTATCTTTAGGCTCAAAGGGAAAGAATAAATCTAGTTGGAAGATGTGAAGTGGGTTGGAGACATCAAGATAGAAGAATTGAGTTGGCATGAATTCAAGGTACTTTTCAAGAAGAAATATTTGTTAGATAGCTATTGTGACAGTAACGCTAAGGATTTATATGAGTTAAAGATGGGATCGATGATGGATGAGGAGTCTTGCGTGAATTTACTATGAAAATTAACACAAGTATTTAATTATAAATCCGAGCTTGTAAGCTTAGAAGCATGTCCAAAGTATATGGATTTTAGTTGTAGTCAATTTTAGAAGATGAAATATAAAGATTGGAGGAAATGCATATTACAAATATAAAATTTAATTAAGTAATTTCTGATTCCTTTATGAAATATGTGTACGATGAGGCTCCTAACTTAGGAGAACCAGGTTGTCCTTCCCTACAATATTACTTCGATGAAGAGAAATCCCAGATCACTAATTAACAACAACTTATGATGTAGAAGATGCAAGAGAAGGGGCTCCTAACTAAGGAGATCCATGTTTTCCTTCTTCACACTTCCATTTTATCATTGTCACCATTTCTTTAAAACTAGAAATTTAAAAATAACTTTAAACAAGGAAAAGGAGATGAATGTCAATTATAGTTCCTGATCAAATAGAAGGATAATTTAACTTAAATTCTTGTTTACCCCTTCATATGTAGATTATAATTAAACCAATATTCATCCATCAATCATAATACATCTTTACACATTTAAATACATCTGAAGAAAAAACTAGTTTATTAAAAATTTATGCTAAACTAACCATGAACTACACTTAGCTTGGTGTGGGGGCCCTACACCCTTGCCTTGCACACATGAAGAAATATCACCTACAAAAAATTCAGTCAATAACCAAGCATGAACAAAAGATTAAAATGAAATAGGTTCTTCAATTAACTTTTAGTCTTCAAAGAGTCTTAATATCAAATTATACAAATTCTACCTTCTTCAAGCCTTCAATGGTCTTAGCTTAAGTAGAGAAATAATAAAAAAACTTGACTAAAATGTCTCTAACAGTCATATCTATCCTAATCCCATATATCTTGGTCAAATCCATCCATTCTATTCGACGAGATTTTGAAAATCCCAAAAAGTACTAAATTTGACCTATTTCCCAGGGATTTCCTAAAAGATAGATCATGTTTGATCAGCATTTACCAGGACTGTTTTAGCTCAGTTTGACTGAACCAATAAGTACACATCCATCCTTGGTTTCCAAGCTTTCCATATCTATGCTCATCTCGTGCCCAGGTGTCCTACAAGTATGACTTCAATGGAGCCATTACAGGAATTTTCAGTTATGTCCAAAAATACACTTAAAACCCAATTTTTTCAAAAGTATCTGAAAATTGAAAAACATAATTTATATACCTAAATATGAATAAATTGGTCAAACTAATATGTATATGGAAGGTATATGGTTGAGAATGATGGAAATTAGGCGTATTTTAATAAGAAAATTTTGATGGAAAATGAGGACCAACATCTCCCCTTTGTTGATTTGCAAGCATGTCCTCATGCTTGCTTTCTCCTTTTTGACCTTCTGAGTGTTGATGTCTCTACTAACCCTGATCTTGAAGCCTCTGCCCATGCAGCCTGCAGAATATAATCAATGCCTTCATACTTCCCTTCCTTGTATATGGTGGTCTTGACTTTCTGCCTTTCATACTTATATTTCCGTGTGTTTTTCTCTTTCAGCCATCTGTAAGACTGTTTAGCTATGAGGAAGTTTTTAGTTTCAAGTTTGTTAAACTTCTCGATCAATTCTTTATTCTATTTGATTATCTCTTCATTTTTTTTCCTGTACATCTTGTTTTCCTTTTTCAAATGTCTTTCTAGAATTTTTCTATCCTCCAACTACTCTATTAACTCTTTGATTTTCTTGAGGTGAAACTCTTTTCTCTTCTTTTGTATATTTAGAAAATGAGTGTGATGAGGTGCCTCCTACCTCAACATTATCAAAGTATAAATCCCTCTCCTGAGGTTCCTCATCGATTACCTTTTGCATTTTCTCAATGATTTCATCAATTTCTTTTGAAGTGGGAGGAGGTTCAACAATTTGCACTTCAAGATCCTTTTCCTTACTACTTGTTTCTTCTTGGATTTTCCTCCTATGATTCTTAGGAATAGATATAAAATATTTCTCCTTCTCAATCTTGATAATGCCTTGTTGTTTCTTGGACCTAGTCCTCCGTTTCAAAGGAAAATTCATTATGCTTCTCATCTTATGTATTGGCTCAAATTTCTCCTCTACTCGTTGTTCTTCAATCTGATGTTGGGCTAAAATTTCTCCTCTACTTTTCATGTCTTGTTCTACAAGTATTCTAATAGGCCCCTGATGGTAGATGTGTATTTCCTTGGCTTCAGTTTTACTCTTCATACTCTCTATCATTTTGATCAAGCTTTGAGAGAAGAAGTAGGATATATTAATTTTTAATTCCCCCTTGATATGTTAAAGTAGTCTAATATGGTAGAGGTAGACTATATTGAACCTGTTATCACATGTAAAGTACCTCTGAATGATTAACACCAACTCTACCCAAGGTTCACTCAACCAATCCCTTGGAATTCCTTTTGCCCTATCAAATGATCCTTTTCTATGTTTTTTCCAAAAATAAAGTCCACCCTTTGTCATTAAAATGCAAGCCTTTGCGGTATTCTTCACCTTCTAGTGGAAGATGTAGAGCTTCAGAAATGAATTTCGAGCTTAGTGGAATAGATAGGTTACCCACTGTTGTTTGACCTTGACTATAATTTTTTATGAAATCTTTTGTTATCTTGTCATTATGCCCTTTTAACTTCTGAAGAAATCTTATCAATCATGCTTGATATAGTTTCTCTATGGTCTCTTTTCCCCAATTTTCTACCTTGAATTCACTTGGCTGTAATCTGGTGGACATATTCTTTGTGTACCAATTAATGTGTCCTTGAACTGTTAACATCCTCATCATAAACAAAATCACATGTATATATATGTTTTTTCCTTCTTATTCATCTAATTTTGATTTATGGATTATGTCAAATAGGATTACCTAATCTCTGAAGTTCCTTGCACAAAAACAAAATTATTCCCTTGACGAATATTTCTCAATTTCCTTTGTTCTTCTGCAGAAAGAGTCCACTGTCTTATTTTTCTTTTAAGTTTCTCATTGTGTAAAAAGATATTAAAAAATATATCTTAATCAATCTCTCACTGCTTCTAAACTCTGTGCTCCAATCTCTATTTTGCAATGCTTTGTTATGAAAATATCCTCTCAAAAATTTCACTGTGTATACAAAATCTCAGTTGAAAATTTCACTGTATATATATATGAAACATTTTCTCACTGTGTGTAGTAAAATATTCATTGTGTATACAAAATAAGACTCTGTTTTCCATATATATAACCATACATGAGGAAATTTGAAACTAAAGTTCGATTACTTGGTCAGGAGAAAAGTTGTAATTAGCTCTAAGTTAATGACTTGTATTCATGTTTTTAACAATTCCATTTTGATTAAAATTCTTCTTCAACAGCTCCGAGGATCACCACATTACATAGGTGGCACAGTTATTTTAATGGTGGCAAGATTTTGATTTTATAACTCCAATTTAGATCCTTACAAAATGAAATATCTCAAACACCAACTCGAGCTTATCTACCTCTAAAATCCGTTCAACTATTGAGAGAAATCCAGAGATTTACCTTTTCTCTCTGTGAAATTGTTGGAGTTTGTTGGTAGGCTCAATTGACTTAGTGCGAGGAAATCTTGGCTTTCAATCTCTTCATTAACACCAATTTATGCGTTAACACAACTTCCTTGGTTATTTATACTTCTTATTTCTCCACGACCTCTCTGTTTCACTAGCTACTTATTTCTCCACAGCTTCCTTGGCTATTTATACTTCTTATTTCTCCATGACCTCTCTGTTTCACTGGCTACTTATTTCTCCACAGCCTATGCAATTCTCCCTCTAATTATTGCATTTTTTCTCATACTCTTATTCTCACGTGGCTACTGTATGCATAGATATGAATACATAGTGTTTCCTGAGCTTGATTCTAGCTATGATGGTGGAAGAAAAACTCAACACTAAGCTGGGTTTGCATTTTACTGGTGGAAAATAACATTACAGAGTTTTTTTTTAATGTTTTTTGACAATTTTTATTTCTCCAACTCACATTCTAACCTGCGTACCTATATCTTCCCATGTGTCATTATTCTGATTGTGTTTTATGCCTTTTGTATGATACAGTGTGTGTGCTTATCTAATCACCATAAGCCATGTTCTATGTCCCTTATTCTTCTCTCGTTACTCTTTTGATTTCGTAGCATGCTCACCTTTTGGTTGTATTTGCAATAATTCATATGTCATTTCATCCTCTCTGCTTTCACATATTTCCTTTCGATTTTTTTTCATGAAGCTTTGTCATTTTCATATGCTCACTTCGTAATTTGTTTTTGAAATGACCATCGGATAGGGTGTTTCAAAGTAAAATTTCTTATAATGGCAGTAACTGTTTGTGGTTTTTGTAGGAATAATTTTATTATTATTATTTTTTTTTTTTTTTTTTTTTTTTTTTTTTTTTTTTTTTTATGGAAAAGAAATATTGAATCCTCATTCTTCAATCAAAAATGCTTATAAAATATGTTAAAGGATATGTAGGGATCTAGGATATGAAATGATTTTTTTATTTATATATAATATATGGTAGGGTAATGGATAGGATTACTATGATGAAGTTAATGGAATATAGGCAGGATAAATGTAGAATGCTAAGTGTAGTGGAATGCATATCAAGTTAAATTAGTTTTAAAAATTTATAGATTTTTTTTCAAAAATCAATGGTTCTAAGAGAAATTTTTTTTACACTTATTGTACTTGTACTCCCACAATAGCTTGATGTCAATGCTAACTCATGATGTTCTTTGCTGGTTTTTCTTGGACTCTTGATGATGGTTCTTCAAAGATATTTTGTGACACTTGTATTTGCTTATTTGTTGTATGTTTCCGCATCTGATATTGACTCAATTCGCCTCTTTAATGTTATTTTGAATGTTGTTTCAGGTCCCTTCTACAAAGAAGCTGCTCAAAACTATTTGCATAGTTTAATTACGAACCTTCCCCCTTTCCTTTTTAAGACTTGTCCTCAAGTCTTGGAATGTTGGAGGATGATTTCTACAAAATAAACTAATGAAAAGGTAAAATAAATTGGGGAATTCATATTGGCCAAAATAGTTGGTTTTCCAATATGAATTTGAGTTTGTATTGTGCCAGTTTCCTGGATTTTCACAACCAAACTCCTTCATTATTTTATATATATATATTTTTATTATTCTTCTAGAAGTAAGGAAGGCATATCACTATGTTGTTCCATTATTTCCATATTTTTGTCTACTGAGACTCTTTTCAGAAATTCTTCTTTATTGATAGGCTTGTTATAGACCTTAACCCTATGTCCATTGACTATAAATGAAATTGTTGTTTCATCAATTGTCTTTATTCTTACTGCTCCATTGTCAAAAATTTCTTCTATCTCATATGGCCCAAGCCAATGAGTTGTAAACTTTGCTTTGAAATATTTGAACTTGGAGTCAAAGAGTAGTGCCCAATCTCCCTTGTGAAAATTTTTACTCTTAATAAATCTGTCATGCCATTTAATTCTCTGTTGTTGCATTAGTGATGTGTGCTCTACTGCTTGTTGTCTCATTTCATCTAGCTCATTTAATTGCATGACTCTCTATTGTTGTGCTTCTGTCAAATCCAATCCCAATTTTATTGCAAGTTTAAATGTTTGAATTTGAAATTCAATGGGTAACAAAACTTCCTTACCATATACTAACTCATATGGACTAAATCCAGTTGTATTCTTCCATGTAATTATGTATGCCCATAGTGCATCCTTTAACTTTTCTGACCAATCTTTCTTGTTTATTTGTATTGTTTTTGTCATGATATTTTCCAGAAGTTTGTTAGTAGACTCTACCTATCCATTTTCTTGAGGATGATACAGAGTAGAATTTTTGTGTTTAATTTTATACTTTTACGTAAGATCCTGGACAAGTTTGGCGGTGAACTGTGTTCCCTCATCTATAACAATCTGTCTCAGAACTCCAAATCTGAAAAAGATTTCCTTGAAAAGGAATGAAACCATTGTATCTTTTGTTTCTCTTACCACTGCATTTGCTTCTACCCACTTTGTAACATAATCTGTACACACTAGAATGTAGTTCTTTCCATTTGAAGGTGGGTTAATTGGTCCCACAAAGTCAAGAACCCATTGTTCAAATGGCTCTATAAGTGCCTATGATATTAATGGAATTTCATCTAATATTGTACGTCTTCTTGTTCTTTGGTAGTTGTCACATCTTTTAATAAAGGCTTTTGAGTCTTTGAAGATGGCTGGCCAGTAGTAACCATGTTTGAGTACCTTATATGATCTATGCTTGTCTACAAAATGGCCACCACATGGCTTTTCATGACATGCTTTTAAAATATCAAGGGTTTTATCTTCTCTAACACATTTTCTTATCAATAGATCAGAACTAATATAAAAGAGGTCACCATTGACCCAACTATATCTAGTACTTTCTCTAATTATTTTTCTTTTTTATTTATTGGTGAAATGGGATGGTAATGTTCTAGATGATAAATAGTTGGCTATGTATGAAAACCATGGGGTTTTAGTTGTTATAGCAAATAAATGTTCATCTGGAAAATTGTCTAAAACAGGGATTTGATCACCAAGTGAATGAAGTCTTGATAGAAAATCTACCACTTGATTATCTTTGCCTGCTCGATCTAGAACAATGATATTAAATTCTTTCACCAATAACATCCATCTAGTAACCATTGCTAATTTCTTTGTTCATTAAGTATTTAATGGTTGAATGATCTGTATGAATAAATACTTGATAGCCTATTATATAATGCCTAAATTTGTTAACTACATGCACTACAACTAGCATTTCTTTTTTTGTGACTATAGTTTAATTTTGTCGGTGTTAGGTTTTTACTAGTGAAGTATATAGCATGATTAAATTGATTTTCCTTTTGTCCAAGTGATGGTACTATTGCTGTATTAGATGCATCAATCAATATATGGAATGGCAATGACCAGTTCATTCCACGCAGAATGGGAGCTATTGACAATTTTTCTTTCAATTTTTCAAATGCATTACGACAATCAGTATCCCATCAAAATTCAATGTATTTTGCAAGTAACTTAAATAGAGCCAGAGCTATTTTACTAAAATTTTCAATAAATCTTCTGTAACAGCTTGCATATCCCACGAAACTCCTTACTTTTTTTTGAGTTGATGGTGGCATTAAGTTTAAAATGACTTCTATTTTTTTTGGGTCCACCTTTATTCCGAAAAAATAAATGTGGTGTCCCAATATTATCCGTTCATTCAATATCATAAAGAATTTTTCATTGCCAAAGGATAGGTTTGTCTCTATGCATCTCTGTAAAACAAATTCAAGCTTATTCAAGCAATAATCGAATGCATGTCCATATACAGTAAAATCATCCATATAGACCTCTACACATTCATGAATTAAATCAGCAAAGATTGCAAGGACTTCTCTTTGAAAAGTAGGAGGTTCATTACATAACCCAAAGGGAAAAACATTATATGCATATGTTCTCCATGGACAAGTAAATGTGGCTTTTTCTTGGTCCTCTAATGCTATCTTAATTTGATTATATCCACTAAATCCACCAAGAAAATAAAATAATTTTTTTCCAGCTAATGAATCTAGTACCTAATCAATGAATGGTAATGGGAAGTGGTTTTTCAATGTGGATTTATTCAGTTCCCTATAGTCTACACATATTCTCCATTTTCAATTTTTCTTTGGTACCAAAACTAATGGTGAAACCCATTGACAATATGAAATAGGATAGATGAATCCTACTCGTAACAATTTTTGCAGTTCCTCTTTCTTTATTTATTTCATCATAGGATTCATTCTTCTTTGTGGTTGTCTCACTGGTTTGATATGATCATCAGTATAAATATGGTGAATACATGTTTTTGGATTAATTCCTTGCATGTCGTTATAATCCCAGGGAAAAGATTTTGAATATTTTTGTAATAATGAAATTACCTGTTTTTCTTGTGATGATTCTAGATTTTTACCAATATTTAAACTCTTTCCATGTTTAATTTCAATGATTTTTCTTTGTGAATTGGTAATTGATTTAACAGGAAAAATATTTTCAAATGTGTTTTGCAATAATTGAATAGTACAATTTTCTTGAAAACATTGATTTAAAAGATGATTTGCAGCTTCATATTGTGTTATTCTAATTTGTTCTAAAAATTCAGGTTCTAAAATGAAAAGGTCTATTAGATCCTCATTTTCTTCCTCTTCTATAAAATTGAAGACTTGATTAATACTTAGAATAGATTGTGTTTCTTGTTCATCAAGCCATGTTAATAGAGACGGAGATTGTGTTGGAGGATAGAGTGTAACATGTTTCCTTTCATCCCCATGTACTATGATCATACCCCATGATATGCATCTAATAAAGGAATCTACTGTGGCTAACCATGGTCTTCCTAAAATTAAAGGATGGCCTCCTAGATTTGTTTTTGGTTGCAAAATTAGAAAGTCTATAGGATATTCCCATGAATCTAAAGAAACAATGATGTCTTCTAATATTCCCTCTGGTACTACTTTAGATCTGTCTGCTAGCTCTAAAATTGTAGTAGTAGGTCAAATATTGGGTAATTTCAAATATTTCATAGTTTCTGTTGTCATGACATTTATAGCTGCTCCCAAATCTATTAGAGTATTTGGAACTGAAAATTCATTAATCGAAATAGTAACCATAGGTATCCTAGGATCAACATATTTTTCAATTGTGGTATTTGTAGATATGAGACTAGCTAATTGGCCGATGACTTGGATTGTAGGTGGATCTCTTTTCTTTCTACCAGTTTTTTTAATGCATAATTCCTTTATTGTTTATGCATAGATTAATATATCTTTTATAGCTTGCAACAAAGGAATTTTGACATAAGAATTATTTTATTCATCTAAAATATCGAATTTAGGAAGAGAAGCTGGAATTTTGATTTTCTGCACTACTACCATTTCTGGATAGGGTGGCGTTTAAGTCATAATAGATTTTCCTTTCTGAATTTGATTTTTTGGATCAGATTTTTCATATTGTTCTCCTTGTTTAGTTTTTTTCTTCTATGGTTAGTGGAGAATCTTTGTGTAATATTTTCCCATACCTTAAGTGGACATATTGTTTAGGAAGGATAGAATATGTAGGAAAATATGTTACTTCTTCCACATTATAAGATGGACTTTCCACTTTGCTACTCGAATTTGCTACAGGTTGAGCTGGTAATTGAGTTGGTCTAAGTGGGGTTTCGTTAGAAGCTAGCTGACGTTGTTGTGGTTGAGTTAATAATGGTGGAGGATTTTGTTGTGGAAATGGCATTGGTTGAGGATTTTGCTACAATTGTTGATATTGAAATGGTTGTGGAGGATATGGTTGTTGATATTGTTGAGGATACATTTATTGAGATGGCTGAGTTCCATAACTATATCCTCGCCAACCTTGTGTAGGTTGGTTTTGGTATTGTTGTGGAGGCCGTGCTTACAATGGCATTGGAGCATTCCATGAATTTTTAGGAGGATATTGATAATTCCGGGGTGTTTGTTGAAAGAATTAATGAGGAATCATTGGTTGCCAAGGTCTCCTTGGTGCCATATAGTAAAGACAATCTATTCCATGTAATTCTTCTATTGGATTCATTTCCAATTCTTTAAGCTTTGGACAATTTTCTGGAAAAAGTCCACACACTTGAATGTTATCCAAAGGACATTCTCGTAAAATGTGCTTCTTCCTACAATTAGGACAAAAGATTGACATTGCTTGTTCTTATTCTTGTTGTTTCTTATTTTCTTTTAACACGTCAACTTGTGTTCCTAAGGTTTTCAAAAGATCTATTTTAAAGTTTTCTAACAGACTCCCTATTTCTGCTCTTGTTACTCCTCCTGCTGTTGATTTAGAAGCTCCAGAAGTTATTTCTCTTTTTCTTGTTTTGGATCTACCTCTAGAGTACTTTTGACATAATTAAGCTATTTCATCAAATGGTATGTATGAAACATCTCCTTTACCCATTACATTAAGAATATCAAGATACTCATCTTTTATTCCTTTCAGAAAAATTGTTCTAATCGTATCAGGATTTAGAGAATGTTGTTTGGAATTTTGCAGGTTGTAAAGGAATCATTCAAAATATTCCTCCAAACTCTCATCCTCTTCTTGAGACATTCTAAGAATATCTTCTTTTGAATCTCTAAGCCTGCAATAGGCTTGATATTTCTTAAGAAACATTTTCTTCATTTCATCCCAAGAAGTAATAGACTGTTCTCATAATCCCATAAATCATTTTAAGGCAAATTCTTTAAGAGTAGTAGGAAAAAGATGAATTTTATGTGTATCATCAGTATAACCATAAGTTCTACATAAGATATCAAATTTGAAAATGAATGAATCAGTATCTTCATAAGACATTCCATGAAAATTTGGTAAAACTGAAGGAGGAATATTCTTCAGTTTTTGCTTCTTCTCCTAGAATTTCTCGCGTATCTACAATTGGAAATCCAAAAGTAGCTTCTTCATCATTTTCTTCATCTTCTCTTCTTTTATAATCATATTCTCTTTTGGCATCTTCTTCTATTTTTCTTTCTACTTCTCTCCTTGCCTCTTCTTCTCTTTTTCTTTGACATTATTTTTGTTGTTTTTCATAATGAAGCCTTTCTTCTGGAGTGAGGATGGTAGATCCTTACCCTTCATCTATCATTTTTTCCTCAGTAAGTTGAAATGGTTAAATTATGGGCCGATCTTTTGGTTTTCTTGTCTCTTTTTGTTTTTTTATGGAAGATGTTCCTTCTTGTGCTTGTTTTCTCTTCACTTCATAAGCTAACAGAGCTTGTCTTTTGACAAGAGTTTACCTTTGTTCTAAAAGTTGTTTTTCCTCTAATTCTTATGAAGTTGGTCTTGTAGAAATTGGTGTGGCTAATTCTAATGGAGGTAGTCTTGCTTCTATCAATGGTTTAGTTGTTGGGGGGTCTTGCTTAATGAATCTACCCTTTTCATCTCTATATCTAGGAATAAAGAAACAAACTAAAAAAAACTTCATTTGTTTTTGTTTTTGTTATATATATATATATATATATATATCTTTCTATTTGACTCTGGCTAAGTATGCTTCCCCAACAACGGCGCTAAAAAGGATGGGTCAATTTGCTATGAAAATTAACACAAATATTTAATTATCAATTAGGGCTTGTAAGCTTGGAAGCATGTCCAAAGTATATGGATTTTAGTTGTAGTCAATTTTAGAAGATGAAATATAAATATTGGAGGAAATGCATATTACAAATATAAAATCTAATTAAGTAATTTTTTATTCACTTATGTAATATGTTTGGGATGAGGCTCCTAACTTAGGAGAACTAGGTTGTCATTCCCTACAATATTACTTCCATGAAGAGAAATTCCAAATCGTTAATTAACAATAGTTTATGATGTAGAAGATGTAAGAGAAGAGGATCCTAACTAAGGATACCAAGGCAGTCCTTCTTCACACTTCTATTTTATCAATGTCATCATTTCTTTAAAATAGAAATTTAAAAATAACTTTAAACAAGGAAAAGAGGATGAATTTCAATTATAGTTGTTGATAAAATAGAAGGAGAATTTAACTTAAATTCTTGTTTGTCGCTTCATACGCAGATTATAATTAAACCAATATTCATACAAAAATCATAATAAATCTTTATACATCTAAATGCATCTGAAGCAAAAACTAGTTTATGAAAAATTATGTTAAATTAACCAAAAAGTGCACTTAGCTTGGTGTGGGGCCTCTCCACCTTTGCCTTGCACACTTGAAGAAATCTCAGCTACAACAACTTCAGTAAATCACCAAGCATGAACAAAAATGAAAATGAAAGAGGTTCTTCAATTAAATTTCAGTCTTCAAAGAGTTTCAATATCAGGTTATACAAATTCTGCCTTCATTAAGCCTTCAATGGTCTTGGCTTAAATAGAGAAATAATAAAAAAAACTTGACTAAAATGTCTCTAACAATCATATCTATCCTAATCCCATCTATCTTGGTCGAATCCATCCATTTAGTTACACAAAATTTGGAAAATCCCCAAAATATTAAATTTGACCTATTTCTTATGGATTTCCTGAAAGACAGGTCATGTTTGAACAGCATTGACCGGGCATGATTTAGCTTGTTTTGACCGAACCAATAGGTACATGCCCATCCTTGGTTCCAAATATTTCTATATCTATGCTCAGTTTGTGCCCATGTGTCCTACAAGTATGACTTCAATGGAGCCATTACGGGAATTTTCAGTTCTAACCAAAAATACACTTAAACCCCAATTTTTGCAAAAATATCTAAAAATTGAAAAACATAATTTATGTAGAGCTGTAACTAGGGTATCTCACACCGCTAATTATTCCACATTAATCATTCAATCCGGGAACGTTTTGTTATTGCAAGAAGTAGCTCAATCCGAGGCTATTTGTCCGAGTAATGCTTAGTAGTACAGTGGGTTGAGAAGATCAAAGGAAAATAGATGCTAAGCTGTAACTAAACTAAACCGAAAGATAGAATCACACAAAACAGTTGATCAGTCAAGGGTACGGAATCAATAACCCTTCCCTCTAGAAACTGATTCAAGAAGAGGAATTAGAGCATGGACTTATAGGTCTGGGAGCTAAGCAGCGTCTTGCTGAGGCTCACTACAGCCTTAGGCCTTCTCTCACACCAAAACAACAAAGGCAGGTGAATAAATCAGCGGAAAGTAAAATGGAACAGCAATAATCAAATGGAACAGCAATAATCAAATGGAACAGCAATAATCAAATGGAACAGCAATCCGTAATGATTTATGAAACAACAACCATCACCTGTATGTACATGTTCTACATTAATATAGCAATCTGAGAGTATTGAATGATAGAACTATGTTTCTAAACAGAATGACGCTACTCTCAAATCCCACGAATATTGTTTAACATAAATCCAATGACAGTAACATTCATGCCAGTACTCTGTTACAGAAATGGCTGAATAAAGATACAATTCGACCCTGTGTAAATCCAATTATACAGTGCAGAGTCTTTACATAGAGAAATCATTCATTCATTAAACATAACAGAGCATAGCGCATCATATAAAGAATTCTTCAGACTGCTAAGTAATAAAGATAAACAAACCGCACACAAATCACCGTATTATGATACAAAAGCAAGTGTCCTTCGGAGCCGGGCCCTTAGCTGCCAATGGTACACTGCCTTAGATTACTCCAGATGCAGAGACGAAATAAACACCAAGTCTTTTATATTAATTGCATTCACAAAAGTATAACAAAATCAGGTCTCAGTGAGACTCAATGATTAAAGTTTGTTCTGGAACTGTAAAATTACAAAAACAATCCTCCCCTTGCTTAATGATGTTGTTCCATTATATAAAAGAAATGACGGAGATATCTAGATAATCAGAGATAAGTAAAGCAGCGATCCCTCAGGATCGAGGATCCTGAGGGATTCGCTAATCGTTCAACCCTTCTTGCGTTCGCTGAGCCGGTATCCCGCATTCTTTTCCTGGACTATTCAATTCCGATTTTGCTTGATCGTGTCTGCATCCGGTTCCCTACTGGAGGAACAGCAGTTATTTTTCTTCTGCTTCTCGCTTTTGAGCGGGAACTCCTTGCTTGCACGTCTTCCTGCATAGAAAACATCAATTATTAGCACTTGAGCTTCCTTTGTCTATTTTTGCGCATTTCATCAAAATCCTTTATCTTCTTTGAATTCCTAATGCAGAAAAGGTTACAATTATTATTGAAAAACCACTAGATTTCTTGTCAAAAGCATACCTTCCAGGTGCTCCACACACCCCCCTGCTTACCCTGTTTCATGGCCTCATGAAAACATTGTAGTTGACATGCAAGGAGGTGAGAGAATAGGCCGAAGAAGGGATCTCGTGAGGAGGCCGACAACCGTGATGAGCAACTAGATTATCAAAGAACTGATCTATTTGATCTGCAGGCATCTCATACAAGGCCTGATATCCGGGTGCAGGGTGCCAAATAATTGGACTGCGAAATCGATACACTAACCAGGATGGCCCTGCTTGCAAAATCTGTTCCCCATAAAGGTTCAATCGGCTGGCAGCCAACTCAAAATTCTCATATTTGAATGGTTCCCTGAGCTGGATGCTTGGACTAGAGGTCCGGTATCGAAATTTTGCAGCATCGAGGGCAAGATCTTTAATAGTCAGGAAATATTCCAGACCATTTCGGATCAAGTCTTCGTGCATGGGTCCTATTATCTCAATGACACCTGGGATCCTCATAAGACTCCTATGCTCTCTCCATAGCGTCACTGGGTCTCTAGGTTCAGCTCGTATCCACAAGTCTAGGCTATTTTCTTGTCTCTGAAAGGTGTTATAAGCTCTGAGCCATTTCATCTGATTAACCCCAAATGAGATGAAGGCTTGGAATTGTATATCGCCAACAAAAGGGCCAGGATTTAAATCAGTTTCCTAGTCTAGCACAAGGTTGTGCAAGTAAAACTCGCACAATAACCTTTGAACCTTAACCCCATAATGCTTGCAACAGTCTATAAAATCATTAACAGTGTTGATGTGGATAGGTGCTCCTGCCCTAACAGCTTTTATTTTCAATCTCAAATATCTTTCAAGCAAAAATAAAGCATAATTTTTAGCAGGGGCCCTACAAGTCAAAACGTCATTATATAAGGAACACATAGTGTCCATCTGCTTAACAACACTATCTAATCGACGAGTTACCTTAGCAACCTTTTCTTGTTCCTTCTGCCATCCCTCAAAGGCTTGGCTTTCGGATTGACTCATACTCCGAAGTTGTTGTTGTAATTCTTCGTATTTCTCCCGGGGGATTGCTTGCTCTCTTAGTTGTTCAGCTTCTTGTTGGGCTTGCTTCATCATCCTGTGCAAGTTTCTCGTTTTTGGATCCTTGTTCCATTGAGCCGTAGAGGCCGGGAATTTTGCCTGCAACTTTTTATTGCGCTGTTTAGAGTTCAGAACCCGAATAACCCCTGAGGGTGGTGCCTCTATTTGGGTCTCCTTATTCTCTTTCTCCTTCTTGACACGAATGAAAGGCTGTTGAGGTCCCCCTGCCATTGGAACATCTTGTTGCTCTTCTCCCTTAATTGGAATGTCAGTTTGTTCTCCAGGGTCAGATGGAACAGCAGTCTGTTCCTCTATGTTATTTGGAACAGCACCCTGTTCCTCATTAACATTTGGAACAGCAGACTGTTCCTCGGCAGTAGGTCTCCTGATAGGGTTTCGACCAACAAAACGGGTTCTCGTCCTCAGGGTTTTTGCTGTAGTGGCCCTCCTCCTTTTCCTTGAGGTCCTTTGTATTCTTAAATCGGCTTTCAGAATTCGAATTTGCTGCCGGAGCCTGGCTATAGTGCCCAACAACCTCTGTTGTTTCTTCCTTAATTTCTTAATCTCCTTTGCCTTGGCAGAGGGTTTGACCCTTAAGCCCGCTCCTTCTTCATCTGGGATATCTTCCGGCGTCCTGGGGACAGACTGTCCCTGATTGTTGTCTTCATTATCATAACCAGGCAGGTTTTCTTCTCCTGCCTTTTCTGCATGTACTTCCTCGGGTAGTTCTTCCTCTGCGGGAATGTCAGGGACGCCTGCTATGCTGGAGGGCTATCCATATTCCCCCATATTAGCCAGAACTGCTACCAATTCTTCCTCACCTACAGGGTCCTGCAACGGGCTACCCCCTGGCTGTGCTATTTCTTGTTCTTGATTGCCCTGTTCGGTAACCCTTTCTTCCTCAGAGTGCTCATTTTCTTGATTGTTCTGTTCGGTGGCCCTTTCTTCCTCAGAGTGCTCATCTTCTTGGTTGCTCTGTTCGATAACCATTTCTTCCCCTTCCGGCTGGCCAGTCCTGGGCCCTGATTGCTCCACATTTCCTTCGGAAGGTCCTCCTTCTGGTTCTGGAGGTTCGTCCACAATTTCAATTGCCTGGGTCGTTGTTTCCTGAATTCTTTCCAACCTTCCTCGTATCCGGGCCAGCCGAGCTGACTTCCTTGGTCTCTCAAGTAGGTTGGGTGTGCCAGCAGGTTCTCTGGGTTCCTCTGGTCGTTCTGGCGTATCAGAAGGTTGTTTCTGTTTTGAAGCGGCATGTCTTTCTGCTGCTGACTTCTTGCATTTCTCTAATCATTCCGGCATACTAGAGGACTGTTCAGGTTTTGGGGGTGGTGCAGCCGATCCTCCTTCGACTATTGCGACCAGTTCCTCCCAAGTGCTTTGCTGTTGGGTGAGACTGTGGCTCACTATCAACCGAATCAGCCCATGGTGGCTAACGACTGCATCTATGTGCTGGGCCTTTTTCAGGCTTTGGGCCGCGTCATGTAGTAGCGAATTTAAAAGTGTGGGGAGATTTACAGAACAGCTAAAAGTTTCAGGTGACGAGGTCTTACCACGTCTTTTCTCCCTTCGCAGGTGATATAACTTTGTATTATCTTTGCTAGCTCGGTCCAGGGTTCCCCTAATGTTGCCGGCAGAATTCCTTTCCCTTTGACTGTCAGGCTTTGGCCTTCATCCTGAAAAATTTCCATAGCTTTTTGTAATCTTTCCTTCTTCAGCGTCCATATGGGTCCAACAGCTGGTAATCCTGAAACTTCTGCGATGATATCCTCTGTAACCGCTATCCGCTTTCCTCCTACTATGGAGTAATTTTCCTACAAATTCTGCAGGAATTCCAACGCCACGGCTTCATTTGATTCTTGCAGGCGGCTGAAGTAATTCAACCATCCTACATTTCCCAGGATTTCGCGAGCAGCAGTGGAAACTGTCAGCTTGTGAGGTTCGCTTCGGACTGTCTTTCCGCCCATGATTGTACTTAGAAATGGAATAGCAACTGCTTGCGGTGTTTGCGACGCAGAGAGGATGATCACTGAGCATGCAACTAAAATAAATAAAAAAAAGATCGTGGATGGCAATTTCCATAGAATGGAAGCATCATACCGTTAAACCATGTCATTCCTTCGTACATTGTCTCACCCGAATGGTGTGTAGCCACGTAATCATGGAGTAATGAGATTACCTTCCCCCCCGCGATCTGATAGGTTGTCCCCAGTTGTCAAAGAGAGGAGCAGAAGCCAGTTCGGAGGTCCAATCATAAAGTACATCATATGAAGTTATGCCATGTTTTAGAAAAACAACGAAATGCCAAAACCGAGGAAAAAAGGTAGATCGCATTTTGCATAAGAGCCTGCGTGATATAATGAGGAGCTAGGGGATAGGACGTCTGTCAAGCATACGAAGTCTCCAGTGGTCACTGTTAGTTCCGTTGCCATGATTGGTGGTAATACATATTCATGCGATATATACATCGGGTGTGACATATGATCTTTGCAAAGGATAAGAGACAGAAAAATTTAGTATCATACCTGTTGGTGTAATTATTACGACTTCTATGCCATTAATAGAGCTCTGCTGCCAACAGGTGTTCATAACCTTGGCAGAGTTGTTTAGTTCACCCTCCGGAACCATGATCCTTTGTGTATATTCTGAAGAGTGCTTTGTCAAAATGCAGGCCATTATGCTGGCTTGGTGACCAGATGGCCATAATGCCATTCACAAGGTAGGCGCGAAACGTGGTCAGGCCGGCTCGCAATGAGACCCCCTGTTCCAAGGTTTACTTGTTAATTTACCTTCGGACCATATCCCTGGTGTGGTGGCCGTTATGGGAATGCCACTTCGCTTCCGTCCTTATGATCATGGTAGGCCGGCTCTTAATGAGACCCCCTATCCTGCATTTGACAATTTTCATATTTTGTTTTTGTTTTCTTTTGCAGAGCACCTTCTCTTATTTATTTTCACATAAGGGTGGTTCCGCACTCCTTAAGAGCGAGGAATGGAGGAAAAAGTCTTACAATCCCAATAGATAGATATAAATCGTTCGTTCTTACTCCTAAGTAATGGTCAAGAAAGATTTTTAGGGGAATCGTCATGATAAAGATCACCAACCAGGGTACCGGTAAATGACAATGACAGCAAAGATGAAAAGTTCACGTCCCTCCTCTTGTCCTCTTATACATACTGGCTTCATAGTGATAGTGATTTATGATGTGCTGATTTCGGTATATCATGGTTTTATGTTCACCGCATAAGTTCATTGCTGCATCTACAAGATTGAGGAGAACATGGAGGCAAAGCATCCTCCATAAGGGCAAAAACATGTCGATGGCAATCCTGAGAGAAGAATTCATTCGTAGGATACCATTTCTTTGAGAGGAACAACGGAAAATCGCAAATGCTGTCCCATTTTGAGAAAGGAACAACGAAGATACTCAAATGTTGTTCCTTTTGAAAAGGAACAACATACACACTCAAGTGATGTTCCTTTTCTCAAAGGAACAGCAAAAACACACAAGTGTTGTTCCTTTTCGCAAAGGAACAGCAAAAACACACAGGTGCTGTTCCTTTTCGCAAAGGAACAGTAAAAACACGCAAAGGCTGTTCCTTTTGAAAAGGGACAGCAAAATCACACAAGTGCTATTCCTTTTTGCAAAGGAACAGCAAAAAACACAAGTGATGTTCCTTTTCGCAAAGGAACAGCAAAAACACACAAGTGCTGTTCCTTTTCGCAAAGGAACAACAAAAACACACAAGTGTTGTTCCTTTTCGCAAAGGAACAGCAAAAACACGCAAAGGCTGTTCCTTTTGAAAAGGAACAGCAAAATCACACAAGTGTTGTTCCTTTTTGCAAAGGAACAGCAAAAAACACAAGTGCTGTTCCTTTTCGCAAAGGAACAACAAAAACACACAAAGGCTGTTCCTTTTGAAAAGGAACAACAAAATCACACAAGTGCTGTTCCTTTTTGCAAAGGAACAGAAAAAAACACAAGTGCTGTTTCTTTTCGCAAAGGAACAGCAAAAACACGCAAGTGCTGTTCCTTTTCGCAAAGGAACAGCAAAAACACCCAAGTGCTATTCCTTTTCGCAAAGGAACAACAAAAAACACAAGTGCTATTCCTTTTCGCAAAGGAACAGCAAAAGCCACGAGTGTTGTTCCTTTTCGCAAAGGAACAGCAAAAAAAACACAAGTGCTGTTCCTTTTCGCAAAGGAACAGCAAAAACATGCAAGTGCTGTTCCTTTTCGCAAAGGAACAACAAAAACACACAAGTGTTGTTCCTTTTCGCAAAGGAACAGCAAAAAACATAAGTGTTGTTCCTTTTCGCAAAGGAACAGAAAAAAACACGAGTGCTGTTCCTTTTCGCAAAGGAACAGCAAAAAAACACAAGTGTTGTTCCTTTTCGCAAAGGAACAACAAAAACACAAGTGCTGTTCCTTTTCGTAGGAACAGCAAAAACACTTGGAATACAAGCAAAAAAATCAAGAAACATATATACAAGATGTTATGTACAAGTTATAAAAATGAATTTCTTAAATTATAGGTGAGGAAGATTTCGCTTCCTCTCCTAAGATTTCCATATCAGTATCTTGTCGTAGCTGTTCACAGAAGGATTCCCGAGTGAGTGGCTTTCGATAAAGGCGAACTCGGTGGCCATTTACTTTGAATGCATATCCAAAACCGTCAATTGTGATCAGGGTAAGGGTCCCATTGTCATGTACCTTTTGGATTTCGTATGGTCCTAACCATCGAGTCTGGAGTTTCCCCGGGAAGTCCTGAAAGCGAGAGTCGTATAACAGAGCCCAGTCTCCTTCATGAAAGACTTTATTCTTGATAAGTGCATCATGCCATTTAGCTCGTTGTTGTTGAATTAATGCTGTATTCTGTAATGCAGAGAGCCTGATTTCGTCCAATTCATTAATCTGCTATAATCGATTGATTTGTGCCTCACTCAGATCTAGGCCGACTTCCTGTGCCGTTCGTAGTGTTCGGATTTCGAATTCTATGGGGAAAATTGGCTGCTTTCCAAACACTAATTGATAAGGTGAATAGCCTGTAGTACTTCTCCATGTGGTTCTGTAGGCCCACAGTGCCTCAGGTAGTCGAGTGGCCCAATCACACCTATGCGATGCAATGGTCTTTGTTAAAATTGATTCTATTACCTTATTACTACTCTCTACTTGCCAATTTGCCTGCGGATGGTATGGGGTAGTGATCTTATGTTGGACATGGTAATTGTTAAGTGTTGCAGCTAATTTATTTACAACAAATTGTGGTCCACCATCGGTGATTAGTTCTCTCGGAAGTCCATAACGTACAAACAAATGGAACAAGAATTGTATCACAGAGTCTTCTGTAGCCCTAGGTAATGATTCGGCCTCGACCCATTTAGTAACATAGTCTGTCGCCACCAGAATGTATGTCCTCTGATTTGATGATGGATTGATGGGCCCAACGAAGTCCAGAGCCCATCGTTCAAATGGCTCAATGACCAATTGTGGTCTCAGAGGCATTTCATCGGCTTGGCCAAGTTTTCCTGCTCGTTGGCAGCTGTCACAGGCTTGTGTAAATTTTTTCGCATCCTTGAAATTTGTAGGCCAATAGTATCTCGTCTGCAATACTTTATGTGCTGTTCTTTTTTTAGCGAAATGTCCCCCGCATGGCCCATCGTGGCAGGCTTTTAGAATGTCGAAGATTTCGTCTTCTCGAATACACCTTCTGATTTGCATGTCTGCCCCTGTATGGAACAAATGGCCTCCAATCCACGAAAACCAAGTGCTCTTTTGAACAATCTGCTTGCGTTCCTGAGGGGTTAAGTGTTTTGGTAGCTTACCGACTGCAAGGTAATTGGCGACATCAACATACCAGGGTGTTCGAACAACAACAACAAACAGGTGCTCGTCAGGAAATTGATCTTCCACCGTCGTTGTTTCAATTGCTTTCGGTATTCGTGAGAGGAAATCAGCTACAGGGTTCTCCTTGCCAGGTCGATCCTTGATTGTGATGTCAAACTCCTGCAATAAGATCAACCATCTCGTTATTCTAGCTTTCGTAACAGGTTTATTTACCAAATATTTGATAGCAGAATGATCTGTATATAACACAACGGGATAGCCTATGATGTAATGTCTAAATTTGTTAACAGCATGTATTACAGCCAGGAATTCCTTTTCAGTAACAGTATAATTGAGTTCGGCAGAGGATAAATTTTTGCTGATATAGTAGATAGCGTATGGTCTCTTATCCTCTTCTTGCCCTAGGACTGCACCAATTGCTGTGTCTGAGGCATCAGATGAGATTTGAAATGGCAAATTCCAGTTGGGTCCTCGAAGGACTGGGGCTGTTGATAGAAGCTTCTTCAATTCCTTAAAAGCCTGGTCGCATTTTTCTGTCCACAAGAAATCAACATTTCCAGTTAAAGTGTATAGAGGTGCAGCAATACGTGAGTAATGTTCTATAAATCGTCTGTAATACCCAGAAAAGCCAAGAAAACTGCGTACCTCAGTTTGGGTAGTGGGGGTAGGAATAAGCAAAAGAATCTGGATTTTAGCCGGGTCTACCTGGATGCCAGCTGCTGAGATATAGTGCCCTAGAATGAGCCCTTCTGTCATCATCATGTAACACTTTTCGTGACTCAGACAAAGTCTGGTAGCGATACAACGTTGTAGGACTTTTTCCAGAGTATCTAGAGCTGGGTCAAAATCATCTCCATATGGTGTAAAGTCGTCCATATATACTTCAAGTCCGTCATTTATCAGATCTGCAAAAATACTAAGGACAGCCCTTTGGAATGTAGCAGGGGCATTACATAGGCCGAAGGGCAAAACTCGATAGGCAAACGTTCCCCAAGGGCAAGTAAAGGTAGTTTTATCCTGGTCTTCAGGGGCGATTTGGATTTGGTTATATCCGCTGAAGCCATCCAGGAAAGAAAAGAATTTCTTTCCTGCCAAAGTGTCCAATACTTGATCTATAAACGGGAGAGTGAAGTGATCCTTCTGCGTGGCCTTATTTAACTCCCTGTAATCTACTCAAATCCTCCATTTTCCATTTTTCTTGGGTACCACCACCAGGGGAGAGACCCACTTACTGTCGGAGATGGGATAAATAAAATTAACTTCTAGAATTTTTTGAAGTTCAGCTTTTACTACCTCTTTTAGATGGGGGTTAAGTCTTCTTTGCGGCTGACGAACAGGTTTTGCATCTTTTTCTATGTAGATGTGGTGGGTGCATAATTGTGGATCGATCCCTTTCATGTCAGGGTAATCCCACGCAAATGCTCGTTGATATTTTCGTAACAGATTTACAAGTTTTGCTTCTTGGTCTGGTGTAAGGTTGGCGTTGATATTTAGGGCCTTACCAGGTTCAATTTCCACTACTTTACTATTGGCAACAACAGTCACTGGTATTGTTTGGTCATGTGCGTCTTTCAAAGGGTCTTCCTCTAGCTCACCATCAAATGCTGCCTCTATCATAAAACACTGTGTGTGAGATCTAGATTCAGTTTGACTAATGAAGTTATTGATGGCATCATCTTCTATTTGATCTTTAAAATCTAAAGCCTTTTGTACAGTCAATGGGGATCTGATATTGTTAGTAAGATATGACACAGGATACTGATTGGTTTTGATCATTGGCAGGCTTGGCTGTGCTGGAGGATATAGAACTAGATTTTTAACATCTGGTCCTTTAGTTATGGTCATATTTCCCTACCGGCAACCAATGTAGGCATCGGCAGTAGCAAGCCAAGGGCTTCCTAATATTAGCGGATGTCCATCCAATCGGGTTTTTGGGTTAATTATCAGGAAATCAGTTGGATATTCCCAGGAGTCTACAGAAACCATGACATCATATAAAGTGCCTTCTGGTCGAACTACAGATCGATCTGCCAATTCTAGCAAAGTAGAAGTAGGTTCTACTGATGTGATGCCAAGTTTTTGGCAGGTAGAGGTTGTCAAAATATTGATTGCAGCTCCTAGATCCACTAAAGCGTTAGTCAGGGTTTGGCCATAGATTTGGACAGTCACAATTGGATTTCCGGGATCTTCGTATTTGATAGGTGTCTCTTTTCCCGATAAGAAGTCAGATAAGGTGCCGACTACTTGGACTCTTGGGTTAGTGGTTGTATTCCTCCTTGATTTTTTTATGTACAGTTCTTTTATAGTTTTTGCGTATATAGGAATATCTTGAATGGCTTGGAGGAATGGAATTTTTATGTATAGGTTCTGTAACTCTCCCAGAATGTCAAAGTCTGGATGTTGTACTGGTCGTGGTATGACTAATCGTTCCGGGAAAGGAGAGGATGTATTTGTTTGTTGATGGGTATGTTCTTTATTTACACCCTCTTGATGTGGTGGTTGTTCTATTGGTAACTGATCTTCAATGTGAACTGTTTTGTCTCCCTCTGTTTCTATGATACGTCCAGATCGTAACTGAAGGTCATTGCACTCCCTTAGGTCAAGTCCAGTTTCTGATGTTTCTATGATTTGGAGGGATTGGAATGGTCTATTATTAGGATTGGGATTGGGTTGGGCTGGGAGTTGCGGCCTTAGATTAGACTGGGGGTTTTGTTGTAAGGCTGGAAGAGTCGGTTGAGGGAGTGGAATAGTTCATGTTGACTGATATGTCGATCTTGGCCAATTTGTCTGCCAGGGCGAACTTTGTGAAGTAGGGGGAATCCATTGCGGAGGGTATGAGTTATTTTGCCAATATGGTGGGGTGTAAGGAAAATTTGGCCATCCGAATTGGCTTGTCTGATTCATCCATGGATTTGGAGAAGGAAACGGCTGTGATGACCAATTCGGGACTGGGGGTGTAGATTGGTTTTGCCACATACCATATTGCTGAGCATTGTACTGCGGAGGCTGAAAAGAAGAGGTCGGGTCAGAAAACATACCAGATTGCCTAGGTTGCCATTGGCGACGTTGGTTAACAAAGTATGCTGGTTCTGATTCTTCTTCTGCTTCCTTGTATACTGCCTTCAATCCAGGAAGTGAGGGGCAGCTCTCAGTAAGGTGGTCTTTCGTACAGATAGCACATGTTTGAACTGTATCTAGGGGACATTCCTTGTGGCTGTGTTTTCTTCTGCATTGGGGGCAGAAAATTGCCAGATTTTGCTCTGCCTCCATTTGCTTTTGTTTAGCCTGCACAATATCAAGCTGAGTAGTTAATGTCCCCAGAATATCAGTTTTAAAATTTTCTAATAAATTCCCTAGTTCTACACGTGTTACCCCTTCTGCTGATATTTTGTTGTCTTTAACAAACCTATCATATTCTGTTGATTTTATCCTTGTGTTGCCTCTTGAACTCCTGATGCATAAATTAATGATATCGGCAAAATTCTCTTGGTAAATATCCCCTTTTCCCATGATATTCAATGTTTCAATCCACTGTTCTTTCATTCCTCTAATCAATGCAGTTTTCAACACATTATCGGGAAGAGGTAGTGGTGCATAGGGGGATCTCTGTAAATTATACTGGAAACGTTCTACGTATTCTTCCAAAGTTTCATTTGGTCTGGCCGTCATTTGGAAAATTTCATCTTTTAGCTCTCTCGACCTACAATAATCCTGATATTTTTTAAGAAAGGATTCTTTCATTTGCTCCCAGTTGTTTATGACTCCACCACCTAAACCCATGAACCATCTCAGAGCTGCTCCTTTTAAAGTGGAGGGGAACAGATTTAGTTTCTGGGGGTCAGTGGTGTAATCATATCTTCTACATAGCACATCGAATTCAAATAAAAATGCATCGGGGTCTTCTGATGTAAGTCCATGAAACGTCGGGATGTGTTGAAGAGGTATTGCTTTCATGGGTGCATTTGCAGCAGAATCTACTATAGGATATTGCAATGTAGAAGTTTGAGCATTTGGCTGATTCTGCGCCATTGGATCAAATATGTGCCAATATCCTTCCGGAATTTCTAGGAGGGTATTCCTAGGTTGAGAAGGGACGGCCTTGGCAGGAACTGTTTTAATGACACTTCACTTATCTGGGATCTCTGTCTGAGGGAATGGGGTGCCTTCAAGGTTAACTTTGGCCGCACTCCCCCTGTCTGGGCTGTTTAACAATTGGATTATCCTAGAAGGAGACCTTGGTTCCTCTATTCCCCCTGTTTCCCCTTCTCCTTCACAAAGATTGCTTAAATTCCCTTCTTGCAGCCGTTCTGACACAGGATTTTCTATTTCTTGGAAGTCCTGTTCATCAGTCCGACTATGCACCTCAGCGTAGGCTCCAGATGGTGATGCTGTAGCCTGAAGGGAGCTAGTAGGCTGCTTAGGATGAGTCTTTTTGAGGCCTACTGACGGTTGCGATTTAGTTTTCTTATAAATTTCATCTATGAAGGTTGTTCGCCCAAGGGTCACCGATCCTTTGGCTTTTTCAGGTTTGACTAGAGGTTTGATATTCTTTTCTAGCTTTTTCTGCTTAGTCATGCACTCTAAAAACTACTAAATCCTATTCAACCAGCAATTCTGCTAAGAGAGCGGACGGTGGAGCAGGGCTTTTACATGCTCCGTACGCAGGTTCTTACCTTCTGTTTTTAAAATCCAACTCCCCCCTAGCAGCTTTTGTGCACTACTCTGTAAAGGGCAAATGGCTATACTTCTCCCCCGGCAACGGCGCCAAAATGTAGAGCTGTAACTAGGGTATCTCACACCGCTAATTATTCCACATTAATAAGTCAATCCGGGAACGTTTTGTTATTGCAAGAAGTAGCTCAATCCGAGGCTATTTGTCCGAGTAATGCTTAGTAGTATAGTGGGTTGAGAAGATCAAAGGAAAACAGATGCTAAGCTGTAACTAAACTAAACCGAAAGATAGAATCACACAAAACAATTGATCAGTCAAGGGTACGGAATCAATAACCCTTCCCTCTAGAAACTGATTAAAGAAGAGGAATTAGAGCATGGACTTATAGGTCTGGGAGCTAAGCAACGTCTTGCTAAGGCTCACTACAGCCTTAGGCCTTCTCTCACACCAAAACAACAAAGGCAGGTGAATAAATCAGCGGAAAGTAAAATGGAACAGCAATAATCAAATGGAACAGCAATAATCGAATGGAACAACAATAATCAAATGGAACAGCAATCCGTAATGATTTATGAAACAACAACCATCACCTGTATGTACATGTTCTACATTAATATAGCAATCTGAGAGTATTGAATGATAGAACTATGTTTCTAAACAGAATGATGCTACTCTAAAATCCCACGAATATTGTTTAACATAAATCCAATGACAGTAACATTCATGCCAGTACTCTGTTACAGAAATGGCTGAATAAAGATACAATTCGACCCTGTGTAAATCCAATTATACAGTGCAGAGTCTTTACATAGAGAAATCATTCATTCATTAAACATAACAGAGCATAGCGGATCATATAAAGAATTCTTCAGACTGCTAAGTAATAAAGATAAACAAACCGCACACAAATCATCGTATTATGATACAAAAGCAAGTGTCCTTCGGAGCCGGGTCCTTAGCTGCCAATGGTACAATGCCTTAGATTACTCCAGACGCAGAGACGGAATAAACACCAAGTCTTTTATATTAATCGCATTTACAAAAGTATAACAAAATCAGGTCTCAGTGAGACTCAATGATTAAAGTTTGTTCTGGAACTGTAAAATTACAAAAACAATCCTCCCCTTGCTTAATGATGTTGTGCCATTATATAAAAGAAATGACGGAGATATCTAGATAATCAGAGATAAGTAAAGCAGCGATCCCTCAAGATCGAGGATCCTGAGGGATTCGCTAATTGTTCAACCCTTCTTGCGTTCGCTGAGCCGGTATCCCGCATTCTTTTCTTGGACTATTCAATTCCGATTTTGCTTGATCGTGTCCGCATCCAGTTCCCTACTGGAGGAACAACAATTATTTTTCCTCTGCTTCTCGCTTTTGAGCGGGAACTCCTTGCTTGCACGTCTTCCTGCATAGAAAACATCAATTATTAGCACTTGAGCTTCCTTTGTCTATTCTTGCGCATTTCATCAAAATCCTTTATCTTCTTTGAATTCCTAATGCAGAAAAGGTTACAATTATTATTGAAAATCCACTAGATTGCTTTTCAAAAGCATACCTTCCAGGTGCTCCACAATTTATATACTTGAATATGCATAAATTGGTAAAAATAAGGTGTATATGGATGGTATATGGTTGAGAATGATGGAAATTAGGTGTATTATAATAAGCAAAATTTGATGGAAAATGAGGGCCAACAAGGAGTATACAACCAAGTTCCTAGATTTGTTGACATATGTATTGTATCTTAAATATGAGAAAGCCAAAGTTCATAGTTTTGCAATTCATTACCATTAACATTTAAATATTGGATTGAGTATGATGAGCATCAATCACTTGAGGATGTCAATGGGAAGTTGAAGCATTGTTGTGAGAAATCAAAGCGTAAGGAAAAATCTCATTAAGGTTGGAAGGGGGAAGACAAGTGTAAAGTTAAATGGAAGTTGAAGTAAGCAAGACCTTGGGATCAAAGGGAGAAGTAGAATGTTGTTCCTTACAAGAAGTTTAGTGTAGTTGGACAGGGACATGGGTCACAACCTAGAGGGCATAAGAATAAAGGTGATGGTAAGGGAAAATTGTAGTATTGGACATGGTGAAAGGAGCACATCAAGAGAGATTTCCCACAGTATGAGGGTTGTAGACCTTATATTTATAGTGTACATGTAGCATAGATAGTTGGGTATGTTGTGGAGACAATTCTGCAGATCTATACACCATTGGATAACAGGTAGGAATATCACTAAGCATCTATTATCGAGATGGATAGTAAGTTTTGTGATCAATTTGGTTCTATTTTGATTAAACCTAGATCTAATTATAGTTATGTTAATCTGGACCTAGTGGCTAAGTGTGGTTTGAATGAAAAAGTGCATGCACATTATTGGTTATTATAGTTGGCTACAAGTACAAAGAAAAGAGTTCATCATTGGGTAAGAGCTTATGCATTTGAGTTGAATGGTATGCCTACATCAGTGAATTTAAATGTGCTTCCATTGGGATCGTATAGTATGCTTTTGTGTATGGACTAGTTGTATCTTCATAGGACTAAGGTGGATTTTTATGACAAGGCCATTGAATGCTTGGATGACAATGGAGAATAGAGAATCTTGGAGGGTAAGAAGAAAGCTACATCAGTCATAATGGTTACAACTATGCTGGAAAAGCATAGTCACAGAAAAGGGTGTGTGTTATTTGCAGTGGATATTTCTAGTGATAGAGGTAAATATGTTGAGGATGCATAGGTATTAAGCATGTACCTAATTTCACAATAGTTTCAAGATGTGTCTCTTGTAGATATTTCAGATTTTCTGCCTCATAGAGAAGTGGAATTTTCCATTGAGTTGGTACAAGGAGCAACACCAACATCTAAGGCACCATAAAAGATTGGAACAACAGAGTTAGTAGAGTTGAAGCTACAGTTAAATGAAATCATTGAAAGGAGATTCATTAGGCCAAGTGTGTCACCTTGGGTCACACCAGTATTTCTTGTGAAGATGAAGGATGTTACTCTTAGGTTGTGTATTTAGTATAGGCAGCTAATCATGGTAACCATCAAGAAAAAATATTCATTGCCGAGGATTGACAACTTATTTTACCAATTGAAGGGAGTAACAGTCTTCTCGAAGATTGACTTGCAATTCAGATATCCTCAAGTATGCATTAAAGAAGACGACATCTAGAAGGTTTCTTTCTAAGCCATGTAAGAGAATTATGAGTTTTTTGTCATTATTTTTGGTCTAACTAATGCTCCATCTACTTTTATGTACTTGAAGAATAATGTGTTGCATCCTTATCTAGATAATTTTTTTATTGTATCCATTAATGACATATTCATATATTCTAAGAATGAGGAAGAACATGTAAAACACTTAGCAGCAGTGTTGATATTTCTAAGAGAGCATCAGTTTAATTCCAAGCTTAGCAAATGTATTTTATTTCAAACAGGGGTACATTACTTGGGCCATGTTATTTCCAAGGAAGGCATAGAAGTGGATATGAAAACGATAATAGCTATCATGGAATGGGAAACTCCTAGGAATGTGGATGAGGTAAGGTCATTCATGGGGTTAACAGGTTACTATAGGAGGTTACTATAGGAGGTTCATCCAGAATTTCTCATGCATTTCATATCCTATACATCATTGCAAAGCAAAGGTAAGAAGTTTAAATGGGCAAAGGAATGCACAACCAGGTTTAAGCAATTGAAGCAGTTGTGGACAAATGCTCCAGTTCTTAATATTGCAAATATGAATAAAGAGTTTGTGGTATGAACAGATGCTTGAAAAAGAGGACTTGGTGGAGTTGTTATGTATGAATAAAAAGTAGTGCGCTACAAATCAAGGAAATTGAATGAGCATGTGCATAATTATGTTACATGTGATCTTGAGTTTATAGTGATCATCCATGTGTTGAAGATGTGGAAGCATTCTTGGTAGGATATTTGTACTTATGGGTTATCATAGTGGATTGAGATACTTGTTTAATCAACCAAATCTGAATTCCAAGCAAGCTATATGATTGGTCATGATCAGTCAGTTTGATTTCGAGGTCAAGTATATTAAGGGAAAGGAAAATAGGGTTGCAAATTCTCTTAGCAAAAGAGTGCAAGTGAAACATATAAAAACTATGAGTTCTTACGAGACATATCTAGAGGATCATATCTTACAAGTAGGATAGTAGGATGATAGGTACATGGCTCTTAAGCATAAGTTATAGTGGGATACATGTGAATAGGATGTAGACTATCATCTTACAGTAGATGGTTTGATCATATTTAAGGACATGATCTATGTGTCAGACAACAATGAGCTCAGAAACTTATATTGAGGGAATTTCATGCTAAACCATATTCAAGTCACCTAGGATGTTAGAAGAAATTTACAGTAGTGAAGAAGTTCTATTATTGGTCGAATATAAAGAAGGAGGTGATAGAGTTTGTGGCTGGATGTGTAGATTGTCAATACATAAAAGCATAGTGTAAGCATCCAAATGGTTTACTATGGTAGATCCCAGTTCCAAAAGTGGAAATGAGAGGTCATTTCCATGGACTTCATTATAGGTTTTCTGAGGACATCTAGACATTATGATTCCTTCATGGTTGGGGTGGCCAAGTTCACCAAGGTAGCACACTTCATTTCGATGAAATATACTTATTCAACTAGTGATGTAGCACAGGTCTTCAACAATGAGATAGTGAGTATCCATGGTTTTCCGAAGAAGATTGTGTCAGAAAAAGATGCTAATTTCACTTGCATATTACGGAAAGAGTTGTATTTAGGTTTGGGTACATAGTTGGCCTTCAACACATCTTATCATCTGTAGACAGATGGACAAATAAAGAGGGTCAATAGATTACTGGAGGACATGTCAAGAATGTATGTGATGCATCAATAGTGGAAGTGGGAAGAGTACTTCCATTGGTTAATTTTTCTAACAACTATGGGTATTAGGAGTAACTTAGCATAAGTCTGTCTGTGGAACTGTATTGGAAGAGTTGTAATACTCCTATTAGTTGGAGTGATCCAGTGAACAGGGTGTTGATAGGACTGTTTAGAGATTTAAATGATCAAATTGAATCCCTTAATATTAATTGTCAACTCGGGGTTCATAAGCATGAATTGCCTTGCACTCTCTTTGTTCAAGGTCTGGTCAGAGTTTGATGATTTCCCTTTTTACAATTTATGGAATGATAACTATTTGTAACTCAAATCATCTAATTTTTCAAGAGAAAACCCAACAATCAAATGCAATCTAAACCCTTTACAAATTTCAATATTCAAATCTGTACTAAACTATGTATCTCTAGAAAGCAGACTTTCATCCATACCAAACAGTATCAATCAAATCTCTGAATGCTGGTACCAGACTTTCTATGTGAAAACCAATCAATCATTCCTCAACAAGCATCCTATGATAATGGCTATTTTTACTTAAAGAAATCAAACAATCCTATGACAATAACCACTCAGCTTATTAAACTATTGTTGCCATAATCATTCATTCCTAGAGCAACAATAACACTAATCTTATAGAAATCCAATTACTAATTCAATGAGTGATCTATTCTGATAGTACTTCAATCAACCAATCATTCTGTACTTAAGAGCTTCTTTCCAAATCAAGGTTCCCATTTTAAGTACCAATTGGAAGAATTTCTCTATTTTCTTTATAATCATGTAAATCCCTACCACTATGTTGTTGAAAGTCATAAACATGATCTAATCATGAAGTAGACACCCTAACACATGAGCCGAGAAAGGAGTCAAACATTCAAAGAAGACTGTCTTTTTCACAGAAGTGGGGATAATCATTTCAATTCACCACCAATATTGGCAATTAAATGAATAGGAGAAATAAGTGATATCTATAGAATTGGTATTTTGAAACCATTCCTGTAATGTTATATACCAATTTACAGTGCATCAATCCATAATGAAACAAACCAATTAATCATTCGTGCAAGCCAGACATCCTTGTATTTAAGTTACTAGTTCGATAGTTTAATCACATTCGTTAAGTCTCCGAATGATCTAAATAGCACCAGCCTATATTCAAGTTCCTCTCAGATGCTACAGTTAGGATCAATCTAAGTCACTTATTTTCAATAAAACAGCGGTTGATCTAGAGGAAATAAACAAAACCTATCCTATTCAATTGAGGTCATCATTCATCTATATCTGTTGAAAGATTTAAGGACTCAGGAATCAATTGTTGGTGACAACTCTAATCATTGTATCAGTGATCATACAATGCATTCAAGGTGATATCAAAGCGATGGAGTGGCTCTGGTTTTGAAGGAACAAAATCACACTGAAATCTAATTGCAATTCATGAAAACGGTAAAGACTTCTGCAATCACACCTATTAATCAATCAATCAATAATAATCCACACAAACTGACTTGTAAATGGAAAAGGAAATTGAACTAATCTAAGTTCACAGTGTCATTGTTGATACAAATACAAACAATCCCAGATGGGTGGGCCTGGCCAAACTTGGGGCTGATAACTTACAGTAACTAAATGATTTCGTTCATGTCAAAACATGGACTCCATTCCAATCAACACATTCAAAAATGGATTCAGAAAAAGAGAAACATCACAATTATATTAAAACTAGTTGTGCTCATATAGTGAAATGCGTCACGAGTTTGGTGCTAGTTTAACATATTACATCTTGTGCCTTTATAGGCATTTTCTTACAATAAAACATAAAACTAATAATACCATTGAACAGAATTACTCCTTCCAGGTGAGTTGGTTTGAACATCCATCTAGAATTGGTTTATCAACTCGTAACCAACTCCCAATTTTGTATATGTTGCAACCAAAGGAAATCAGGCGAAGATCTTAGGATCATCATATGTTCTTCATATGGTTGCACCATTTCATCTTCCAGAACGTGTTGCACCTTATCCATTTCATTACTTGAGTGCCAATTATGCATATCGCCCTTGAGTACCGAAGTAGAAAGTCTTCATGCATCAACTGCTTCTTCTGGTATCGTTCTGCACATTCTGTCGAGAGTCCACACTCGATTGTAATAATAAGTTAGTTTTAAAAATATGCTACTTCTATTCACTTAAATCCACCAATGAATAGCCAAATGCAACCATGAGAATATTTACCTCATGTGGGGAGTAGAGCTAGGATTAGGATAGTAACTTAGCAGAGAAATAGGTTCAATGGTACCAAAAAGGGGTCAAAATGGGAATTGAACCAATAGTAATAAGAACAAAACAGGGGATCAACATCCTCCCACGCTCAACATAATGCATGCCCTCATGCATCCAACAAAAAGGAGACTGCCAATTGAAGGAGACTATTGTCAAAGACTAGCAGTCTTGATTAAGACTTCAATCCCTCGCCCAATAGGTAGCGAGCACTTCTGAAATTGAGATGCTAGGCCCTTAGTACTCAATCGTTTCACAGGCTTTTTGCAGGCTACCTTCCAAAATAGAAGGCACTTGTTCTTTCATACCAAAACATCATTCTGAACATACAGCTTCATATTGGAATCTATTACCTGTTGATTTATGTCCTTCACAACCCTGATTTTCAAATTTTCCTCAGCATCCGGTGTAGGACTTTTAGTGGGCATTGTTGATTGCTGTGAGATACTCCCCCTTGGCGATTTTCCTCTATGATGCTTAGAAGATGATGGATGTCAGGTGCTCTTTGTAACATCCATGCTTGCTGTTGGTTCCATAGGGGACAAGGCTTCTTTATCCCATGTAATATCCACCAGGATTTTGAATTTAGGCACGTCAGTGACCTCTTCTGCTATGGGCACTTGAGACTGTGGAAGACTAGTCTCGTGGGAGGACGAAACAGATATATGGACAATGCTAGGTCCTTCAACAGTGTTTTGCGGGGAAAAGGCCATACCATAGGTCCAACAACCCTTGAGCCAAAGTTTCAGCTATAGGGATTGGGAAATTTTTGGAAGGAAACTGGGGTTTCCACCATTTAGCATAAGGAGCAGTGCTTCCGGGTTTGAGGATCTGTTGGAGACTCAGGGGTGTCACTATCGGTCATGAGACTGAGATCAGGTCGGGTAGGTTTTGTCTGGTCATAGTTCCTTTTCTGAAGCAACCTTATGGCACTTTCGACCAGCATTTTTCGTGTGCCATCCTTCGAGCTACCTGCGGTTGTAGGAGGAGGTGCAAACACCAGGGTAGGGGAATGGGTATGCTCAGACTCAGTTGGGAGAATTGCTTCTTCATTTTTCAAAGATCAGCCTACTACACACTGTCTGCCTTTAGTTTGTGTTTCTTGCTGAGGAAATGCCTCCATGAGGAAATCTTCCCATGACCATTTCCGTTTCTTCAACTCAAAAACCAATAAAATCTTTATCAAGTTGTGGTTATATAATGCAGTTTCGAGCTTTTTGATATGAGACTGAATTCCCTTTTCCATTTTGCACAAGCTCAATCTTAAGAAATGAGGAATATTGAGATGCCTACCCTCTATAAAACGAACCAGGAGCCTGATATGATAGAGAAAAACAATAGTGAACCTCCCCTCACAGGTCACAAAGCGCTACAGCATCCTCAAGAGTGGGTACCATTACTCTTCAATACAGCTATGAAGCACTCCCTTTGTCCAACTAATGGACCTCTAGGATGGTTTCAAGGACATGGTGCAATTTGGTACCTCTAATTGGACACATTTGAAAAATTTCTCACTGTCAATTAGTAGTCCAATTTCCCTACTTACTGACTCATCGATGATCCTAAAGTTGTGGTTGCCAATTTGGGCATTTTCACCATCAAAGCTTCGAGCGAATGCAAGCGCCACCTGATTGTTATATCATTGTAATCTATGGAGAAAAGGCATCCAACCTTTCACTTCCAAGCTCACCTTACACCCTTCATACTCTGGGTTGTTGGAGAGCTAAAGAAAGGTAGGTTCATGTCTATCCGCTCCCATGGCACCTATGGTTCAACCGTAATTGACTACACTGACTCTGATTGATTCTTTACCTCTATCTTCAAACGTCCTCTATTTAACTACCACTGGACGACCATTATGATGATGGCTCTCATAGCGGGGATTGGCTCCATAATGGTAATCGGATATAAGGGATTGGTTCCATAATGGTAATCATCCCATCTTCTCTGCTTGGAACCATGGGCACTTGAGTGCGAGATGCGATCAGTGGGAAGAGCGTGGGAGCTCCCCTGTTATGAGGCAGCATGTTACCACCATGATGATAGAAGGCATCATGAAATTGATGGTTAAGTGGGGAGCAGTCATCATGACACAATAAGGATGAATCGCAGGAGGGTCATTTGTTTATAAAATCGAGACTTAGACAGGCGAGGCATAAGATATGTGATCATGGTGATTATATGATAGATCCTGAGGCACACTTCAAATGATTAACACTTAACTACTTATCAATAAAATTCAAGCAAAATCAAGTGCATACCTTAACCACTTAAGTGATTTGCATCGAGTGTGAGCTTCATGTGCTTAAACAATGCCTCCTGCGATTGCATGCGTGATGCCCAGATTCTGGAAGATTGACATGCTATGCCTTGGAGGATAGAATATTGATTCTATGAACCTGTTCTTAATTCTAAATGAATTGATAGTTCCAAGTATTCTTCAACTGCATATAAGATGGACCCTGATTTACACAGACAAAATGCTACAAGGTAGTCCTGTGTGTATGTTTTGGCAATAGCTGAGGGATTGTAGGACCCTCTTTTAAGCAAACTCTCAGGCCCTCATGTGAAATATGAGCCACATTCTTGGACAGAGTAAAGCACAGAGGCCTTTATGAAACCAAGGTATTCTGGTCAGCCATAAACATAGTTATGTAAATAGAATTAGGTAGAACCAGATTCTGAGATCCACATAAAAACAACTGAAATGAACAAAGTGTATGGTATAGTTCAACTACCACCCTCTCAAAATCTCGAGCTTCCATATCATAGACCATATTTCTTGTTATCTCTGTAAAGGGGACTGCTTTACCAATCCATGGATTTTAACCAAGCCTAGAATGGTGACTACTTGGGGAATTTCTTTTTTTTTTTGGGAGCTGGAAATGGCTAGAAAGAGAGCTCCAAGGGGTTTCCTTTCTGTAGTTATTCCTTTGGGCCCGGAAAAGAATAATTATCAACCCAGACGATCCCTACGCTACTACTACCTTATTATTTTAACGGGCCTAAAGTAGTTGGTTCTCGAGGCATTCTTATTTAGAGAGTTTGAGTTGCCCAAAGTAGACTCCAGAGATTTCCTTTTCGTAATCATTTCCTTGAGCCTGGAAAAGATCAATTTTTTACTCAAGGAATCCCTGGACTACTGCTGGTGCATTTCAATTACAAGCTTGGATCAACCATTGCTCGGGAGCTTCATATTTAGAGAGTCTGAAGGCTTCCAAAGAAGACTCCATAAGTTCCTTTTCCATATGTAATCCACCAGGCCTGGTTAAAGGGATAAACTTTCTCCTGGTGAATTCCTCATTTATTCTACATGGGTAGTGGGGAGGACCACCTATGGATAACAAAAATGATAGCCCACTGTTATATATATATATATATATATATATATATATATATATATATATATATATAATAGATGAAAAAATAAGTAACTAAACCAGCAAGGGGCTGGTCCTTTGCATGAATCAGCTCCAATCCTGGGTCCTTTTGAATTTCCTGCAAAAACTGATCACATGAGAGTGCCTTATGATAAATTTTAAGCCGATGACCATTTACCACAAAATAAGTCTTATCGTTATCAATAGTATAGATGCAAACTAAGCCATTATCGAAAAATTCAATTACCTCATATGGTCCCAACCATATGGTAGAAAATTTACCTTTGAAGTGCTTAAACTTACTATTGTATAATAAGGCCTAGTCGCCTGGATGGAAGACTTTCTTGGTAATAAATTTATCGTGCCATCGAGCTCTTTGGTTCTCTACTAATGCAGTTCAGTGGTAGGCATCTTGTCGAGTTTCATTTAGCTCGTTCAATTGCATCAATCTTTGCTCTTGAGCCTCGTTTAAATTCATGCCTAATTGAGTAGCTATTCTAAATGTTTTTACCTAAAATTCAATGGGCAGAAGTACTTGTTTGCCATATGCTAGCTCATAGGGAGTATGCCTAGTCACATTCCTCCAAGTAATTCGGTAAGCCCAAGTGCCTCTAGAAACTTTTCTACCCAATCTCTGTGATGCAATTGAATTGTCTTTGTGAGGATGGATTCCAACACCTTGTTCGTGGACTCCGCTTGCCCATTAGCTTGGGGGTGGTAGGGATTCAATTTGTGTTGCTTCCTTGGTATTGTTTTGTAGGTGCCTTCACCAGCTTTGATGTAAATTGGGTTCCTTGGTTAGTTAAAATTTCCTGTGGGACCCCAAATCTTGTAAAAATGCCCTCGAACAAAAACTCCACTACCTCCTTTTCTATGGGGGTGTACAATGCTTTAGCCTCCACCCACTTGGTGATGTAATCAGTGCATACCAAAATATATTTTTTCTTATTTGACATTGGGGAGATGGGCCCGACGAAGTCCAATGCCCACTTCTCAAAGGGTTCAATAGCGATTTGCGGGTGAAGGGGCATTTCATTGGAGGCCACTGGTCTTCCCATTCTTTGGCAAGCATCACAACTTAAAACAAACTTCTTGGCATCCTTGAAGAACGTAGGCCAATAGTATCCTGTGTGGAGAACTTTATATGTCTTCCTCTTATCGAAAAAATAGTTGCCACAAGGCTCATTATGACTGGCACTTAGTATGTCATGCATTTCGTCTTCCCACACACATCACCTCATAATCAAGTCTGGCCCTATATAGAATAGATCTCCCTCAATCCATGACTAATTAGCACTGCATTGCACTATGTTATGCCTTTCCCGAGTTGACATGTTCTGAGGTAGTTTTCCTGATACCAAATAATTCGCAACATCAATGAACCAAGGAGTAATGGTAGAAATGGAAAATAGAGCTTCATCTTGGAATTCATCGGGCACTGGCATTGGCATGCTTCCCTGCGTAAGATTTAAATGAGATAAAAAGTCAACTGCCAAATTATCCCTTCTAGGCCTATCAATTATAGTTATGTTAAATTCTTGTAAAAGCAACAACCATCTAGTTATCCTACCATTAGTAATCAGTGTATTCATCAAAAATCTAACATTAGAATAATCTATATGGACAAATGTCTCATAACCAGTAATATAATGTCTAAACTTTCCTATAGCATGTACAACTGCTAATAGTTCCTTTTTAGTGACCGTATAATTTAATTCAGCAGGAGAGAGACTTTTCTAACAAAGTAAATGGCATAGGGAAAGTCATCCTCCCTTTGTGCCAAATCTTCTCCTAGTGTGGTATCTGAAGCGTCTGTACAAATGTGAAAGGGTAAGGACAAGTTTGTTCCTCTTAGCACCAAAGCTGTAGACAATTTTTCCTTTAGCACCTGAAAATCCTGTTGACAGTCAACATTCCATACAAAGGCAACATCTTTAGATAACAATTTAAATAATGGTGCTGCTATTCTAGTGAAATTTTCAATGAATCGTCGATAATATCCTGTGTGCCCTAGAAAACTTCTTACCTCCTTTTGCGAGCTCAGAATAGGGATACATGAAATTATCTTGATTTTGATCGGATCGACTTGAATTCCATCAAATGATACATGGTGGCCTAGAACAATTCCCTTAGTTTGCATCATCCTACATTTATCACTACTAACGGCAAGATCGGGTTCTTGACAACAGATCAATACCTTTTCTAGATTCTCCAAGGCTTGCGGGAAATCATCCCCATAGACTGTGAAGTCGTCCATATAGACTTCCACACAGTCATGGATTAGGTCAGAAAAGATAGCAAGCACATCTCTCTGGAAGGTGGCAGGGGTGTTACAACGACCGAAGGGAAGGACTTTATATGCATAAGTACTCCATGGGCATGTAAAGGTAGTATTTTCCTGGTCTTCTTCTGCTATTTGTATTTGATTGTATCCATTATAACCATCTAGAAAGAAAAAAATATTTCTTACTTGAAAATGTGTTGAGAACTTGATCTATAAAAGGCACTGGAAAATAATCGCGTAGTGTGGCCTTGTTTAATTCTCTGTAGTCAACAAAAATTTTCCATTTGCCATTCTTCTTTGGGACTATGACCAGAGGTGACACCCACTTGCTATCAGAAATGGGGTAAATGAAATCTACAGCCAAAAGTTTCTGAAGCTCATCTTTAACAATATCCTTTAATGTCGGGTTCATCTGCCTCTGTAGTTTCCAAATAGGTCTCATTTCTTCATTTGTGTAAATATGATGGATGCAAGTGTCCAGATGTATACCTCTCATATCCAAGTAATCCCATGCGAATGCTCTAGTTTGTTTTCAAACCATACTCATCAACTACTTCTTTTGTTCTGCATTCAATTCTATGCCAATATGTAGAATTTTCCCTTCAAATATTTCCACGGGTTCTATGGTGAGCTCCTGGCTTCCTTCCATGGCTGCAAATGAGGCGAAGATGGCTGGATGGCAAGTTTCCTGAAACTCATCACTAAACACATGTTGATAACCTTTAAATGAGATGGGATAATTGATGTAAGAACTATCAGCTAGAAACTGCTGCAAAACATGCTCATCGGAGTGTTCTTGGAGACCTCTAGACTGTTCTAATGTTAATAATGGAAACATGCAGTCTTCGTCTCCATAAGGATTTTCGAGCCATACTGGTCTTTCGGCAGCTGTTTCAGTAGGTAGAAAGATGGACAACATTTGATTGTGAGATCCATTCTAAATGGTCATTTCCCCATTTCTGCATTCAATGACGACATCCGCAGTTGCCAGCCATGGCCTTCCCAGGACCACAGGGTGTCCAGGTCTAGAGGTTTTTGGAGAAATTACTACAAAGTCTATAGGATATTTCCAGGAGGAAATAGTGACTGCTATATCTTCCAAGGATCCTATTGATTTGACAAAGGATTTATCTACAATCTTTAAAAGGATAGGGGTGGTTTTAAATCTAGGCAACTGTAGTGATGTCATTGTTTTGTAAGTAATTGCATTTATTGCAGCTCCTAAATCTACAAGAGTACTTGGAAAAAGAACTCCATTTATTTCGATAGTGACGATGGGGTTTCCAGGGTCATTTTATTTGGCAGGCATGTCTAAAATCGTCATGGACATTTGACCCATAATTTTGACATTCTGGTTTTTATACCCTTTTCTCCCCGGTTTCTTCATGCAGAGATCCTTGACAATTTTAGTGTATATATGGATGTCTCAGATTGCTTGTAAAAGTTGTATTTTAATACAGACATTCCTAGGCTCATTTTCTAGGTCATATTCAAGCGGGACCTCTTCTTTCCTTACTATTAGTCTCCCCAGCTATGGTGGTTCAGTCAACTCTTTTTCCGTTGTTTGCTAGTTTTCATTTTGTGAAATGTTTTTCGGAAGACAAGGAGAGAACCTCTTCTTGAATAACCATAGTCGATTTCCCTTTATTCACTATTTTTCCTGATGCAACTGGATTTCGTTCATAGGAATGGTCGTGATCATGTATGTAGGAAAGGGCTAGATATCTATGTTTTGCACAGGTTGAGGTGTCCTATTGTGATTTGGGTTAGGTACAGGTTGTGCAGGCAGCAGTGTAGGTCATGGAGGGTTTATATTAGCTAGTGCCTACAGGGGTGATATGTTAGTAGGCACAGGTAGCAATTGATTCATAAGAGGTGTTGTGTTTGTAGGCGCTAGTAATAATTGATGCAGAGGAGGTGGCAGTTAGGGCTATATGCCTGCTGATAAGTTTGCATGGATGGATTATATGAAGTGCTTGGCATATTTGGATAAGGCATGTAGAATTGGGGTTGATAGTTGGTAACATAAGGACTCATTCTCCAATTCCGGTTGCAAGTAGAACCTTGTGGTTGTTGAGACACCCAAGGGGGTCAGGATGCAGGAAACGTCATGGGTTGGGTTGGGCTATATCGTTGAAAATTCAAGTCTGGGAACAAACTCTAACTCTGACCTTTCCAGGTGGGTCTTTTGGCCATTTGAGCTTGGTCAAGGGTTTCAGGATTACCTTTATAAATGGCTTGTAGACCAAGAAGTGATGGACACTTCTCAGTTGGGTGCTCTAGAGTGCAGATCCCACAAACTTCTATGGAATTTAGAGGACATTCCCTCTCTGCATGTTTACCCCTACACTTGGGATAATAGATCGCCATAGCTACCTTTTCCGCCTCATCCTTTTGATTGACTTTCATGGTGTCAAGTTGGTCGTTGATTGTATTTAAGATGTCAGTTTTGAAATTCTCTAATAGGTTCCCTAGCTCAACTCTAGTGATAGCATTAGCTACAGTCTTCTTTTGCACATAGTCTCGAGAATTGTCTCGAAGTTCACAAAGCTTTTTACCTACTTTAGCTTGGCTTCTAGAGTAGGTGCGACAAAGATCAATGATTTTAGCAAAGGATTTCTTGTAAATGTCCCTACCACTAAGAAAGTTCAATGTTTCTATGCAATCGTCTCTTAGCCCTTTTAGGAACACAGTTCTAATGATTTTTTGGTCTAGGGTCCTTCCACGGGATTTATGAAAGTTATACAGGAATCTCTCAAGATACTCCTCTAGGTTTTTTTCTTTAGTTTTCTGCATCCTAAGGATATCACTAACATCCCTACTCTTGCATAAATCTTGATATTTTGTAAGAAAAGTTGACCTCATTTCATCCCATGTGTATATGGTATGCTTCCCTAGACTCATGAACCACCTAAGGGCTATGTCTCTTAATGTGGTGGAAAAAAATTTGAGTTTATGTGCATCCTCATAGTAATTATAACTATGACATAAAATATCGAATTCAAAGAGAAATGCATCGGGGTATTCAGATGATTTACCATAGAATAGTGGTAGAGATGCCATCAGAATGTTCTTCATGTTGAAGTCGTGAGTCACATCCAGGATAGGAAATCTGAAAGTGACTTTTTCTTCTTCTTGGTTTCCTCCAAATAGGTTAACATTCCATCTAGGGCCTTCCCCTTCTCCGTGGTGTTCATCATGGTTTCTATCCTCACCATCTGCATGTTGCATATTTGCAACAGGTACCTGTTGGGGCTTGCTAATTATGGTGTGGATCGGGGGTATTGGAACATGATAGATGTTGGTGGACTGCTCGTCCAAGGGGTCTGACAATTCCACTTGTTCTTCTATAGGGTTGTCAAAGACAAACTGTTGTATGATCCTTCCTCCTTGATCAAAGAATTCCTAATCTAAAATCATGTTGGCATCAACACTTACTCCCTCTTGTCTTAAACCTGCATATCAATTAGCGATGGTTAAAACAGGTATATTCATTAATACAAAAGTTGTAGGAAATTTAGAGTTTGAAATAAATCTACCTTTACTGTCCCTAGGTCTACTTGTACTTCTACGCATAAAGATAAAGGAAAATAGAAATCAACAACGAACAGTGATTGGCCACAATTTGGAGCAACCCCAACAAAAGTGGATGCATAGCTCTTCACTCATGTCTTACCATACTTTCTCCACCCTCTGACAGTCCTGAAAGATCTTGAAACTCTGATAATAATGTTACCTAAATAAGAAATGACAACTTCCTCGGCAACGGTGCCAAAATGTTGAGAGATTTAAATGATCAGATTGAATCCCTTAATATTAATTGTCAACCCAAGGTTCGTAAGCACGAATTGCCTTGCGCTCTCTTTGTTTAGAATTCGGTTAGAGTTTGATGATTTCCCTTTTTACAATTTATGGAATGATAACTCTTAATAACTCAAATCATCTAATTTGTCAAGAGCAAACCCAACAATCAAATTCAATCTAAAACCTTTACAAATTTCAATATTCAAATTTGTACTAAACTATGTAGCTCTAGAAAGCATACTTTCATCCATACCAAACAATATCAAACAAATCTCTGAATGCTCATACCAAACTTTCTATGTGAAAACTAAACAATCATTCCTCAATAAGCATCCTATGATAATGGCTATTTTTACTTAAAGAAATCAAACAATCCTATGGAAATAATCACTCAGCTTATTAAAATATTGATACTATAATCATTCATTCCCAGAGAAATAATAACATTAATCTTATATCAATCCAATTACTAATTCAATGAGTGATCTATTTTGATAGTACTTCAATCCACCAATCATTCTGTACTTAAGAGCTTATTTCCAAATCAAGGTTCAGGTTTTAAGTACCAATTGGAAGAATTGCTCTGTTTTGTTGTTTTTTCCTCAATGGATCGCTTACAAGATTTAATAAATGAAAGCAACTCTGATACTTATCTTACTTAATGCCCAACTAGCAATCCTAGAGACTATACCTAATTCTATGCTATAATCATGCAAATCCCTACCACTATGTTGTTGAAAGTCATAACCATGATCTAATCATGAAGTAGACACCCTAACACATGAACCAAGAAAGGAGTCAATCATTCAAAGATGACTGTCTTTTGCATAGAAGTGAGGATAATCATTTCAATTCACCACCGATATTGGAAATTAAATGAACAGGAGAAATAAGTGATAACTATAGAATTGGTCTTTTGAAACCCTTCCTGTAATGTTATATACCAATTTACCGCATATCAATCCACAATGAAACAAACCAATTAATCGTTTGTGCAAACCAGACATCCTTGTATTTAAGTTACCAGTCTGATAGTTTAATCACATTAATTAATTCTTCGAATGATCTAGAAAACACCAGCCTATATTCAAGTGCCTCTCAAATGCTACAGTTAGGATTAATCTAACTCAATTCTTTTTAATAAAACAAAGGTTGATCTAGAGGAAATAAACAAATCATGTCCTATTCAATTGAGGTCATCATTCATCTATATTTGTTGAAATATTAAGGACTCCAGCATCCACTGTTGGTGACAACTCCAATCAATGTATCAATGACCATACAATGTGTTCAAGGTGAGGGAAAATCAAAGCAATGGAGTGGCTCTGGTTTGGAAGGCACAAAATCACACTGAAATCTAATTGCAATTCATGAAAACGGTAAAGACCTCTGCAATCACACCTATTAATCAATCAATCAATACTAATCCATGCAAACCGACTTGTAAATGGAAAATTAAATTGAATGAATCTAAGTTCGCAGTGTCACTACTGATACAAATACAAACAATCCTAGATGGGTGGGCCCAACCACACCTGGGGCTGATAACTTACAGTAACTAAATAATTTGGTTCACAGTCAAAACATGGACTCCATTCCAATCAACGCATTCAAAAATGGCTTCAGAACAAGAGCAGCATCACAATTATATTAAAACTAGTTGCGATCATACAGTAAAATGCTTCACGAGTTTGGTGCTAGTTTAACATATTACATCCCGTGCCTTTATAGGCATTCGCTTACAATAAAACATAAAACTAAAAATAACCATTGAACAACATTACTCCTTCCAGGTGATTTGGTTTGAACAACCATCTTGGATTGGTTTATCAACTTGTAACCAACTCCCAATTTTGTATATGTTGCAACCAAAGGAAATCGGGCGAAGATCTCAGGATCATGATGCATTCTTCTTATGGTTGCGCCATTTCATCTTCCAAAACATGCTTCACCTTATCCATTTCGTTACTTGAGTGCCAATTCTGCATATAGCCCTTGAGTACCGAAGTAGAAAGTCTTCATGCATCAACTGCTTCTTCTGGTATCGTCCTGCACATTCTATTGAGAGTCTACACTTGATTGTAATAATAAGTTAGTTTTAAAAATATGCTACTTCTATTCACTTAAATCCACCGACGAATAGCTAAATGAAACCATGAGAAGGTTTACCACAAGTGGGGAGTAGACCTAGGATTAGGACAGAAACTTAGCAGAGAAATAGGTTCCATGGTACCAAAAAGGGGTCAAAATGGGAATTGAACTGATAGTAATAAGAATAAAATAGGGGATCAACAAGGACCAAACATGTCGGAAAATATGGAACATGAAATTAAAGTTAACAAGAAGAATATAAAGGTAGAACATGTCATGAAGAAAAGTTAATCATATCAACACAATTTGTTTAAGGAGTTTCACGTTGGGGAATGTGTACTTTTGCATCAAGCCCGAGAAGAGATCCTTAATGGTCGAGTCATGTGCAAAGTTACCACCTCAATATTGTGGGCCTTTAGAGATCCTTGAGAGGATTGGACCAGTGGTCTACAGACTTGCACTACCTCCGACAATGAAAGTCCATGATGTTTTCCATGTTTAATTGCTTAAAAGAAATGTAAAGGATGTTGGTGATGTTATTGATTGGTCTATACTGCAGGTAGAGCCAAAAGGAGAATTACAGTTGAAAGCATAGTGTATTTTCAAAGAAATATGCTTATGTTCTAGAACTGAGCAATTGAACAAGTTAAAGTTTAGTGGAAGCACTTTCGGCCTCAAGAAGATACATGGGAGATGGATAATCACATGTGGGCTATGTATCCTTCTCTATTCACTAGTTGAGAGAATTTAGTTTGGTATATGTTTTTCCATGGTTTTTTGGTATATGTATATATGTATATGTATGTATATATCACCATGAATTGTGTTATAAAGCTACAATAAGTAGTATGGTTGTCATGTTGATTTTCTTTTCAACAAGTTGATTATTGTAAATACTCCATTGAGCTATGTTATAAATCCCCGTGGGCTGTATGTTTTGGTTTTCAACCCACTTACTGGTTGTAGGGTTCATTGAACACCAAGGATGGTGTTCCCATGAGGGGGATGAGTCTGTAATATCTCTAAGTTAAAATCCATGTAATAAAGTTATTAAAGCCAAAATGAGACCAAGGTCATGGGAAACTTATTCCAAGTTGAATGTTGGGAAAAACATTCTAGTGTGGGTGTTTATTTGATTTAATATGGCTAAGGGGAAATTGGTAAAGGCAATGTCAAAAGATTTGGAAATGAAATTGTCATTAATTAGCATTTTATTTATGAAAATAAAGGATATTAGGAGAAAAGGAAGGTGTTTGCATTATAATGCATGTTTTGTCCTTGATGACAACTCACTTGTAGTAGAATAAATATATGGTATCTAGATGAATCTATAGCTCAGATCAAAGGTGACAGAATGATGAAACTGAATAATGGGTCAAATTTTTACGGATTGGAATCAAAGCTTGATACAAGAAATTGTTCGCATTATGAATTAGGTGTTGTCCTCGATGGAAACCCACCTGATGAGTTGTCCTTTATGGAAACCTACTGATGAGTTGTCCTTGATGACAACCTATTTCATGAATGGGCTACTTGATAAAGGTATAAACAGGATGTAACATAATGCATGATAGTTATGTTTACAGATGTGAAAAAATGTAGGGCAAGTCAGAGGAAGCAGTTCAGAAATGATAAAGTGATGGAAACTCACATTGAAAAGGACAATTTAGAGGTAACAGAGTAATGACATAGAAGAACAGGATGTTGGGACAAAGGCTTATAGATCAAAATCAAGAAATTGAGGAAAGAGAATGTTTTAATTTGTATACATTATTTCACCTAGTCCAAGTAGCATATACACGCGGGTGCACATAATAAAAGTAGCGTATACGTATGCATGCAGTTTCATAGAAGGCAAAGCATGTATGGGATGGAAAATTAAGGTTAAAGAATTCCAAGGGTTCATACCATGGTATTAGCCCACAATATTTAGTGGAATAATGGTTGCTTGATCCTGTCTAAGAATACCATAGGTTCTAAGTGTTGTTTTGGTGCATGGTATTGACAAAAGCCTAAAACTATATAAGGAGGTGAAGATCAAAGTGTGAGAGTGTGGAAGTAATGAAAATATTATGGAGAGTTAGATTAAAATCAAATATGCATGTTATGGTTGTTTGATGCTTTGCTTGATGTGAACTTAGTATGCACCTGAGTGTTTGATGATGGATGAGATCTAATAGATCTAAAATATTTATGCATTAATGATGGATCAGGATCATGAGACCTGAAATGACTTATCATTATATGATCTAATAATAAGCTATATCTGAATGCTAATGCATGTTTTATCCTTTAAATGCTACAATTTGGGTATATATGAAGTCTTGAAAAGATGCGAAGTTATAAGTCATTATTTGCATATCTATACGCAAGTTCCCATCTGTGAAGACGCGTATACACACAGATTCGGCACTTCCAAGTAGCATATGTAGAGGAAAGTCTTATTTTTTAGAAATGACTAACCTATCTAATCAGTTCTATTGTTTTACTATTGCTTTTCAATGATTTCTTCACTAGATCTGAAGTGAAACTGATTGTATAGGGAGATTAAGTCTGGCTGGCTGATTGATTAAGAAGGGTGATATTTGTTGCTATCTATTTAGAACTCTATAGTATGATAGTAGATCTTCATAATGTCTTTTATTAGCACAGTTGTTGGTTCAAAGTTTTATGATTCGGTATCTTTAGAGGTATACACAGGTTGAGTTACAGAAAGTAGTGCATACACGTAGGTTGTCCTCATTGAAGTAGTGTATACATTTTGACATATGAGTTTTGAGGTTGTACTTGGTTCTGGTTGTTGATGCATTATTTTGATTTCAGTTTTGTGTACTGGTTACAATGATCTGGCCATTACAATGATCTGATTATTCTGGTTGATTGGTTGAATTTTGATTAAGTATCGAATGATTGGGTTTTGAGTGAATGGTTGATTTAGTTGTACTAGAAATTTATGATTGGGTGATTCGGTTATGTCAGAGGTTTTAGTGCTTGTTTGATTCAGTTCTGTCATAATTTTCAATGATTGGTTGACTGAGAAAGTGATGATTGTGTTTTAGTTATGTCAGAGATTGATGATTCGGTTTCAGTGATTGATTAATTCATATGTATCAATGATGGATGAATGTGTTACTGTGATGAGTTATAGTTTGATTTTTTATATTGAGCTTAAGTGTTGATAATGGGTCCAGTATGAAAATTTGATGAAATGTGGCCTATATATTGTGTTGATGTGTACCAAGAGTATCCAGTCAGAAAATTTATGAAACGTGGTCCCTAAAGAAAGAGTGAAGGTTCTATCCTTTTATAGGTCATCACATCTGTACAGGTAAACATATCATCCAATACAAGATCTAAGGGGGTATAGTTCCCTTCCAGTAGCAATTGGAGAATGAGTGAATATTGTAGCCTTCTGTAGGTCAAAGCCTACGTACTGGTAAACATATCAGCCAATACAAGAGCTAGGGGGTTGTAGGTCCCTTCCAGTAGAAGCTCCAGAATAAGTGAAGGTTGTAGCTTTCTGCAGGTGGGTCCCTGCGTACTGGTACTCGTCTACACCAATACAAGATTGTAAATAACTTTTTCTTTATATTAAAAAGAATATAGAGACAACAACAGGAGATGGTTTTCTCCCGCATTAGGTTTCCACCTTGAATCTTGGTTTTCATGTTTGTTGGTTTATTTATTACAACACATGGTTATTATTTATCTAATGTTTAATAAAGAACTAATGCACTGGATGAAGACAAACATATGATGGATTAACTAAATCATAAGTTCACTGGATATAAGCTAATTGTATTAAGAACAGTCGTGTACACATGCAGGTTCCTTCCAGTAAGGTCGTGTATAGACATATAAATGTGAGATGTAAAAATTTATTGATTTGAAAATACTAATTCACCCTCCCTCTATATATTTTTCCCAACAATTGGTATCAGAGCGGGTCCTTTGGCAAAGCTTGATCGCATGAAGGAGATTCATTGTATGGGAAAGAAGCAAAAGAAGAAAGAACATCAAAAGAAGAAGACATCTCAAAGGAACAGTGACAACAGGATAGACAATTGGCTATTAGGTGGAAGAAATTATTCAGATTCAAAATCACCTCAAATTGAATATGAACAAGCAAAAGAATTATCAGGTTTTAATTTTTGGTCCTCTAGTGATACATTTCTCTGTTCATGCAATATTGAAGATAATGAATGTGACAGTGAAACAAGTGAATTTGCTCTTATGGGTGAAAGTGAAAGAAATCTAATAAAGACATAAGTTAAAAGGTTCACAGATAAAATTAGAGATCAACAAGATCTATTTGAAAAAATGGAGTGTACCTACAAAGAAGAGGTTAACATATTGAAAACTCAGTTGGAGGAAGGAAACAAAATAAGGAAGAAGTACAAGGAAAAGTAAGATCAATGTCAAAGTCTATAGGATGAAGTAACATCATTGAGAAATGAAGTGAATGAAAAGGATACAATAGCCAAGGAACTAAAAGAAAGAACCAGTTACTATGAAGGTATTGAAGTTTCGTCATCTCTCTAAAAGAATATCTTGAAAATTCAAATAAGAAGAATGAATAACTACTTCAATAATTTGAAGAACAAGAAAATGAGGTTCTCAAATTAAAATAAAAAGTGGAAGAAGGAAGAAAAGTTGAAGAAATCATGAAGAAGAAGTATCAAGAAAAGTAAAAGTAATATCAGTTTGAGTTAAATATCCTAAAAGGTAAATTAGAACAAAAGGATAAACTTTTACGATTTCAAGATAGTACTAATATTTTGGATAATATTCTTAGTAGTCAAAGGTCTCCTGCCATCAATTTTGGTCTTGATTTTCATGAAACTATTAAAGGTGAATCTAGCTCACAAACTGAGGTAAGGAATTCTAATGCAAAATATGAAATTCTCAACAAGGAGATAAGAGGTCAACCCCATCAAAAACCAAGGAAATAATGTCTTCAACTAAAATAATTTACTCCTAACTATGGAAGTGCTAATTGATTATTTCCTGCAATGAATAATATTGAATGTTCTATCTGTCATAATTTTGGACATGTTACAGCTAGGTGCAGAAGTAGAATGTTTCAAGCTAATAACTGTCTCATAGAAAGGTCATCAACTTCTAGGTACTTTAAGGGATATTTTTTTCTTGCAATATGTTTGGTCACAAATCTAGCAAATTCTATATAAGGAATATGAAACATATAAGATGTTATGCTTGTAGCAAGTTTGGGGATATACCAAAAGAATGCAGGGACAATTCTATGGATCGCTGTAGAAATATGGTAAGCAATCAAATAAGCACATTTATATCAGAAAATATGAAAAATATGAATCCACCAAGAATCAACAAAAGGAAGATAAGATAAGGTGTGGTCTTGTTCTCTTCTCATTCAAGGACGAATATGACTTTTCTCATCACATGAATGGAGACAAGAATAAAATGGATTCTCTAATGGAGAACCATCATGACAATGATATTCTTGGAACTGACGTTTCAACAAAAGTTCTAGGACCACGTACAGTCAAAGCAGACTCAGGGGGAACTGAAAGTATGAAATTTTAGTGCTCCAATTTTCATATGTAGATCTTGTGAAGTATAGTTGTGTATATTATATGTGATTTAGAAATTGCACAATCGCGTATATGTTGGTTTGATGAAGAAGAAGTTGACAAACTCAGAAAAGGGGTCTGATTGGTTCCATCAATTATCTATTGTCTTTATTATTTTGATGGTTGATTATTACACTCTACAAATGTTATTTAGAAGTAATTTTTATCTCATAAGTTGTTGATGGTTTGATGTATAACTAGTTGATGATGATGCCTTGATGATTCTTGTTGATATATGCAATAATTAGATCTAACAGTGAACAGTTGGCACACATTCACGAGGAGAATATGATATGCTTCTAATAATGCATTGTTGGAATTATGTTTAGAAGTCTTTGGTACAAAATTATTCTTATCAATGGTGAGGATTCTTATGTTGTTGAAGTGTCTAAAGGATGCATCATGCTATGATGTGGTCACGAATTTCCTATGAGGAAATCACAGATGATACTTTGCTTGAGCCACTTATTTTTTTTTATGCTTCTCATCATATTTGTGGATGACTCTTTTGATAATGCATATAGTTATGTTGCTTACATGGTGATCTTCATAAGTTCAAGGAGAAGAAGAAATCTTGAGTACACATCTTCATAATTTGATGATGTTATGTGTCATTCATTTATGCTATGTTGATGCCATCATGCCTTCAGAGATGCATAAAATTCATATGGTACGGTTATAGATGAGGATTTATATACTTCTTGTCTCTCACATGGTTGAGGATTTTTGCACTTGATGGTATCAAGAAAGTTTGAAAAAGTGACTGTGAGCTCATGGCTTTCCATTCACATTAATGAGAAGCTAGATACATATTTCTATCTTTATCCTTGATACATGGATGATTACTTAAGTTGCATATTGGTTAATGTTGTTGGTTGGCCAAAAGAATGGTGTTATTGTAGGTTTCATAAAAACATAACTATTTGAAGACATGGCTATTTGGAGACATGGCTTAATTAGTCAAATAATGATGATGGCTTCTTACTTTATGATGATATGTTTGATACTCCCATATTTTGATTATCATGGTTGATGCCTATCAGATGTGGGATGTTAGAAAACTCCCTAGTGATGATACATGGTTGATATATGGAGGGTTCTTGTGGAAAGATCATGCAGTTTTTTCTACGATGATGAAGTTATGGTCATAGGTGATGACTATCGTGGTTTCACATATATATGATATGATGTGAATGGTTTTTTATTATTGCTTGGAGATATGACATATGCATAGTTAATTCATGGAAAGCTATGTTAAGGCTTTTTCTACTAAGGAAAAAAAGAAAGTTGATGTTGAGAAGATCAAGAGGATGAGTTTATATCTATATGAAACATACTTAGTCATAGGTTGATGATATTAAAGCTACATTGACTTATCTTGCGAATTGATGATAGACAAATACAGGTTGCTACTCTTGATGTTGCTGACATATGTTTATGGTGAAGATTATATATGGTGTATGATAGTTGTTGATCTTGTTTAGGTCTTTGGTATTTGTTATAAATGTCATTTATATCATTTGATGTAAAGGTCATGAAAAGAGTTATGATGTAATAATTCTCATATTCAATCATGTATGGACATTTGAGATCATGTCAAATATGTAATCCTACTTGGTTGGGTGTATGAGTCAAATATCTATCCTCACTTGGTTGGGAGATTGATGTATGTATGAGTCATTGGTGATAAGAAAGTCATATTCACATAGTTGAGTTATAGATTCATGTTATTCTTTTAAAAAATATTTATGTAGACTCTGCATGTGCTCAAGGGGAGCATGGACAATATAGTGCATCTCAGGGAAAATTTGAAGAAACCCCCCAAATTTATATGTATAATAAATGGGTGAATCATCATGGTATATAGAAAAATTTATAGGCTATTTTTTCATTGATGTAATATACATATATATTTATTTGGTGAATCTTTCACTGATTTATAAAATTTTGTTAAATTTTTGGCGAATTTTTCACTAGATTATATGGTATTGAAAATTCTTGGCTAATATTTAAAAAAATAGAAAACATTGGAAAATATTGGTGATTCCTTGATAATGTATAAAATTATATATAATAATAAGAAAAATGTTTAGTAAAATTATAATATACTAGTTTTCCATGTTTTGAAAAAGGAAAAATCACAAATAATGTTAATCTAGGTTCTTATTATACCCTATTACAAATCTTTCTCGTGCTTTTACCATGTTTTACCACAAAGGTCTTATCACATCCCAAATGTAAACTAGTTGGAAATTAACGCCCAAAGGTGTGTGATTTTGAGCTAAAGATATTATTTTTCTCAAACTTGGTCTTGATGCATCTAGATAACTCAATCATATTTAATGTAATTAATATTTTGTAAGGATCACATGAAAATAGGTCTATGAATAGCTATATCAAATTCATGAATATTCACATAAAATTCTTTTGTTTTCTCATATATCACTTTTCTAAAAGGTAGATGCTTCTCCAATTCATTGAGTTCAAATAAACCCACAACTTTAAAATATGGTGCTTCCTCATCATATGCAGGTTTTTCACCTAATTTTTGGATCATAACTATTGTAGTAGTTGTTCCACTTTATTCTATAGTTGACAACTCTAATAATGTTGAATTGGTAAACAATTATTTGAAATCACACAAAATGAGAAATGAAAATGAATTGAAGATAATTATGTATTGAAACTAATTTCCTACAAGATGAAAAGATAAAGAAGGTAATAACACAATCTCATTAAAAGACTATAGTTGGTGAGTTAAAAAAAAATATAAACAATAGTCTCTACATGTTCATTACTTGGAAAAGTATGTCACAAAACAATCAACATCAAGGGATTTTTCACTTCAAGAATAGTAGTGCACTAAACAGTCTATCGTTCTCATCTAATAAGATGTGATGTTTTTTTGTATTGGTATAAAATTATAATTGCATTATATGAATGTTAGTCTCGTGCTAATAGAACTCCTATGATGAACATGTAGGATCCTAGTGTATAGAGAATTTTTCTCTTCAATTAACTAAGCATATCTCATTTTCCTTTATTAACAAACAATAAGTATATTCAAAGAAAATATTAACTAAACATAGTAGATCCTAAAAGGAGAATATTCTTTTGTGACACCACAAAGTGAAAGGAAACATTTTTTTCCTTTAAATAATCAAATATATAAAGAAAATAATTTATATTTTATGGCTCAAATTTCTTGTAGTGTCTACATTATTATTTATATGATTTAAATATCTTTTCCATTCGTTGGAACCCATTTTCTTCTTTCATGGTTAAATCCTTTCCATTACCTTTATATTCTCTTGTCATTATTAAACTCACTTCATATCTTATTTGTTTCCTTTTCCTTGATGATGGGTGGAGTGTCCACTAGAATATTGGACATTTCAAATATTAACACACAACTTATTCCAAAAAAACATCAAAAATTGTTAAAATGTTTATGATGAAGTGGCCTATGATAGAAAACCTTGTGAAAAGGATAAAGACTAGGATCATTGTCAATAGGTTGATTAAGGGATCATGTGAGTTCCCATGAGGCATCAACTGATCAAGTAACACAGGGAATGCTGAAGGAAACTATCCAAGTATGAAAATTAATCATGCTAACATATATGACTTGAAATTATTGGATTAAGGATCACTTTAGGTGTACTTTAAATATTCATTTATTTGTTTATGAGGAATGCATATATGATAATGATATGTAGGTGGAATATAATGAAGGAAGAATCTTTTTGTATGGCAAGATTGTTATAATCCTTTTGATTCAATCATGAATTACTATCTCATGATTGAGTCACATAACAATGAGTGAATGGGTAACATAATCATGTTATGAATTTGTATAACACGTGAGAGTGAATGCCAAAAGAGCTAATGTGTGAGACCATATTGTTGATGGATATGGAAGGATATAATATTGAACATGTGTCCAATTTTCTCCCTACTTATATTGGTGTTGTAGAATTTAACCTTCTTGCAAATAGTGAGGAGAACCTATAGAGGAGAGGGTTCCTAAGGTAATATAGAGTAGAGAAGCGAATTTCCTTGTAGTATCCCTAAGGTAGAGATGGAAGGTGACTAGGTGATGTGTTCAGATGTTTTCTAGACCTTCGAACTGATGGTGGTGGAATACATGGTATAGAAATGTAGTATTCTGATATCAAACAACAAAGATAGATTTAGTAGATGTTATCATGTGTATTGAAACATTGGTTTATTGGAATAAATATTTAGTTTCATCTTGTAATAGTAGGTATGTTCAGTAACCCATGTACATTGAATCATAGTTCCATTTCATTGAGTATGATTAAGAACTAAAAATGATTGAATTATTAGTTTGTTAATATTATTCTGAGAACACCTCATGGATGGTAGTAAATATGAAAGAAAGGATTATATGCATAGGTACTCACTTTTATTTGGTTTATTGAAAAGTTTAGGTTGTAGGTAGAATGGTCTAAAATATGAAAATGAGTGTAATTTGTAAGAAATATTAGGTTCTACAATACATAAGAGCCAAACACTATGAGAAGGAATCTCATACTTATGAAATATGCTATTTTTTGTGAATTAGATTTTGAATTTATAAGTTGTATTATTATGAATATATATATGGTAACTGTATGTGTATGATACATGGTATATGATGGCTACTGAAGATGGAAACCCTCAAAGAAAGGCCATTGTTAGCACAAAGGAACCCTGTGATTGCCACACATTATATACTACTAGTGGATGTCTAGTAGTGAGTTAGTGCTCTCCTTACATGAGAAATCCATGACAAGATGGATCATGTCAGGGATTTATTAGTAGAGAAGGGAACATATAAGCCCAAAGGGTGAGTGTATCAAGGAGGAGGAAACTTAAATGTTCATGTGGGATGGTGGCTAGAATCTTGTGGGTGAGTTAGAAAGGATAATGAAATTAATTATTTTCAATGGAAATCATTATATAGGATAGATGCATATCCATAGAGATAAGTATTAAAATAAAAAATACATACATATATTTGAATAGATGCTTACATCATGGAATAGAGAAATCTTGTGCATAATAAGTGTTTCTTGAGAATTACTATAATATGTGTGATTACTTGATTACTAATGTAGGAATGTGCAGGAATGTTGAAGTTTGGTGGTATACCAAGATAGTGAATGGGATGCAACTGCAAATACAACTAAAGAATGATGAAAATAAGTGTTTTTAATGAGAAGAGAACATTGCTGATTGTGTTATTCAGAGGGGGATATGATATAATGTCGTAGTATTGAATCCCATTGATTAATTATACTTAATTATTATTAAATGTTCAATTTTTTCTAGCATGTATATTTTAATTACCATGATTTATTTACACCACTAGGAAGAAATTTTATGGTACATTGAATAATGTAAGTATTATCTTTCTTGAATTTAATAAAATAATAGAGCTACATGAGATAGGAGCACATAAAAAATGGGTTATGATAAGAGGAGATGGGAAAGGTGAGAGAGTACTAGTGGGTTCTACATGTCAAATAATCCTTATATTTCCATTTTTCCAAACTTTAATTTGTTTCCTTCATCACCATGTTCTTTACTAAGAATCTAGAAACCTTAACTAGAAATCATGGAAAGCATGTGGTGGCTGTGGAGATGTACACCTTCCACAATTACGAAATCGAGGCGATAAGTACCTTCATCATGGGAATTGCGAGAGGAGTGGTAAAACCTAGATTTTCTCACATTTTATTTGAAAAAAATAATTTCCCCACAATAAGGGGGAAAATTAGGTCTCGTGGGTTGTTCGGGATGTGGTGATTTTTTTATTCATTCATTCATCATTATACCGCCCACACATGTGGTTGATGGGCATGAAACAAAATCATGATTGGATGTAGGAAATTGATTGTATAGAGGAAATTATTAATGTAGTCTTAGAGGCATCTATTTGAATAGTTGTAGGGAAGAAGGAATGATTCATTATTGGTCAATAGAGACTAAGACAAGCAACATTGTTCAATACAATGATCACCTAAATTACATAGTTAATTTTTTTATAAGGTGAATGGTGGAGGCCATTTCACATTCACATGAATGGTGTGGGACCATTATGAACTCGTGCAAATAATATCGAAGAGAGATGCATGGCATTAGACACAACATAGAAGGAAAATAATATGGAAGAGAAGTAGGTTATAAGAGAGAAATAAATAGAGGGAGAGGTAAATTCATTTTCTCTTGGTTGATGCTAGAATCCATGAAAGTATTTTTAGAGGTATTGATTCATACTAGGAGGTTGATCAACGAATGATAGAGACCATTTTGAATTCATGTGATGAGAATTACAGAAATATGCATAGATTATGAAAATAGATAAGCAGGAGATTCAAATGATTGGAATCTAATTCCATGGAAAAGAAGTGAATTCTAGAGAGGGAGAACATAGCGAGATTAAAAAACTAGGTTGTAAAGGGATCCAGGAAATATCAAGTTATGTGATGGAGAAGCCATGGATAGAATCTAAAGAGGAAAGCATAGTGTGGGTTGAACGACCAAGCAAGGAAGCCTTTAAAACTTGAAAAAGGTCAATAACTAAGTAAATGTTGTTGGAGTTAATGGATACTATCTAGACCCTCTATGCACACATAAAGGGAGAGCTCAGAGGCATTTGAGGGAACATTAAGTAAATAAGGAAGGTATTTTCCTTTTTCTATGTAAGGAAAGCAATGTGTCACCAAAATAGTTGTGTTGTTCCAAGGAAAAAAAATTAGTGGTGAGACAATGGGATAGGTAATGTTTCATCCTAAGATAGAATGTTTTCCATAAAAATGTGATTATTTTCCTTATTGGCATCATAGCTTCAATTGGGATTGCCTAGTATAAAATGAATAAGCACAATAGGGTGTATGGTTGGGTGGAACATTTATCTACATAAGTTAATCTTGGACTTAAACTTTCAAATAGATAAGTTTTTCTTTTAATTTGTTTATTCAATTGATTAATACAATGGAATTTCTATAGTATTTTAGTATTTAAATGTTGAACATTGAATATTGCTATAGGTTTACTATCGAGAAATCAATGTTATATGTGCCAATGTAATTTTTGTAAATGAAATTTTATATGATGGTACAACATTTTTACTAAGTATCATTATCCCTATTTATTTTTGGATGTGAGTGTGCCAATTATAGCTTGTGATGAACATGTTATGTGAATTGTTATTTTGGTTAAAGGATACCATTACAAAATAATGAACTATGGATGGAACATATATTTTCTTTGATAATCTTATGCATGAAACTAGAAGTATATATTCTGCCTCGTATACTTAATCATACTCATTTACCTTGTAATTTTTTTTATTAAAATAATAACTCACTTTTTATGCACCAAACTAGAGGTAAAACTAATATAGACCATTTTAAATAATTTTTTTGATTAAAATTACCCGAGGGTTTGGAACACGAGTCTATTCATGAAGATTTTGCTTTCTCCAAGTGCTTCTTGAGCATTTTAGATAAAAATCCATATGTATGATGCCTCAAATTCTTATTGAGAGTGATCACAGTGATTGTTTTGTTTTCATGTATGTTTTCATCCGTGGGATATGAGGGTCAACTCTTTGGGTCAACTCTTTAATTAGAATCTTAACTACAATACTTGGAACTAACAACAAATTTGTGCACACATGATCAAATCATTGTATGCATCCATGTTTGTGTTGGTTTAGATTGGATTTCAATCTTGGAGAGAGAGTATATAGGATTTTTTCGAGGGAGCAAGACAATCTTGTAGCTCCACGGAAAACCTCTTTTACAGTGAAACATTTTGACTAAAAAATTTGCACACAACATATTTGGAAACCTAATCAATTTGTATATATATATATATATATATATATATATATATATATATATATATATATATATATATATATATACATATATACATATATACATATATATATACATATACATATACATATACATATACATATACATATACATATACATATATATATATATAGAATGTCTTCAAAATTTAATTGAGAACTTGGATTGTGTAAACTACATAGCTTAAACTTGCAATTCTAAAACATCTTTGCTTGATTTCAAACAAAATTGACCCAAAAAATTGCTTTATATAATAAATATATAGTTTTTTAATCATATATAATATATACACATTTAAATATTTTTCTTGAAATATTTTACCTACGGAATACATTTTCCACATCAAACTGAGTATTTTGTTATTAATATATTTTTTAATACATTTCAATAGTAATTAACCCTCCATACAAAAATATTTATTTATTAGTCACATTGAATATTTTATTATTAGTTATATATTTTTAAATGTTTCATTTTCATTTGATATTAATAATTAAATAAAATACATATCTCCTTGAACTTTTTTACTTTTAATTACTCCTCTTAGAGCATTGAAATATTTTATTATGATCAGCATTAAAATAATTAGCCATTTACGCTCTCTCCATTTACATATGCATGAACTCAGATTGAAATGAATTATTCAACATACATATTTAAAAACATTATTTGAGTCATGTACTAAAATATTTTTAAAAGGTTTTTTAAGAGAGTTACTTAAATAGTTTTAGAAAGTATAAGAATTATACAATTTGTTGTACTCAAAAGTATAACTTTTTTTATTATTATTAGTTACTTTATTTTTCTTTACAATTGGTATAAGATTATGATAATTCATATGGACATTGAAATATTTTATTTATGGTTGAGAGTAAGAATATAACATATATATTCATTTTTTATAGCCCACATTTTTTATTTACAATGAAAATCTGACTAAAACATTTGCCCACAACAGATTTATTCCCTCTAGAAACCTAAGATATATATATATATATATATATATATATATATATATATATATATATATATATATATATATATATATATATACTACATGTAATTTTCATTGTTTAAATTATATTTTTGAATGAATAAAATGAATTTAATGTCTTCAAAATTTAAAGTGGAGAAAATGGCTAAAACATTTGTGTAGGACATATTTAATCCCTCTAATAACCTAATAGATTTGTAACACACACACACACCATATGCAATTTTTTAATGCATTCAATTTTAATGTCTTCAAAATTTTAAATCTCTCTCCTCTTCATGGCTACCATATATATGAATATGATGTCAATGATTATTGATGTCTTTGGGAACCTAGTAAATAATAATTTCATTGCATCTATGCATATAAAATTGCTCAAAATATCTCCTTCATCTTCATCTTGCTAATGAAATCTATTTGAAGTAAATAGTTTCAAATTTATTATTCATTTTCTTAAATTATCATTTTAATATAACTTTTTTTGTTTCAATCTTGATAGTTTGGATGAGAGTCCTTGTTTTGATAATACATCTATTTTAAATATATATGGTTATTTTTTTTAATAAGTTGTCTTCAAACATCAATTCCATTGTGTTAGAACTGAATTTTTCAAATGGCCAGAACCTTAATATTCCAAGAATAACAACAACTACTTTATCAATTCGTAGTAAAAATGTAATTAATAAAATTTAGAGAAATTGAATTTTTCAAATGACCAGAACCTTAATATTCCAAGAATAACAACAAGTACTTTGTCAATTCCTAGTAGAAATGTAATTAATAAAATTTAGAGAAATTTTATTTTTAATAGAGTGTCTTCTAGTAAATGGTCTTCTTGTAGAGTTTTTCCAACTATCAGCACCTGAATATTCAAATAGTAACAACTACTTTATCATTTCTTTGTATAGGGTAATTTACATAGAGTGTACATTGAATATAAACTGTAAGTAACAAAATAAACGATGGAATTTGGGTTGTATTGATTTTGAAACGTAAGGGATTACTTTTTTGGAATAGAGATTTTTAAAATTTTCACAGATGTTGACTTAACAATGGGTGGAAGTTGAAAAGCCAAAATCAAACATCAATTATTTTAACAGTATTGAAAATTCAAAAGATCTATTACCTAAATAATATTTGAAAATGAAAAGAATATATCATAAAATTAATAATTATATATACCAAAAATCCATTAAAACACAGCCTTACCTATACCATTGTATGTTGATTCTTGACTTATTAATTAAAATTTCACTACTTTGCGAACAACCATGTACCACTATTCTCAATATTGACTTCTTAATTCAACTTCTACAACTTCGGAAGAACCCTCGTATATGACTATGACTAAGATAATATTTTTTCCAATGAATGGGGAGGGTGAAATAGATATCATAAATACATATTCTTCAAAATTAGGGAGAATTTAAGGTTGTAACTCCCAATTTCAAGGACTAAATTTACTTTTTTTACCCTCTCCCTTAAAATAAGGTGGGCTAACCTCCATACCTAATTTTTTTTATAAAATAAATTTGAGGTGATTTGTAACAATGTACTATGAGGCTGGATCTAGGGCTTCCGTGAACCTTTTCCTGTGGATCCTTTCATGCCTGCGCGTCTGATCCTCTTCTCCTGACGATTCTGTATGTCTTCCCCCTTCGGAGGGGCGGGTAATACCCCCCTCCACCAAATTCTGGCCCTGCGGCGATGCCAGACTTTCCAGGAAGCTCTACGCTAGGGTTGCAGATAGATTCTTACCAGACCCCCACTACAGATAATATAAGTGACCCAATTACAAGCTCTGATGTCCATAGGAATGAGAGCACTGAACAGGCAGCTTCTGAGGCTCAACCAAAAGTTTCCTCTGCCACATGCATCCCTAAAGCGGCATATTGGGTCAAAATTGACCTCCCTAGTCACCGTATCAATGGTCACATTCAGTACATGAAAGATCACACCCTCATTGGAAAGTTCATTGGACTCTAGCCAACCAAGAAGGCTTTGCAAGGATGGATAATGACCAAATGGAAGCCCAAGGGACAAGTGACTCTGCAGCTTGGCCCCAAAAGATTTTTCGCTGCTATCTTCCACTACCTAGAGGCCCTTACTTCTTCAACTCAGCGGGTTTGTATCTGCATGACTGGATTGAAAGATTTCATCCAGACAGGGAAGACTTCTGTTGGGCTCCAGTTTGGATTCGCATGTATTCCTGCCTCTGGAATACTGGGATGAAGAGACATTGCGGGATATTGGCAATGGTATGGGAGGGTTCATAAAGGTTGTTGAGGAAACAAAACTCAGACACTACACTTCCTACGCTAGAATCTGTGTCCACATGCACCTTGCTAAGCCTCTTACAGACTCGATAAGCTTATTGTGATGACTTTGAATGGATTCAAACTATTGACTATGAGAACGATCCATTCCGCTGCAAAAAATGTCATGAGCATGGCCACCTGTTCAGAGATTTTCTTCTGACCTAGAAGCCTAATACCTCCCCCCGTGAAGCTGGAAAAGATGCGGAAGGCTTCACCAAGGTTTCCTCCAGGAAGAAGCAATCCAAGAAATCCCCCATCAGCTCTACCACCCCCAAACATCCTAACACTAGCAACAACTTTGAAGTTCTTGCCTCTCAAGACCCTCTGGGGGTTCACCAAGCCCATCCCTCTGCCTCTAACCCTCATCCTAACTCTCCCGCCTCTACTCTCAAACCCCAAAATGCTGACACAACTTCAACTGTCTCTCCTGCCTCCACTTCTACTGAGGTCCAAACCAAGCCCTCTGTTCCCACCTCTACGCTAATGGAAGTGGACTGCTCCCAAGCTATGGTCCTCCCTCTTAGGCCTGACGTCGCAAATCAGTATGCCCCCACTCTCATGGGTGAAGAACCTGAAAGCGTGGATATGGGGGAGCTGGACATTCTTGCTCTAGAAGAAGCATGCCATCAGAAACAATAAAGCAACATTCACCCTCGACAGATAAACAATTTGGAAGTGGTCCTTTCCTGCGCACAACAGAGAAACTCACTGGGCATTCAAGCAGGAAGCCTATGGGACAGAAGGAAAATTATGAAAGAAACAAAAAAAAGAGGAAGGAAGACAGACTTACAGAGAACTATTATTATAGGCAAAATACTTGTGGAATCAGGCAGATTTCCCAAGTTGACAAAGTTCTACAAGGATCTTCCTCACAGTTCCTCATGAAGCTTATCTCCTGGAATGTGAGAGGGCTTAATAGCCCCTCAAAACACAGAATGCTTAAAAATATGATACAGCAATACAAACCTTTCATTGTTTATCTTCAAGAGATGAAATGTAATAGCAAAGCACTTGAACACATTTTGGCCAATGTTTGGGTAAACTACTGCTCAGTGACGGTGGACGCTTTGGTCCCCTCAAGAGGGTTGGCAATCATTTGGGATCCTCAAGTTCTTTCTCTCTATGACTTCCATGCATCGCACTATTTCATTCAAACAACATTCCATCTGGTACGTACCGACATACACGGTCACCTAACCAATGTATATTTCCTGCAAGAAATCCAAAAGAAATTAGATTTGCTCCTTACTTTAACAGATCTGAACTCCTTGAGGCGTTTCCCTCTCTGGATCTGTGGGGGGGATTTTAACATGACTACCTCCTTGGAGGAAAAATCTGGCGGAAGGCACAGGCTAGATGGGGGCTGCTTAGGTTTCAAAGACTTCATTCTAAGCAACCAGCTCGTGGATATATATACATCCAATGGTACGTACACCTGGACCAACAAACGCAGAGGGCTACAGCACATTACCTCCCGCCTTGATTGATTTCTCATGTTAGACAATGCTATTCATCTAGGGGGTGACTTCCATTCTTCCATATCGCCTCTTGTTGGATCAGATCATTGGCCCATCCTCCTTCAATGGGCCCGTCCGGGTTCACGCTACAACTGGCCTTTTCGATTCGAAACATTCTGGTTCACCCAAAACAGTTTTAAAGAACTTGTCATCAAAGCTTGGCATTCCTATGTACCACCTGAGGGCTCAAAAATGTTTCAATTCCAACAAAAGATTAGGAATCTCAAGCACACACTCAAACTTTGGAATAAATCTTAGTTTGGTAACATCTTCGACAACCAGAAAGAGCTAGAGCTTCAAATTATCCTTCTACAACAGAAAATCATCACTGAATGCAAAACAGAGGACTATGACAGTAAGGAAACTGATCTCCTCACAAAAATTAACAAGAGTAGGCAACAGGAGGAGACTTTCTAGTGATAGAAATCTAGGGTCAGATGGCTTCAAGAAGGGGAGAAAAACACAAGTTTTTTTCCATAGGTCCACTATGCAAAGAAGGATGCATAATAACATTGCTTTTCTCAATAACAATCATGGAGTTCGTTTAGAGGCGCATGAGGACATTGAAAAAGAGCTCAGAGGGTACTTCCAAAATATTCTACAGGAACCTGAAGGCAATCGAGATCACGCTATTCGATCCATCACACAACATATTCCTAAAGTCATCACTGAGGATCAAAATGCAATGTTGCTCCAGCCAGTCACTCTTCATGAAGTAGAGCAAGCCATAGCTCAACTCAAAGATTGTAAAGCGCCAGGCCCGGATGGCTTCATGGCCAACTTCTTCCACTCATTTTGGGAGCATATCAAGATGGAGGTTTGGGCTTTAGTGGAGGAATCCCGCTCCATGCACTGGATTCTTCCTTCACTGAACTCAACCTTCCTTGCTCTCGTCCCCAAGGAGGAGAATTCAAGCACTCTGGACAAATACAGGCCCATTGCGCTCTGCAATGTCATATACAAGCTTATTTCTAATGTCATTGCGAACAAGCTTAAGCCCCTCCTACCTCTCCTTATCTCGGAAGAGCAAACTAGATATGTGGAAGGGCAGCAAATCCTAGATGGCATAATCCTCTCGCATGAAGTGATTCATTCACTCAAGCTCCATAAGAAACTAGGTATGCTTCTCAAACTAGACTTATCTAAAGCATTCGACAAATTAAGTTGGAATTATATCAAAGAAATGCTCTTGGCTTTTGGTTTCAATTCCCCTTGGACTCGGTGGGCCATGAGCCTTCTGTCAGCCCCTAGCTTCTCAATCCTTGTTAATGGCTCTCCCTCACTTCTGTTTCAGTCTTCTAGAGGCATCCGTCAGGGGGATCCCCTGTCCCCCTTCCTTTTCGTTCTCATGGAAGAAGGCCTTAGTCACCTCATCCATCATGCTGCCTCCTCTGACTCTATTAAAGGGATCTCTCTGCATGACAACTCCCCTATCAATCATCAATAATTCGTTGATGACAACTTGCTTTTTGGCCATCTATCTGTTCAAGAAGCCTAGGCCTTCAAATCCCTGCTTAACACCTTCTTGAATTCTTCTGCAACTACCATTAATTCAGAAAAATCCCAAATTTTCTTTTTCAATACCCCCTCCATCTCTCAACACAATATCGCTAGAATCTTGGGCTTCTCGATTGATTTTCTTCCTTCCAAGTATCTTGGGGCTCCCCTAGTAGACTCATTCATCAAGCGTGCCTCTTGGAGAGCCCTCCTTGATAAGCTGGAAGCCAGACTCTCCTCTTGGATGTACCGCTCTCTTAATATGGCCAGAAAAATAATCTTAATCAAATCAGAAGCTATGCCTCTTCATCTCTTTTCCATCATGGCTTCTCCAAAATGCGTTCTGAAGCAAATTCACAACTTACAAAGGAATTTTCTCTGGGGATGTTTGGGCCTCAACAGAAAATGGGCCCTTGTCAAATGGACGGAATTTTGCACACCAAAAAATGTTTGGGGGCTGGGTTTCAGAGATCCACTTCATAGCAACCATACCATGGGAGCCCGTATCTGGTGGAATTGGATCTCTAAACCAAACATCCCTTGGGCTCATCTTTGGAAAGTCAAATATGCTCCAGGTAGACCCTAGGAGGATCTAATCCACATCATCATAGATGCCCCTGGTTCAATGATTTGGAATGCAACAAAACAACATAGTGCTTTCATCCAAGCTCAGAGTTTTTGGGAGATCCAATTAGGAGACAAAGCTAGATTATGGGAAGACTCTTGGCAACAAATGCCAAAACTATCCTCGCTTTTCCATAAACCATTGTGGCAAAGCTTTCTTCAAAACATCATCCCCAATCAAGTCAATCAGTTCTAGCAACCTGACTCCTCTCATGGTCATCAGTTGTGGAAACCAGCTCTCAACTGGCAAAAGGACTGGCAGGGGGAGACCTATGGCGACATTGAACAGGAGCTCAGCTTAAGAAGGACCAAATTCTTGGCCCTCGCAGATAGGCTGAGGTGGGGATACACTCCACGAGGTAGCTTTTCTACCCAACAAGCTTACAGGTTACTCTATTGCCCCTAGCAGAATCAACAAGATCACATATGGGTTCAAGTCTGGCTTCCTAGAACCTGGCCTAAAATCTTCTCTTTCCTCTGGCTCCTTAGCAAAGGAAAAATACTCACGTGGGACAATCTTCTGAAACAAGGTTTTATTGGCCCTTCAATGTGCCCCAACTGTAATTGTCAGGCATAAACCATACAGCACCTCCTTGATTCTTTCACTTTAGTTACTCATCTTTGGGATCAATTCACCTTCTGCTTTAGAAGAACTGGTAGACAGGTTGGTGATATCAATAATACCATCATATGGTGGCCTTCATAGCCATTGCAAAGTCAATTGCTTAATGCCATCTGGAACTTGTTCCTTGGCTTCATATATTGGTCCGCTTGGAAAGAACGCAATTACAAGACATTCAAGGACACATTCACACCAGTTGAAATCCTTTGTTCCAATCTCAAGTGCAACCCACAAGAAACTTTAGCTCTTGTTCACTGGCAAGATGCGGATATGCCTTCTTCACCGGCTCAATGTCTCATTTTGAAAAGATGGAACCTCAATCTCAAACACCCTGGGGGGAACGTTCAAAATTCCTCGAAGCATTTTGAGTCGCCTATATCCTGGTCTCCTCCCATGACTCAGGCTTTCAAAATGAACTTTGATGGTGCGGAAAAAGGAAATCTGGGCTTAGCAGGCTATAGAGGCATCTTCAGGAATCATGAGGGCACTATCTCGTACATCTTCTTCGGCTCTCTGGGTTGCGACTCTAACAATGCAGCTGAACATGAAGGCCTATGGCATGGGTTATGCATAGCTGATAAAGAGAACTTCTTCCCTATGGAAGTTGAAGGGGACTCTCAGATCTTAATTGAGGCTGCAATTCGTCTCCACTCTGGCTCTACAGCAACTAAAGTGGCTTCAAGTTGTTGGCTACTGAGCAGACTGGAAAAAATTGAAAAATGGCTCAAGGTGCCCAGAGCCATCACCTTTAAGCATATTAGACGCATGGCTAACAAAGTTGCTGATCGATTGGCTAATCAAGGTGCCACTTAGATTACTCCTTTCTACGAGGGAGATTGCACTTCCTTGGTGCACCAGGATCTTCAAGCCCAAGATGCAGGTGATCATAGGGAATGATATGCGGTAGAGGATTTGGGCATGCATGTGGGATTCTACCACTGCCACCCTCCCTCTTTTCCTCGTCCTCGTTAACTGCATTAACGATGAGCCTACCAATCGCCCCATTACATTTATGCAGCAAATTTTCCCATGCTCACATCTGTTCTTCAGCAATATGGCTTCTTCCGGAAGCTTCATGCCTGCTTTGTTGCCTCTGTGCTCTTGCTACTCCTCAGTTGTCTTAGAGCACAGCTCCAAAACCAACACTGGGCGCAAATGTTCAATTTTCTATTTCATTGACCTCATTTCGGGCTTTCATGTTACGCAGAGCTCCCATTGCTCTCGGGGATTCTGGTTTCACTCTGACTCTTTCCCTGATCCGTGCACCCTTTCACTACTTTCAGAGCTTTGCACTGGTCTGCCCGTTCATTCCCCACCCTCTGCTTCTTGCTTTGTCTTGCTCAGTCATTCTAAATTATATCCAATGCCTTGTCTGCGCTAGAGGATGTGGTGTCGTCGCGACTCAAGCCGTGGCTGTCCTCCCTGCCACCCTCCCTCCACCTCTCCGAGCTCCTCATCTCCTCCCTTGGACTCCCTATTGGGTCGTTAACCTACGACAAGAAGTGGTCATGGCTTTTGATCTGGTTGTGGGATTTCTCAGCCTGCAAGGGGCATCTCCAGTCTCATCCCTAGTCAACAGCATACTACCCAGTTCCATTTCCCCTGTTTTCTCAACATGTCAACTATAACAGCCACCATTACCATTGGTTTTAAAGAGGAGCCCCCTAAAATGAGTACCGAGCTTCCGAGAACTAATTTGGCGCAAAAGGAGGCTAAAAGGCCTAGCTCTCCCTCCAAAGGTGGTCAGAAAAGGAAAGTGGTCGAGTGCAGCACCTCACAGGATCTCAGAGTTAAAGCTAGTTCGGGTGACACCAAGCGAGGCTGCTCCAGTGCTATAGATGATAAGCAAGATGAGGACAACACAAAGTGAGACTGCTCCAATGCTAAAGATGATATGTAGGATGAGGACGACCCTTACGCCTATGCATTTCGCGTGGTCGAATCTCTCCCCTCCTCTCAAGGTACTTAAATGGCTAATCTCCATTTTTGCATGTTTTTCGATGTATGACAGTCCAGGTTAGTCACTGTTACTCGCTCGCTGCCACAGCTTGGTTACCTTCAGATTTACAGCTTGTCAAGTCGTCGATTCCCCCTTTGCGGGTGGCTGTGTTTTTTGATTGGGAACAATTTTGTATGCATAACTTCTCTTAGTTACTGTGGGATGATAAACTGTTGGAGCTTCATGGCCGGTTCCCCTATGAGGGCAGCACTCTCTTGTTGAATCGCTTGAGACATGCTGATTATTTCTGTTGTTTTAGAATGCCCATACCACCGGCCAAAACTTTTGAGGCGCAGGCCTCCATGTAATCTTTTTGTATACTAATAGATTAAACTTATTCAGGAAAAAAAAAACAATGTACTATGATACGAAATATTCACCCAATAAAAATTTAAAAGCCCTTAATTTCGCCATGGGGTGAAAATTCGCCCCTAAAATTTTCCATGGTGCATCTCAGCATGTACTAAGGGGGAGTTTGATTAGAGAATTCAACATGTGCCTAGGGGGAGCATGATCAGTGTTCATATTCAATAGTTCACATATGGAAGCCTTCATTTAACATTGGTCAGCCCTTTTCCCTTGATGTCAAAGGGGGAGACTAGCTTGGTGTTTGGAGAGTAGCTTGATGTTTTTAAAAGCTTTATGTTTGTCTTGATGTTTTTACAGGTTGTGATGAACAAACACCAAAGTGGTTTCCATGAAGTCCAAAGGGGGAGATTATTGGCATTATGAGGCATGTGTTGTCCTTGATGGAAACTCACTTGTAAGAGGTGACAAAATGATGGAACAAATAATGGGTCAAAAGTTTACGGATCAGAATCAGAAACTTCATATAGGAAATTGTTGGCATTATGAATTAGGTGTTGTCCTTGATGGTAACCTACTTGATGAGTTGTCCTTGATGACAACCTATCTGATGAATGGGCTACATGATAAAGGTATAAACAAGATGTGACAGAATGCATGACAGTTATGTTAACAAATGTGACAAAATGCAGGGCAGATCAGAGGAACCACTTCATAAATGATAAAGTGATGACAACTCACATTGAAACAGGTCAATTCAAAGGTAACAGAGTAATGACACAGAAGAACAAGATGATGGGACAAATGCTTACAAAGCAAAATCAATAAATTGAGGAATGAAATTGTTTTAAGCTGTATACACTATTTCACCTAGTCCATGTAGCGTATACACGTGGGTACATAGAATAAAAGTAGCATATACATATGCACATAGTCTCATAGAAGGAAAAGCGCGTATGGGATGGAAAATTAAGGCTAAAGAATACCAAGGGTCCATACCATGGAATTAGCCCACAATATTGAGCAGATTAACGATTACTTGATCCTGTCTAAGAATACCATAGGTTCTAAGTGTTGTTTTGGCATATGGTATTGACAAAAGGCTAAAACTATATAAGGAGGTGAAGATCAAATTGTGAGAGTGTGCAAGTAATGAAAATCTTATGAAGAGTTAGATCAAAAGCAAATATGCATGTTATGGGTGTTTGATGCTTTGCTTGAACTGAACTAAGTATGCACCTGAGTGTTTGATGATGGATGAGATCTAATAGATTTGAAATAATTATGCACTAATCATGGATCAGAATCATGAGACATGAACTGACTTATCATTGTATGATCTGATAATAAACTAGATGTGAATACTAACGCATGTGTTTATCCTTTAAATGTTATGATCTGGGTATATCTGAGGTCTTAAAAAGCTGTAAATTTATAAGTCATTATTTGCAGATCTACATGTAGGTTCGCCTCGTTAAAGGCGCGTATACACATGGATTCGGCACTTCCAAGTAATGTATGAAGAGGAAAGGCTTACTGTTCAGAAATGACTAATCTATCCGATCAAAGTTGTTGTTTTGATGTCATTTGTCAATCATGTTTTCATTATATATGAAGTAAAAATGTTTCCATAAGGAGATTGAGTCTAGCTGAATGATTGATTAAGAAAGGTTATCTTTGATTCTATCTATTTAGAAATCTGTAATATGAAAATAGATATTTAGAATATCTCTGACTAGTGCAGTTGTTGGTTCAAAATTTTTATGATTCAATATCTTTAGAGGTATACACAGGTTAAGCTACAGAAAGTAGCGTATACACGCAAGTTTTCCTCATTGAAGTAGCGTATACATTCTAACATATGATTTTTGAGGTTGTAGTTGGTTCTGGTTGTTGATACAATGTTTTGAGTTCAGTTTTGTGTACTAGTTGTAGTAATCTAATTGTTCTAGTTGATTGGTTCAATTTTGATTAAGTATCAGTTGATTGGGTTTTGAGTGAATGGTTGATTCAGTTGTATTAGAAATTGAAGAATTGGTGATTCAGTTGTGTCAGAAGTTTTGGTGATTGTTTGATTCAGTTGTGTTAGAAGTTTCAATGATTGGTTTATTCAAAAAGTGATGATTGGGTTTCAGTTGGGTTAGAGATTGATGATTGGGTTTTAGTGATTGATTAATTAAGATGTATGAATGACAGATGAATGTGTTAGAGTGATGAGTTATAGTTTGGTTTTTGATATTGTGCTTAGTGGTGATAATGGGTCCAATATGAAAATTTGATGAAACGTGGCCTACATATGGTGTTGATGCATACTAGGAATATCCAGTTTGAAAATTTATGAAACGTGCTCCCTAGAGAGAGAGTGAAGGTTGTAGCCTTCTGTAGGTCGTTTCCTACATATTGGTAAACATATCAACCAGTACAAGAGCTAGGGGTTGTAGCTCCCTTCTCGTAGCAGCTGGAGAATGAGTGAAGGTTGTATCCTTCTCTAGGCCAACGCCTACGTACTGGTAAACATATAATCCAGTACAAGAGTTAGGGGGTTGTAACTCCCTTCCAATAGAAGATGGAGAATGAACGAAGGTTGTAGCCTTCTGCATGTGGGTGCTTGTGTACTGGTATGGGTTTGCGCCAGTACAATATTGTAAACAATGCTTTCTTTATATTAAAAAGAAGATAGAGACAATGACAGCAGGTGGTTTTCTCCCGCATTGGGTTTCCACCTTGTGTTCATGTGTGTTGCTTATGTGTGATTATTTATTTATTACGGCACATGGTTACTATTTATATAATTTTTAATAAATTATTAATGCACTAGATGAAGTAAAACATATGATGGATTAACTGAATCATAAATTCACTAGATATACGTGAATTTTCTTAAGAATAGTCATGTACACATGTCGGTTCCTTTCAGTAAATTCGTTTATAGAAATTTGAATATTAAATGTAAAAGTTATTGATTTTAAAATATTGATTCACCCCCCCCCAGTATTTTTCCCAACGATATGGCTAAGGGGAAATTGGCAAAGGCAATGCCAACATATTTGGAAACGAAAGTGGCATTAATTAGCATTTTATTTATGAAAATAAAAGATATTAGGAGGAAAGGAAGGTGAGAGGTCACAGATTGCATGTGAGGGGGAAATGAAGGAAAAATAATGGAAATTGAAGAAAATAGAGACCTAATTGATAAAAATACTTCTCAAGATCAATTCACAACCTTTTTTCAATTTAGTTTTTGAGCTCTCTCTCTACTATCTCTACTATCTAATACTATCACACACTTAGAGTATTCTTGGAGCACTATAGCATTGGAGGAAGAAAGGGAAAGGAAAGAGAAGAAAAGGGAAGCAAAGATCAAGCAAGGAAGAGTGGGATCAAGCAGCTACAACGAGATTACTTGTAGGCATTGAGTCACATGTATGATTTCCTCGCTATTTTTGGCATGCATGGTAAATGGATGTGCGTATTTGGTTTTATTGTTGTCATTGTCATGGATTTTCCCATGTGAAACAATGGTTTTTAGCCTTGTCTTTCTGTTTCCAGATAGCCATGGTGTGATGTGGTTCTTCTACTTGGTTGAGCTAGATTGTTGGATGGTTTCGAAAGTGAGTGGGGTGGTGTCAGGAAAAATCACAAGGCCTAGGAATCTCGTGATTGATAATGGTGGGATACATGGTAAATCCTAGTATTGAATACCCTCGTTGGACCTAGGAATCCCTTGACTAGTCATGGAGGCATAAATGGTAAAGCCTAAAGGGTGGAGAGATACAAATCCCTCATGGTTTAGGGGGAGAGATTCAGAGGCATCCATGCTTTTTTAGGGCCTAGTGATCCCTTAACTGATATATGGTAGGGTTGTGGTAAAGCCTGTAGTGTATGTTTATTTTTTAGGCCTAGGAATCCCTTGGCAGGATACATGATAAAATCTACGAAAGCCTTGATTGGTTCTATTGTTATTCCCACACTATCTATGCCCGTGTGGTATGTGGAAGCACCTAGCTTGGTTGGCTTATGAATATGTTAATAAGAGCTCGTGTTTTATGTGTAAATGTACTTACTATTATGTGGCTTTAATGGTTATTCTATCATTTTTATTTTGTTGGTTATAAGATGGTCATAAGCATGGTTTATGACAATCTTTGGTTGTGGATCTCATCATATTTTCATTAGTAAATGAAATGTTAATGAATGTATGACCTAATAGATGATAATGTAGCTATTTTGAGAAGACATTTAACCTTCTTAATGAATCTCAGGTAAGTATAATGTCCCTATGTTCAGATTTATTGTTATGACCTGTAGATTACATGTTCATGATGTGTTTGACGGAATTCCTATCATGGTTTTTACGGGTCAGGTCAAGTCCTTGTTCAATTTTTATATTAGTAGCCTTCTCTCAATGTTATTTATCATTTCTGGAAGTTTCGTGAGGTTCTAGGAAGAGACCTCAGTCCTAGCCCTAAAAAAGCAGCTCAAAATTCGGATCACTAGCACATAACTGCCTAGAAAAGGTCACATTCACATCTATACCTTGTTGTGGGAGTGAATATAGGGTCTCAGTCACATGGAAAGCTTGTCATGGGAGTGGTTAGGGGTCTTTTTCAGCGAAACATCGAATTCTCTCAAGGGTTCGACACATGCAGGGGTTGGTTGGATCCTAAAGGTTTTGAAGCTTCTTAGGAAGGTCAAATTGATCTTTTCTTGTCGACTCCACTTCCTTAACTATACATGGAGAGTTAAATCATATCATAGTAACTCTTCATCACATTTTTATCGCGGTGGACCAGTTAGCTTGGGTAAATGTGGGAGGGGGTTTACACATATCTCAAGAAGTAGTGTATCAATAGGTTAAGAGAGTGGCATCAAAAAACCAAATGGTAGAATAATATAGAGCTAAACCTAATCTTTGATACCAATTAAGGAAGATACTTTCCAATTCTTATTATAAAATTAGGAAATTCAAAGAAAAAAATTATAAAATGTTGAATAGATTAGAATAAAACCAGGGAAAATTTTAAAGATGGAAATTTATCTTAAAGTTTGAAACCTTGGCAAATCCCACTAGTCCATAATATGAAATCCATAAAATGTTTGGAGATATTTTTGTAAAAATATTCAAATTTATAATATTTTTATATAGTCTATATATAATTTTTTGGCGATTTTTAGGGAAAAGTAATTTCATTCTATAAAATTTGGGAGAATCATTTTTACAAAAAAAGGAAATTAGCGAATCTTTTTTTTGGAAAAAGTATAGAAAATTAGCCCTTAAGTGAATATTAGCCCTTAAAATTTTCCCTGATAAAAACCTAGGCTAAGGCATTTTATACTTATACAATGGGCTCAATCAAACCAATTAAGTAACTAAATATAATAATAAAGTAAACACCAAAGAAAATCTAAATAGAAGAATATGCATATAGCTCAAAGTCTAAAATAAAGTGCATGCTACTAGAAAAGATGAAGGGACCCTTAAGGTAGGTGCATTTTTTGGTAAGGCATATTTCTTTGGGAGTGTTCCCTAACATACCACATCAAAACATTTAACTAATGGTAAGGTCAACCTCATCATTTGGCCCTTGTTGAAAGAACTTGCCTATATGATCACCACTAGTAGCTTTCCCCCTATTTGTTGATTAAAATTTAACATTGCTTCCACTTATGTCAGATAGATTGCTAAAGAATGGGAGATGATCACCATATCTATTGTACCTACTTCATGTTTTCACTTTCCTCAAGCCAATAAAATCCAATCTTGTCATACTCTTTTGTTGTGTGAGAGCCCCTTGTAAAATACTAAAATTTATCTCTCCTTAAGGACAATAAATCTCCCTTAACTTATTAGAAGGTATCGGCAAATTTATCATGCTAGAAACTACATGTTCAAACATATTTTGCTTCCCCAACAAGTTCTGTCTCATGATCTTGTTTACTTGTTACATATATCAACATCAGGTATATGCTTTCTTGAGCTTGATTTATTGCTATAACAAGTTTATTTGTAGAAATCAAAGCTTCACTTATAGAAAATGTAATATAAACAACAATAAATTAGTTTGGAGAAGGGGCAATACCAACACTAATATGCTTCTATTTCTTTTAAATCTGAACAACATCCCTTGATGATTGAGCCATGATTTCGATGATACGAATAATAAAAACAATTGTGTTGAAGAAATGACAAATTTTTTATTATAAATCATAAAATTTGTAGTATAAAAAATAAAAATAAAAAATCCCTTAAAAAATGTGTTTTTTCTCCAACACACAAAATTAAAATTAAAATATTATTTCCTTAATAATAATTTAAGGAAAATAAAATAAAATAAAAACATTACATTTTTCCCCATTTTCCTTTTACCGCTGTCCTCTCCTTTGTGTCCCAATTATATCCAACCTATCAAAATATATTAAAACATCATATCATATTTAAACACAAAAGCATCATTATACCTTAGCATCTCCCATTTGTCATGATGTCAAATAGATTGACAAGAGGCACAGGACCGTGACCAGCATGTCAACTTACGAGAGTGAAAACTAATATAAATCTATCTTACTTTTGAAACAAAACATTTAAAAAGGAAATTACTACATGAATTAAAAATAAATTTAGTTTATAACTAAATTTGTTTGTAACAACATCTAAACTATATATGTAAAATGTTTGGTCGACATAAAAGGCTCCAAATTTACAAACATGGTTCCTTTTAGAAGGAATGGCCCTTAAAAATTCAAAACAAATGTTACTTTGGTATAAAATGAAAACATAAAGTGTAGTCAAAGTAAATCTTAAAAAGAAGGGACATTTTATAATTACAACCAATGAACTGCCCCCCGGAGCGTCAAAGTACCAAATTCAATCGTCGCAAATATCGTTTCAAAGAAGGTGGGTAAAGATTTTGAATTAATAAATGTAAAAGATAAAATCTGGGATGACGATGCCAAAGCTAGGTTCGGTAAGGATAGTGACTCTCCTCCAGTTGGATCGACATTGATCTGCCCAGTTGCCAAATAATTTATGGCACTGTCATTCAACTTGTATAGTTAAAATAATGGCCTTGATTTTATTTTGATTAAAGTATGATAATGGATGGTTTTTAAAAACGAATGAGAATCAATATCAGAACGATTTTTCATACATTAATGCGCTGCGGAAGTGGGAATGGTGTAAATATAATCAACGTGATTTTTCATTAAATTTCAAGAGCTCCAGAAGTGGAGCTGGTTTAAATATAATCGACCTGCAAGTAGCATAGTTGATGCGGCCACGTTACCAATCGCGTGGAGAATAGAATTAGAATTACTGGTTTCCTCTTAAATTTCCACAACTTAATCCAACAAATCCGCAATATTTAAAATATATATAAAAATATAAAAGACATGAAAATATATATAATAAAAATAGCCACTATAATTATTAACAACATAAAACAAAAAATTATATATATATAAGTTTTAATAAAAATAAAAATAAGAGTGTGTGTGATAGAGACATTTACATATATAAATATAAATAGTATTATTAATAATTAATATAGATCCATCAATCATCTAGAGTAATCTAATCTCTCAAGTTGCAAAATATTTTTTAAGTTTTGCACTCAAAAAAGGACTTGCATCTTGAGAGGTCCTTATGTGTGCTTGGTTGATCGAGAATTAAGATGAATTTAGGTGGTTTCATGATAGATTGATGAGTTTTCCATTAAATTTAGAATTAAAATATTCTCATACATGTATTATAAATTCATATAATGAAATCAACACAATATGCTAAATATAGCATAAAGCAAATTTCTTATTATGTTTGATTTGTATCAAGTTTGTAAATTAATATCTTGACCATGCGAAAAAAAAAAAAAAAAATTGTGAAAATATCAAAGTGGTGGTGAACTTGAAATGTGAAGGTGGTCATATCCTGATCCTCATGGTTGATATTGATTTTGATTGTACCTACTAAAAACATCCAAGAATGAAAAGAACTTCTTCCCTGCAAGACCATCCAAAATTTAATCAATAAAAAAATAAGGGGGAATGACCTTCTTTTGTAGCCTTGTTAAGTTTTATGTAGTTAACACAAATTTTCCACTACACAATCTTCTTCGGTACTGTTGTGACTACTAGAGACAACCCCTAGGTTGAGGAGAAGGGTCAGTGCCTAGGACATCCTAGAATATCTTGAAGATAAATCGATGTCGCTCAAGAGTTAACCATGAAATTATTTAAATATGTTTCAATTACCTTACTCAAAGGAAAATCATATTTTAAACACTGGTTGTATTTTGTTCCAAAGGCTCAATGTTTAGCCCTAGTGGCATACATACAGAGAATGAAGTTTCTCTACTTGTTGTAGTATAGGAGAAAGAAAAAATGCAAGAGAGAAATTTAGTGCAGACGGATAGTGACAGAATCTTGTACTCTAAATTCGAGTAGAATTATGAAGAGGCAAAGAGAATGAGATCAAAAACCATAGAGTGCATTTTACAACCTTTAATCTCACACATTACATGTACCATTTGTCATAGCATAACATAAGTAAATATGACACATAAGACTGAGTTACAGCCGTTATAATTACATGAGTTTTGAGAGGAAATAAACACATATGAAAATCATAAACAAAGAAAAAATAACATACTCCACATATCATTGCGTCGAATCAGAAAAACCATCTTCATTAATTTTCAGGAATGACGTACATATCATAGAGCTTCAGAACTTGCAAAACTTTCAAAAAATTACAGCCTCTCGAAGAGGAAATTGAACCCCTTCCAAATGAGTTCTTCCCCTTTATAGGGACAATCCCAAAAAAAATAATTACAAAAATATCTTGAAGTTATACAACCATCTAGCATACTCAGTTGTGCGAGCGTGCCAGTGGCCTTGTTGTCCTAACTATTACATAGAACACTTGATTCCTTCTTGAAAATAATTTTTTTTACAAAATTGCAAAATGACAGTGGTATTTCATGATTTCCAAATCAGAAAAATTATTTAGTGCTAGCTTGCTTGATCTCTCAAAGAAGACCCATGTTCCTATGTCCATCACAGCTACAATCGGGCTCTCCAAAACTCGACAGGAAACATCCCTTTTCAGGTGGGCTTGGGATTCCAGCCACTATGTCCCATTGATGTGGCCATACCATTTGCAGTGACCTAGGCAGATTCAGCTCATGTCCAGTTTGAAGCCGACAAGGCAAATAGCCTCATTGAGCACATTCAACACATCCGCCAACAGGTCCATGACATATTGGACAAATCCAATGCTAAGTACAAGCAGCAGCATGATCAGCATCGGGTGCCACACAAGTTCCAGGTGGGGGACAAAGTTTTGGTACATTTGCAGAAAGAGCGTCTTCCTATCCATACACCATCACCAAGGTTGTGGGAGATAATGATTTTGAGCTCATCATTCCCCCATTCCTTGGCATGCACCCAGTGTTCAATGTGGATCACCTTCAGCCATACTTTCCACCATTACTAGACACATCCGACATTGCAGAACAACTCACACCAACAGAGTTAAATCTAGATTACATGGAACAAGATGCAACTGATTGGATCATGGACATGTAGATCAAGAACACTCGCCAACAGAAGATCCAACTGTATCGAGTTCTCAAAGCCATCCAACTCCTGCACCAAGTAAAATGGGTCACTAGGGACCAAGTTCAGCGGAAGTTTCCTCATCTCATGGAGGAACTCAGTGCAATGGATACCAATGCTTCCTAAGCGGGGAGGAATGATCCAGGTGGATATTGGTGGCCTCTCACCTATTCCACTTGGAACCCCACCATTTTTTATCATTTTTTTAGTCTCCTTAATTGTAGCACAATTTACTATTTTTGGCAGTTTTTCGGGTCTTGAACTTCTGGAGCCATTTTTGAGGCCCTAAATGACATTTTTTGGCAATATTCTTTCAAGCACATTTTTAGTTGTATTCCTCAGAGATATATTTCCAATGAGGTATCATGCGCGTTAAACGAGGATAATATAACCAAGTTACAACCCCAGGAAGTTGGCTACCCAACTAACCTTAACGGGGCCCATAAACTCTTGGTGTTACATCTCCTCGAGTTAGGGTTTTGGTTGTTTACGGATTTTTCTTATTCTTCAATACTAAAAAGGACCTTGAGCCTCATTGTAACTCAGTTTAGAGGCATGTAACCACCACATCTCTTCTCAAAGATAAGCTACCATCGCTTAAGCTAGTCTCATTTTGTTATGAAACCAGCTCACAAAAAGATAGAAAAGAGAGATCAACGCCTTAGAATTCAGCCTCTTCGAGGAGGAAACCTCCTTTACATTACACAAATGAGCAATTCTTGGATGATACAAATGACAAAACCTCCTTTCTATATATAGGAGTCTAAGGAGTCACAATATAACCCAACTGACCTAACAATAATAATATAAAGCCACAAAAATAACAATAGAGGGATTCTATGGGGCACAGTAATAACAATATGGGGACAATAGGGGCACAACAATATTAATAAGGGATACAACTACAATATCAATGGGGTAATCACTAGTATTATAGGGACCCAACATGCCCCTCTCCTTCAAAAAAGTGTTGTCCTCAACGCTTGAGTAGTTCTGGATGCTTTTGTATAAAATTCTCATCCTCCCATGTGGAATCTTCTGCGGATAAGTTCTTCCACTTGATAAGATACTCCGAAATTGATCGATTTCGTAACTGTCGAGTTCTTGTTTTTGTGACTGCTTCTGGTTCCAATATAATTTTTCCTTCCTCGTCAAGTTCTGGCAATATTGTTTGAACTGGGAGCTTGTCGCCTATAACTTTCTTTAAACATGAAACATGGAAAACTGGGTGCAATCGAGAAGCTGAAGGAAGCTCCAATTTGTATGCCATAGTACTAATCTTTTGCAACACCTTGTGCGGACCATAATACTGTGGTGATAATTTATTATCCTTCTTAGCTTGCTTAAGGGACATTTGCTTATATGGTTGTAGCCATAGGAATACCCAATCACCTACATCAAAACTTCCTTCGCTGTGATGTTGATCTGCCTGTTGTTTCATTCTATTCTGTGCCAACACAAGGTTATCCTTTAGGAGCTCGAGGACTTGTTGTTGATGTTCGATGTGATGTTCCACTGCTTGAACCTTAGAATTTTCTCTTAAATATGATGTGATGGATGGTGGTTGATATCCATAAAGTGCCATAAACGGGGTCATTTCTGTTGTTGTATGGAAGGAAGTGTTATACCACCATTCAGCCAGAGGCAACCATTTGACCCATTGTGTCTGTTTATTAGATACTAATGGCAGAAGTGTCCTCAGACACGTAATTTTATTAATCAGAAAAAAAACAATTACATAATTGATTTGCAAGAGTTTACACCCGAACAACCAAACACTCTTGCAATGAGCTATTTATAAGCTCCATGTCCTAACTACCTCTAATTATGGATCACTTATTCAATAACAAGTGTCCATTTACAATAAATGCTATTCAAACCAACTAGCTAACTAATCTCCTAAAATAGAGCCTAAGATACGACACATTTGGAGAGTCATATCTAGTTACAACAATATGCTAATTCTAAAAGTCTCCATTAAATAATTAAACATTCTAGAATAATAATTATTAATTTAATATCTTAAATTAATAATTATTTTATTCTAATTTTATTCTAATTTATAACCTATGATAAAAAAGTATTTTTGGATCATCTAACATTCCCCCCTATGATCCAAAGATACATTACAACAGATACCAAGTTCATCCCTGAACTTAGTAAATTTTATTCTGCCAAGCGGTTTGGTGAAAATGTCGGAGATCTGATCTTCGGAAGGACAATAAACTGGTTTGAGAACATCTTTGGCAATGAGAGACCTGATATGATGATACTTGGTGTCCACATGCTTTGTCTTTGAATGAAAAACTGGGTTCTTGGCAAGTTTGATGGCTGACCAATGAACAATGATGTAGCTTCTGCCTAAGAAATGCCCAAGTCCTGCAAAATTCGGCGCAACCAAACAATTTCACATGCTGCTTCCCATGCTGAAATGTACTCTGCTTCTACTGAAGAAGTGGCCACTGTAGCTTGTTTCTTACAACTCCAAGATACTGCTGCTGACCCCATATTCATTAAATAACCTGATGTTGATGCTCGATCATCAATACTCCCAGCAAAGTCGGCATCAGAATATCCACCAAGTACAAAATTTTTAGTCTTTGTGTAAAGAAGACCAAAATCTTTTGTTCCTTGGATATATCGAAGAACTCTTTTGGCTGCATTCCAGTGGCTGTCTCGTGGTTCCTGCATAAAACGTGAAAGAATACTGACTGCATAAGATAGATCAGGACGAGTATTTGTCAAATAAATCAAGCTGCCAATCAGCTGCCTGTAAGTTGTACTGTCCACCTTTTCCCCCCCTTCAAATTTTGAAAGTTTCAAGTTTTGCTCCATGGGGGTGAGAACGGGCTTGCAATCTTGCATGCCAAATCGCTGAAGAACCTCTGCTGCATACTTACTCTGTGAAATGAAAATATGATGTGGACGTTGGAAGACTTCAACTCCAAGATAGTAGTGAAGTAATCCCAAATCTGTCATCTTAAAACCTGCTTGTAACTCCTTTTTTACCTATACAATATGATCATCATGATTGCCAATGATGATCAAATAATCTACATACATAACAAGAATTACCAAATATTTTCCCTGTTGTCGCACATACAAAGTATCATCAGATTCACTGCGATGAAAACCAACTTTCTTAAGGTAATCATCCATCTTTGCATACCAAGCTCGGGGAGCTTGTTTTAACCCATATAAAGCCTTGATCAATTTGCAGACTTTATGTTCTTGTCCTTCAACTTCAAAACCTGGTGGTTGGGTCATATACACGTCCTCCTGTAAATCCCCATTGAGAAAAGCACTTTTCACATCCATTTGATGAAGTTTCCATCCTTTTTGAGCGGCCAATGCAAGTGTTAATCGGATGGTGTTCCATTTAGCTGTTGGAGCAAAGGTTTCTTCATAATCAATGCCTTCCTGCTGCGCAAAACCTTTGGCGACAAGTCGTGCTTTATACTTGTCAAGTTCACCCTTCTGGTTATACTTAATTCTGTAAACCCATTTGCATCCTATGGGTTTAACATTTGTTGGACATTCAACAAGTTTCCAAGTGTTGTTATCAATTACTGCTTTATATTCGTCAACCATAGCCTGTTGCCATTCTTTATGTTTTACTGCCTCTTTGTATGTGGAAGGTTCAGTAAAATCATTTGCTATCAAGGCAAAATTGCCTTCACTTCTATGTGCCCTTCTGGTGCCAGTTTTATTCTGTTCATCAGGCTTTACATCTTTCAAAAGTTGAACTGCCCATTTCGGAAGTTGGTGCTCACTTGTTTGTGCTTCTGTAAAGTCCCCATCATTGTAAAGAGGATTAATATAAACTGATGTACGTCGTTCAGGTGAAGAATGTGGAGAATCACTGTCAGAAGAACTGCTGCTGCTTGGAGATGCGGATGAACTGCTTGAAGACCCTGTTGCTGGTGTGGATGTAGATGACTCATCTTCAGAGGAAGGAAAATCAAGTTCATACCAATTTGGTGAAGTTGGTTGACTTTGCTTTTTATCATTTCTTTTACTTCCCTTAGATTCTAACTTGTGAAGAAGATTTTCAATTTCTTCAGCACTCTTACTCTCTGTTTCATCAAAAATGACATCCCTGCTCACAATAAATTTTCCGTTGGTCAAAAGACGATACCCTTTCTTCTCATCAGAATAGCCAATCATTGTGCATTTTAAACTTCTTGAGTCAAGCTTAGTTCGTTTTTCTTTCGGAACTAAGGCATAACACACTGACCCAAAAACTCTAAGATGTTTAACTCGAGGTTTGAAACCAAACCAAGCTTCATAAGGTGTGATTCTGTCTAAAGAAGCAGTTGGAGATCTGTTTCTTAAGTAGACAGCTGTATGAATTGCTTCCGCCCAATATGTTGGACTTAACCTCTTAAAGGTTAACATGGATCTCGCCATTCCTAACAAAGTGCGATTCATTCTTTCGACTACTCCATTTTGTTGTGGAGTGTAAACATTAGTGAGATGTCGTCTTATGCCATTTTCACTGCAATAAGTTTTGAATTCATTTGAAGTGAATTCTCCCCCATTATCCGTCCTGAGAGTACCTATCTTTTCTTTGACTTCATTTTCAACAAGTTGGCGAAAAATTTTAAACTTATCAAATGTTTCTGACTTGTTTTTCAAGAAGTAAACCCAAGTCATTCTGCTGAAATCATCAATGAATAGTAAGAAATACTTGCAACCACCAAATGAGGTTTGTAGTGGACCACAAACATCACTGTGAATTAGTTGTAGCCACCTGTTTGCACGCCATGAACTTGTTGGAAAACTTTCTCGATTTTGTTTCCCGTAAATGCAAGCTTCACATTTTGCATTTTCCCGTTTGAATGTGGGAAGTCCTTTAACCATTCCTTGTTTCTGCAATTGAGAAAGACTCTCAAAATTCAAATGTCCATATCTTACATGCCATAGTCTGATAGGTGAAATACCTGTAGTCACTGCCCTTGCAAAATCAGAATGACGTGGAATAACTGTCCCTTTCATCCGTAACATTTTTCCATCTTCATAACCTGTCATAACTGTTTTCAAGTTCTGTTTCACTGAATTAATCTTCACTAATCCATCTTCCATAATCACCTGATGCCCTGCTTGTCGAATCGTGACTAAAGAGAGCAAATTTTTCTTGAAACTGGGTACATACCATACATTGGAAATCAATTTTTCTCCAATGTCAGGGAGAAAAACTTTTACTACTCCTTTTCCATAAGGAGTATGTTTTGTATCATCAGCAAGAAAAATTGAATTAAGTTGGCATTCTTGAAAATTCCAGAAAAAATCACGTCGACAAGTCATGTGCTAAGTTGCCCCGGAATCCAAGATCCAGGCATCTTCATAGTCACTTCTAAGATGAGATGAAATTTGTGATGCTGGTGAGGAAGTAAAAACATATTCTGAGCCGTCTTCATCTTGATCATTTGCAAATTGTGCTGAATGCTGCTGAAACTTGGGAATTTTATTAAGTGAAGTGCGACAATCTTCAGCATAATGGCCAACTTTGTTACATCTTCGACATACAATTTGACTTAAGTCTCTTCCTCTTCCTGAAGATTGTCCTCTGCCTCTGCTTTGACCTCGATTTGGAGATTGTCCTCTACCTTGACTATTATATCCTTGTGCTTGAAAATTGCCTCTTCCTTGGTTGTTTCCTCTACCTTGAAAATTATTTCTTCCTCCTCTGTTAAAATTGTTGCCTCTACTTTGGCTTCTCCCTCGATTTGCTTGATTTTGATTCCATCGGCCTCTTCCTCGAGAACGATCTGCTGAAGACTTACTTGTGCTGGCTTCTGTGAGAAAAACATCTTCACCAACTTTCTTCTTCTTCCCAAAAGTTTTATCATGCTGACTTAACATTTCACAAAGTTCATCAAACTTTAGTTTTTCTAATTTCCCATTTACTTGTAAAGTCTCTAAAAAATGCGTATAAGAAGAAGGAAGCCCAGCAATTACAATTGTGACCATAAAGCTATCATCAATTGCGGGAAAACCAACATTAATAATCTCTTGCTTGATATTCTTAAGTCTTGAGAGATATTCAAGAACATCACCACCTTCAGTTAATTTTTGTTGCAACAATTTTAATTGTAGATCAACCTTCTTTGATTCAGGCTGAGTATCAAAGAGGTCCTTAAAAGTTTTCAAGGCAGTCCATGCATCTGTGGCATTCTCTATATGTACATACATTTCATCATTTACAGACGATTTAATAAGAGCTAAGGCTTTAGCATTCTTGATTTCCCATTTTGCCAGTGCATCTGCATTTGTGGGTTTATTCGGCTTTACATCTCCATCACATATTCCTTGATATAATTCATTGTAAATGAGTGTGCTTTCAATAAGACGATGCCACGTTTTATAAGATTTGGTGCCTTCAAGTTTGTCAGAATCAGAAAATAAGTTAATTAACTTAGACATTTTTAGCGATGAAGAGACGCACCAAGAAGCAGAACAGAAAGGACAAGATAGTCGACACAACACACCACGCAAAAAAAAAAAAAAAACACGATCTATCGGGGCTTGGCCTTGACCCTCGAATAGTCGTCAAAACAGGAGAATATTGACTGAGCTTTGCACTTGGCTCTAGTCAATTCCTCAAATTTTTACAGGGAAACTTTCAAAATTTGACTTTTTACAATGGTGCTTTTGCACAATCTCATAAAAAATTTACCCCCCCCTCAAAGTAAAAAATTACTTTGAGTTACATTTATCTCCGTAGAAAAAATTCTCCTTATTGCTCCAAAAAATTACAATCACCTTATTGCTCCATTACAATAAATACCCAAAATTACAAATCCCCTTATTACTCCTCAAACAATAAAAAACAAACTCCATATCTCTCCAAAATACAATATGCCCAAAATTACAAACCATTAGATCGCTCCAAACTTATCACTCCATTACATAAGGAATTAGAAATACTCCTTATATCTCTTTAAAATTTCATAAAGACTTTATAAACACTCTTTAAAAAAGTCTTTACATACGTTCCATTAACCATTGACCATGTCCAGCAAAGTCAATGAGCAGCTTGCTTTGAATACAATGACTGCAGATTACGGTTTTTCAGATGTTCAACGTGCAAATAGAAGTCTTCCTTTGATTTGTTCTGCTCAACCATCGAAACTCACTGAAGGCTCTACATACGATAGAATACAAATACAATAATTTTGAAGGTCACACGCATAGTCCGCCGTTTTTGAGTGGAAGAGAAGTTAGACCCGCTGCGGGAGAGACACTTCTTCTTTTTTTAAATCGAAACCCCTGGTTGTGTATTTATTGAAGATCCCCGGTAGGAGTTCCCACAGTAAAAAGAATATTAAAACTAGAACCGTCCACATGATCGTTGCATCGTCATTCAATCACAAATGCAACACAAATTTAATGATGTCTCTACATCAATCTGAATCTATCCGGATCTTGAACACTACGCAGACAAATGTAATTGTTAATGAAATTCTTATATAGAAAAAAAGACGAAATTTATTGCAAACCTCATGAACTTTGTGGAAATAGTTCAAATTAGCATGATGATTTGATGTCTGAGATTCAACGACCGAGAATCCTTCTATGCGGTCAAGGCTCTTTGGACAAGAGTTCCTTCCATGCGGCCAGTCGCAATCAATGTCTAAAAAGTGGGTAAGTAGACCTTCCAGATGTCACCAGTCGTAGATCTTCCGATGAAGGACATAGCTCAAAAAAAAACTCCCCTTAACTTTGCCGGCAAACAAGAAAATCCCAACAGAAACGCCAACAGGTCACACAGTCTTAGGAAGCTGCAGTCGCAGCTCTTCGGGCAACGAATCCAGTAACTGCAACAGGTCACACAGTCTTAGGAAGCTGCAGTCGCAGCTCTTCGGGCAACGAATCCAGTAAACGCCAACAGGTCACACAGTCTTAGGAAGCTGCAGTCGCAGCTCTTTGGGCAACGAATCCAGTAAACGAAACACCAACATGAATCTCACGAGTTTATTGATCTTACACGCAAATGTCTCCACGATCATTGCACAATGGAAGTAAAGGAAATCCAATAATAATACACAGCGTGATTTGCAAATTAAAAATCTGAAATCAATAAGGATTTTTTTTTGTTGAACACAAAACTGTATAATTTCATACCAATTGCTGAGCACTTCAACGGAGTTGAGTTTTTTTTTTTTAGGATTTGATAGAGCTGGAATCTCCTCCTCAAATCAACTGCTGGAATCTTCTTCTCAAATCAACTGCAGCATTACCATAGCTCTGATACCACAATAATGGCAGAAGTGTCCTCAGACACGTAATTTTATTAATCAGAAAAAAAACAATTACATAATTGATTTGCAAGAGTTTACACCCGAACAACCAAACACTCTTGCAATGAGCTATTTATAAGCTCCATGTCCTAACTACCTCTAATTATGGATCACTTATTCAATAACAAGTGTCCATTTACAATAAATGCTATTCAAACCAGCTAGCTAACTAATCTCCTAAAATAGAGCCTAAGATACGACACATTTGGAGAGTCATATCTAGTTACAACAATATGCTAATTCTAAAAGTCTCCATTAAATAATTAAACATTCTAGAATAATAATTATTAATTTAATATCTTAAATTAATAATTATTTTATTCTAATTTATAACCTATGATAAAAAAGTATTTTTGGATCATCTAACAGATACAAAGCAACGAAGATATCCTTCCAAACATTTGTTTACTATCTTTGTTTTCCCATCAGATTGAGGATGATAAGATGAGCTATGAGCTAACTAAGTACCAAGACAAGAAAATAATTCTATCCAAAAATTTCCAGTGAAAATGGGATCTCTGTCACTTACAATAATCTTTGGGTTTCCATGTAGCTTTTGAATTGTTTCCATAAATGCAGTAGAAACTGTACTGGCTTTAAATGGATGTGATAATGCACAAAAGTGTGCATACTTGGTAAGTCTATCAACTACCACCATGATGACACTCTTTCCCTCAGACATGGGTAAACCTGTGATAAAATCCATTGAAACCCGGCGTCTTAATTGTTTCAACTTTATTTTGTTGGCAAACCCAACATTCCACCACAAACTTTTGAATATCTGATTTAAGGCCCTCCCAAAAAAATTCCTTCTTAACCCTGTGGTAAGCTTTTAAAAATCCTAAGTGCCCTCCTAAGGGAGAAATGTGCAATTCCATAAGAATCTTTTGTCTTAGTTAGGAATTCTTACAGAGTTATAAGCGATTTTTGTACCATAATGAATCATTTTGCTAGCTAAATGTATCAAATGTACTAGAGTCTTGTTGTAACTTTTGAATAATTGCCCACACTTCTTCGTCATTCTTCCATTCCTCCCTTGCTTCATTTATCCAATCTGGTTGGATAATAGAAATGGTGCACAACAATGCTTCCACATCCTCATCCTTTCTTGAGAGTGCATCTGCCACCACATTTTGCTTCCCTTTTTTGTAGATGATTTCAAAGTCATAACCCAACATCTTTGTGACCCACTTTTGTTGCTCTTTAGAGGATAATCTTTGTTCTAAAAAGTATTTAAGGCTATCATGATCCGTTTTTACCTTGAAGTGTCTTCCCATTAGGTAGGGTCGCCATTTCTTAAGCGCATGGAGTATTGCCAACATTTCCTTCTCATAAATAGCTTTTCATAAAAACTTTCCCTTGATTGGATGACTTTCAAAAGCAATGGGTCTTTCCTCTTGCATTAAAATAGCACCAATTCCATTTCCTGAAGCATCACATTCCACCATAAAGGTTTTTGTGAAGTCTGGTGTAGCTAAGACCGGTGCTTGGCACATTGGCTCTTTAAGATGTTTGAAGGCCTTTGTTGCTTCTGGAGTCCAAGAAAATGCATCTTTCTTCAATAATGTTGTTAGAGGTGTTGCTATTCCACCATAATTCTTAACAAACTTGCGATAATACCCTGTCAACCCGAGAAATCCTCACATATGCTTTATGGATTGTTATCAAGAAAACTAGTGTCTATACAGAGCTACTAGTCCCACTAAGGCTGGTAGCTACCTTAGAAAAAAACACACTAAAAACTACTTTCGTTTTCCTTTATGAGAAATAGATAAGAGAAGAATAAGGAGACCAACCTCTGTCTTGTGCTTGGTTCCTTGCTCGATTCCTCTCTATCCTGGTAGGTCTTTGCCACTCGCTTCCTTGTCTACCCAGCTTCAAAGAGTACCTGTAGAATCAAAGCAGCATAACACTATCCAAGAACATAGATCTATTATCATAAACAATATAGGATTAGATGTACATTGACCACACAAATGCATAAATCATCAATCATACAAGAATCTGGAGGAAAACTTGAATAGCTTTATTAATAATCAAGAAAGAGCAAAGAGGATTACAACCAATTGTTCTGACCCAGCATCATCCTCTCAGCAAGAAAGCCCTTCTTCACCTCATGAAAAGCTTAGATCACCCAATACTGTGATATTGCACCCAGAAACCAACAGCACTTCCTTACAAGATACAAAATTCTAGCCCCTGGATCTCTGGGATGAGGGATCCATATATAGATGTCTGCAAGGGAGGTGAGTCAGCTTTTGAGATTTGATTAGTGTCTTCTCTCTGATAGTTCTTGATTCCACTTGGAGATTGATGATCTCTTACTCATCCCTGGTCAAATTCAGAGAGGCAAGTGTCACAGGAGAGGTTTCTGGAAGATTCCATGCTCCTCCACCTTGTGGATTGACCCTGCCATTTGTCCCTTCCCGTCCATTGCACCCCATAGAAGGGTTTTTTGACATGCATCGCACCTACTGTGTGTATTCAGGTGGGATGCAACACACTTTGCCTATGGAGCAGGTGAAATGGTCCAGTTTTGACCAGTTCTGAGTAGTTTTTCATGGAGAACTTCTGGGAGATGCCGTAATCAGTTGACCTTGTTCTTTTAGGGGTTGGAACAACACCTTTAGGGACTTAGGAGCCCTTGGTTTATGGACATTTATGCTTGGGGTTGCAGTGCCCAAAAATGTCTATAACAGTTGCCCCCTAAAGCATGAGGTCGTTAATCTTTTGATGTCGAGTGAAATGCTTTATCATGAGGATCCGGAGTTTTTTTGAGCTCGAAGGTGACCTGTAATAAGATACAATACGATACATTATCTTCATATTATTTTCATGATCTAGATAAGGTGGGAATTCCCATGCTCGGCTTTATAAATTCATTTTCATGTACATAGGATAGACAATCGTCTGAGTGTAGACTGAAGATTCTGGTAGAGCCATCATCCCTTAGATTGGATGATTATCTATGCAGCAATGATGTAGATTTGATGTCTTTATTTTCCTGAATATATATCGCAGCCCAAATGGATGAAACTACATCCGGGGTCTTCAATATCGTTCAATCTTCACTCAATGTACAAGTCTATCCATGTGAGAGATGTTCTGGAGTCGAACATGGAAAGACATCGCCTGATTACCAGCCAATGATGTAAGCTGTTAACAGGCACGAGAGGAATCACCAATAATGATAATGACCCTCAAGGTACTGCAGTACAATTCATGTGGTGTGAATAAGGGACTTGGCGTCGAACACCACGCAAAATCTTTCGGTCGAAGGCCATTGATGTAAACCTGTCACCGGAAGTGAGAAACTTGCCATTGAGGCATGCAAGCTTCAAAGTACCGAAAGGGTTGTTCCTAGATCGACTTCTTGGATAATGAGCTGATGTCTACAAGAAGTGATCTGTCATAGGAGGGCCTTACTGAATCCCACATCAATGACATCGAACGGAACAAATGATTTTAATGGAGGTGAAAACGATCTGGTGATATACGGTTCAGGGTGGTGGTCATGAAAGAATGGAGCGAAAATCTATTATAGTGGGTGAGACACAGGTGAATTCTCTGAGCGACTTCTCTTGAGCATATCGGTGACACTGACATGATGGATTGGTAGCATTAACCCCAAATGTGTATGGTGTGATGGAACCATGGTGATGTGACCAGTGAATGGAACAACTCAACCCGACTCGGATGCGGAGTGAAAGTGTCATGTTCAAGAGCGACTTGCTACAAACAAAGTTTCTTCAAGTTTTCTTGCCAAATTTTCCCCAGTCATTGCTGACCAGTACCTCTTTATTTTTGTCAAGCTTGAGGAGGATAACATATGCTTGTTCTATAATTTTCCCTTCGGGCAAACCCATCGCTATGTTTTAACGAGCCTAGCGATAGTGAAACTTGTTCTTGTCTGTTATGGACAAGTTTGTCGCTATTAGGTTTTAACGAGTTTAAAAGCAAAGATAACTCGGTCCTTTTCAATTTTAGAGAGTCTGAAAAGGGATGTAAAGGAAACTCCAAAAATCCTTTTTCATCATCTAATCCCTTAAGTCTGAAAAAGTATAAAATAATACAAAAGGGATGAATTTTAGTAATTTTAACGAGCCGAACAAAACAAGCGCTCGATCTTTTTGTGTAATAATCCATCAGGTCCAAAAAGATTAAAATCTAAAGGAGGGATAGCACTTCTAGTCACTTTAACGAGCTGGAGAGGCCAATGGCTCAGCAATCTTTTCATATTTTATGAGTCAGTTGAAAAGAGCTTAAAGGAGACTCGTTTTTTAAGGAACGAGTGATAGATTCATGTAGCAGTTGATTCCAGGTAAGCTTTGGAATTTTCCAATCATGGTAGTGTCACAAGGATGGCTAACAAGATCACTCTTCGCAATTGTTCCTCAAAAGGGGTAAAAAATCAAGTGGAGGTGAATGATCAGCCAATACAGAGTGGAGGTGATGATGAGAACACGACCAAGGCTTCAAAGGCTGAAGTAATACATTCACGATGGTTATTTACCGGAAATTGGTTCATTTTTTAATGAGCTTAAATGCTGGGGGAAACACTTGCTCATTGCTTATGTTTATTTTTTAACGAGCTTAAATTTCGCGTTAAAACTGCTCGATTAATCCAGTCGCATGATAAGGATGTCTCATATATAAAAACGGCATTATTTCAAAGTTTTGCCCCGCATCCTTTCTTTATGCAAGTTAGGAAACGACCAATCCTACGCGTTTAAAGGGTTAGAGGGCCTATAGATTTAAAAAATAAATGGTCGCTCTTTGCTTGCATGCCAAAAAGTTTGCATGCCCCCCGGTATAGCAAAGTAGAGTTTCCAGGTTACCCCTCAATTTGCAGACAAAACATTTGTTTTATCGGGAAAGGTCTACCTTTTCAGGCTACCCCTCAATTTGCAAACAAAACATTTGTTTTATCGGGAAAGGCCTACCTCAATAGAGGTATCTTATTCCGGTCTAATCCCATTTTCCAAAATGGATGGGTGTGTCAGGCCAGTCATATACTCTCTATGGAAAGCCACCCTATACCCAAGGTTTTCCTGTCGAAACAGGACAGGATGCATGCCCCCTGGGTTTCAGTCATGCCCTCCGAATCACTCGCGCTCATCAGGAGGACGGACTGGGGATTGATGAGACATTCCTTGCGTGAAAAGACCATTCAGGGTTGGTATATGACTATTTGCTATGTGTTAACCGGGGAATGAAAGCTGGTCTACGAGCTTGACCACTCTTCCTTCGTGCAGAAAACACATTACTCTAAAGAGTGAGGAGACAATGGCTCCCATGCAATAAATATAGTCTCATCTAAGGAGTAGATTATAATCCAGGGGTCCTTGGACTACCATTACGTTCATGTGAATAGTTTTCCTTCTCAATGTTATCGGCACATCGGGAAGTATCCCTAATGGTCGACTGGTTCCTTTTTCAAAGCCTATTAGATTTCTCATCTCAGGCAAAAGCGATGGTGAACCAAGCGCTTTCCAAGCAATTGAGGAAAGGATACTCACAGAAGCCCCTTCATCTATGATGGTACCGGCCATGACCATTCTATATATTTGAGCAATGATTCGAAATGGTACACTAGCCAGTAAACGGGGTCTGCCTAGTAGATTCTAGTCAAAGGAAACAACCAAGTTGCTTGGAGGTGGGACCGAATAGACAACCGGATATGACTCTGACGAACTTCCTTCCTGCAGTAAAGGAACGGGTAGACCGCCCCCATGTTCATCGAAGTCTGTGCTTACGAAGAGAATTTGAACGGTGTCGTTCTTGTTCTCTTCGGTGACTGTATCATCTAAAGATGGCCCTTTGAAGGCAAGACTGGGTCAACTGCCGCCTCGACCTTTTGACTTTCATCTGGTATGGATTCAGATGGTTTATCTTCAATGATAGATGCTTCGGCCGACCACAAGGGCGTGTCAACTGGATTTTCAACTAGTGATGGACTCGGCAAGACTTTCTTGTATCCAGGAGGAACCCGTAACGGTGAAACCGGACGGTCGTCCAAAACTCTTTTAGCTTCATCTAAGAAGGGTCAATGGTGGACGGTGTGATCACCTTCACACAATTTACAAGGAAATTTATATTTTCCTTTTTGTCAAGGGGCTTTACTTTCACTAGTTGACGGTGTATGCTCAACATGATCGTCAGAGGTTGATGACACTGGATTGTGGAAATGAGGAGATCAGTCCCTTAAGATCCGAGGGATGCAAGGACAATCTCGATGATAGTGGTATCATTTGCAAATGACACATGGCGATTTAGGCCTCGTTGGTACAGTGTGTGGATTTTCACTAGACGATGCTTGGTTGCCCCTTTTCGCCTTTGGCTCCTTCTTCTTCTTCTCTTTCTTCTTCTTCTCCTTCTTCTTCTCAGTTACTTGATTTTGGGCTTTACCAGCTTCATCAAGCGAAGAGGAAGGAGGAGAGGAAGAATTGGACGAAGTAGAGGGTTGGTGGGTAACTCTAATATCATTTAGTTGCTGACTTGATTGTTCAGGAATCACGGTGTTCTGAACGATAGAAGTTGAGAAGAGCCATACGGGCAAGCCGATTGTCAATCCTGGAAGAGACAATGTGGCCATATGGGGTGCACCAACATCTCCCCAAGAGAAGGGACTAGTATTTCCTCCAAGGGGAACTCCTTGGTTGGTGGACTCCATTTTTCTCAACTTAAGATCACCGTAGGAAAGGTGATGATTATTCTGTTTAAAATAAATTTTAGATGCTTTGACACAACTTGTTTTTTCAATTTTTAAGAGTCGAGAAAAAACAGAATATGACTCTAGTTGCCTTCGATTTTTAATGAGCCTAAAGTGATAAGTGCTCAGATGGACCTTTTCCGTTAAGGAGTCTGAAAAGGAACGAAAGGGGTTGCTATGGAAATCTAGACAGAGGGATTACCAAACCAATCACAAAACTACTTAATACTTTTTACGGTATGATAGTCAATCTTCCCGAATGTTGTGTTCAGTGCATTGCGATCGATAGGGCGGCAGACACATTTTCCTATGGATAAAGGATAAAGCCTATTGTGGTCTCCCAAAATATACTCAACAGTACATGGGAGCACAAGTCCGTACTGGCACTTATTGTCTCAAAGTGGAGGAATCACCCAACCAACAGTGAAAACAACAGTTACCAGGCTTTACGACGCCGGAATATGTCTCTAGCCTAGACTTCTAGATGTTGTGCGTTAGGTTCCAAAGCGTTTTTTTATTCATTAAATTTATTTTATGGTTGATCTTGCTTAAGAAATTTGCCTTTCAGGTTCACCACGTGATGTAGATGTACAATTCCTAAAATGCAATCTAAGATGATAAACAACCATTTAATCTTCTTTTTGCAATGAAAATCCTAGCTACTAAGGAAAGAGATATGGTGTTCTTTCAACAAAGAGCAGAGAGCACACACTATATGCACTATCCTAAATGAAACCAACAAATAGTCTAAATGAAAATGCACATGCATGTATTTGTTTTTAGCCTTCTTAATATGTGAATGATTAAAAGAAAGCTAAGTGAAAATCTGAATTATTTTCCAAAGCGACAATTACTAACAAGTTTCTTTTCAAAACAAAATGAGGACAATGATGACACTTTGTTATTTTGAATTGAAAACTTGCTTAAGACACTTGAAAAACTACTAACTCAAATCAAATACAAGGGTAACAATGTAATCGACTATCAAGAACAATCAGATTCTCTTCTATGACTGAAAAAAGACACTTGTGACACTTTCAAATCAAGAAACGACAGTACAATTACGCTATTTCTTTGTAAAGGAGAACTGAAAATGACTCAAAAATACATAAAAACATTTACATTTCTTTGCACAATGGAGGCAGAATAACAGCAAGGAAAGGGGTTTCAACAGAGGTGTATTGACTACAGGCAGCAAAACTCCTGAATAGAGCTGAAAAGAGTGAACAGAGAAACCAAAATTTAGGAACAAGGCCTTGTCTGATCAGCGCACCTGTAACACAGTGAAACTGAAATGGAACGCACCTACTAGACTCGGGAAGTGTGATGCATCTGAAGTTCACAGAACAGACAGTGCGCTGGACCAGGGACAAGACTTTCATTGGATTCCAGGTCATAGTTTGCAGTTTAGTTCAGGTATTTAGGCCGAGAAAGTGATAATCAGTAAATCAATCACAGGGGTAGATCTAAGGAGGTTACTAGAGCCACCACGAGGGCAATTAGAGAGCTTGTAAATCAATCGTTTAATTCATAAACAAAACCCAGAGATAGACTGAAGCAGCATTGATCTACTTTGCACTTGCATAGCAAATGCAGTTCGAAGGCTAGTTGGCTTGACTTTAGGCTCCGTCTGTAAGTTTATAAAGTAAACAAATGTAGATGAACAAACAATCTACTAGCTCCCCAGTGGCGTCGCCATTTTTTTATCGGGAAAACTAGTGTCTATACAGAGGTGCTAGTCCCACTAAGGTTGGTAGCTACCATAGAAACAAACACACTAAAAACTACTTTCGTTTTCCTTTATGAGAAATAGATAAGAGAAGAATAAGGAGACCAACCTCTATCTTGCGCTTGGTTCCTTGCTCAATTCCTCTCTCTTCTAGTAGGTCTTTGCCACTCGCTTACTTGTCTACCCAGCTTCAAAGAGTACCTGTAGAATCAAAGCAGCATAACACTATCCAAGAACATAGATCTATTATCACAAACAATATAGGATCAGATGTACATTGACCACACAAATGCATAAATCATCAATTATACAAGAATGTGGAGGAAAACTTGAATAGCTTTATTGATAATAAAGAAAGAGCAAAGAGGATTACAACCAATTGTTTGACCCAACATCATCCTCTTAGCAAGAAAGCCCTTATTCACCTCATGAAAATCTTAGATCACCCAATACTATGATATTGCACCCAGAAACCAACAGCACTTCCTTACAAGATACAAAATTCTAGCCCCTAGATCTCTGGGATGAGGGATCCATATATAGATGTCTGCAAGGGAGGTGAGTCAGCTTTTGAGATTTGATTAGTGTCTTCTCTCTGATAGTTTTTGATTCCACTTGGAGATTGATGATCTCTTACTCATCCCTGGGTGAACTCAGAGAGGCAAGTGTCACAAGAGAGGTTTCTGGAAGATTCCATGCTCCTGCACCTTGCGAATTGACCCTGCCATTTGTCTCTTCTCACCCATCGCACCCCATAGAAGGGTTTTTTGACATGCATCGCACCTACTGTGTGTATTCAGGTGGGATGCAATGCACTTTGCCTATGGAGCAGGTGAAATGGTCCAGTTTTGACCAGTTCTGAGTAGTTTTTCATGGAGAACTTCTGGGAGATGCTATAATCAGTTGACCTTGTTCTTTTAGGGGTTGGAACAACACCTTTAGGCACTTAGGAGCCCTTGGTTTATGGACATTTATGCTTCGGGTTGCAGTGCCCAAAAATGTCTATAACATGGATGTGGGAATTTTCCATTCCTTAATAGCTTTAATTTTGCTAGGGTCTACCTTAACTCCTTCATGAGATACAATAAGACCCAGATATTCCACCTCTTGTACTCCAAAGAAACATTTGGATCTTTTTGCATATAATTGTTTCTCCTCCAATAGTTGTAGCACCCTGTCAACATGTTCAACATGATCCTTCCAATACTTGCTGTAGATTAGTATATCATCAAAAAATACTAACACAAATTTTCTAAGGAATGATTTGAAAATGGAATTCATCAAACCTCAAAATGTTGAAGGTGAATTGGTAAGGCCAAAAGGAATGACCAAAAATTCATAATGACCCTCATGAGTTCTAAATGTTGTTTTCAGAATGTATTCAGTCTTCATTCTGATTTGATGATATCCTGAACGAAGTTCCAACTTGGTGAAGTAAATTGATCCATGCAATTCATCCAGTAATTCATCAAGGACAGGAATGGGAAACTTATCTTTAATAGTGAGCTTGTTGAGCTCCCTATAATCTAGACACATGAGCCATGATCCATTCTTCTTGTGCACCAATACTACTGGAGCCGAGAAAGAAATTTGACTTGGTTGAATTATACTAGCCTCTAGCATTTTTGCAACCATACGTTCAATTTCACTCTTTTGGGCATAGGGATATTTGTACGGCCTGATGTTTGGAGGAACACTTCCTGGAATTAGATGAATAGCATGATCATGATCACGAATAGGTGGGAGACCTTTTGGAGTCTCAAATACCTTGGAATGATTGTCCAAGACTTTTTGGAGATCTGGAGATATAGATGATTCCAATGTGGAAACATCTAGCAAACATAATTGTGCAATTACACCTCTTTGTTCCTTTTTTAGAAGCTTTGTCATACCTTTAGAGCTGATTATCTTTCCTGGTTTCCCTGCAATACCCCTTAATTCAACTTCCTTTCCTTCCACAGAAAATTTCATGAAAAGTTCTTGAAAATTAAAAGCTATTGTACCCAAGGATTGTAGCCATTGGACTCCTAGTACAACATCATCACCTCCCATTGGAATGGAAAGAATTGGGCTAGTTAATACATATTCTCCCATGGATAGCTTGGTATTATGGCACTTTCCAGAGCAATTTTTTGTTCCTCCATTTGCAATCATCACGACACTCTGGTGCTGGATATAAGAATCAATTCAATTCTTTTGCTACCTTACAATGAATAAAATTGTGGGTACGTCCTGAATCAATCAACACTATTACCTTTTTCTTCTTGATTTTTCCTTCTATCTTGATGGTTTGAGGAGTGGTAATTCCTGCCAATGCATTACAAGATATGGTCAGATTCATTTCTTCTTTATCTAGGCTTTGTTCTTGTAGTATATCCTCTTCTTTTGACCTTTCCTTCTCCTTTTCCTCTTCCTCTTCACAATCTATGTAGAATAATTTCTTCTCAGCACACTTAGGACCTTTAGTGTATTTGCTATCACGACTGTAACAAAACCCTTTTTCTCTTTTTTCTTCCAATTTTTGTGGTGTCAACCTTATAGGTTGTGGAAGACTAGGGGCAACAACACTTCCATCTTTATAGTTGTGAGTGGTATGCTTCCTAGTTGCCATAATTTTTCTTTCCATTTTTCTTGCTAACCTAATGCCTTCTCTAATGAATGAGGTTCCCAAAGGCGAACATCATGTTGGATATTATCCTTTAAATTCCCTATGAACACATCAATCCTATGCTCCTCTAGAATATTTTTTACCCTTATTTTCAATTTTTGGACCTCCTCAATGTGCTCCATTATTGAACCCTTTTGTTTGAGACTTATCAATTGGCTAAAAAAAGTGTTGTTTTTTGTATCCTCATAATGTACTGTCAATTCTTCCGTAAAAATTTCCCAAGTGATAATTTTTTTACGAGAGCAAAGCCATTGATACCATACAAACGGATTTGGTTCCAAATATAAAGTTGCAATACGTACCTTTTGTGTGTTTTGCACATTATTGAAATTGAAAAATTGCTCCATCTGTAATATCTATGTTGCGGGATCCTTGCCATCAAACTTCCTCATATCGATTTTTGGAATATGGTGGGTCTTTGATCTCATCATGAGTTTCCTTTACTACCCTTTCACCGTTAGTGACCATTTCTTGTAGCAACTTATTCATATTTATCTTCAATTCTTCCATCTTATCATCCATGCCATCAATTTTAGCGTCGATGCCATTCATCTTAGCTTCCATGCCATTCATCTTAGCTTCCATGCCATCCATCTTAGCTTATACGCCTTTCTTTAAATAATCCATCTTAGTTTCTACACCTTTCTTTAAACCATCCATCTTAGCTTCTGCATCTTTCCTTAAACCATCCATCTTAGATTCTGTTGCTTTTTGTGCAAGTGACACTTGTTGCACTTGGTCTCGTAATTTTGATATATCATGTTTCATTTCTTCCTCTTCTTCATGAATCATGCTAGAGCTTTTAGGTTTCTTACTAGGTGTTTGCATTTTCTTTCCTCGGGGCATCAATTACCGATTCAAACTAATTTTTCAAACCAATATTATGCAAAAATTAAAAAAAAACTACACACCTTTTTTCACTTTGAATAAGCTTGATATTGAATCTGATGTATCTCTGCAATTTCGGATCATCCACTTCTAAAATTCTGATCTGTAGTAGCCCTCTGCGTCTTCTTTCCAATGCCACTAGTCTGATCCAAATTGGATTCCCCAAGGAAGAGTTATGCACAATCTCCCAGGATGACCTGATTATAGACTAGTTCAGTAGAGCGAACTTGTACGATGTGCCATGAGTCACTATTTCGACCGTTGGCTCAGAAAAATATATACAAGAAACTACAGTCCATCCTCTTTTTGTACCTTCTTACGAAATTTCAATCCGATGCTTAGAGAGAAAGTTATGATGATTTTCCCCAGGTCACCTGTTTGGAATGTAATTCAAGAGTCTGCAAAAAGACCAACTTCCTCATATCATATCTCCGCAAATATAGCACAAAAAGCTCTGAAATTCAGACCTGAGATTCAGCGCGATTTATTCTCAAATGCTTTTTTTTTAGCTTCTGAAATGTCACAGGAAAAAATTTATAGGGAAAATGCCACGATGACCTGTTTGGAGTAGCGAAACCCTAGAATCCAAAGCTCTGATACTAAATGTTATGAAACCAGCTCACAAAAAGATAGAAAAGAGAGATCAACGCCTTATCATTCAGCCTCTTCGAGGGGGCAACCTCCTTTACATTACACAAATGAGAAATTTTTGAACGATACAAATGACAAAACCTCCTTTCTATATATAGAAGTCTAAGGAGTCACAATATAACCCAGCCGACCTAACAATAATAATATAAAGCCACAAAAATAACAATAGAGGGATTCTATGGGCCACAGTAATAACAATATGGGGACAATAGGGGCACAACAATATTAATAAGGGATACAACTAAAATATTAATGGGGTAATCACTAGTATTATAGGGACCCAACACATTTCCATTATGTTTGTAAGCATAGCTCATTATTTGATATTAATGAAAGGAAGTGTTATTTCTGCTGCGTCTCTGTATTCATGGTTACATCTATAATTTGTTGCATTCATGTTTAAATTCAGATCAATAGTATTCACAATAACAATCCAAGCTTTATATTACCCTAGTATAACATATAATGATTACGTGGATAATTATTAGATTATTCAGGATACAAGTATTCATTATATCAGAGTGGTATATAACATGTTTTGTCATATTATTGTGAAATTATTATAACCTTGTTGAATAAACAATAGTGAATATGAGAAGTCTTCACTTCGAAGCATCTTCATAAGGAGCTTCCAAAACAAATAAGGTACACTGCTCCTGTGAACTTATGTTTTTGTTTATTTTAAATCTTTAGCTGAAATCGATAAATTAAAGCCTTTCTTCTGTTAGTTATAAGATTTCTCCTCTGATTGTATCGTACAATCCACTTGCATAACATGTTAGAAATATGCCAGTGATGACTTTCACAATTACAATTCATCCTTGATATTAGTACTCTATTACGATGATTGTGTAGATATATATGAGAATTTTTGTGATACTGTCATTCATGATATAGGAGGAGAATATAACTTGCTTTCTCATAATGTTGTGCTCATTTTTTAACTTTTGAATAACCATAAATGATCATGAGAAGCATTTTCATGAAAGCATCTCCATCAAGGAGCTTGCAAGGCCAATTGAAGACCTTGCACCCATATTTATATTTCCTCTGTTCTAAACCTCTAGCTCACACTAATAAATTTAGTCTTGTGTTAAGCGGAGTGTTCCTGCTTTGTTTGTGTCTAAGAGTCCATCTACAGAACTGGTTAGAATTCTGCTATTGATGGCTTTCACAATTACATTTAATGCTTGATATTAGTACACTACCATGGTAATAACCCTATTTATCATATAATGACTAAATAGATCATTGTGAGATAATTTTGGATACAAGTATTCGTGATATAGGAGTGACTTATAACATGGTTTGTCACAATATTGTGAAAGTAATTTAACATTTTTGAATAACCAGTGTGTAATTAAGAAGCTTGCAAGACCAACAAGGGACTCTGCAACACGTTGTGAGATCGTTATAGATATTGATTTTGAGTGTGTAAGTCATAGGGTTCAAACATAACTTGCAATACCAATATTGAAAGGGTGAAAATGAAGAATTCAAAAAATATGGGATACAACTATTCTTTATATAGGAATGACCTACGTTTTCATTATGTTTTTCATTTATTACAACCTTCTAAATAACCATTAGTAAATATGGCAAATATTTCCCTCCATTAAAAAGTTTGCAAAACAAGAAAAGGACCTTCTTGAAACATTCCATCTTTGTGCATTCCTGAGGACATGCAACACTGTGGCGTTTGAAGCTTGGGGCTCAACCAGAGAAAGTCTAATTTACTTATACTATGCCTATTCACTTGAAACATACCCATTCCATACTTGGAGTTATAGTAATGAATCCATGGGCTGAATTATTGTAGCTAAAAATATTGTTCCTACAATATATGTGGTTTCATATTTCCTTTATGGAGGTAGTGGGATCTAACTTATATGCATGAATATAATTTTAGTTAACAACTTTCTGTGAGTGAAATTCTAATATCTAGGAGTGAAAAAAATGTACATGATAGAAAATAGAGAAAGGAGAAAGGTGTGCCCCTCAACATTAACTTTCTCATAACTCTCTTCAATGATTCCCTTCATTGCGGGATAGAAGTAAAGGGAAATATTTTGGTTTTTAAACACGCTATAGTAGTTGAATCTTGGGAGAATATTTCTTATGGGGGTGTTGTCATTCTATATTTTTTAGGTTGAGGGAGTAAACACATACGATAGCATCAAAACCACTTTTGAAGCTAGGCTCTAGCCCTGCTAACTTCAGAGAGGGATCTCTTTGTAAAATTTAGCTATGTTTTATGTGAATTTTGGGCTATTTATTATTGTACTGATTTTGTTTGATTGGATTTATTGGTTGATGGAATTGCTATAATTCCATTTGGCTATGGAGTCTAAAGATTAACTGGATTTGCATCAAACTTTGAAGGAGTCTCACAAGGAAAGCTAGGTTGCATGAGTTGGATCTTTCAGAATTTCAAACGGATTATGAAACAGAAGAAATGTAAGCTTCAATAGAAACTGAGAAATGAAGAACTCCTTATTTTGACTTCACAAGAAAACATATAAATTACTAACATCCAGAATAGGGTGCTCTGAATAACATATCATATTCACCATGGAAAATTTTAGGGGCTAATATTTGCAGGTGGGCTAATTTTCCTTGATTTTTTCCAAAAAAAAGATTTGCCAATTTCCATTTTTTATAAAAACGATTCGCCCAAATTTTACAATATAAAATTATTTTACCTTAAAAATCGCAAACATTATATAGAGAGTATATATAAAGCAATATGAATTTGAATAACTTTACAAATACATCAATAAACATTTTATAGTTTTCATATTAACAACTAGTGAGATTCGCCAATGTTTTTAAACTTCAAGATAATGTTTCACTCTTAAAATTTTCCCTGCTATTCATCATAGTTTATGTTATGTAATTAAGATTTCGAGAAATAACAGAGAAGGGAAACAATGATTAAACACATAAAATGAAGAAAAACATCACCATTTCGTACGCCACATGAATCCTATGAAGAATTTCCTTGTATTATTGATGCTTTCAACAACTGGGAAATTCCAATTCGCAAAGGAAAACTATATTCAACAATCAACCCTTAATACTTCAAACAGCGAAGTATTTATAAATATATTTACAAAAGAATTATGAAATCGTTGTCTCAACCGAGAGTGTATTATTAGCATTATCCTAAACAATAAAATCGATATTTGGCAGAAAGATAGGCAAGGTAGACAACTGCATGAAGAGGTGGCTCTATTTTGGTGGATTCGGTTGCTAAATTAGCCCAAAATTGTGTTGTGCTGATGTGTTGTTTGATGTGCTAGCTAATATTCTAACTGCATATGAATTACTTTTAATCCGGTAAATCACATAGTTCCTCCCACCTTTTTTCATCTGGAATGGTTAACTTAATTACCCTCCGGTAAATCTCATCAACCTCAATATATTTTGAAAATGTTGACTTTACTGTGAAGACATGTTTTACCTCATTCTGGATATACAAGTCATTTTCCATTGTCTCTAAGAATTCTCTTGCTGTCGTGCTGCCTTTTATACCATTGAATTTGATGCTGCTTCTGGCCACTTCCTTCATATTTAGAACATAATCTTCTTGAGTAATCAACTTATCATTAATCACATATATTTTGGGAAATTCTTTCTGAATTAATGCTTCAATCTTGTTGGAAATCCTGTTCGCTCCCAGCCCTAGTGTTTCACATCTCTCTTCTTATTGATGAATGCGATTTCTTTTAGTCAAAACTTTCTTGACTTCCAAGATGGTGGCAGTCCTGTCACAAATTCCTAATTATTCAAGTTCATACTCGTTCTTTGAATTCGGGAATTTGATGATATTGGAAGCTTCTAAAGGCATGTCTCCCATCTTTTCCCTTACTTGAACAATTGTTTCAGTGGCCTTTTGTATCAATTCTTTCTGTTCAAAAATAATTTGGATACATGGTCAAATCTCATTCATGGAGTCCAGAATACCCAACCAAATGGTTTCTGTGGATTGGGACAAGGTCTGACCAATTGATGTATCATTTTCCACCTTTTGTAACCTTTCTAGTAGCCTTTGTGACTTCTACACTTCAACTAAATGAGAAGCTTCAATTCTAGTTTTTTGCTCTTGTAGAGCTTTGAGCTGCCCCTTCAATGTCTTAATTTCTTCTGACTAGATTCGCATATTTACGAGTGTCTTTGTCACTTGTTCAATGCTTGTAGTTTGAGTTGAAGAGTTTGTTGCAGTTGTTGTTCCTGTTTTTGGGAGTTGAGTGATGGGTATGGCATCTAGGGGGACTATGGCTACATCTTTTACTATGTTCTTTCTCTTTCATCATTTTCTCCATTTCTACCTCCATCTATCTGATATGACTATTCTGCTCTATGATTAGCTTCATCATGTCAGCTTCCTGAGTCTCATTTTCTTCAATATCATTAGTCAAAGGATCCTCTGTGGCTGGCAGTTTTAGCTACTTTCTAAATGCTACAATGTCAAGATTTTTCTTCTTGATGATCTCCTCTACAGCATTAATATCTTTAGGATCATATCCTATCTCGATTACCAAATCTTCCAAATATTTGATCCTATTGTCCTTTGCTAAAGAAGATACCTTTTCCATTTTCAACTGAGGCTGAAAGTTTGCATATGAAGCCTCCGACTTTGACAATGACATGGTAGTATTAGTTGATGTAGAGGAAATCATGTCACCAGCTTTTTTATGCATCTCCATTTGATCAATGGGATGGATATCTTTGGTGTTGAATTCAAATGTTGTACTCTTGTAATATGTTGGTGTTTTAGGATGTGGAATTTGAGCCTCAAGGAAGGCCATCTACATCTTTCCCTACTTTGTGTCAAAAATTGATAATAATTTTCTCTGTGAGTTGGAACTCTTCTTCCAAAATTGATTGTAGGTGCTCTTAAAAATTTCATTCTTAAGTTTGATCTCTCAATACTTGTCAAAAGCACTATTTTCCTTTTCTCCTTGGACATCTTGAGAAGATAGCTCTATTTCCTTTTGACCATGTGAAATTTAAGGTCCAGTAGGAGATGCAACAAACTTGCTGCTTGAAGGTGGTGATTCTCCAATAATGATGGCAACTTGGTCTTCTATCTCCTTTTCTGCATCTGTCCTAGGAGTGATCTTTTCTCTTTTCCTGTAAATGATTCTAAAATCTTTGGCCTCACTACCTGTTGTTGATGATGATCCCTCCTCTCTTTTTCTTTTACCTGTTTTCTCCTAAGGAGTGGGAGTTTGTAAATGTGAAGTAGACAACAATTGTTCTTCAGCTTCTTGAAATGTATCCTCTGCCCACTCTGACTGATTTCCATAATTTTCTATCTAAGGCTTTGAGATTTGGATATATGGGGTAGTTTTGTTTTCTAATCGCAACTTGGAGATGATACCCCAAGGGTCATAAGACCATTTGAAACTCAGGCTAAATTTCATCTCTTTAAGAATTTTGTCTGCATCTTCTCCTACTGGCCTGGTTATGCATATGAATGGGCCCACCTGTGTCATTCTCTTAAACTGGGACTTGTTATTTTCCACCACAAAGTGAATATCATCTGAATTTAACATTTTTTTGATGTATTACAGGGCAAAAATCCTCATGGGGAGGTATTTTGGGACCTTGTATGGTGTTGATTTGCATCCATAAACTCTGGTTTCTGTATAATTTTGGTATAAATACCAATCTCTAGTCCTAGCCTCATCTGTCAAAAGCAGAATCCTTTTGATGTCCTCACTGATTCTAGGTTGTGCTAAGCTATTTAAAACATTCATATCTGGGTGAAAATACTCTTCAATGAACTGTTTGTATGAGAATTCTTGCTTCTCTTTCATTAATAAAGAAGTCCAAAATATCATAGGTTGCTAGTTTCCCACTTCATCCAGCTTCTGCATAGAAAAACTAAACCTGTCTGCTTGATAATATAGAAACATATAGATTAAAATTCAAGTTTAATTAAACACTTGTTCTGTTGGAAATTTAATAAACTGCTCATGAATGTTATCAACCAAGAATTGGCTGAAATTCAACAAAATAGATGGTTTTCTATCTGTGAAAAGATGGAAAGGAAGCCTATAATGGGTCCATCTACCCACTGATCAGAATAATAACCCAAAATGTATGAAATTGTGGTTATAATCTATTTAGCTTGATCAAGAAATATTGAAGAAGGGTATGGAGGATTTTTCATTGGTGATTGGGCATTTTCTAGTGAAAAGATCTCAAAAATCTTGGCCCTGGTAGCAAAATTGAGCTTCTAATAGAGTTGTGTGAGGGCTTCTAAGGAAAATGGGGCACTATTTTCGACAGGGGAGATAGCATCATCTGGTATATAGATTGGGCAGTAATTGTAAATACGATGTCACCAGATGGGGTCATAATGGATTTTTTACTGGGAACATAGCAGGCTTGGCATTTCCTAGTGAATTCAAGGGCATGGAAGATCAGAGGGAAAATATAATGAGGAAGATTGGACTCCGAGAGTCCAATTTCATATGTTTTGTCAGCATGTTTGTTGTCTAGCCAACAATAGAGCTCTAAAAATTCACAGTCACACTGTGTTTCACTGATACTATAATCCTTATCAGCTAAAGGAATATGATCTAAGTCTATGGATGGAGGGATTAATCGATTAACAAGGTTCTCCTAGTTCTCTATCTTTAGAGGCATATTTAGATCAGTGAATGATAAAAGCGATGGAAGGGAGAGCTTACCGGGAACAATTTGAGGTTATGATCCATCAGGGGAAAAGGAGACAGAGCGCTGACAATTTCAATTTGGTTCAGCAAATGTTTTGAAACTGGTCACTTTGTAGAAAATTGTGAATTATAGAGAGTAAGTGAGAAAAAGGCCAATGAAGATTGTTCAGCGTTGTTTAAAAGGAAGAGTGATAGGTTCCATTGGAGGGTGGCATGGGACCGTGAAAGGTTGAATAGTTACCTAAGAGGGAAATTGAATGCCCAATGGTAATTTTGTCGAGAAAGAATTTAATTAGGCAACGACTACGAAACGTGGCATGACATGAGTGGCGGAGGTGTCAGGGTAGGGACATGGTAAAGTGGATGAGGGGAAGATGGTTTTCAGAGGTGGTAGAAGGCAATAAGCAGTATCGGCTGGGGGAGGTGTGAAATAAGGGGAAGGTGACACGTATGGATGCGGCCCAGCGGAGAATACCGCCTTTTCGGACACCCCCCCAGGCAGTAAAGGTAGGATGGAGAGGGGGGAGCGAAAATGAATGAATGTCGTTGATCGTGATCAATGGAGAATCTCGATGCTCTGACTGTGGCCCATTTAACCATAAACAACAAAACAACTTTTTTCCATATGCACCTTGGACATTACTTTTGAATATTAGGATAGTATTTTTGATATAAAACATGTTAAAAATAATTTATTCCATTGTGCATTTTTCCTTTTACAATGTCATTGAGACTTACGGTAAAAGGCACATAAAATATTTATGAAATTAACTATTTCTACCTACAGTTTAACTAACCTAACATTTTTATTCTTCTAAAGGGGTGCATTTAGACTAGCAAACCCATATTATTTTCTTTTATGAAGAATGAAAACTACCTAATCCTATCCCTTATTTCTCCTATTGATTCAGATTAAATAGTTGAATCAATGTCATTTTCTACGTAACTACTAGTTTACCAAGATTAAATGTTTGGAAAATATTTATTCTCTAATCTAATTTATAGAAATTCACAACATGTTTAACCATGATTATATTGTATGATTAAACAAACAACTAGTCATTGTGACATTTTTAAACAAGTTGCACACAACCTTTATTCATCAATTAGGAAGAAAACTATCTATCAGTAGTGGCATTTAGATTTGCAACACAATTAGTATTACTTTGTTTTTATTTTTCTTTGTTTTGATGGGGTTCAATCTTTTATTCTTTTATCAATGTTTTTTGTTTTCCTCTTTTTTTTCTTCTATTTATACCCTCTTTTCATTTTTATTCTATTTTTTCTTTTATTTGGAAATTATTTGTAGATTGACAATTATTTGCAAAATGAGATTTCTAAGATAAAATACTCAATCACCTTGAGATCCTATAAATTATAGGACCCTAATAGGGGGTTGGGGATTGAGATATAAAAGAAAGTACAGTACATGAAAACTATATTTAAGGATGGGCAATGCTTATTTACATTTTCATCCTTTTGATTTCTTTTCATCATTTCATGTTTACTTTACTATTGATGTTAAGCTTGTAAGTGATAACATGAATCTAAACATGAATGTGTTTCCTCTCAAATGAATCTTCTTCTTCAAGTACATTTCAAAAATTGTATGGAATATATAATGAAAAATAAATAGATAAATAAATATGAGCTGAAAATTCCTTCAACAATCTCTATGGAATTAATATGCAGCGCTTGAGGTGATTTGCACATATTGAATTCCTTTTTCTGACGATATCCTAACACCACATCCTCCACCTGACCCCAAAGTTAAACTAATCACCAATTTATTCTCTACTACCAAGCATCTATTATCCTTCGAAGTAAGGAGAGATTCCACCCTAGGATCACTTCAGCTCTAGTATCTTCTCAAACCTCAGTGGAAACATTGAAAGACTACCACAAATCACTCCCCAGGGGACCCATCAGCGCAAGCCATTCTCAAAGAGACAATGGGAGACAAGCTCTGAACGTGGACATTGCATTTTTTGGCTTCAAGGGTGAAAGTGATTGTTCCTTTTACTTACAATCAATTCCTACTGTGAGAATGTACTTATAATTAGCAGCATACAATAATTAGGGTCTCTTATGGCTCTTCTATGTCTATATTTTCTTTTGTATTCTTTGGGAGATTAAATTTTTAACTTTGTACTCCCAAATGGTGCACCCAACCTTTCTCCCACATTGGTAACTAGATATCCACTTCACCTTATCTCAAGAATTTCCTCAAGGTCCATTCAAGATTCAGAGTTATGAACAAATTTGGGGTTATTTAACAACATTCAATAAAATTCTAATGCAAATTGTAGATGGAATTACAAATCCTTGCATAGAATTCCCATTTAAAACATGGAAATTTCATTGATTCAGCCACTTCTTAGTATGTTAGATGGCTACACAAATTTAAAACAACGAGGGAATTCTACAACAAATCCATATGAAATTTACCCATTTAACAATGGATTTCATGTTATATCATGCCTACATTCAAATTAATGAGGATTAATATTATATTTTCTCCACATAATTCAAAGAGTCACCAATATTTCTAATAGAATTTGTCCAATAAACTGACTGCATGGGAATGGGAATGATTCAAAGCCCATCCATAGATATCTAGCATGGATATCGACCCAAGCCAAACTAGTAAACCAAAAGGACTAAGATATACCTACAAGGATGATGTTGTTTCAATGTTATACAAATGAATTATTATATTTTATGTCTTAATAGTTTCCCATTACCATTGTTAAACAAATTTGTTTTGTGAAATTCCATTTCGCCTCAAAATTTGATTTCTGATATACATTCTTTCAATATTTACTCAAAAATTCTTTTGCAAAGTTAAATTCCATTTTCTATGAGCAAGTGAATTTATATGAAGCATGTCTCATTGAAGCAATTTGGGTACAAATGGGTACACATAATTATGAAAGGAAAATATAAATATTTTTCTCTAAAATATTTGAAATAGTAAAAATTTGTTGTACCCTAAGTGAGCTCAAGACAAAAAATAAAATAGGGCATAGAATGTATATTGGCTCTTTAATTGTTTTTTATTTTCATAGGGTATGATGAAATACTTTTTTATTCATATGTACTTTTGAACTATGCCATATAGTATGCTTTGAATACCACCCAGAAATCTAGTAATTCTCAACTCTTGGAAACTACTGATGCAGGTTTGTAAATCTATTTGAAATTTTACTTGTGGAATATTGAGAGACGTCAAAATATAATCATGGGAAGAAACCATCATGGAAAACGGATGTATTATCATACTTTCAGAAGGATCCATCCAAAAATACACATGCTTTTCATGCTTCAAGCTCCTTTGAACAATTTGTTACTGAGAGAGATGTTAACTCTTGTGGAAATGAATTTGATATCCATATTATGGATGAAAGAATAGGTTTCGCAAGTGATCAATGTGAGATAAACGCAGTTTCAACAGAAATTGGTGATGAAAATGTGAAATAACTTTCCTTGAAAGGTTACACAACCCATTCACGGAAAAGGAAAAAAGGCCAATGGACCATAGGGAGACGATTCCAGGGAGATTGGGTCTAAAGTTTTCCATTTATTGAATAAATACCTCTTACAAATGAGAAGGAGGTTTTCCGAGAAGTTAGATATAATGTGTGTAGCTGGAAAACTCGAAAGGTAGCAAAATTTTAGATGAAGCTAGTGTTGGCATTATGAGACAAGTATTGTCCTTGATGGCAAATCACACTGATAACAAATGATAGTGCAGAAGGATAGCAGCAAAGAATTAATGATCAGTCTACAAGTATGAAGAAAAATATATACACGCTGGTTCACTATATACCAAGTCGCGTATACAAGCAGGTTCACTATATACCAAGTCGTGTATACGCAGGTTCGCTATATACCAAGTCGCGTGTACATGCTGGTTGGCTTCAATAAAAGCGCGTGTATGTGGAAAACTTATCTTTGGTCCACGACGGTTATTCCTTGGAAGTTGTGCCTATGGTTTTGGACCTTGGTGTCTCGACGAACGTGTTGATCCCTAGTTTTGAAGATGATGGTATTGGATTTCTATGGTTTTGGCCCTTGGTATTGAACAAGGCCTAAGGCTATATAAGGAGAAGGAAATCATTAGGAAAGTGTATCTGAAAAAGGTCTTGAATATCTGATGAAGTATTAGATCCAGTATGCAGGTTATTGGTTGATGATGTATTGCTTGATGTGAACTAAGGAGAGATCTCATCGGTTGATGGAGAACAAGATCTAAGGAGAGATCGGGATCAAATGGTTTGAAATGAACTATCTTTATATGGTTGATTATGCGTATTTCTAGATCTGCATATTGACGCAACGTTATGTTCTGGGTATAACTGAAATCTGGTACAGCTGCAAGTTATGAAAAATTATTTTTAGATCTGTACGCAGGTTGTCTTCGGTAAAACCGCGTGTATACGCGGGTTGCCTTCATTGTAGTAGCGTATATCTTTTGGAGCTTGATTTTTTGGGTTGCAACTGGATCTGACTGTTATTGTAGAGTTCTGTAGTCTGCTCTGTGTTCTGGTGACTGGGTTTGACAGGGCTTCAGTGGTTCAGTGATTCAAAGATTGATGATGCTAGTATTGGTTGTTTTATGCTTCAATGATTTGTGAATGAATCATGGTCTTCAGATTGTAATGTTGTGCTTCAAGAGTATCCAGTCTGAAAATTGCTGAAAAGTGGTACCTGAAGGAAAGAAGATTGTAGGCCAGCACCTACGTACTAGTACCTTAGCTAGTACAAGAGCAAAGGGGGTTGGAGCTCCCTTCCAAGGAAGTTTGGAGAACGAGAGAAGGTTGAAGCCTTCTGCAGGTTGTAGCCTGCATACTGGTATAAGGCTGCACCAGTACAAAAGATTGTAAACTGAAGTTCTTATTAAAGAAAGATAGAGACGACTTGCAGCAGGTGGTTTTCACCCACATTGGGTTTCCACCTTATATCATGGTGTTCATGTGTGTGGCTTTTGTGTGATGATCTGTTCTGCTATACTGCATCTGTTTACTCTTAATATGATGAATAATGTCCTGATGCATTTAACTAAAGATAAACTAACTGAATTATAAGATTTATGGTTATACGCTGGTTTCTTTAGACACAGTAGCGTGTACACGCTGGTTCACTTAACTGAAGTAGCGTATATGTTTCTAAGCATTGAAAAAGTTTTATTGATCTGATAATACTGATTCACCCCCCCTCTCAGTATTATTTCCAACAATTGGTATCAGAGCAGGTCCTTCAGAGAAGCTTGATCGCTTGAAGGTAGATCGTTCATCATGAGCAACTACGAGAGAGAAGCATCAATCAGGCCACCGATTTTTGATGGGACAAACTTCAATTATTGGAAGGTAAGAGTTACTGCCTATCTTCAATCTCTTGGTACAGAAGTTTGGGACATCGTAGAGACAGGCTACACTTTTCCTTCAGCTACTCCTACAGATGCAGCCGAGAAAAAGAAATATGAAACAAATGCGAAAGCAGTCAATACTCTATTGGGATGTATATCTCAATCAGAATTCATGAAGGTAATGCACTATAAATCTGCAAAAGAAATATGGGACAAAATTGTCACGAGCTATGAAGGAGACGAACAAGTAAAGCGTGCTAAACTTCAAACTCTCAGGATTAAGTATGAGACTCTCAGAATGTATAATGATGAAAGTGTGGCTAACTATTTCCTTAGGGTAGATGAGATTGTTAATTGCATGAAAAACTTGGGTGAAGAAATAAAAGAGGCTATTGTGGTTGAAAAGGTTCTAAGATCTTTGTCCCCCAAGTTTGAATCTAAAGTGTTTGCCATAGAAGAAAAGGAAAATCTGCAAATTCTTACTATGTCTCAGCTTCACGGGATTCTAACCGCTTATGAAATGAGAAAGGGAGGTCCATCAGACAGAAGAGAAGCTGCCTTCAAGGCCTCAGGCAAATAAGAGTATTATGAAGCAAGTCACGTGCCAGAAGATGAAGAAGAGGAATCAAATTTTGTCAGAAATCTTCAAAGGGGTTCTGGAAGGTTCAGAGGTAAGTTACCTTTTAAATGCTTTACTTGTGGAAGAGTAGGTCATTATGCTACCAGATGTCCTCACAAAAATAAGAATGACAAGGGAAAGGAACCTGTTAAATGGAACAAGAAACAAAATGAAAAGAAGAAAAGCTATTACACTCATGAAGATAGTGATGGTCTTTCAAATAGTGATGAAGATGAACAAGGTAATAGATATAAATTGCTAATGGCTTTTGAAGATGATGACTATATGGATGCTATAGATGTAGAAGGCTTTTGTGAAGAAATGAAAGATCTCAAAGTTTGCTTAGAAGAGAAGAGTGCTATTATTGATTCTCTGCAATGTCAACTAGCTGAAAAGGAAAAACATCTTGAAAAATTGGAATGTGAGATTGTTTGTCTTAGAAAGGAGATTGAGAAAACAAAAGCGATTAATATTAAATTTGTTAAAGGATCTGAAACCTTGGACGAGATTATCAATGTGCAGCGATCTCCTCTGATCAAGACAGGTCTTGGATATAATGGAGAAACATCTCAAGCCTCTACCTCTAAAAGCTATCTTGATGCAGCAAGGAGAAGTGAGCAAAGGCCAAATAAAAGTCATCAGGTGAATCAGGGACAGTTTACCTCAAGAACAAATAAAGACCATCAAGAAATTCGGGGACAAACTGCCTTAAGGACAAACAAAAGCTACAATCAGCCTCAGGTAAAATCTTCCCAATTTGCTCCAAGAATGAATGTGAATAGAAGCTACAATCGGTTGGATGATAGATCTGATTATCGCAGAAGTTTCTTTAATGGCCAATGCTTTTCTTGCCATAACTTCGGTCACAAAGCAGCTCAATGTGTTGCCTACAAGACAATCATGACTAGAGAAACACAAAAGCAAAGGAGAATGACTGGAACCATGAAAAGGACTTATAACAACTTTTCGGTTCTTGAAAATGAAGTTGAATGCTCTATTTGTAATAACTTTGGTCATGAAGACTCTGAATGCAGGAGCAGGTTCCGGAAGACAACTCAGAAGGAACAAACCTCAAATGTCAGAACATGGAGAATAAAGGAACCGCAACCAGAAAGATGTGGGATAGCCTTTTATGCTGAAGGTCAAGAAAGTCTATGGTACATTGACAGCGGATGTTCGAAGCATATGACAGGGGACAAAGAAAAGCTTGAGTCATATACCGCATTAGAAAAGGGGAAGAAAGTTTCTTTTGGAAACGATATCTCTGCAGCCATAAAAGGAAAAGGTGTTGCTCCATTGAAAGAGAAGGTCAAAGCTGGAAATGTTTTGTATGTTGATGGATTGAAGAATAATCTTTTGAGTGTCAATCAGATGTGCGATCAAGGAACAAAAGTAATATTTAGATCAAATGGATGTTGTGTTCGTGACCTTGATACAGGTAAAACAGTGATCAAAGGAAGAAGGACTCCAAATAATCTATACATATTTGAAGAAGGACCACAACAATTCTATTTGAGCAAGGATGATGAACACTGGCTATGGCATCGAAGGTTGGGGCATCTAAGCTTTTCACAAATAAGGAAAGCATGCAAATATCAGGCAGTTCGTGGTCTTCCAGATATCAAAATTCCAGACAACACTATATGCAAATCTTGTCAGTTTGGAAAGCAAACCAGAACTAACTTTCCAGAGAAGGAAGGATCAGCCAGCATACCTCTTGAGCTAGTCCATACAGATGTATGTGGTCCATTTAGGAAAAGGACACCTCGAGGAGAAGAATATTTGATATTATTCATTGACGATTTCTCCAGGTTTTTCTGGTTAGGGCTTATGAAGCACAAGGATGAAGCATTCGAAAAATTCAAATCCTTCAAAGCCTTAGTTGAAAATGAATCAGGACACAAAATCAAGTGCCTCAGATCTGACAGAGGTGGGGAGTTTACCTCAAACGAATTTTTCGATTTCTGTGAAGAACATGGGATAAGAAGAGAATTCTCTACAGCTAGAACTCCTCAGCAAAATGGGGTTGTGGAAAGAATGAACAGAACAATCCAACAAATGGCTCGTGCTATGCTTGATGAATCAGGTACTCCCGCAACTTTTTGGGGTGAGGTTGCACATGCTGTGGTTATTATTCTTAACAAAACAAATGTCCGAGTAAACAACACTCAAACACCTCATGAGCTCTGGAGTGGTGAGACTCCTTCAGTGAAGCATTTCAAAATCTTTGGGAGCAAATGTTATATTAAGAATACTGATGAGCAACTTGGAAAACTTGAACCAAGAGCAGATGAAGGCATTCTTCTTGGTTATTCTCCACATAGCAAAGCTTACAAGTGCTACAACAAAAGACTTGGCAGAATTGTCGACAGCATTGATGTAGTGGTTGATGAGAAGGGATATATTCCAAGGCAAGTTTATCATGAAGACATTGAAGAAGATGAAGGCTACCCTCAAAGGCAGAACGATGAAGAAGAAGAACCTCAAGAAGAACCAGAGGAGCAGACAAGAATAGAAGAGAAGACTCCATCCAGATATGTTCAGAAGAATCATCCAGAATCTCAGATTGTGGGGCGGAAAGAAGCAGGAATACAAACAAGAAGAAGAATTGCAAAAGCTTCAAGCTATTTGGCATTACTCTCTTCCACTGAACCACAAAATGTGAAAGAGGCATGCAAAGATGAATGTTGGGTCAAAGCAATGGATGAAGAATTTGAGCAGATCGAAAAGAACAATACTTGGGAATTGGTTCCTAGACCAAAAGATAAAAATGTCATAGGGACTAAATGGGTCTTCAAAAATAAATTGAATGAAAATGGAGAAGTAATTAGAAACAAGGCTAGACTTGTTTGTAAAGGGTATGCACAGCAAGAAGGAATAGATTTTGAAGAGACCTTTGCTCCTGTTGCAAGACTTGAGGCCATCTGAATGTTCCTTGCTCTCTCAAGCTTTCAACACTTCAAGGTATTTCAAATGGACGTGAAATCAGCCTTTCTGAATGGAGACTTAGAAGAAGAAGTATATATTGAACAGCCAGATGGTTTCATTCTTGGGAATGATCCAAACCTTGTATGCAGATTGAAAAAGGCTCTCTATGGTCTCAAACAAGCTCCAAGGGCTTGGTACTATCGGTTGGACAAATATCTTCACCAACAAGGCTTTTCAAAAGGATCAGCAGATAGCAATCTCTATATAAAAGTTGAAAATAACAAATTGCTAATACTTGTTGTTTATGTAGATGATATTATCTTTGGGAGCAATGAAGAGACTATGAGTCAAAACTTTGCCTTGGTTATGCAGAAAGAATTCGAAATGTCACTACTTGGAGAATTGACATACTTCCTTGGATTGCAAATCCAACAAAATGAAGTAGGCATCTTCTTGTCTCAAACCAAGTACCTCAAGCAGATCTTGAAGAAGTATGGCATGGAAGAATCAAAGCCAGTATGTACACCCATGGTTACAGGATGTAGCCTCAGTGCAAATGATGAATCAGCAACAGTTCATCAATCAACTTATAGATCCATGATTGGGAGTTTGCTTTATTTGACAGGTACCCGACCATACATCATGCATGCAGTCAGAATAGTTGGAAGATTTCAAGCAAATCCGAAGGAGACTCATCTTCAGGCAGTGAAGAGAATTTTCAAGTATCTTCAAGGGACACAAAATTATGGCTTATGGTATCCTAGAGATACAGATCTCACACTTCATGCTTATACAGATGCAGATTGGGCTGGAAGCATGGATGACAGGAAGAGCACAAGTGGTGGTGCATTCTTTATGGGCTCCAGATTAGTATCTTGGTTCAGCAAGAAACAAAGCTCGATTGCCTTATCTACAACTGAAGCAGAATATGTGGCTGCAGCATCTTGTTGCACACAACTTCTTTGGATGATGCAAACCTTGCAGGATTTTCAAATCACCTGCACTTCACCAGTCTCTATCTTATGTGATAATACAAGTGCAATCAGCATTTCAAAGAATCCAGTCATGCACTCAAAGACCAAGCACATACCAATCAAGTACCATTTTCTTCAGGAACAAGTGCTTGAGCAGAAGGTCAAGTTGGAGTATGTTCCTTCTAAGGAACAAGTTGCTGACATTCTCACAAAACCACTGCCCAGGGAAACTTTTGAATATCTCAGACAAAAGCTAGGAGTAGTTGATACTTCATCCTGCTGTTGAAGCTTGTCTGTTCTACAAAAAAGTTGGTATACGCAAGTTACGTAAGGGATATCCGCGTATATACGCCGATCTATGTTGGGAAAGTAGCGTGTATGGTGTACGCGTGTTGCAGAAAGCATATCCGCATGCATACGCTGTTTTATGCAGGAGAAGTCGTGTATATGGAGTTCTGAACAGCAAGGGCGGACTCTGATTGGAGAAGGTCTGAGGTGGGTATGCCAGAATGCAGCAGGCATAGGTTCAGGGGGAGCAGCTTAAAGTCTCATAAAGCATTGTTGGCATTTAGATGCTTTTGGTTCTAGTTCACAACTGTTGTTGGTTTCAGGAGAAGGAGCTCAGAAGTAAATCTTGGTTGCTGATCTAAAAAGATGTTTATCAGGTGCTGCTTGTGATCTTCATAAGTCTTGGTCTAGATCTGTTGTCTCTATGTCATGTATTTTTTTTTTTGTAATATCTCCTTTATGGTGTCAAGGTCATGTAACGACCTATGTTGGTTTCCCCACTATGCCTGGGATGAATGATGTAATATAATTGGTTGTTTTTGATCTATCCCCTCTTGGTTGGGAATATGGATTGAGTCTTTTGGTGATAGGGAGGTCCCTTATGGTGTATAAGTCTTGGTTCTTTTGAAGAACATCTTTTGCAGATCTTGCCTACAGTCAGGGGGAGCATGTTTCAGCACAGCCAAGCAAAGATATCAGCATGTACTCAGGGGGAGCACAACCCTTTGCCCTTGATGACAAAGGGGGAGAGTGATTTGATTTGGTGTTGTTGCCATCAAGTCCAAAGGGGGAGATTGTTGGCATTATGAGACAAGTATTGTCCTTGATGGCAAATCACACTGATAACAAATCATAGTGCAGAAGGATAGCAGCAAGGAATTGATGATCAGTCTACAAGTATGAAGAAAAATATATACACGCTGGTTCACTATATACCAAGTCGCGTATACAAGCAGGTTCACTATATACCAAGTCGCGTATACGCAGGTTCGCTATATACCAAGTCGCATGTACACGCTGGTTGGCTTCAGTAAAAGCGCGTGTATGTGGAAAACTTATCTTTGGTCCACGGCGGTTATCCCTTGGAAGTTGTGCCTATGGTTTTGGACCTTGGTGTCTCGACGGACGTGTTGATCCCTAGTTTTGAAGATGATGGTATTGGATTTCTATGGTTTTGGCCCTTGGTATTGAACAAGGCCTAAGGCTATATAAGGAGAAGGAAATCATTAGGCAAGTGTATCTGAAAAAGGTCTTGAATATCTGATGAAGTATTAGATCCAGTATGCAGGTTATTGGTTGATGATGTATTGCTTGATCTGAGCTAAGCAGAGATCTCATTGGTTGATGGAGAACAAGATCTAAGGAGAGATCGGGATCAAATGGTTTGAAATGAACTATCTTTATATGGTTGATTATGCGTATTTCTAGATCTGCATACTGACGCAACGTTATGTTCTGGGTATAACTGAAATCTGGTACAGCTGCAAGTTATGAAAAATTATTTTTAGATCTGTACGCAGGTTGTCTTCGGTAAAACTGCGTGTATACGCGGGTTGCCTTCATTGTAGTAGCGTATATCTTTTGGAGCTTGATTTTTTGGGTTGCAGCTGGATCTGACTGTTATTGCAGAGTTCTGTAGTCTGCTCTGTCTTCTGGTGACTGGGTTTGACAGGGCTTCAGTGGTTCAGTGATTCAAAGATTGATGATGCTAGTATTGGTTGTTTTATGCTTCAATGATTTGTGAATGAATCATGGTCTTCAGATTGTAATGTTGTGCTTCAAGAGTATCCAGTCTGAAAATTGCTGAAAAGTGGTACATGAAGGAAAGAAGATTGTAGGCCAGCACCTACGTACTAGTACCTTAGCTAGTACAAGAGCAAAGGGGGTTGGAGCTCCCTTCCTAGGAAGTTTGGAGATCGAGAGAAGGTTGAAGCCTTCTGCAGGTTGTAGCCTGCGTACTGGTATAAGGCTGCACCAGTACAAAAGATTGTAAACTGAAGTTCTTATTAAAGAAAGATAGAGACGACTTGCAGCAGGTGGTTTTCACCCACATTGGGTTTCCACCTTATATCATGGTGTTCATGTGTGTGGCTTTTGTGTGATGATCTGTTCTGCTATACTGCATTTGTTTACTCTTAATATGATGAATAATGTCCTGATGCATTTAACTGAAGATAAACTAACTGAATTATACGATTTATGGTTATACGCTGGTTTCTTTAGACACAGTAGCGTGTACACGCTGGTTCACTTAACTGAAGTAGCGTATATGTTTCTGAGCATTGAAAAAGTTTTATTGATCTGATAATACTGATTCACCCCCCCTCTCAGTATTATTTCCAACAACTAGATGCATTACAAAAGCATACAACAAAGGTGTATGAAAAGAAAATTGTAAATGGTAAAAATAAATATATTTTTAGATGGAAATATTCTGAGGAATGTCAACATATCGAATATGCAAAAGAATATAAAAAATATTTAATAAGTAAGACGGAACTTGATTCAAATGAAGGAACCATCATATCCCTATTTAAAAATACGATGGAAAGAAGTTTGTTATCCAAGATGATACAATTGAGCATTGTATTTCACATCTTATCTAAAGGCTGTCCTATGAAAAATTATCCAGATCACATGAAATTCCTATATTTTGTTCAACTGTCAAACATCCCATCTTCTCATTAGTCTGTGACCAATGGTTTGGAATGGGCAAGATATCTAGCTCATGTAAAAAAGGATGATTTGAAAAAGACGAATGCAAATGCTACGTTTTTGGCATTGTCTTTGGATGAGGTTACAGCTATAGATAATACTTCATGGATCTGCATGAGAATTTATATGGTTAATGACCATATTATGCATTCCTCCCAACTTGGGATTAAAAAGATAAGAGATAATTCTACAGCTGGCAATATTTATGAACTTGTTCTTAATAGTTTGAAGGAAAGTGATATGGATCATTTAATGATTTCAAAAAGGTTGGTATGTGTTGGATCAGATGAAGCATCGGTAATGCAAGGACAAAGGAATGGAATTTTTGTTATATTACAAGTATTAACCTCTACATATATGCTTAATATTCATTGTATGGCTCATAGGATGAATCTTGCATTTAAAATAGTAAGCAAATTTCCATCAGTTTCAAAATTTGAAGATCTTGTACGTGAGACTCATGCATACTTTTCTCATAGTCCCAAACGATATTTAGAGTTTCAAAAATTTGCAGGTGGTGTTACGGATGGAAAAAAACTACTGAAATATGTTGATAGAAGATGGATCTCATTAAATGGACTAGATCAAACACTATTTAGTGATTTCAAACCTTTGGTAGGGTTGATGTATGAAAATTGCTACAGTGTAGACAAAGCTCAATATCTTCTTTTCGACTAATTGATATAGAGACATTATTGACATTAGATGGAATTATTCCTATGCTACATGAAATGAATATCCTCATGAAAATGTCTCAGAATCACACAATGTATATTACAGAATACACAAATGCAAGAAAGTTTGGATGCCTTGCATTGGATAATTTCTATATGATGTCAAACTCTTTTACTGATCCATAGTTTACAAGTTGAACTAAGATCATCAATATAGAAAATACTGAAAATTTTTTGACGCTTCATGAAAAAGGGATAATATGTATCGCAATGCATGGTATATGGTTCCCTTTCATTATATTAGTAATATAGGATGAATCCCCAAATATTGGCCTGTGTCAAGGGACCAATTTGATAATAGTGTGATTTTAGTGAAATGGAATTTGATAGAAATTGCAAGATCACTATCATTAGAGATAAGAGAATGATTTCCTCGAGATGAATTGTTGGAGGACATATGTGTGGTATACCCTCAATATTGGAACAATTTTCAATGCCCAAGAACTTTAAAAGTCGATTTTCAAAAGATATTAAAATGTTTAGTAGACCACTTTTGTAAGAAAGTCTCGATACATGGAGAACAAATTGAAGGTATTTTAGATTCATCAAAATTTCATCAACAAGGTGGACGTTTTGCTTAAAAAATGTGGAAGAAATGTCCTTTTTTGGAGAATCCTAATGAAAATGGTGTTGTAACAAGATTATGGATCACTGGAGGATGAGAGAATGTTTAGTGCATTATCATTCATGAAGTCAAAGTTGAGGAATATGCTTGGTAAACATGTGGATACATGTTTAGGATTATATGTAATAAAGTATGGCATTAACAATTTTCCATATGAAAGAGCACTAACTCTTTAGCGATCAGATTGTGATAGAAGGTGAGAAAACAATATAACAAATTTATCTAATGAACCTAATACAGAACATAATGTTTTGGAGGTGCATAATTACAGTTCATTTGCAGAAGATCATGTTCAAAATGTAGAAAATGAGGACCAAGATGAGAATTGGGAAATTGAAATTCCCTAGGACTCTTATTTTGGTATACATGTTCCATTGATCATGCAAGATTACTACATGTCAAATTGAGGTAAAAATAGGTTTTGTATTTGTATTTTTCATTGTAACCTTCTAGCTACATTTCTTTGATGCATGTTATTTTAAGATTAATGTTTCATATTTAATCATTATAATGTTTCTTTCATATCTGTGATAGGCAATAAAGTTGGATTTGATGAGGTTGGGACCTATTTATTTTCACATAGATAGTGTCCTACGATTGTTAAATGATAAATAAATAATTTAACAAGACTAGTGAAAAGCATCAATGGGCTCATTCAAGTACATGAAACTACCTTGATGTCTAACTCTGATAGCTTGAAAAATTTTAATGGTTTATAAGTTGCTTTTATTTGGGGCATTTTGTTGAGTTTTGAGTTTTATTTTGGTCAAAGATTATGTTAGTCCATTCAATACTTGTAGTTCTTACTTCATGCTTAGATTCATAGATCTGGTTTTATAATTATCATTGATTCTTTATATATTTAAGCGTTTCAAGAAAGTTGTTTTTATTTCCTTTCACTTTGTGGCATGACTTTAGCATCTTCACTTTTAGAATCTAGTAGACTATTATGGTTATTTTATATTTTCTTGGAAAATAATTATTGATATTTGAAAAGGGAAATGAGCCATGGGTAGCTAAGTGAAGAGAAAAATGGTTTATGTACTAGGTTCCTACACATTCATCATAGGAGGCCTATTGACATGAGACTGACATTCTTTTGTATAGTATTTTTAGTCATTTGTTAGCCAGGCTTGCAAGTCTTTTAGGTAATAAGTTGTTTGGGTCCCCACATGTCCTTAGGACCGGTAAGGAATGAGATAGCATGAGTTAGTCCAACTCATGCCCCGAATCTATTTTTTACCTATTGATTTAAGTGTTTTGTTAACACTTATCACCAACAAAATTATATCATAACATAACCCAACTTGAAGACAACACTTCTCATCTTCCTTTTACATAAATTCTCTATGGAACTCCCTATTTCACTTTCCTTAGACCAATGTCCCTTCCTGGTAGGTCTCTCCACCATACCACTAATCACACAATAAAAATGCACTAGTAACTACCACATTCTATAAATATCTCTAGTCTCAATCATTGTTCTCCTTGTCACACTAAACCAATATAGTCTTGTAGACCTATTTTTTATCATATTTTTATTTTGTGTTAGTTTGTGTCTTTTACTTTAGCACCATCTTGTATTTCAACATTTGTAGGTAGTGATAAATGGTTATTTTGACACAACACTAGCAACTCAAGTGTCATCATAATTATTGATTACAAGAATGTGGCATTCAATATCGAAAAAGGAGTTAGTGATTTTTCTTCGTTGCATGAAGGTTGATTGAACTGGAATTGAATTATTGCCTATCTAGTAGTGTTCGTATCTAGTATTTAGTGACTTACATGATCATGTTATATTTTTGAAAAGCTCAATTTCTGTCAACGATATCTTTTTGTTGGTCCATGAAAAGGATTATATGAGGGCTCTAACTGGTTACGTGTTGAGATTTATAAAGGGTGTGATTTTATATTAGTAATGGAAATGAAGTTGGATTTGATCTTTGACTGAAAATGAAGTCAGATTTGATGAATATGGGACCTATTTATTTTCACATAGATAGTGTCCTAGTATTAATGATAAATAAATAATTTAAGAATTTAATACTAAGAAACAATGGTCCTATTCAAGTACATGAAATTGTGTTGATGTCTATCTCAAATATCTTAGAACATTTTAGTTGTTTGTTTGCTGCTTCTTTAGAGGATTTTGTCAAGTTTGAAATTTTTGTTCTGTTGTGGTCAAATATTTTTTTAGTCCCTTGAATGCTTATAGTTCTCATTTCATGCATATATGGATAGATATAGTTTTATTTTTATAATTATTATTTTTTCTTTATATATTTGGTGGTTTGAGGAAATATATTTTATTTCCTTTCACTTTGTGGCATGATTTCAACATCTTCACCTTTTAGAATATAGTAAATTATTATTATTATTTTATATTTTCTTGGAAAAAATTTTGATATTTGGAAAGGGAAATAATCCCTGGGTAGCTAAGAGAAGAGAAACATGGTCTATGTATTAGAGGAGACCTATTAACATGAGACTAACATTCATTTTATGAAATTACACATTTGATGCCAAGGCGGAGCTGAGTTCGCTAACCTAGGAAGAACAGTGGTAGCTAATCATAATTTTAAGGAGATTAGATTGTTGGTTTCAAAAGCAAGATTGTGAAAATTGTTTGAACTAGTTCTTAACTTTGTCATATTTACTAGAAAATTTGTGTCTTGTTGATTTTTTACATTTGTAATGACCTTGTGCAGAGTTGGTTTAAAGAGCCTCATGTTAGAGCAAGAAGACTCTCTACAAACCACAATGACTACATTGGCTCGGATGATCAATGCTTGTAGGGCACTCAATGTTCTTGGTGTTTTCATGTCTCTTCGCTCAAAGCATCAACAGATACAATGGTATGGCCTTAACATCACTTAATTTGATCTTCTTTACTAATATCCTCACCGCTTGAAGGAGAGACATGATCAGCTGAGCATGTACCATTATGATTAGATGAGAGAAAGCTGAGAAAGTAGATCCTTAAAACAATGTTTAAAGAGGCCCTCCTCTTACTGGTAACAAACAACTTGAAACCACAGGCTTATCACCTTAATAGCGAGAGGTCTTTATTTTAAAATTCCATGGTGTAGTTGGTTATAATTCTCAGGAGAAAAAATGGTTCCTATGAGAAACTAAGACATGTCAATCATCGATTTCTTCATTAGGATCAAACAAAACAACTACCATTTCTGTAGCAACTTTCTATTGCATGGCTAAACTACCTAATTAAAATTCCTTATCTAAGTAAGTATTGCTAGCATGGATTTCCTTTTCCAAGGCCTCATGTATGTTAAGCACTATAGGGAGTAAAAATTCTGGAAAGTGTCAATTACAACTCATTAAAATTGGTTATTTTCCCACAACAACATATTTCATATCAACACTACCCTTGTAGACATATTCGATTGCACATCTACCATATCATTCTTAGAACACCATTGTGTATTTTTGTTTGTATAGGTCTGATACCTTTTCTTATGAATCATTCAGCATTACTAATATTCCCTCTATGTCTACTCCAAGCATTATTCTTTTATGTTTGGAAACATAATTTTGTTGTGCTTACTGAAGACCAAATTTCTAAGAAGTCATGAACCACATTTCTAATGAGCCATCTTACATGACATATGATCTAATCTCTTCATTTCCACTTGATCCTTTTGACTTTATGGGTACCAATGGCTCTAATATTTGTAATAGGATTTGATTGGCATTTTACAAAGGAAGATTGTACTTGCATTTCCTCCCAATGGAGAGAAAGGGGCAGTAAATATATCTTGTTGCACTAAACCATTGACTTGTGGTTTGTCTGATATTGACGACTCTATACTTCTGGGTTCTCCATAACAATGAGTGAATTCATCCTACAATGAATTGTAATGAACATAACTCTTATTTGATAACTTAGCCATATTTCTAGGAACTTGATAATTTAAAGATATTTTCTATTATCTAGAAGGGTTCATAGGTTGTATGCTAAAAATTCTCCCATGTTTCCCTTTGTCATGTATACTTGAGACCATTTTCTATCAATTTAATTAATTCCTTTCTTGCCTTTACATTTGATCATTAGAACATACTTAAATGTTGAGAAGCATTGTTGATATATTTATTACAGTACTAATAAATGAAGTTTTTCTTACAGAATTGCAAGGCCCTACCTACCAATATCGAAACCCCAATGGTTAGCATGATCAATATGAGGCAATAGCTAAAGACAAGATTTTCACATGAAGTTGGCTGAATAATATGATTAAAAAGAGCATCAGTTAGTATAGATCTCAATTTCACCTGATGCTCCTTTGAGTATTACATGCCTATTTAAGTGAAACTTCAATAGTACATATCTATTCCTTTTCAAAATTATATCATGAAGCACCATATTAATGATGCCCCACAAACCTTCACCTTCAGGGAGGTTGTGTCTTCTTCCCATGATCCCCATAATTTTATGTAGAGTGTAGTAGAATAATTGCACCATATATCCAGTGTGTATATAGATGTATGCATGTGTTCATGTTGGCCCATATCAAACTAATTTTAATATTTTCAATATTTGGAATTAACTTGGCTGCAAGCTTCCATTTCTAGAATTGCAATGAAACTCTTAAGAGTTTTGAACATGTTTATTAGGGATTTGAACATTCGTGGGGTATGAAATTCCCTTGTTTTACCATCCAACCAAGAGAAGTCACCTTGTAATCTAAATTGTCCACTTGTAACTGCAGAGTATTTATGAACAAGATAATATCCTATTGGGACTCATTTCTTTCTAACATGAATTTACCCAGGGTAGTTTTGATTTGCCAATAGCGATATTCTATTTTTTACATATATTAGGTGTGCCTTCATCGAGTATTACCTAGGTCTAGATTCCAATGTCTTATATTTCCTTCAACTTCTATATTTCATAGAAATATTCTTCCCACTCTTGCTTCATTTTCAATAATTTCAATTCCTCTCTAGCTACCCTAGGGGTATGCTCCAAATAATATACTACAAAGGCTTTTATATCATCTTGTTCTCTCATGTGTAAGGAGACTCCTTGACCTTGACTTGTGTGATGGCTAAGGGAAGAACCAGGATGAGACATGGATTTTGATAAAACAAGGTATGGGGGGAGTGGGATAGGGGACGTAAGGAAAAGAGCATGTGGGAGAGACCAACAAAATAGTGTCCACTAACCTGAGATATCAAGCAGAGCTACTTGGAAGCATAATATCAATAGAGCCAAATGGGCTTGAATTTAAGCACCAACTTATTAACTAACAATGACCTTCTCCATATTCACAAGGTGAGGTTCATGAATAGGGCCATAATTATAGTCATTTGTTTCCATAACCAGATTTGAATACCTTTGTTTGAGATGATTGACATTATTCCCCTCATTCCATCCCGTTTATGTAGGTATTTGTGAACTCCCATCTGACAAGAAATCACAGAGATGACCAATGATGGCATGTTGGGAGGAGTTGGTGGTATCAATGGTGTCTAGAGAAAACCACATGGGGTTGTGTATGTTGAATATTTTTTAAGAAGGTTTTCATCCATGACGATATCAGTGATAATTTGTGTAATGTATAAACTAGAAACATTGTCACACCTAGAAACACTGTCATGGCTTAGAAACACCCACGCCATGACAGCAAAGAACCACATGCAATAAAATGCATGCAAAATCTAGCAAGGAAATCACACATGCAAATCGATACCTGCAAACAATATTCTTGTAGCTGCCTAATCTTGTTCTTCCTTTCTTTCTCCTTCCATCCTCTCGCCTTATTTTCCTTTCTTGATCCAATGCCAAAGTGATCCAAGAAAACTCTAAGCATCCAAGAGTGAGAGAGAGAGAGAGAGAGAGATAGAATAATGAGAAAGATCCAAAAATGAACTGAAAAAAGGTTACACTGACCAAGCCTACCCACTGATCGTCATAAGCCTTTTATCAACAAGGCCTCTATTTTCTTCAATTTCAATTATTTTCCTTCAGTTTCCTCCTCACATGCACCCTATCTGTCCTACTTTTCCTTTCCACTTCCTCAATCCAATAGAATCCTCTCTTGCCATATTCTTTGGTTGGCTTGAAGTCACCTCTTAACATGCTCCAATTTCTGCCTCTTTAAGGACCAATAAATTTCCGTTAACTTAGTATTAGGTTCCCTCGAATTTCTCATATTCGAAAGTGACATGTCCTAACATAATTTCCTCCTCAACATGATTTTCTTGAGAATCTTGTTAATTTGTTACATATCTCCACATTGGCTATTTGTTTTCTTGAGCTTAATGTTTTGTTGTAGAAATTTGTTTGCAGCAATGGAAACTCCACTTGCAACATATGGAAAGTAAATAATAATAGATGGGCTTGAAGATGGGGAAGAAATGCCAACACGAATATAATTCTCTTTGCTTTCACCTTGAGCAATATCCTTGGATGATTGTTTATGAAAAAAAACTTGTATTGGAGAAATGAAAAACCTTTCATCATAAGGTCCCTTCAACTCTCTCAAAATCCCTTTGAAAATTAAATTATGTTTTTCCTTAAACTACACAAAATTTAAGTGTTTTCTTGTTATTTAGTGAATGAAATGAAAGCAAACATATTTCTATAAGCATTTTAACTATGCACTATCCTTTTTCTGGACATGGATTCATAAGTACCACAATGCCTTAGTATCCTTCATATATTATCATGTTAAACATATTGAGATAAGGCATAGGAACCTAATAATCACATCAGGCCACATAAGATTTCTCTTAATTATGTTTAGAGTTTACACCAAAATGTTTAAACCAGCATAGATCCATTTTAACTCCAAATCTACTAAGTTGAAAGAGGAATCAAATATCTAAAGATGCAAACCTTTGTTTGAATACAAATCTTGAGGAAAGGTCTGCACCTAGAGATATTTTATTATCTCAACACTTGGTAGATCACATTCTAAACATGGATATATATTTTCCCTTAATAATTGTATTTATCTTTATATAAATATCATATCTTTATATATAGAAGTATTATTATTTTTAATTTTATTAAAACCTTTATAATACATAGATTTACAAATATATATGACAATATTTCTTCGACATGTTTTATAATGTTTTAATATGATATGTGTAGCATTTATGATATATATTCATAGGCTAGTAAATATTGAATTTTCTATGATTATTAATTAAATTTAAATATGACTTTTTAGAATATAATGGTCATGAATATGAATCATTATTTTAATCTATATGGATGCAATTTTATTGAGAAGTCACGTGTTCAAGTCCCGCAACACCCTCGAGGTTAGGCTCCATGGTTGGGCAGTAGGAAGTGTTCCCTTCAGGTGGATCTGCCTGGTACAAATATTATGTGGGCATAGTGGTCAATGATCTTTGGAGTCTGTGAACCCCACACACAAAGGTGTGTGTGTAATATATATATATATATATATATATATATATATATATATATATATATATATATATATATATATATATATATATATATATATATTAAATTTTAATATGTTTATTAATAAGGTTGATAACCATGATTATTTTGGAATATAGTTTCCAAAATTTTTATTCAAATATTAATAATTATTGGGGTGAATGACAGGTATTTAAGCTCCATGGAATATCCTATAATATTTTCAATATCCATGAATCAAAGGTTGATATTGATCTAAAAATTAGTTATGCTATTTCTTATATTTTAATTAAATTGATTAATTAAAAAAGATGTCATACACGCATATGACATATGAATATAAGATATGGTTTTTGGGCATGTGGTACTAGTAAACCATCACAATGGCCCAATGTTATAAAACAACTTATTTTCAGGTTAAGAATCTCCATGAATCCCCATGTTTAAAAATATTGCTACATGTTTTTTTAAAGATATATATGTTTAAATCATATATTATATGGTTTCTTCAATTTTAATAATCTTGTGACATGTTCTTTTATACGTATATATTTTTAACTCATATATTAATTCCTTTTTATAATTAAAAAAAATACAATATAAAAAAATTAATTGAATCCATTTACTAGTTTTATTATTTTTTTGAGCCAATATTATGTTTCTTTATTATTTTTATTAGATTAATGTTTCATTTTATAAACATTACAACATCTCCACTACATGGAGGCAGTATTGAAATGTTTACATTCACTTACAACCACAGCAACATCTTCCCCATATTAATCCATATTTAAATGTTTAGGCTTACTTATGAACATGATAACATCTTCCCCATATTGTACTATAAAGCACCTCTTCGTACAACAACAACAATAATAATAATAAAATTAATATAAATTAAAATTAAAAACATGAAGTCCCTTAAGATTTATCTTAATTCTATTTCTAGAATCTTAATTCTATTTAGAGTATACACCGAAATATTTAAAAAGAAAAAATTAAATGAGTTCAATAACAATTTTTTAACAAGTGTTACATAGTAGCTAGTACATGTTGGGTTCATAAAGGGTGGAAGTAAAATCAAGAACTGAGAAGAACATTGGGGCTCTGCAGCTCTCGAAGGTTTTGATCCCGCACGAACCAAAAATGCAGCAGGCTGCAGCAAGGCAACCTGTAATCGAGGACTCTCTCGGTAAACCCATCAGCCCCTGGATCGAATTGCCTCGTAGGGATTTAGATGGCTACATCATGGGGAAGATGAGGCTGCAGGCACCCAAGAACTGTTCTGAAAGGAGAATGCATAGCAACATTGGCGGTTTCTCCGAGGCGATCACTGATGCCGAAAACCTGCAAGCGGAGGAAGGGAGACTCCCAGGATGAGATCGAAGTCTCTATGGTGCTGGGAGAACAGATCTCGAGCCACAGGCAGCGTTGGAGGCTAGATCTGGAATCAGATCTACTTTTCTTGCCATGAATTTCTCTTCTCTCTGGTCTGACACGGCTTGGATCAATAAGGAACGACTGTCCAATAGCCTAGTTCATACGATCAAGGTAGAAATCAACTACATCGGGCTTTCGACTATCAGGAATCTGTCCCAGCGAGATCCGAAGGGGCCACTGGAAAACATGCCATATTCCTAATGCCAGCACTCTGGAGGAAAGGATTCTGATGTCGTGACCAAGATTGTGGAGCCAGACCTGATGCAGATCTAATAGAGTCAAATCTGGCAAATGGGGCAGATTTGGAATTAAATGACCACTTCCAAATCCTTGATAGAACGCCCAAGGGGAGCTTAACACTGATATGGGTTTCAGCTACAGACAGTGTAAGAGATCTGAAATACAACATTACAAATCAGATTGGTTACCCAGCTAGCGAGCAACACCTATTAACAGGAGGCAGATCTCTTCAAGACTTCTGATCCATAAAGGATTACAATATAAAGCCAGGATCTACAATCATCCTCAATCTGAGACTACAAGGAGGCATAGCATCTGGCAAAGCAGTAGTAGGAGGCAGCGGATCTAAGTCAACCCACATCCTAGATCCACTCGAGCAGCATAGAGGTGACAGAACATCTTACAAGCAGATTTTACAAGGAAGGAAAGTTTCTCCAATAGATCTGAAACAGTTTGGATCAGAACTGAGCGCATACATAGTGGAGCAGTTGCAGCACACTCCAGAACTAACAATTGAAATAACAGAAGTAGAGAAGGTGTGTAATAGCTATGAAAAGCAAGCTATCATATGTCGTTTTAACGGTTTTTGGCCCAAACCTTTTGATCTGTTTCATTGGATTCTCACGAAATGGTCTCTAGACTGTGAGATCCACCTCTACTCAAAAGGGTTTTTTATAGTCAAATTTCAATCCCCAGAAGTCAGAGATCTTGTGATCCAAGAAGGACCTTGGTTCTAGGGATCTTCGGGTCTTTTCATCACTCCATGGTTCCCAGATTTTGATGCAAACACTTTCATTGTGTCTAAGATGCCAGTATGGGTTCGCCTTCACAACCTCCCTATCCATTTTTGGGATCAAAAGGTGCTGGCAAGCATAGGCAATGCCATAGGAAGATATATCAAAATGGATACACAGCGAATAGAGGAAAGAATTTTTACTTTTGCATGCATATGCGTGGAAGTAGATCTCAGTAAAGGATTACCGGGAAGCATAAAACTGAAACAAAAAGACCGTAGCTGGATGCAGTCTTTAGACTATGAAAATAAAACTTTCAGATGCAGAATATGTTGGAAAACTGGACATCTCCAAAATTCTTGTCCAGAATATAAAAAGAATAGCCGCAGAAAGAAGAGAATTGGCAATCAACAAAAAGGATGGAAATTCAGCCATTCAGATTTGGAAGAGGAGGAAGAGGATGAAGAGGAAGACCCTGGTCCAAACGAAAGTATCCCAATAGAAACATAAAATACTTCTATACAAGAGACCAAGGAATTACAATCTGGGAAAAATCCAAATCAATGGAAATTAGAGGAACCAAAAGGCAACATTCATCAGATACTTCAGATTCAGACAAAGAAAATCCTAGGCCTGGCAAAGAAAATTCACTCCAAATTGTTCCCATAACCCCAGCCCAACGAGAATGGCAAAATGTGGAGAAGAAAAAGGGGAGGAAGTCTTGATCCTCCAAGTTTGGCTCCTCTGTTCTCGCTGTGGTTGTTTGAAATTTTGCTTCTATTTCTCGCCTCTTCTTTTCTCAACGTTGCTTTCATCTCTAACAGGCACTGGCTTGAAATCTTCCTCATACAAGGAGGTCGTGCATTTGCTTAGTACCTTTCTCTACTTTTTTTAGCAGGATATTCATCCAGTGAGCTCTATGATTCGCAAATTATAGAGCAAAATGAATGCTTTAGCATATACTATGTAACTATTTATCCTAGTAATAAAAAGTTTGATTTTCTCTTTGGAAAAAAAAAAGTAGCTAGTACATGTTGCTTAGTTTAAATATAGCTAATTGGAGTTTGAGTTTGTGAGATGATCAATTAAAGATTTCATATAAAAATAGAAATGGAAGTGAAAATGTTGTGCTAAAATGGTGCTTTTGGGTGAGCACCCTACCTCATTGGCTCTAATGAAACTTCATAACTTTATTTCTTTGGTAGTCTTTTTCATTCAAATTGATATGGAGAAACTTAGTTTCAAGTGAATGCAATGTTAATTCCAAGAAACTTGTTTTGCACAAGGATTTGTCTCCTACAAATTTCATGACCATTGTACATGATCGATATAGAGTTAAATGCAATTCTATTTTTGGTAGTGAAGGCAGTGGAATATGGAACAAAAAACATATTTTTATCTCTCAAAAGGCGTCATGTTTTAAACAAGACTACTTTATTTTGTAGAGAAAAATCGAGTTGGGTGATTTATAATTTGTGATTTCCTATTAAATTAATTTCTAAATTAAATTGTAAAGACAAGGTAATTAATACTTATGAATAATAAGTAGTTTTTTTACTTTTAATTTAACAACTACATTATAACTAGCACAGTTATATAAATTAAATAACTAATAACTATAGATAGATATCAAAACACACATTCACTTTGAATAAAACTAGAGTAGATTAAAGAACTTTAACAAAATTCATACATTATCTTTTTGCATGGTAATTAAGACCGATCTTTTGTGTTTGGTTCAAGGAAAGAAGGCAGAAAATTTTCAACAAAATAATTGAAATGGATGAGAAATTGAAGGCTAACCTCCAATAAATGTCGAGCAATCTCTCGTTCTATAGTGACTTGAAGCGAAATGGAACTTCAAAGTGGGATCCTAGTAATACCCCTGTTACTGCAGACTGGTAGAATTAGTTTGGATCCCATACCCCAACATCTGCATCTTAAAATTTGAATACCCTAAAATGAAATGAATGTTGAAAATAACAACAAGAAATGTTAAAAATAGCATCAAGAAAAATCCTAATTTAATTTTTCGAATTAAATTGTAATTCTAATTCTCATAACAACTTATAATAGTCAACTAAGTTAATTTTACTCAGTTAACTCTGGTAGTTCAAGTTTAGGGTCTAACTAGAGTCATGTAGAGTGTTTCCTACAATTAGGAGCACTAGTTGAGTTTATTTTGAGTTTAATTATTTAATTAAGTTTAATTGAGTTAAATTCAGTTAAACTAGTTCGAACTAATGGAGGAACTAGTGGGAGATACAATAGTGGGGTGTAACCTACATTAGTGGGGTGTAACCAACACTGCTCAACTAGTAAACTGAAGATTTACTCATAATTAACTCATGTATGTGAGATCATAGAAATACCCAATTGAGATTGGAGTTCAGGGACAATGTACTATCAATTGTAAAATCATCTAAATTAAACAGATGCTGGATATAGTCAAAACAAGGCCTAAAATAACTCATTCCTTAATTAGAAAACTCACTAATTTTAACCATTCAAATTTTCTTTAAAAGGAGGAATGAAGCAAAAATTTTAATCATTGTTTTGGTGACCACGAGTTGGTGAAACCAAGAAATAGGAAGCACAAGTTTATGTGTGGAGCTTGTGAGACAAAGGTGTGTCAAGAGAAGCTTGTGCACAAGTTGGTAGTGAGATAGATTACGATAGTGCAGAGGTTGGTCGGGCTTGAGAAAATCATTGTAATATTCTCATATTTTCTAATTAATGCAATATACACATAGCAAGGGTTTTCAACTGTGCCTTTCCCTAGAAAATTATTGTGTTATGTGTGATTGAATTCTTTCTCTTTTATGCTTTATCATTTCAATGACTATTTATTTTTTTCACTAATGAGTAGAGTAGATTCAAGTCAATTGTTTTAGCATATCACAATCTACAGTTTGAATCTACAAGCAATTTCTACATGGTATAGGAGCTAAAATCGCTATAGAAGAGGAGAATATGAGTTTGTCTTTTCCAGGAGAAATCAAATTTGCAGTATCATATTTCAGAGCCAACAGTTTGTCGTTCTATAGATTGAGACTCGAATATGCCCTTGAGGGTAGTGTGAACTATATTGTTTGGAAGAATAGGATGGAGGCAGTGCTGGAAGACAACGGGCTTAGCGAAATCATAGACAAATATATTCCTAAGCTAGCGGATGCTTAGGATCTAGTAGAGTAGAGAAAGTGTGTGGCAAAGGTGAGAAGGAGTTCAAGATCATATTTTCTCGATCCTCCAAGATTAGGAAACTCCATTTTCAATGTGGAAGGACATGTCTAATATCATGTGTTTTACTTGTCACGATTTTGGGCACTATGCCACGAAATCCCCACAGAAGAAAGAAAGCAAGAAGGAGCATGCAGTAGCAGCAGCAGGTGAAGCTCTAGCTTCACAATTCGAAGTTTATTGCACCCTCATTGCATGCATGGCAAGCACAGTAATGGGAATCATGCGGTATCTTGACAATGGTGCCTCATTCCATATGATGGGTAATAGAGATATCTTCAGTGACTTGGAGGAGAAAGGCCTCAAGAAGAACATAGATCTTGGAGAGTATGGGAGGTATAGCATGACCGACAATGGTACAGTCACTTTTCAGAGGGAGTCTAGCTCCCCTTGCAGACTCACAGATGTGATGTATGTTCTAGAACTAAATAATAATCTTGTTTCCATCCCAGTATTAGAAGACTATCGCTACAATGTGATATTTAGCAAAGGAAAGGTTTTCCTTAGACACATCGCCACAAGAAAAGTGAAATCGATTGATGTGTGAGTGAAGAACCTATATGCACTTGAGGTACAAGATGCATGCAAAGCCTTGAGGAGGAAAGCAAATGTTAGAGACATAGTGTTGTTATCCCTCTGTATTTCCCAAGGCTATGGAGAGAAACCCAGAGGTAACCAAAAAACCACTTGCAAAGTTGGAATCTAGCCCTTCCAGCTTCAGAGAGGGACCTCTCTATCTTATTTATATTTGTTTTTATAAGATATCAGGATAGATATTGAGTTATGAGTTTTTTTAAATATTTGTTTGGAAACTATAGGGAAAATCCATTGGGCATGGAGTCATGAGCCTGTGGGTGATCAAATAAAAAAATGATAGAACAGATGTAATGGGCAGGGTAGGCAAGATTTTGGATCTTTAGAGCATTTGTGGAGAGAATAGAGTGAAATGATTTAGATTCAGTTAAATATAGAGCATGTTAGGATGAATTCTATAATCAGAGTGAAAACATAAATATTGTTTATAAGCTAGAGCAAAGTGTATTTAAACAAATTCATCCCTTAATATTCTTTAAACAATAGAAACAAAAAAACACTTGGAAAAATGAGAAAATAACAATTTCACATGAAAAAGAACATCACTAATTTCTTGACACGGGAATCCTGAAACAAGCTCTCTGTATTATTCGAATTGATCACTTCAGTACATGCAAAACTTACATCAAAAGGTCTACTTTATTCATACAAGTTCCAACCTTTTCTAAGACTTATTTCTGAATATTTATAGAAAACTGTTACATCCCACATCAGATTTCAAATTAAAATATATTTACAAATAATATTTGTTAAAGACACATATATTTTAGATATAAAAGAAGAAAAATAGGGAAAATATTCTGAACTTTGGTGCAATGTTGAGGCTATGTAGGAATTTGGTGATGATTGTAGCTATTTCGCTGCAAATGTTGTTACCCTGAAGCTGAAAATTTTGTGCTTCAGTTACACTTCACTCAATCAACTCTAGCAACTAGTCCCACCTTTCTTCACTTGGGAGAGAAAAGTTAATCATATTTCTGAACGTTTCATCCACCTCGGTGTAAGTGTCAAAAGTTTTCTTATTGACAAAAAGGTGGTGGATTTCATGTTTAATATTCAAATCAAATTGTATTCGCTGTATGAATGCTTCTCCACTAATAACTCCTTTGGCCTTTACAAATTTGGAAGCATCAACACCTCTTTTCATTTATTCTCTAGTTGTATCATTAAATTATTTTTTGTTAATATTCTCTTAACCTCCATGATTTTTGATGTCCTATCTAGAATGTTCAGGTCTTCCATTTCCTCCTTGGTTTTGGAATTTAACAAGCTGATAATATTTTGTGCCTCTATTTTTTTGTGCTCTAGATATTTCTTTGTGTTATGTATTGGTTTTTTGACTCTTTGCACAAGTTCTTCCTGCTCAAAAGTGATCTAGATTAAAGGCCACATATCTTTTATGTTGGCATTTATATTCTGCCAAATATTGTTCTTAGCCTCTACAAACATTTGAATGACAAAGGACTGGTCTTCATATTTTTTTATCTACTGGATGAGCTTGTAGTTTTTCTACATTTCTGACAAATATGCATTATCAATTTTAATCTTATTCTCCTCCGTCCTAGTCAATGTTGTTGACAATTTCTATTTCTTGGCCTGAACTGCTGATAATTCATCCAGAGCACTAGTAAGCTCTTCTGTAGGCTCTAAAGTTGTGGTCTTTGCTAAAGTTTCTGATATTATACCTATGCATGATGTAGATGATCCTGCTGCTTCCCACTATTCTTTTTGTTTCAATAGTGCTTCCATGCCCTACTCCATCTTTTGTATCTGTGCATTCTACTCAACCACTATAGTAAATAATTTTTCTTTCTCCATTTCTATATTAGCAACCTCTTTAGCTTGAGGATGTTCTGTGGAGGGTAGCTTTAGTTGCTTCCTCAATGCTTGAATGTCTACCTCCTTTCTCTTGATGAGATCTTTTGTTGCTTTTATATCCTTAGGGTCATCTCCTAGATTTATGATGAAATCTTCTAGAGACTTGATCTTGTTGTCCTTAGAAAATTATGGCATCTTCTCAATCTTTGACTAAGAATTCATATTATTCAAAGATGGTTGTAATCTTATAGCAATCATGGCTAAACTAGTAAGTGTTGAGAAGATTAGTTCTTGTGTAAATCGATTGCATTGGAGGCTTTGTAGGGAGCTGGTATTAAAGGTTATGGGAATTGTCCTTTATCTTCAAATGCAGATCTGTGTGAGTTGTCTAAGGTGTAATTTCAAAGCTTCATTCTTCAATTCATCTTGAAGAGCTATATGATAATGGAGACTAGATAGTGCATTACTGTATTGTTTCATTTGAGCTGACAAAATCTAAGATTTTCATCTTGGATAGTAAGTCTGAGGATTGAGAGGATCTAATTTTTGAGTGGTGTTTGGGTCTTCTTTGCATCCTGGCTGGGGAAGAGGTATCTTCATAGATGACTGACTAACTAGTTGTTCTTCAGCTTCCTATAAAGTACCCTCTATCCATTCCTCTTGGTTAGCATATTGTTCAATTTCAGGCCTTGGTGTTTGTGCATAGGAGCTACTCTTATGTTCCAATATGAGCTTATAAATGATGCCTAATGGATTATAGGACCAAGAGAAACTAATATTGACTTTCATCTAAACCAAAATAGCGTCCACTTCCTTCGCTACAACTCTAATGTTGATAACATAGGCACCTATATGAGCCTTCAATTTGAATTGTTCTTTCTTCTTGTAGGAGACAAAATGAAACTCATCCATGTTTAGCATTTGCCTAATGTATTCTAATGCAAATATCCTAACTGGTACAAACACTGGCAACTTGTAAGGAGGTAATTCTAATCCATAAACTCTAATCTCAATGTAGTTTTCGTATAAATACCAGTATCCAACTTTGGATTGCTCTGACAAGTGTAAAAATTTATTTGTTTCTAGTGAAATCCTTGGGATCAAATCACTACTAAGAAAACATAGTGAGGTATGTAAAAACTTGTCAACAAAATAAGTATAAGAATACTCCTCTGAGTTATTTCTAACCAGATAAGTCTAGCGAATCACTCACCAAGGGTTTCTCTCATTATTTGTCTTCTATAAAGGCAACTTGAACCTATCTGATTGCTAAAGAAGCATGAGGTAAACTAGCATTGACTGATACTTAAAGACACCTTCAGCTTTGAAATTGAAACATAGGTCATGGATTGAGTTGGCCAAAAACTAACTGTAATTGAAAAGGATTGATGGTTTCTTTCCAACTATAAAAATTGATAAAAATCCTAACACTATCTCATCTATCGACTGATCATTATGGTACCCGAGTAGTTGGGTTACAATAGAAATTACCTTATTTCATGTTTCAGGGAAAATTGAAACTGGATATGGGGGATTTGTCCAGGGTAATTCAACATTTTATGGAAGCAAACAATCAAAAATTTGGGCTCTCTAAGGGAATGTCAATTTTTCATACAATTCCATTAAAACATCGGCATAAAAGTGATGATGGGAGGCCTGATATTCAATTTGTAGGGCTTGGCAGGTAATTTCAGGGGAAATGGAGAAAATAACTTCATTGTTATAGGAAATAACAACCCTTTGACTTGGAAAATATCAGAGCTGGCACGAGACAAAGAATTTAGGGAAAAAGTGAGTCTGGGGGAAGACAAACTGAGGGAGAAGTGATCCCAAATAATAAAGTCATCACTTTTATCCACAAACTTTTTCTTTGACCAGTTACAGAGCTCGTACAGGTCAAATTTGGACTGGGTCTCGAAAATATTATAGTAGGTGTCTACCAGGGGAGATTCGTCAAAATCTGGAGCTGGGGGAATGAGAGGATTTGACTCTATAACCTTTCCCTTCCCTTTACGGTTTTACATCATGAAAATGAAGAAAGGTAGCGGAAGAAAAATATTGGAGAAAATCTTAATAGAGGAAGGGCTGAAGAATAGAATTACCTGTGGCAATTGTTTATTGTGTGCAGGGAAGTTGTTGTCGAAATCTGGGAGTTGATAAAAGTTTGTTCTTTGCCCTATGAGATTAATGGAATGCTAAAAGAAACAATATACTGCATCAAAGGATTTTTATAATAATCGAATTGTTTGTATAACGACACAATTACCATTTATGGAGCCAAAGGGATTAATTTGTAAAACAGATAAATGGCAGGAATTAATGACATAACATTCATTTATATTTCGTGAGAAATATTTGAATGCTAAATGGATATGTGACGTGGAGGAGAGTGACGTACCAGGACAGATGGCAGAAACGGAGTGGCGGGGGTAGCAGTTATGTGGTGGGATATGAATGGTGAAGGGGGAGATAAATGGCGGGAGAGGAGTGGCGAAGGGATGAGCCGATGGTAGGAGAGGATTGGCATATGGTCGAGCCGGTGGTGGGAGACAGAGACGATATTCCCCCCCCCCCACCCCCGTGTTAACTATCGTGAGTGTGGGGGGGCTGAAAGCACTCCTCCATCATAGATCTGGGTGGGCTTTATCACGACCATTGATTCTAGCACATGATTTATTTGCAAAACAAAAAAAATCTTTGTTGTGTTATTTTGTACCAAATACATAAAAAAAAAAATTCAAATAAAGCATAGAAGGTACTCTTATGTTCCAATATGAGCTTGGAAATGATGCCTAAGGGATCATAAGACCAAGAGAAACTAAGATTGAATTTCATCTTATTCAAAACATCATCGACATCCTTCACTATATCTATGGCATTGATAATATAGGTACCTAAATGAGCCTTCAATTTAAACTATGATTTCTTCTTGTAGGAGACAAAATGCAGCTCATCCATGTTTAGCATTTTCCTATTGTATTCTAATGCAAATATCCTAACTAGTAAAAACACCGGCAACCTGTAAGGAGTTAATTCTAATCCATATGTCACTGTAGTTCTCGTATAAATACCAGTCTCCAACTTTGGATTCCTCTAACAAGTGTAAAAAATTCTTTATTTTTGGTGAAATCCTTGGGATTAGATCACTACTAAGCAAACATAGTGAGGTATGTAAAAATTCTTCAAAGGTTTCCTTCGCTATCTAACTAGAGAAGTCTAATGAATCATTGACCCAGGGTTGCCTTCGCTATCTATCTTCTGTAAAGGGAACTTGAACCTGTCTAATTGATAAAATAGCATGAGGTAAACTAGCACTGACTAATACTTAATGACACCTGCAATTTTGAAATTGAAAAATTGGTCATGGATTGAGCTAGCCAAAAACTGACTGTAATTGAAAAGGATTGATGGTTGTTTTCCAATTGCAAAAATAGATAAAAATCGTAACACTATCTCATCTACCCATTGATCTTTATGGTACTCGAGTAGTCGGGTTACCATAGAAATTACATATTTGGACATTTCAGGGAAAATTGAGACTGGATATGGAGGATTTGTCCGGGGTAATTCAACACTTTTTGGAAGGAAACACTCAAAAATTTTGGCTCTCTGAGGGAATGTCAATTTTTAATACAATTCCATTAAAAAATCAGCAGAAAAGGGATGATGGTAGGTCTAATATTCAATGTGTAGGGCCTGGAAGATAAATTTAGGGGAAATGGAGAAAATAGCTTCATTTTTATGGGAAATAACAACCCTTTGACTTGGAAAATATTGGAGATGGCACCAGATAGAGAATTTAGGGAAAAAGTGAGTATGGGAGAAGACAAACTAAGGGAGAAGGGATTCCCAAACACTCAAGCCATCACTTTTTTCCATGAACTTTTTCTTTACCCAGTTGTGGACCTCGTACAGGTCAAATTTGAATTGGGTCTCAGCAATCTTATATTAGGTGTCTATCAAGGGAGATTTGTTAAAATCTAGGATTGGGAGAATGAGGGGATCTGACTCTATAACCTCTCCCTTCCCCTTACTGTTTGACATCATGAAAATGAAGAAGGGTAGAGGAAGAACAATACTTGAGAAATTACTGATAAAGAAAGGGTTGAAGAATAGGGTTACCCATGGAAATTGTCGACTGTGCGCAAGGAAGTTGTTATTGAAAGCTGGGAGTTGATAACAGTTTGGTCTTCATCTTATGAGATTAATGGTGAGCTAAAGTAAACGATATACTAGCATCACAAGATTTTTATAACACTCGAATTGGTTATATAACAACACAATTACCGTTTATTGAGTGGGAGAGATTAATTTGTAAAATGGATAGATGACGAGAGCTAATGACATAATGTTCATTTAGATTTCGTGGAAAATATTTGAACTTTAAACGGATATGTGATGCGGAGGGCAGTGACGTGATAGGATAGATGGCAGAAATGGAGTGGCAGGGGTAGCGTTATGTGGTGGGATATGAGTGGTGAAGGGGGAGACACATAGCATTAGAGAAGTGGCAGAGGGATGAACCGATGGCGGGATAGGATTGGCAGAGGGACGAGTCAGTGGAAGGAGATGAAGGCAGTATTTCATGTGGGAGGTACAGGTAGTAAGAAATATCAGGAGGGGACCCCCTGGAATGCCCTAGGCACTGCCATGTTGACCCAGGGGGTTTTGGAAGAAACTACTTTTCGCCCCTCTCCCCCTTGCCCCTCGTGTTAACTGTCGGGAGTAAGGGGGGGTCGAAAACACTCCTCTGTCGAAGATCTAGGTGGGCATTATCATGACCATTGATTCTAGTGCACGATTTATTTGTAAAACGACAAACAAATTTTTCGTATTATATTATACCAAATACAAAAAAAAAAAAAAAAAAAAAAAAAATCAAATAAAGGATAATGAATAAGGTTTAAAACCTTATAAAATTGACATTTTGGAATATAAAGCACATTTTGATTGGCTCGCTATAGGGGATCATCATTTTTTTTGTTTTTCTAATTTTTTATTATTTTCTTTTCTTTTCACACACACACACACATATATGATCCCCTATTTTCTTTCCTTTTCTTTCTCTTTTTCTTTTTCTTTTGTTTTTCCTCTTTTTTCTATATATATATATATATATATATATATACTTTTCTTCTTTTTCTTTTGAACTTTTGAAAATAATTTGCAGAATGAAATCATTCTTTACAACATCTCATAGGAGAAAATCAACAAATAATCATCAATTGATCCTATAAATTATAGGACCCTAACAAGTGGTTGAGAGGGAGCATGACTTACCTCTCAACATGCAGCATTAGAAGTAGCCTCCACAATTTGTGGAGCAACCACAATTGGAGAAGTAGAAAGGAGATCAAGTGGATACATCCACTCAAGCAGAGACCTCCAGTAGGGGGAATTGTGAGCCAAGTGGCCAGAAGGAGCACATGCAACCATACCTCAACGTGTGAGGTGGGACAATATGAAACCTTATTCCAAGAGTTTAAAAACTTGGGCAAGGTCCGTTGAGGTGTTTTTTGTCTCATGGATCATTACCTTGCTACAGGGGCCCACAATGCTCAGTAGCAGGAGGATCACTGTCAGTCATATACTGAGGAAATAAAAAGGAGAGTTAACAACAGAGCAGGAGGCTCAGTAGCAGAGTCAGCATAAGCACAATTTTCTTGGTAGATAGTTTCAGACACAATTGATTCAATTTATCTTGTTTGGATGCTTTTTTTGGTTGCAAATGTTGCAGTACCAACAACAACAGGGACATGAGTTTCATGCAAAACATTCCAAAGGTATCAGATCGGGATAAATTTGAATTCATTTCTTGTTGAGAGGGAGTGTTGAAAATAGCAACAATAATGTTAAAAATAACATAAAGAAAAATCCTAACTTAATTTGTCCTTGAATTACATTGGGAATTAAATTCTAATTCTAATTATCATAACAACTTGTATTAGTTAACTAAGTTGAGTGTCTCCTACAATTAGGAGCACTATTTGAGTTTATTTTGAGTTGTAATTATTTAATTCAGTTTAACTGAGTTCAATTTAGTTAAATCAGTTTCAACTAATGGAGGAATTAGTGGGAGATCCAGTGGTAGGGTGTAATCTGTGGTAGTGGGGTGTAAGTAGCACCGCTCAACTAGTAAAGTGAAGATTCACTCATAACTAACTCATGCATGTCAAATTAGAGAAAGACCCAGTCGAGATTGGAGTTCAGAGATAGTGTACTATTAGTTGTAAAATCATCTAAATTAAACAGATTGTACATGCAGTCAGAAGAAGGCCTAAAAAAACTCATTCCTTAGTTAGAAAACTCACTAATTTTAACCATTCGAATTGTCTTTAAAAGGAGAATTAATGAACAAGTTTAATCATTGCTTTGGTGAGCACGAGTTGGTAAGACCAAGCAATAGGAAGCACAAGTTTGTGTGTGGAGCTTGTGAGAGAAAAGTGTGCCAAGAGAGCCTTGTGCGCAAGTTGGTAGTAATATAGATTGAGATAGCGCATAGGTTTCTCGGGCTTGAGTAAAGCAGTGTAATCTTCTCATATTTTCTGATTAATGTAATATATAGATAGCAGGGGTTTTTAGTGGTGACTTTCCCCATAAAATTATTATGTTATGTGTGATTGAATTCTTGATGTTTTATGCTTCACGATTTCATCGATCATTTATTGTTTCCGCTGATGAGTAGAGTAGATTCAAGTCAATTGTTTTAGCATATCACAATCTGCAATTTCAATCTACAAGGAATTTCTACAATGAAGAGCTCCAGTGCATTGCATTCAAGAAGATCAATTTCTTGAATTCTTGAATTCAATTTCTTGTAATAAGATCAATTTCTTGACTTCTTGATATATCTTAGAGGCAAGAATTATAAAAACTATGCATAAATAAAATAAACTCAGGAAAGAAATGCTCACAAAATCCTAAAAATTAGTAACTATATATTAATAAAACTTTCTTAATAAAATTAGGAAAGAAATGGTCACAAGATTCTAATAGAAAAAAGTTGGAATAGAAAAAAGTTGGGTGGCCACGGAAGTAGAAACCTTTTATGCACAACCAATAAAATGGCCCATGGGGGCTCATAAAGTTATCCCATGCAAACGTCGCAAATATCATTTAAAAAGAAAGAGACTTGAAAAATTGAATGATTAAAAGTAAAAGAAATTTTTGTCACTCTTATTTCTTTTATTTTAATTAGTTGATGTTATTGTCCTGTTTTTATTTTAATTAATCATGGCGATGGTGGATCTCATGCAGTTTTTCATTTAAAAATCATCTGGATGTTTATCCCAGTGCACTTTTATTGAATTTAATGAGTTTTGGAAAATGACAATGAAAATATTTCAGAATTTGGTAAATTTGACTTGTATATATCCCATTTCAAAATATTCCTAGATTTTCAAAGCATATTAATTAAGATACAACTAGCGCAGCTGGTGCGCCTACTTTACCAGTCGCATCCAGCATAGAATTAGAATAATGGGTTGTATTGCCCTCTACATTATAATAACAGGCAAGTTGCAACAATATTGGGAAGTGTCAGTGACAACTTCTAACAATGGTATATTCTGCGTGGAAATAATTAGAGCATCGCTATGATTGTTTCTTGTTTGAGAAAGATTGTTTCTTGTTTGAGAAAGAATGATGAGCTCTCGGAAGTGGAGATCCTGTACATATAATTATGCAAGTACCCGAAATGGTGCGTCCACCGAAGGAATCGCATCGAGCTTGGAATTACAGTCAGTAGACAATTTCGCTGTCATAAATTCGCACCTGTAGATATAATGAAGATACAATTGGCATCTTGGTACTTCCCCATTAGAATGCAGTCGTCGGATCACTATTGGCGTGCTGACAACGTCGAAGTCACAATTATTAAGCGGAGTCTACACATTACATTGTGGATTTTTCTGGGTACGTTAATTTTTTTATAATGTATTATAGGATCAATTTTATTAGAAATTTGGTTAAATTTTTTGAAACATGATTGAGTTAGAATATCAAAATAATTTATGAGGTTAAATCTATTTATATATTCAAAAAGTTAACCAAAATAACGTTTAGACTCAGGGTTAATCAACCAATGTTAATCCCGGTAACTCAGTGTCAGTTGTCTGGAGGATCTATCGCTTGTAAAGGTTCAACCGGTGTGTTGATCTAATCAGATGCCAACATAAAAGAGTTTGCCGGCTGCATATAAGTGCCATAGATATGATGTTGGAAACCACATCCCGATTCCGAGTAAGAAATATCATGAGCTATATGTATACTGTGTGACTACGTTAGAATTGCAGATAATAATTTGAGTGGAGGGTTATGTTAGGGTTTTTAAGGGTAAATTCACTAATTCAAAGTTAATTTGTGGTTGGAGAGATCAATGTAAGGTAGCTAACCTACAATGCTTTCATTGTTATTAGTTTTTTAGCGACTTGTGAGGGTATGATAAGCCAAAAGAATATAAGATAATAAGAAGCCAAGCCATTTGTTATTAGAAGCTCATATTTGGTTTTTTATATTTATTATTATTTATGGTTATGTGTATGTATTGTCTTTTATTTGTTTCTATTGTTATTATTTTATTTGTTTCTGCTGTTATTATTATAAAAGATTAGAGTAACATAATGTATTTTAGAATTAAAATGGGAAGTGTAGTAGTATGGACATGTATATGACTAATGAGTTTGTTAAATGAATATATGATGATTTTGGGGCATTATTGTTCTTGCAGAAATATGAGGATAAGAAGGTGTATTATTATCTACATAGTTGTTTTTATATATAGTAGTGAAAGGTGGTGCATTTTATAGTTGGTGAGAAGTAATTTTAATTGATACACTCACCATTTCTAGAAGTGTAGCAAGGTTTTATAAGTTTTTGAAAATCTCCCTAGCAACTAGAAGTTGACTATGTTGTTGGAGAGTTGGCATTGTGTGGATGGCCAGTGGCTTGGTGAGGGCATCTGCAAGTGTGTTGGCATTTGATGTCAACATTCATGCCGGGGAGATGTGTTGGGAAGTTGGTAGTGCCTAACACTAGGCATGAGTGTTGGCAATGATGTCAACTAGACAAGCTTAGTTGCTTGTTGCAGCAGATGCTAGTAGTGATGGCCCAAGAAGAATCTCGTGATAGCTGCAAGCTTCATGTAGAGAATCATCATAGTAGCAGGCTTATTGGAAAAGCCATAAAATGATGATTACAGTGATGGCCCAGGATGGAAGTCCATGGGAGCTGCAGGCCTCATGCTAAGGACACATTGTGGATGTGATTCCTAGTTGTCCGGAGAGTTCAAGAGCAGAAGATTGGCAGTGAGGTTGGAGCCATATTTTGAGGTATTAGATGGACTCAATGGCTAATTAGACCCCTTCCATTGGAAAGTTCTTTGGAAGAGATTTCTAACGATATGCGGAAGTCTAGAAATGGACTTGTGGGTCAAACGTTATGACCTGATGAAGTTCAAAGTGTTAAAGCCTTAAACAGGGAAGAATCCCACATATCATGGGTCCCGGCAATCAGGGCTCCCACCAAAGAGGTCCCTGCAATCAGCGAGATCATAGATCGGAGATTGGAGGCCAAGCCATCCCAGTAATCGGTAATTGGAGGATCCAAGTGCATAAAACTACGAGTGAAAGTCGTTGATCAACGATTAGCGATATCGACAATCAGAGGTCCCAGTAATCGGAGGTCTCGACAAACGGAGGTGCAACAAAATCGAAGATTGGAGATCTCGAGGAATGGAAGTTCCGTGCGAATCACAATCGGAAATCCTTAGTGGCTAGCATCGGTGCAAGAAATAGAAAAACATCGAGATTTGAACTTCTAGTGTTAAATTGGGAGGAGAGGCAAAAATATTTTTACAAAGATAATCGCTGCAAAACCAAGCATGGTGGGCCTCTTTCTCTCTCTTCCAGGAGGACACGTGGAGACATCTGATTAGATCTTATAAGAACACGTAGTAGCTTGCAGATGAGCTCTGATAAGGACAGATGGCTGTAGGGGATTGGATCTAATAAGGACACATGGCAGCAGGTGGTGAGCTCTGATGAGGACACATGGCAGGATCTTATTGGTTCTAGTAAGGCCAAGTGGATGTTGACGTCAGCATGATATGATGGTATGAAGGGAAATGTGGCAAGTAGTTTCGGTGTTTTGAGGTGGCCTAATGGGCCATATTCAGGTGACACGTGTCACCACTCAGAAGATGCCACATGGTAGGTTATGATGTCACATCAGAGATCAGAGGTTTAAAATGGTTGGCACATTCGCCACCTTGGTGAATCACCGATTAAGGGGCTCTAATATAAGGGTTGACACGTGGTCGTAAAGAGTCAAAGAACCAAGGGCTAAGGCCGAACATAGAGGGTCATCAACGATCGACGATTGGAGGTTTGTGATGGATGGCACATGGTCACAGTTGCAAAATCATCGATTAGAGGGCTCTGATATGAGGGCTAGCATGTAATCGTGAGGTGTTAAGGAACCAAGGGCTAGGGCTGAATAGAGGGGCCTATCGATAATTTGCAATCAGGGATTTTTTGGTTACAGACACTTGGTCCCAAAGGGGAAATCACTGGTAAGGGGGCTCCGATAGTGTTAAGCGCTTGGTTGCAGAATAAACACAAAACTAATGGTGTAGTGCTTAACAAAGGAAAAAGGCTCCCGGTACAACATCGAAAGACTTAGCGCCTCAAGTCATGGCACTCAGTCACCATGCTTGGTCTTATAATGAATATTCGATGAGGGCTAAATCAAAAGGGGCTTGAATATCGGAGATTGGAAATTGGAATTTTGCAATGTTGTGCCACTGTGGTGCTGTGATGAAAAGCTCTGATATCTTAGTACATAGGAGTATTGATGGTATATGGGTCAACAACTGAAGAGTAAATGCAAAGGCAGTGTAGTTAGTCTCTAGAGATATCCTGTGCAGGCATTATAGAAGTAAATACAAAACAGAAAGCCATGCTGAAGTACAGTGAGCCTTGAACATGTGTGGAGAGTCTCAATGATGTGATAATGGCAGACAAAGAAGATTGTGACTAGGATTTAGTATGCAAGTGGTCTAGCCAGTGGCATACAACAACATGGAGAGACCTTGTCGAATTATAGTGCGCAATAATGCCTATGGACATTGTCGTAGCATCGATAGAGGCGTAGCATCAATTCAGGTAAACAAAAGAGGAACAAAACCCAGGAGCTTTGATGAGCATGTGTGGGGAATCTAGCATTGTTACCAGTGAGAGCCAAGAGGAAAGAGCCTTGTGTATGAGCACTATTGTGAGACGCTAAGTGATATCCAATTCTATGCGTAAAGGTTGACAATGTCTTAGCAGAAGAAAAGAGACCCCAAGAACAATACTCTGTGTGTTACATTGAAGGTGCATGTGTGCTTTGTGTGTAAAGACCAATAGTTTCTTGTGTTGTGCGCGTTAGGCCTTGAGTTTCCTGTGAGCGTTGAGACAAGGATAAACTGCCTACACTCTGTGTTAAAGGAAGAAGTTTTCTAATCTGTGTGAATAAGGTTGTGTGTGTGCCTTTGTGAGCAGAAAGTAGAAGGCTATGTCTATGTTGTAAGAAGCAATGCCAAGAGAATATTGTGTGTTGTGGAGAGTGGAGAGGCTGAGAGTTGAGTGACTGTCAATGAAGAGTAGAGATCAGAGGATTGCATGGACAGTGGCTAGTGACTAATATAGAGCAAATTAGTGGGTTGTTGAAGAGTGTTGCAAAGAGATGCAAAGTGCAGCAGAGTGAGCAGATATCAAACATTGTTATCCCGGAGAATTGTTTCCAAACTACAATGAACATTTAGTTCCTATTTGAATGTGGGTTGGTGCCTTTAAAACAGGAAGTTGGTGCTTTCGTCCCTAGTGGAGCTTGGGAAGGCTTGGGGGTCAGTGCCTCTTGCAAGTTGGTGCTTGCATAAATCCAAGGAGATGCAAGTTGGTTCTTGCAACAAATCCATGAGTTCGGTGCCTCATATGGTTCTTCTGGTAAGCTGGATAGGTGTCTACAAACAGGGGGAGTTGGTGATTCCTGCTAGTCAGTGCTAACAAAAAATCAAAGGGATTTGGTGCTTCCTGTGAGTGGGTGCTCACAAAATAGATTGATGTAATAAAGTAGGTGCTTCTATTTACATCAATAACAACAACAAGCTTTGTGGTTTTTTCTCGAAAGGGTTTCCACGTGAAAAACATGTGTATATGTGTATGATGCTTATGTTTTGTGTTCTTCTATGTTGAGTTATTGTTGCTAACCCATTATATATTGTTTCTGGTTATATGAATGAATGTCAAGTTAAATAAGAAAAGTAAATTGACATAAAGAAGTTAAGATTAGCCTTAATATCGATTCACCCCCTTCTCAGTAGTAACATTGTTTCCAACATGTGCATGATGTGCATTATGTTACTCACTAAAGAAGCCTCGTTTTTTTTGTGATTCTCTTTTCAGGATAAGAGGGGTGGGCTAGGTAAATATTTTTAGTTAGAGTTTGAATGGGAATGAGACATTGTCTTTGGGTATCCTTGATTTTCTAATAGTGCAAGAGACCATGGTTTCTTAGGAGCTAAGATCGTTCTTTGAATTAGGGCATGAGGAATAGGAATGGAAGGAGATGAAATTGAGCATATGTACTAGACTAAGGGATGCTATTACATTCCTTGGTACAACTGTGAGAGAGGAATAAAATAGACCCATTGTAATTAATCAGAGCTTAGGGGAATTTGGAATGGAAACAAATGAATTAGGTATGGAAAAGAAGGAGAGGTTGGAGGAGGGATGCTACAATGGGAAGGTTGGTGTAAATAGAGAAGACAAGTTAGTTCCAAGTCTCTCAAAGATAAAAATGCATTTATTCAGTATGACTAATTGAATTGTATAATTATAGGGAATATGTTTTGTAGTGGTAGGTGAGTGGTAGAGATGAGTAGGATTCCAAGGAAAAGGTTTTGTAGTATATATGAGTTCATAGACTACCATTTTCATTAGCTTATATGAACTTAAATGAGCATTATGTAATGCATTACACATACATTCATATGAGAAGACAAAGAGTAAATAGTTGAAGGGGGGATATAAAATTTATTGATGTTTCAAAAGGGCCCCATGAAAATTTTAGGTTTGATATTCATTAACTAGAATATTAGGGGCTTCTTTTTGTATCTAATTGAGATGATAAGAGGGGTGTGGTTTGTTGCGGAGCTAAAGTTAGGTTACAAAGTCTCACATATGAGACAAAATTTCTAAACGCCATTGTTAGGGGTGCTAATAGTCAATTTTTATTGCACTTGACACTACAAGTGAAAAGGAGGTCTATAGAATGTGAATAAATTTATTTATTTATTAAGAGTAAGGAAGGGTATTCCACAATAGGGTTGGGAAAGGTGACTAATTTTTTTTAAGAAGAGGGATAAGGGATGGAATTTAATTTGGAAAATCATGGGAATTTTCCTAATTTTTCATCATTCTATAGGGTTTCGTGGTGGTTGGTGTTAAAAGGAACTACAATTGGAAGCACCATGATAGTGAAGTTTGTGGGCAATGAGTTTGATAAAGTACACTATGAGTTAGGATTTATAATAATTTTAGGGTTTGGGTTGGGGTTGGACATGCCAATGTATTATTGAGAGGAAGACAATATGGGGGGGTGAGAAGTAAGTAGATGAGGGTATTTTTCATGTTCATGTTTTAATATGAAGGACCAAAGGAAGGCTTGATATAAAATTTTTCTCTCAAATAAACTTACTTCATTATGAAAACACTAGTAGATAAAATTTAATTAAAATAATGTGAACCTCTTTAAATCTAAGATCTATATTTGGATCCAAAGCTTGGTAAAAAAATCAATATATTATTGGATGCTTTCTCCTAGGGGTTGTTGCAACTACAACCATCTACACTTTAAGCTCCATAGATAACCATGTGGGTAAACACATTATTTCCAAGCAAGGTAGAAAGTGTTCCATGTGGTGAATTACCTATAATAGGAGTTGGTTTTTATGTATTCATTGGATTCAATATAAATATCTATACATTCAATGTATTTATTGGGTTTAATGTAAATCTCTATAGCTTTAATATGATATTACTTCCATGATTGTGTGACACATTCGAAGTGGTTACTTGGGAGAAGTAATTGTATCTCTTCACTCATATCTAGACAAGTATTGAAATCTACAATTAGGCTATAGATCCACAAGTTTATAGATCAATGTCCTTAGAGCATACTCTAAACATTCTAAATTGTGGTTCTTTTTATGGGCATATTTTCCAATTTACCTGAAATTTGGTCGAAATTAGTTGGAACTCTAAATTTCAGTTATTGAGTCTGTACGATCCAATTTCCTCAGAAGTTTCTTAGGACACTGCATGTATTTATATATTCAAAAATATAATATAAGTAATAGAAAATTTTGATCTCACAAATAATTGTGTCAATTAATTCTAGTGAAAAGGAGAAAATGTACAATGATTAGACTCCACCCATCAATCAAAGGAGACTATTGAGCTACAACTAGAGATGATTTTGTGTCGAAGTCAATATTAGTTTAAAAAATAAGCATCATTTATGTGATGATATATCCATTGATCATGGTATATGGATAGTGATGTTAGAAAGTGATTAAAACCCATGGAAAAATGATATGTTGAAACAAGTAGACTTCATTTGTGCGAAGAGATATCTAATGTTGTAGACCACCCTATTCACTAGTGTAGCATATAGGTGAAATGAAAACGAGATAATATGACTCATAAATATAAATACTAGAGAGTGAATTGTGTGAATGTGTACATCAACGTAGTGATGTCTATTGAATATAATTTCTACTGAGCAAAGGAGAGAGGATTGCATATTTTTATTGGAGTATTTGTCTTCAAGGGTTTCGAGCCTAGGAGTGGCTTCATATAGTGCAATAACATCGAGATTATATGGGATGAGATCCAAAATAGGAATTTCCTAAAGGACACATATGTGATCCTTGAACTAGTATGTTGATGTCAACAAATTGCAAACATGAAACAAAGTGTGTCCATTGTATAAGTGCCATATAAATGACGTTGGGAACCATATCATAATCCCTAGCAAGAAACATCACATGTTGTATGTATTTTGAAATTACTCTAAGAATGTAGCTAACAATATAACTTATATGCTAGGGAAACATGATATATTTTAAAATTGATATGGGATGTGTTGTAGCATTTACATGTATGAGCAATGGACCAATCATATCAACACATAACAAAAGAAGCAAGATAGTGTTTATGAATAGGATCATGAGGCAATAATGTTGCTACAAAAATATGAGGACAATAAGGTGCATTACATCCTGCGTAATTATTGTAATATATGGTTGGAAGAGGTGATACATTCTATAGCTGATGAGAAATAATTCTAGAATGATCCACCCACTCTTTGTAGAAGTGCAATATCATTTTGTAGCACAATGAGAATCTCATCAAAAAATTGAATTTGACTATGCAGGATGTGTATTATGTTTTTAGCTATAGACACCTATTTTTCCTAAGTTTTCCCTTTGGAGGAAAAGTGGCATGGACTTGGTCAATGGTTTGAGTGTGCGTATATATTATAATGATATGTTGATCCTTTAAGTATCATTTATTTGGAGAGAATGCTAGATATATTGGTGCCTTAGGAGCTAACAAGGTTATTGGAATTAGTGCATGAGGAATATGGAGGGATAGGATTGAAATTCACCATGTGTATAGGAGAATAATGGTTTTTATTGCATTCTTTGGTATGGATGTGAGAGTGGAATAAAATGGGTTTGTTATAGTGAATTAGAGGCTTGAGTAATTCGAGATGGAAAAAGAATAGTGAGGTATGAATGGGAATGAGAAGTTAGAGGAGAATTACTAGATTATTCTAGATATTCAAAAGAATGGTGGTGTAAATATGGAAGCAAATTCACTGCCAAGTACCAGAGAGAGAGAGAGAGAGAGACAATTATACAAAAATGATTGGTTGAATTGTTGGATTACAAGGAACAAGTTTTGTGATAGAGGTGAGCTCACGCACATCATTTTTTAATTAGTTTATATGAATTCGCTGAAAATTATATAACGCATTATACTTACAATAACTTGAGATGTCGAAGAGTAAGTAAAAATAGTTAAGGGGGAGACATTGAATTTGATTATGTCTCAAAAAAGCTATATCGAAAATGATATGGTACAATATTTATTAATTATAAGATGATGGTGTTTATATTTTTGTTTCCAACTAAAGCAATAACAAGAGGGGAATAATTTTGTGGTAATATAAGTTACAAGTTCTTTGATATGAGATATTTTTTACAAACATGACCATAAATAGTTGTTCTTACACATGACACTTAGAGTGAAAAGAATATATAATATGTAAATAATTTCCATTATTCATTAAGAGTATCTAAGGGTATGTCACAATAGGGTTGGGTAGAGTGAAATTTTGTGTGAAGAAGTGGAATCAAGAGATGGAAATTAATCAATAAAAGAATGGGCATGTTCAAAGTTATCCAGTAATTTCTAATCATTGGATAGGGCTTTAGGGTGTATTCTTGCCATAAGGAAATAATTGGAAGCATCATAATGCTTTAGTTTGTGGGAAAGAATGTCAAGAAGATGCACTATGAATAGAGTTAGGGTTTTCTATAGGTTTAGGGTTAGGGACTGGGGGGTATGCCAATGTATTACTGCAAGGAGGAGTATATGGAGAAGGATGACTAGTACGGAGATGAGGATACCTGTCCTATTAATGTTTAACTGTGAGGCAATGAAGGAAGGATTGTTGATTTAAATGCTACTCTCAAATAAAGATTATTCACTTTGAAAAATCATTAGAAAATCAAAATTAAGAATAAGTACCACTTTAGATATAAGATACAAAGTTGCACCCAAAGAATGATAATATATCAATGTATCATTGGATGCTTTACCTTAAGGCTTGTCATCCCTACAACCATATAAATCAAGTTATACAAGTGATCATGAGGGTAAAATCACTATCTCAATGCAAGGTAGAAAGCATTCCATGTGGATATGTACATGTGACTAGACTTGGCTTCTATTCTTTCATTGGGTTCAATATAATTCTACATAGCTTTAGTGTGAGATTGTTGCCATGCCTATATGATACATTCTATGTGATTATTTGTGAGAACCATTCATTCCTTTTGATTCCTATTTGGATAATTATTGAAACATACACTTAAAATATAGATCAATGAATCTAACAATTGACCCTACCTTTTCCCTCTAGATTTAGATAATAAAAATGGATATCAATTTGGAAATTAGAGGTAGGAACCCCAACTAGAATCTCAAAGATTTTGTGACAACTCTAACTAAATCCCAAAGAATGTTGAATATATGATTTTTACCTTCATCTAATGAAACTTCCATGCAATGAGGCATTTTGTGAGGAGAGGGTCCTAGAAAGCCAATGAACTATTGGAAGAGTGCATCCAAAGTGGAAGGGATACCTCCAATAACTCAATAAAATTGTCCGATGGTCTTTGGGGCATTTAAATCTTGATCTAAAATGAAAAGGAAGCCTAGGAAAAATAAAATTTGGGTCATTCTTCCAAATAAGGATTTAGGTGGGAAGGAATGCTCCGAAAGATAATCAAATTTGAAGAACTAAATAGCTATAGAAAAAGTGCCAAAAAAATTATTGTGAATGACATCATCTAAGGCTTACATATGATCATGATCTAAGTGAAATGGGCTTCTCCAAAGAGAAATATACCTGAGAAATAATGTGTATGGGGTGGGATGGTGGCCTCAAAATCCAATTGGTAGAAGAATGCATACCTAAATCTTAAGGTGATCATAAGCTACAATACCAATTAGTGAAACTATTTGAAAATTATTTTAATACAATAAGGAAATTCAAAGAAGAAAATTAGAAAAAAATGAATGGATTATAATATATGTGTAGTTCAATGCCTTTTATACTTCTTTAATGGGTTCACTCAAGTTAAATATATAATAAAATAAATTCATGTAGCTTGAAGGATAAAAGAAAAGGTAAACAGTAACATTGTATGCCACTTAAAGGATAAAAGAAAAGATAAATCAATTTTGTATGCAACTAGCTTGGAGGCTAAAAATTGCAATTAAATATCCTTGCATGTTGCTAGAGAACTGGAAGGTACCCTCAAGGGAGTTTTATTGTTGGTGAGGTATCCTTCTAGGGGAGTTAACTGTAACATTCCACAACTCTTTTTCAAGCAACCTATCTATATGATCACTATTAGCACTTGTCACTTATTTTTTGGCTAAATTTCAACATCACTCCCACTTATGTTGGATGGATTCCTCAAAATTGGAAGATGAACACCATCTCTGTGTGACTGATTTGTTGCTTCCACTTCCCCAATATAATATAATCCTCTCTTTACATGCTCTTGTGTTGGCTCAAAGTCATCTCTTAACATGCTCCAATTTCTCTCTTTAATGCCCAATAAATCTCCATTAAATCAATAGTAGGTTCAATGAAATTTATCACACTAGAAATTACATATCCAAACACAATTTCCTCCATCACAAGATTTCTCTTAGAATCTTGTTAATTTGCTACATATTTCCACACCAGGTATTTTCTTTCTTGAACTTATTTTTTGTTCTAGAAGTTTATTTGTAGCAATGGAAGCTCCACTTACAACACATGGAATGTAAGCAATAACAAACTAGCTTTGAAGATTGGGAGTAATAACAACACATATATCCTTGTCATTACTTTGGCCATGACCAATATCACTTGATGATTGTGAACGAAAAAATCACTGGGTATGGAGCAATGATAAACTTTGTATCGTAGGATCCCTTCCAATATCTCAAATCTCTTAAAAAATCATGTTTCTCCTTAGCTTACACACAAGTGGAGTGTTTTATTTCTATTTAGAGTGAATGAGATGAGGGAAAACATGTTGCTATGAGTATTTTAACCCCAAAATATCCTTTTCATCCCCAATATATCGAATATTTGAAGACATGTTAGAGCATCATCTCTGACATATGTTGTAGGTATATCCTATGACATGACAAGTATTACCATGCCTTAGTATCCTCCATATATAATCATCTTGTGGACCTTGTTTGTAGGATCACCATTGGAAATTTCCTCCTATTTATTGATAGATTCAACTCCACTCCCACTTATGTTCGAAGGATTCCTTCAAAATGAAAGATGATCATCATCCCTATGTGGGCTACCTATTATTTACACATCCGCAATCAAATAGAATCCTCTCTTGACATACTCTTTTGTCGGCTCAAAGTCACCTCTTAACATGCTCCAATTCTCTCTCTTTAAGGCCCAATAAACTACCCTTAACTTAGCCTTGTAGGTTCCCTCAAATTTGTCATAGTGAAAATTACATGTCCAAATACAATTTCCTCCTCGAGAGGATTTGCCTTGCAATTTTGTTAATTTGATACATATCTCCACATTGGGTATTTGCTTTCCTAAGCTTGATAACTTGTTGTAACAGGTTATTTACGACAATGGAAGCTCCACTTGGAACATATGGAATGTAAACAATAATAGATGGGTTTGGAGGAGGGGAATCAATACCAACACTGATATTTTTCTCTTTTCTTTGATTTTGAGAAACATATGTGGATGCTTTTCTATGACAAAAACAATTGTCTTAGATAAATCACAAACTTCTTATCATATGATACTTTCAAATCTCTCAAAATACCTTGAAAAATTATGTTTCTCCTTAACATACACACAATTCGAGAGTTTTCTTACTTAACCTAAACACATTGCTATAAGCATTTTAACTAAGCACTGTACTTTTTTCAGTTATCAAAACATATTATCCTCTAACATCATAAATATCACCAAACCTTAATATCATTGATATAAAACACTAACCCATAAAAATCATCACATCAAATTTATTTTTATTATATTAAATATCAATTCACATGAAATTTATGTTAGTTCTATTTAGAGTTCACACCAAAATATTTATGTTAGTTCTATTTAGAGGTTACACCAAAATGTTTTAAAAAAATAACATATAAATTAAAAAATAAAATAGTTGAATAATTTTTTTTTTAATAACATCACGAAAAAAATTATTTTAAAAAAATGTTATATGTTTGGGGGGCAGAGAAGCAGCGACCTTTTATAAGTGCAAATAATAAAATGGCCCATGGAGCACCATAAAGGTTTTTTTTTTAATGTAAAGACAATGAGAACATAAAGTATGCCTAAAATTATTCTAATAAAATTAGGTTACGTGGGCACGGAAGTAGCCACCTTTTGTAAGTACAACCAATAAAATGGCCCATGGAGGGCCATAAACGTATCGAATTCAGTCTTCGCAAATATCATTTAGAATGAAACTAAAATTTTGAATGACTAAGTAAAAGCAAATCCGAGCTGACAATGCAAAAAGCTAGGATCAGTAATTGCACTGTTGCCAAATAATTGATGCCACTGTTGTTTCTTTTATTTTAATTAGTTTATCTTATTGGTCCTGATTTTAATTAATCCTGGACATGGTTGCTGTCAGTGTACTTTTTCATTAAATGATCATGGTGATGGTTGATCTTAGTGCACTTTTTCATTAATTTTAATTGATCATGCTAATGGTTGATTAAATGATCATAGTGATGGTTGATTTCAGTGCACTTTTTCATTAAATCTAATGAGTTGTGGAACCTGAGGATGATTACGGCTATCTGATATTAGAATTTCACCCTCGCGGATTTGAGTATTGTTTACCTAAATTGAAAAACTCCCAAAATTTCCAATCATATTAAATTCAACGACGATGCAAGTAGCATAGCTAGTGCTCCCACTGTAACAGTCCATCGAGCATAGAATTAGAATGATTTGTTAAATTCAACAATCATGCAAGTACCATAGCCACTGTAATAGTCTCATCGAGCGTAGAATTACAACGATTGGTTATATTGCCCTGTACATTATAGTTACAGGCAAGTTCTAAGAATCTTGCATTGCTATTGCTATATATATAATTGCTGCCTGGGAATATTTAGAGCATTGCTATCATTGATTGGAGAGTGTTTGGAGCTTGTTTTGGTAAATAGTTTTATCGATGTTTTGGGCTAAGTATCTCGGAGTTTTCTTCGTAAATCGTTTTAATGATGTTTTAGGCTAAATATCACAGTTTCATCAAAATTGTTTTATAAATTTATGATCATATGCTGTGATACTTGACCTGAAACTCGAATGGGAAAATTTTGTTGAAATATACTTTCAACTGTGCGTTGCCGGAAGCCGACAGTTGAACAGCGTCCATTAAACGGAAATCGGAAAACTACTTTAGAAAACCGTTGAGCCATATCGCATCGCCTTTTGCCAAAGGTTGTTTTTACTTGAGGGCCTCCGAACACCTCGACCAAGTGACACGCATCCTGTGTACGATTCGAAAACCACCAATCCCCCGGCCATTAAACATCGTTTGAGTTGTGTGGCTTAAGCTTGCGAAATGCGTCCGATTAAATCAACGGACCAGAACCATTTCCAACCTGCGTGAACTTTTGCATGACCGCCCACATGAAGAAATTAATGTGATTTATGATGTTTCGTAGATTGTAGGTGAGATGTCTTAATTTTTGTTTGCACGGAAGTATGGGGAATTTAAAGATAGGTATGGGTAAGTCTTTTTTTATTTTTATTTTAGTGGCATATGTATCGTATGCGATATGTTTTGTTTTGCATGACTCATATTGTATTGCACATGGAATGAAGTGAAAGGAGGGCTCACGGCACCAAAGAACAACACAATAAAACCAACGCACAGCAGTGCGTATAAAGATTTTTGTGGAGCATATGCATTGATATGCATAGAAATGAAATGTATGGTGTGGCGCAGTAGCGAAAAATGAAAACTTTGGTTAAATGCAATGTGAAAAACCAGCAAGGTATGTAAGAAATTTTTCTGGGTGAATGTAAAGAAATTTTACACAGTAGTGTAAAATTTTCTGGAGGGACAGAGTATGTAATCTTTTTGCTGGAGGTTTTGTAATACGCAGGAGCATATGGAGGAAATTTTCCTTGGCAGTAAACCTATGTAAGAAATTTTTATTTTACGGCAGTGAACTTAAAGGTTTTTTTACATAGCAGTGAATGAGGATTTTACACAACAGTGTAAAATTATTTGTAAAAGAGGCAAAGTAATTTTTTTTTGTGGAATTTCTTGGTGAATCCCTCTGAGAAAGAGGATGAAATATGTAACAGGCAGTTTATTAATGAATATGAATTTTTTATGGGCGTGAAAAATCTTTGTTCTCAGAAAATAAGTTAGCTTCCCTGTGTAAAAGATCCTGTGGCAGAAACATAGCATTTTCTCTGTTCTTTTGTGTTTGAAATTACCAGAAATTTCCAACATGGTATCGGAGTTGATCCAGGCTCTTTGAAGGTGTCAAAGAAGCTGAAGAAAGGTTCCTTTTGTTGCAGTAGTAAATCCTCTCTAGCAAAGTGAAGTCTCAGGCAAAAGAATCCAAGGTATTTCTCAGATTAATTTTCTGTGTCGCTGTTGAAGAAACAGTCAGTCATTTTAAATACATAGTCAGGGATTTTAAGCATAGTTAAGAATGGCAAGGTCAAAGAAGAATGTCTCCAATCCTCCTAAAGATGTGTCTCCCTCTACTACTAAAATAGAAGACAATCTATTTGAAAGCATTCTATTTGAGGCTCCAAGGTTCAATGGGAACTTTGATATATGGGAAATAAAAATGAGGACTTTCTTACAGTCTGAAGGGATTGAAATTTGGGAATCAGTGATTGATGATAGCGGGATGGATAGAGAATCCAAGGAGTGCAATGCAAAAGCGACAAAGACAATCTTGGATGGACTGCCTGATTCTGTAAAGAAGAATCTAGGAAAATATTTATCAGCAAAGGATATATGGGACAGACTTCATGACCTTCATGCAAAGGGAGCACTAACCATGACCATCAGTCAAGAAGGAAATTCTGAACCCATCATAGAAGCTGAAAATGAAAAGGTTGACCTCATCAAGCTTCAAGTATAAGAAAGGGATGAAAAGCTCGCCAAGCTTAAGAAGGAACTTGATCAAAGCAAAAGGAAGCATCATGAAGAAGTCATATCCATGACAAATCAATTGAATAAAGCAAAGAAGCAGGAAGATACCTTGTCAAGTCAACCTGAACAAAGGCACAAGAGAGTGAACAAACTTGTAGAAGAGATTCGTCAATACAAGGTAGAGGTCTCCTTCTTTAAGTCTCAATTACAAGAAGCCAGGAAATAGGCACAAGAAGCTGAGAAGAAAATGGAAAGCAGTCAAGCAAAGAATGAAGAAATGAAGTCAGATATTATCTCCCTTAAAATAGTAGCAGCTGAAGCTACTCGTAGCAAGGAAGAAACTGAAGAACAACTTACAAAGACGAATAATGAGTGTGAAAGATTGGAAGAAGAGATTGTCCTCCTCAAGAAAAGGGTTGAAGGGATGAACAAAATCATGAAGAGCTCTCAAGCCTTGGATGACATGCTTAGATATCACAGATCTCCATCTGATAAATCAGGACTCGGGTATGCAGGTGAAACCTCAAACAAGAATGAAAATGCTTTAAGCAAAGGAGATGTGAAGAAGGCAGAAAGAAATTGTGATGCTCCTAGTTCCAGCAAAGGCAAGGAGAAAGACCAATGCTACAATAGAAGAAATTCTACTCCAAGTACAAAACCAGCTTCAAGAAGAAATGTTGATGATGTCAAAGAGGCAAGAGGCAATGGTTATCATCAAAGGATCTCAAGGCAGAAAGGCTTCAGAAGTACATCAAGGAAACCTCCATCTCCCAGGTACCAAAGTTCATTTTTTGGTTATTTTTATTCTTGTTCAAACTTTGGTCATATGGCAAAAGACTGTAGAGCATTTCAGAAAGATATATGTTATGGTCTCCCACAACCTCCAAAAAACAATTTTACAAGAAGAAATCATGAAACCTTATTCATGAACAATGTAGAATGTTTCAAGTGTCATAACATTGGACATATGGCGCATGATTGTAACTTAACATGGGCTCTTACACAAGCTAAACCCATGCGAAAGAAGAAAGTTACACAAGTATGGAGAAGGAAGGAAATACAGTCCAAAAGTCCCTCAAGCTCCCCAGCGAATCTAAGTTTCTTTTGAGAAGACTTTGCCAAAAGGAAACAATGCATACAGTTAGGGGGAGCCTGAAATTCTTGATCATTATTGTTGAACTATATTAACAGTCATTCTTTGATGAAAATCTTCTTATAGAGGAATGAAATGCACAGAAGTGCGAAGAGGGTAAAAACAGGGGCTACATGAAATTTTTTTGTTGTTGCATTGTAATGCATTACACATAGAAGTGTGAGGTAAGTTCTCTTTATTGTTCAATGTAATGTAATGAAAGTGAAGATGCAGCAACACGATAAGAAAAAGGGGAAGAAACGCACAGTAGTGCGAAACAAAATGTAGCAGAAGGTGAGTAAAATAAAAAATGAAATGAAATGAAGAATTTACACAGCAGTGTAAAATGAAGGAGGAGCATGTAATGTAGAAAACGGAAGCACACATCAGTGCAATCATGAAATTTTTCACACAGCAGTGAAAAGGGTAATGTAAATCTTGTTTTTGTTGTTGGAGACTATGTAATAAAAAAACACAGCATTGTGAATATGAAAAATGCAGCAGCATGAAGATTTTTTTTGTTGAAGAAACGAAATGTAATGGGCAACAGCACATGTAAAAGAAATTTTTCTTTACAGCAGTAAATGTAAGATCTTGTTTTTACACAGCAGTGTAAATTTGTAAGCTGGGACAAAGCAATTGTTCCAAAAGAGACAGAGTATTTTGTTTTTGAAAAATGCACAGCGGTGTAGACACAGCAGTGCTTCAACAATGTTAATTTTGAAGACAGAGAGAGAGTATTTTTCAGAAGAGACAGTGAAGTTTATTTTTGTTTTGGAACTGCACTTGAAGCAATCTCTTGGTGAATCCCTCTGTTAAAGAGGAAGCTGTTTTTCAGCACAGTCTCCGGTGAATCCCTATGTTAAGAGGAAGATCTGTTGATCTGTTGTCTTTGGTGAATCCCTCTGTCAAGAGGAGGATGCTTTTCAGCATAGACTGGTGAATCCCTCTGGTTAAGAAGAAGATGATCTTCAGCATAATCTCTGGTGAATCCCTCTGTGTGAGGAAGACTCTTTTGTAACAGCAGTTTTGTAATCCCTCTGTTAAGAGGAAGACCTTTTTTTTGTAACAGGCAGCAAAAAGAATTCTGAGGTATGTTAAAGGTACTAAAAGGTTTGGCATCTTATATACTGTCTCAGAATGTTCGAATTTAGTTGGATACACTGATAGCGATTGGGCTGGAAGTGTAGATGATCGGAAAAGCACTTCCGGTTATGTTTTTCACATGGGTTTAGGAGCTATTTCATGGGCTTCTAAGAAACAACCTATTGTAGCGTTGTCTACAGCAGAGGCAGAATATGTGGCAGCTACAGCAGCAGCATGTCAAGTAGTTTGGATGAGAAGAATGTTAAGGAGCTTAGCAAAGTGATTTTTTTGTGACAATAGCTCAGCTATTGCATTATCCAAGAATTTCGTGTTTCATAAGAGAACGAAACACATTGACACAAGGTTTCACTACATCAGAGAATTGGTGAACAATGAAGAAATTGTCTTAAAACATTGCAGGACTCAGGAACAGGTTGCAGACATTTTGACAAAGCCACTGGACCATAAAAGCTTTGAGTTTTTGAGGAAATGTTTGGGTATGACTGATAACCCAACAGTTGAAAGTAAAGGGGAGTGTTGAAATATACTTTCAACTGTGCATTGCCGGAAGCCGACAGTTGAACAGTGTCCATTAAACGGCAACCGAAAAACTACTTTAGAAAACCGTTGAGCCATATCGCACCGCCTTTTGCCAAAGGTTGTTTTTCCCTGAGGGCCTCCGAACACCCCAACCAAGTGACACGCGTCCTGTGTACGATTCGAAAACCACCAATCCCCCGGCCATTAAACATCGTTTGAGTTGTGTGGCTTAAGCTTGCGAAATGCATCTAATTAAGTCAACGGAGCAGGATCATTTTCAACCTGCCTGAACTTTTGCTTCACTGCCCACATGAAGAAATTAATGTGATTTATGATGTTTCATAGATTGTAGGTGAGATGTCTTAATTTTTGTTTGCACGGAAGTATGGGGAATTTAAAGATAGGTATGGGTAAGTCTTTTTTTATTTTTATTTTAGTTGCATATGTATCATATGCGATATATATGTTTTGTTTTGCGTTGACTCATATTGTATTGCACATGGAATGAAGTGAAAAGAGGGCTCACGGCAGCAAAGAACAACACAAGAAAACCAACGCACAGCAGTGCGTATAAAGATTTTTGTGGAGCATATGCATTGATATGCATAGAAATGAAATGTATGGTGTGGCGCAGTAGCGAAAAATGAAAACTTTGGTTAAATGCAATGTGAAAAACCAGCAAGGTATGTAAGAAATTTTTTTGGGTGAATGTAAAGAAATTTTACACAGTAGTGTAAAATTTTCTAGAGGGACAGAGTATGTAATCTTTTTGCTGGAGGTTTTTGTAATATGCAGGAGCATATGGAGGAAATTTTCTTTGGCAGTAAACCTATGTAAGAAATTTTTATTTTACAGCAGTGAATGTAAAAGTTTTTTTACATAGTAGTGAATGAGGATTTTACACAGCAGTGTAAAATTATTTGTAAAAGAGGCAGAGTAATTTTTTTTTGTGGAAGTTCTTGGTGAATCCCTCTGAGAAAGAGGGCAGTTTATTAATGAATATGAAGTTTTATGGGTGTGAAAAATCTCTGTTCTCAGAAAATAAGTTAGCTTCCCTTTATAAAAGATCCTGTAGCAGAAACAGAGCATTTTCTCTATTCTTTTGTGTTTGAAATTACCAGAAATTTCCAACAAATTTACTGAGCATGATTCTAAACACTCCAATAAAAAACTGCCCAAACACAACTTTTTTAAAAGCATTAATCACTGTTTTCCTTTTGAGAAAAAATACCAATCAATTTCCAAATATTTTTTAATTAAATTTAATGAGCTCTCCAAAGTGGAGACCGTGACTCTCCAACGCAAACCTGCCCAAAAACAAAAACATTAATCGCTATTTTCTTGTTTGATAAAGAATGCGAATAAATTTCTAAATATTTTTTAATTGAATTTAATGAACTCTCAGAAGAGGGGACACTGTATATGTAATTGACATGCAAGTAGCAGAACTGGTGCGCCAACCGAAGGAGTCGCATCGAGCTTAGAATTACAGTCAATAGACACTTTTCCTGTCAGAAATGCGCACCTATAGATATAATCGACGTACAATTAGCAACTTGGTACCTCCGCCATCTCGAACTGGCTGTCACTGATGGTGCAATGCCACCGTCGGATCGCGCTATCGGCCCACTCACAACGTAGAAATCACAATCCTCAACCGTAGCGTAAACGTCACATTTTGGTTTCCTAGGTTATGTTACATTTTGTTTATCTTTATTTTGAAATAACAGATCCTATTGTTTAAGTTTTTATTACCATGTTTATTTATATATTGTAAAAATTATTAAATGTTTAAATTTATTTATAGATTCAAAAACATTTATTTATATTTAATTTTTTCATTTATATATTCAAAAACATTTATTTATATTTATTTTTTTCATTTATATATCCAAAAACATTTATTTATTTATTTATATTTAATTTATTCATTTATATACTAGGTAAAAATTATCAAATGTTGTAATAAAATTTAGACTTAGGCCATTCTTTAAGGTAGAGTGTTGTGCGATAATCAAAAGTGTTAATATAGGGAAATCAATGCTAATCCAGGTAACTAAGTGTTGTGCTATAAACAGAAATCCTAATGTAGGGAATCAATGTTAATCCTGGTAACTGAGTGTCAGTTGTCTGGGGGATCTATCTCTTGAACATGGTCTATCGATGGTGAGGTTGCAAAGAGATTAAACAACATCTAGTAAGAAACATCATGTGTTATGTGTACTGGGAAACTGATTTAGGATTACAGAACAAGACATCATATGCTATATGTACTTTGCAACTACTTTAGGTCTAATTTAGGGTTTTTAGGGTAAACTTAAGTCACTTATGCTCAATTTAGAGTGGTTCACAGTTTATAAGCTCAGGTAACCTTGATTTGATTTTGGCCATTTCATGTAGTTTACTTGAAAGTGCGATGATTCTATTGTCAATTGCATTTGAAGCATTTACCAAGGCATGGTAAAATAAGAAAAAAAATATCTAATAAAAGGCCAGGCTATGTGTGCCTATTATCTTTTATTTTTTCTCCTATTTTTATGATTAAAAAGTTAATACTACACAATTTATTTTAGATTGGATATAGGACGTGTTGTAACATGGATTTGTATGAGCGGTCAAATGAGCACATAATGGAAGAAGCATGATAATATTGATCTATATTATTTTAGGGCATTATTCTTGTTGTAGAAATATGAGGAAGAGAAAGTGCATTATGCTTTCTATAGTCATTATAATAACACTGAAAATGGTGAATTTTACAATTTGATGAGAAGTAATTTTGGAATGACCTACCCTTTATAGGTTTTGAAAATCTTCCTATCAATTAGAAATTGACTATGCATGATATGTGTTATGTTATTTTCTATAAAAAATTGATATTTCCCAAGAATTCTTGTTTGAGGAAAAAAGGCATGGCTTTGGTAAATAGTTTGAATTTGTGTATGTATTGGAATGAGACATTGAGTTTTTGGGTATCGTTAATTTTCTCACAATGTAGGAGATCCTAGTGTCTTATGAGCTAAGATCACTACTGGAATTAAAGTATCAGAAACAGGAAAGGAGAGAGATGAGATTGACAATGTTATTAGATGAAGGGATTTTATTACAATCTTTGGTAGGTTGTAAAAAGGGAAGAAAACAGATGACTTATAGTGAATTGGATCTCATGGGAATTGAGCATGGAAACAAAAACATGAGGTATGGAGAGGAAGGAGAGGTTGAAAGAGGGATATTATATTGGAAAGGGTGGTGTAAATAAAGAAGACATGTTTGTTCCATGTATCTCATAAGAAGAAATGCATTTATGCAAAATGACTCATTAAATTGTAGGATTACAAGGAAGAAGTTTTGTAGTAAGGGTGAGTTCATAGACAACCTTTCTTAATTAGTTTATATGCACTCTAGTGAGAATTATGTAATGGTTTAAGCCTACATTCATATGAGATGAAAAAGAGTAAATAGTTGAAGGTGGGATATCGAATTTAATGATGTTTGAAAAGGGCCCTATGGAAAATGTTAGGATTCAAAATTATTAACTAGAAAATGAGGGACATTTTTTTGTATCCAATTGAGGTGATAAGGAGAGGACGTAGTTTTCTAGGGAGCTAAAGATAGATTAGAAAGTATCACATATGAGATCATTTTTTTTTGTTGTCATTGTTAAGGATAGATTATCATAACTAGTGGTTCTTGCACTCAGTACTTTGAGTGAAAAAGAGATCTATAGAATGTGAAGATTTTCCTTTAGTCATTAAAAGTAAGGTAGGGTATGCCACTATTAGTTGGGAAGAGTGACTATTTTTGGTTAAGAAGAGGGATCAAGAGATGAAATAAATGCGAAAATTCATCGGCATACTAGTAATTTCTCCTCACTATATAGGGGTTTTGTGGTGGATTGGTGTTGTAGGGCACAAAAATTGGAAGCGCTATGATAGTGGAGTTGTGGGCGGGAAGGTTGAGTGGATGCACTACTCATAGGGTTAAACTTTGGAACAGGTTTAGCATTTGGGTTGGGGTGGATATGCCAATGTATGAGAGGAAGAAAAGATGGAGGAGGATGAGTAGCAAGGAGATGATTGTATTTGTCATGTTCATGTTTAACTATGAGTGACCGAAGGAAATTTTTATGAAAAGTGTTTCTCTCAAGTACAATTACTCCATTCCAAAAATCACTCATAAATCAAAATGAATTTAAGAATAAGTTCCTCTTTAAATCTGAGATTTGGAGTTAGATCATAAAATTATAAATGTATTATTGGATGATTTAGCCTAGGGCTTGTTTCAACTATAACCATATGATGATTAAGCTCCATAGGTAACCTTGGGGGTAAAAACACTATCTAGAGGCAAGGTAGAAATTGTTCCATGTGGTGATGTCCCTATAATTTGAGTTGCTTGCTATGTCTTCATTGGGTTCAGTATAAATCTCTATAGCTTCAATGTGAAATTAATTCCATTCTTATGCCACACATTTTAAGATGTTCCTTGTGATAATAAATTTTTTTCTCTTCATTCATCTCTACAAAAGTATAGAGATTTGTTGTTAGGTTATAGATCCTTGATTTTGGCAATTGACCCTGAATTTTCCCTATATATTTAGGTGATTAAATATGGGTATCTAGTTGGAAATTAGAGGTGGCAACCCTAAATTGGCACCTTAGGGCTTATGGTAGAACTTTAACTAGATCCTACACAATGTTGGAGATAGGAGTTTTTTCTTCGTCTAAAGAAATTTCCATGAATTAATGCATTTTATGAAGAGAGTGTCCTAGAAAGTTTATGCATTATTGGTAAAGTGGGTCCGAGGTGAGCAGGACAACTCCAATAACTCAAATGAAAACTGAAAATTCAATTATTAGGTGGTCAATGGAGCCCATAGGTCTCAATATAAAATAAAAGGAAGCCCAAGGAAAAAGATGTTTGGGGTTTGTGTGAAATATGGGTATCTAGTTGGAAATGAAATGTGGTAACCCTAAAGAGATATCTTAGGGCTTATGTTAGAACTATAACTAGATCCAATGTTGAGGATAGGAATTTTGTCTTCATCTAAAGAAATTTCCATGCATCAAGGTATTCTGTGAAGAAATCTTCACATAAAGCCAATGCACAATTAGAGTGTGGATCCAAGATAAGAGGGAGACTTCCATTAATGCAAAGGACGCTTGACAACACAATTATTTAGTAGTCTTTCAAGCCTGTAGATATTGATCTAAAACAAAAAGAAACCGTAGGAAAAGACATATAGGATTTGTGACAAAGAAGGATTTCAATGAGAGGGAATCCTTTAAAACGGAACCAAATTTCAAGCACTGAAAAGCTATAGGAAAAAACAATAAAAAGATCCTAGGAATGAGGTCATGTAGGGTTTGCAACTAAGCACAATCCAAGTGAGAGGGCATTCTCCATAAAGGAACTAGATCTGAAGAAGTTTTGTTTGTGGGGTGGGAGGTTTGCCTCAAAAACCAATTTTGGAAGAATAAAAACCTAAATCATAGGCCTATTTTCCAAATCTTATAATAAGTTAGGAAATTTAGAGAAGAAGAGTAAAAACCATTAAATAGATTACAATAGATGCATAGGACAAACCTTTTATACTTATAAAATGAGTTAACTCAAACAAACTATCTAACTAATGCAAGTAGCTCGAAGGATGAAAGAAAAGCTAAATAGTAGCATATGCATGCTCGAAGACTAAGAGAAAAGCTAAATGAATTTGATATGCACACATCTTGGAGTTTAAAAAATGCAATTAACTATCTCTACATGCTATTGAAAAACTAGAAAGTACCCTCAAAGGCGATGTGTTATTGATGAGGAATCATTGCTAGGGAATGTTCCCTACATTCCATATTAGAAAAATAACCTAGTGGTAATATCAACATTGTCCTCTAGCCCTTATTGAAAAAACTTATCCACAAGTTCACTATCTGTTCCTTTCATCTTATTTGTTGACTAAAATTCAACACCACACCTACTTAAGTTGTATGGATTCCTTAAAAAAGGAAGTTGATCATCATCTCTATCTAGCCTACTTCTTGTTTCCACCTCCCCAAGCCAATAAAATCTCTCTTTCCACACTCTTATGTTGGCGCAAAGTCACCGCTTAACATGCTCCAAGTTATTTCTCCTTTAAAACGCAATAAATCTCCCTTAACTTAGTTATAAGTGCTCTCAAATTAATCATACTAAAAACTATATGTCTAAACATAATTTCTTTCACCAAAATGCTTTGTCTCAAAATCTTTTAACGCATTACACGTCTCCACATTAAATATTTTCGTTTTCTTTCATGAACCTGCATTCTTGTTCTAAAAAACTTACTTAGAAGAAGCTCCACTTGCACCACCATTAACATAAACAACAATATATACATTTGAAAGAAGTGAACAACATCTAACACTAATATAATTTCTCTTTGAGTTAACCTCCAACAACATCGCTTGATAATTGAGCCATGGTTTTTATAATATAAATGACAATAACATTTGCGTTAAAGAAATAACAAAGAGTTTCAAATCTGCCAGCATCCCTTTAAAAATAATATTTTTTTCAAGTTGGACACAACTGAAGTGTTGTTTTTTCCCATTCAAAATTTAAATAAAATAAAGAAAAGGTTCACATAGGTTCAAGCGTTTAACCATATCATGTAAGCAATATGTTAAAAAATGTTTGGTCGGCATAGAAGGCTTCGAATTTAGGACCTTCCACCCTTTCATAATTACAGCCAATAAAATGGACTTTCAAGGATCATAAAGAATCCAACCAAACCTTTTCAAAATGTAAATACAATGAATCCCTACCCATAGTTAAAATAATTCTAATAAAATAAGGTTCCGTGGGCACAGGAGTAGAGACTTTTGTAAGTACAACCAATAAAATGGCATGGAGAGTCATAAAGTTATCATTCAATCTCCACAAATAATTCTAATAAAATAAGGTTCCGTGGGCACAGGAGTAGAGACCTTTTGTAAGTACAACCAATAAAATGGCATGGCGGGTCATAGAGGTATCAAATTCAATCTCCACAAATATCATTTAAAAGAAAGAAAAACGTTTTGAATAATTAAAAGTAATAAGTACATGGAGAGTCTTGGATGTATCAAATTCAATCTTCACAAATATCATTTAAAAGAAAGAAAATAAACGTTTTGAATACTATGCAAAACCTGGTTCGGTAAAGATAAGGACTCTACAGTTGGATCGACATTGTTTTGCGTTGTAGCCCAATAATTTAACTGTTATTCCTTTTATTTTAATTAAAGTATGATATGGGTCGATTTTATTTTAATTAATCATGGTGATGGTTGATCTCAGTGAGTTTTTTATTTTAATTAATCATAGTGATGGTCCATCTCAGTGAGCTTTTTCATTAAATAATCATGCTGATGGTTGATCTCAGGCACTTTTTCATTAAATTTACTGAGCTCTGGGATGTGTGGTTGGTGTACATATCATCGACATGCAAGGAGCATCGAGAATAGAATTTGCCTCCTAAATTTCCACCTGTAAAATCAAACGAATCAACAATATTTATTATGAGACATATCTCCCTGTACATCATAATATCAGGCAGACTCTAAGAATCCTGGTAAGTGTCATTACGAGTTTTTAATCATGATATACTCCTTTTGGAAATAATTAAAGCATTGCGATATTTGTTTTTAGCTTTAGAAAGAAAGAGAATCAATCTCTAAAGGTTTTCCATTAAATTTGATGGGCTGTAGGAAGTGGGCAACCTGTACACATAATCAACGTGCAAGTAGCATAGCTGGCTGGCCTACCTAACCTAGAATTACAATAAATACCCTTGCACAGATTCTCATGTGTAGATATAATCGACATGCCATTAGCATACTTGTGTTTCCAGATGAAGATGTTGTAATATCGAGGCATGGTTCCCTTTGATTCATTTATGTCAAATACATCATGGTATAGATATAATCATTATTTGCATGAGTACTCACTTATAATGGGTCATAAATGTGTATAGGTATCACTCTAATATCAAAATACTTCTTTTATGCATTTTATTTGGTTAATATTAAAAAAATCATAAAATTATCTAAATTATAATTTTATTTTAAATTATTACTATTATTATGAAAATTAATTTATATATATTAAACATGGAACAAGGGTTAATAGGTTGTATTATAATATCATCGGCAAATACTAAGGTTTATCAATATCACATGCTCAAACCATAACTTACAACACTTGTTTATATTACATTGTTTTAATTCATCAATTTAATTAAAAGACAAAAAGACATAACTTCTTTCCAGATGAATCTCAACCTTCGATTTGTATATACTACTATAAATATTCTAGAATATTCCATCAAATTTAAATCACTACGGTCCACCTAATAAATATTGATAATTATTCTAAAGCCCAATCCCAAAATAGACAAGTCTATTGGTGTAAAAATACCAAATCTTATGAAATTGACTCATGCTAAACATAATTAAACAAATTGATAAAATTTAATACATATATGAGCATATATTAATCAACACTCTCAAATAAAGGATGGGTTATAAACTTTTCATTAAAAATTTATTTTTATTGTTCCTCTTTCCTGTTGGAGAAACAAAAAAAAAGGATATTAATCAACACTCTCAAATAAAGGATGGGTTATAAACTTTTCATTAAAAATTTATTTTTATTGTTCCTCTTTCCCGTTGGAGAAACAAAAAAAAGGAACAACAAAGGTCTTGCATCAAGGATTTGGCTAATTTGTTTGTTGAAGCCAAGAAAAGACATAATAGTCAGACACATGAGGTGACATCTAATCATTCTTTCTTTTGTCTTTCTATTGAAGAGAAGGAAGCTCCCCATTATGTTACCTCTACCAAACATAAAAAAACAAAACCTGCCTTGCCTTGGAGATCTCTGCAACATAATTTATTTAGCTAATAAGTGAATAAATGATCAAGGTATATATTGGAGTTTAGCAAGTTGAGGAAATAGGTCAATGGTAAATATATAACACCCTCCTCCGACACTTACCCAAGCTAACTGAAATTGACTCATGCTAAACATAATTAAACAAATTGATAAAATTTAATACATATATGAGCATATATTAATCAACACTCTCAGATAAAGGATGGGTTATAACCTTTTCATTTTAAATTTCTTTTTATTGTTCCTCTTTCCCGTTGGAGAAACAAAAAAAGGAACAACAAAAGGTCTTGCATCAAGGATTTGGCTAATTTGTTTGTTGAAGCCAAGAAAATACATAATAGTCAGACACATGAGGTGACATCTAATCATTCTTTCTTTTGTCTTTCTATTGAAGAGAAGGAAGCTCCCCATTATGTTACCTCTACCAAACATAAAAAACCAAAACCTGCCTTGCCTTGGAGATCTCTGCAACATGATTTATTTAGCTAATAAGTGAATAAATGATCAAGGTATATATTGGAGTTTAGCAAGTTGAGGAAATAGGTCAATGGTAAATATATAACACCCTCCTCCGACACTTACCCAAGCTAACCGATCCACCAGGGTATACATGTGACGAGGAGTTACGATGATATGACTCAACTCCCCAAGTACAATTAAGGAAGTGGAATCAAAAAACCAAAACTAAACTAACCTTCCTCATGATCTACAGGACCCCCAGGGGCTAACCAACCACTTTAGGTTCCCAACCCTTGAGCTAACTTGCATTTTAGTTGAAAGAGACCCCCATTCACTCCCATGACAAGCTCTCCATGCGACTGAACCCTCTAGTTGCTCCCATGTCAAGGCCTCCATGCAACTGTAGACTTTTCCAGACAATGTTGTGCTGGCGACCCCGAATTCTGGACCACTTTTTAAGGGCTAGGACTCAGGCATTTTCCCAGAACTTGATGAAATTCTCAGGAATGATTAATAACAAGAAAACAAGGCCTCTAATGCAAAAATTTAACAATGACATAGTTTGACTCATCCTAACCATGAAAGGCGTTTCGTCAAACACAGCATGAACATGTAATGTACAGGTCATAACAACATATCTGAAGATAGGGATCTCATACTTATCTGAGAATTTTCAAGAAGGTATGATACCCTCTCACATTATCTACATTATCATCTATTAGGTAATTCATTCATTAACATATCATCTACTAACCAAAACATGATAAGAGGTATAACTCAAGATTGTCATAAAACCATACTTATAACCAAAATATTAAAAATGATAGAACAACCATTAAAATCACATAATAACAAGCACATTTGAACATAAAACATAAGGAGTAATGAGCTCTTATTAACCTATGCAAATCCAACCAAGTCAGGGACTTTCACATACCACCCGACCATAGATTGGGTTGAACCAAATCTCTTTTTCAATGAATCACCCATGTGCCATATTCCAAGGATGAATGTGGGATCTCATGGAATAAACCAAGTAAACCAAACCAGATCTTCTAGAGGCCAAACTACCTCAACCCTGAACTAGTGATTCCACCTCACGGTTAGACATCACTAACCATCACCAGATCAGTCTCCATCCAAGTTGTCCAAGGCTCAAGATTGTTTGTTCCAACCCGGCTTCCAGGACTAGTAACTCAACCTACAGCTACCAATGGACTCCAAAGAATTTGTTCAACCAAGCCTTCCAGGACTAGTAACTCAACCTACAGCTACCAATGGACTCCAGAGAATTTGTTCAACCAAGCCTTCCAGGACTAGTAACTCAACCCACCAAGGGCTCTAGGGCATTTTTCCAAAAAAGGCTTCCAGGATTACTAACTCAACCCAAGTTGTTACAGGGCTCCTAGAGTGTTTGTCCAACGAAGGCTCCAAGAACTAATAACTCAAACCACAGCCAAAGGAACATGAGAACCAACCAGAAAATGAAGATAAAACCTACAATACCATGGCTATCTAGGAAATGGAAAGGCTTAGGAAAAACCATTTTCTATCTAGGCAATCCTCCATGCCAATGACATATTGTAACCAAGAAACCACATGCATGCCAAAACTAGCAAGGAAATCATACATGCAATTTGTTACTTGCAAGTGAAACCCATTGTAGCTGTTGATATTGTTGTCCTCTTGCATTTTCCTACTTTTCATTTTCCTACTTTATATATTTACTGGTTTGAAGAAAGTTGTTTTTATTTCCTTTCACTTTGCGGCATGACTTTAGCATCTTCACTTTTAGAATCTAGTAGAATATTATGGTTATTTTATATTTTCTTGGCAAATAATTATTGATATTTGAAAAGGGAAATGAGCCATGGGTAGCTAAGCAAAGAGAAAAATGGTTTATGTACTAGGTTCCTGCACATTCATCATAGGAGGCCTATTGACATGAGACTGACATTCTTTTGTATAGTCTTTTTAGTCATTTGTCAGCCAGGCTTACAAGTCTTTTAGGTAATAAGTTGTTTGGGTCCCCACATGTCCTTAGGACCGGTAAGGAATGAGATAACATGAGTTAGTCCAACTCATGCCCCGAATCTATTTTTTACCTATTGATTTAAGTGTTTTGTTACCACTTATCACCAACAAAATTCTATCATAACATAACCCAACTTGAAGACAACACTTCTCATCTTCCTTTTACATAAATTCTCTATGGAACTCCCTATTACACTTTCCTAAGACCAATTTCCCTTCTTGGTAGGTCTCTCCACCATACCACTAATCGCACAATAAACACACACTAGTAACTACCACATTCTATAAATATCTCTAGTCTCAGTCATTGTTGTCCTTGTCACACTAAACCAATATAGTCTTGTAGACCTATTTTTTATCATATTTTTGTTTTGTGTTATTTTGTGTCTTTTACTTTAGCACCATCTTGTATTTCAACATTTGTAGGTAGTGATAAATGGTTACTTTGACACAACACTAGCAACTCAAGTGTCAGCATAATTATCGATTATAAGAATGTGGCATTCAATATCAAAAAAGGAGTTAATGATTTTTCTTCGTTGCATGAAGGTTGATTGAACTGGAATTGAATTGTTGCCTATCTAGTAGTGTTTGTATCTAGTACTTAGTGACTTACATGATCATGTTATATTTTTGAAAAGCTCAAATTCTATCAAGGATATCATTTTGATGGTCCATGAAAAGGATTATATGAGGGGTCTAAGTGGTTAGGTGTTGAGATTTATAAAGGGTGTGATTTTATATTGGTAATGGAAATGAAGTTGGATTTGATCTTTGACTGAAAATGAAGTCAGATTTGATGAAGATGGGACCTATTTATTTTCACATAGATAGTGTCCTAGTATTAAATGATAAATAAATAATTTAATAATTCTAACACTAAGAAACAATGGTCCTATTCAAGTACATGAAATTGTGTTGACGTCTATCTCAAATATCTTAGAACATTTTAGTTGTTTGTTTGCTGCTTGTTTAGAGGATTTTGTCAAGTTTGAAATTTTTGTTCTGTTTTGGTCAAAGATTTTTTTAGTCCCTTGAATGCTTATAGTTCTCATTTCATGCATATATGGATAGATATAGTTTTATTTTTATAATTATTATTTTTTTCTTTATATATTTGGTGGTTTGAGGAAAGATATTTTATTTCCTTTCACTTTGTGGCATGATTTCAACATCTTCACCTTTTAGAATATAGTAAATTATTATTATTATTTTATATTTTCTTGGAAAAAATTATTGATATTTGGAAAGGGAAATAATCCCTGGGTAGCTAAGAGAAGAGAAACATGGTCTATGTATTAGGTTACTGCGCATTCATTGTAGGAGACCTATTAACATGAGATTGACATTCCTTTTATGAAATTACACATTTGATGCCAAGGCAGAGCTGAGTTCACTAACCTAGGAAGAACAGTGGCAGCTAATCATAATTTTAAGGAGATTAGATTATTGGTTTCAGAAGCAAGATTGTGAAAATTGTTTGAACTAGTTCTTATTTTTGTCATATTTACTGCAAATTTGTGTCTTGTTGATTTTTTACATTTGTAATGACCTTGTGCAGAGTTGGTTTAAAGGGCCTGATGTTAGAGCGAGAAGACTCTCTACAAACCACAATGACTACATTGGCTCGGATGATCAATGTTTGGATGGCACTCAATGTTCTTGGTGTTTCCATATCTCTTCACTCAAAGCATCAACGGATACAATGGTATGGCCATAACATCACTTAATTTCATCCTTTTTACTAATATCCTCACTGCTTGAAGGAGATACATGATCAGCTGATCATGTACCATTATGATTAGATGAGAGAAAGGTGAGCAAGCAGATCCTTAAAACAATGTTGAAAGAGGCCCTCCTCTTACTGGTAACAAACAACTTGAAACCACAGGCTTATCACCTTAACAGCCAGAGGCCCTTATTTTAAAATTCCATGGTGTAGTTGGTTGTAAGTCTCAGAAGAAAAAATGGTTCCTATGAGAAACTAAGACATGTCAATCATCCATTTCTTCATTAGGATCAAACAAAACAACTACCATTTCTGTAGCAACTTCTATTGCATGGCTAAACTACCTAATTAAACTTCCTTATCTGAGTAAGTATTGCTAGCATGGATTTCCTTTTCCAAAGCCTCATGTATGTTAAGCACTGCAGGGAGTAAAAATTCTGGAAAGTGTCAATTACAACTCATTAAAATTGGTTATTTTCCCACAACAACATATTTCATATCAACATTGCCCTTGTAGACATATTCGATTGCACATCTACCATTCAGTCTTACAACACCATTGTGTATTTTTGTTTGTATAGGTCTGATACCTTTTCTTATGAATCATTCAGCATTACTAATACTCCCTCTATGTCTACTCCAAGCATTATTCTTTTATGTTTGGAAACATAATTTTGTTGTGCTTATTGAAGACCAAATTTCTAAGAAGTCATGAACCACATTTCTAATGAGCCATCTTACATGACATATGATCTAATCTCTTCATTTCCAATTGATCCTTTTGACTTTATTGGTACCAATGGCTGTAATATTTGTAATAGGAATTGATTGACATTTTACAAAGGAAGATTGTACTTGCATTTCCTCCCAATGGAGAGAAAGGGGTAGTAAAGATATCTTGTTGCACTAAACCATTGACTTGTGGTTTGTCTGATATTGATGACTCTATACTTCTGGGTTCTCCATAACAATGAGTGAATTCATCCTACAATGAATTGTAATGAACATAACTCTTATTTGATAATTTAGCCATATTTCTAGGAACTTGATCATTTAAAGATATTTTCTGTTATCTAGAAGGGTTCATAATTTGTATGCTAAAAATTCTCCCATGTTTCCCTTTGTCATGTATACTTGAGACCGTTTTCTATAAATTTAATTGATTCCTTTCTTGCCTTTACATTTGGTCATTAGAACATACTTAAATGTTGAGAAGCATTGTTGATATATTTATTACAGTACTAACAAATGAAGTTTTTCTGTACAAAATTGCAAGGCCCTACCTACCAATATCGAAACCCCAATGGTTAGCATGATCGATATGAGGCAATAGCTAAAGACAAGATTTTCACATGAAGTGGGCTGCATAATATGATTAAATGGAGCATTAGTTAGCATAGATCTCAATTTCACCTGAAGCTCCCTTGAGCATTACATGCCTATTTAATTAAAACTTCAATAGTACATATCTATTCCTTTTCAAAATTATATCGTGAAGCACCATATTAATGATGCCCCACAAACCTTCACCTTCAGGGAGGTTGTGTCTTCTTCCCATGATCCCCATAATTTTATGTAGAGTGCAGTAGAATAATTTCACCATATATCCAATGTGTATATAGATGTATGCATGTATTCATGTTGGCCCATATCAAACTAATTTTAATATTTTCAATATTTGGAATTAACTTGGCTGCAAGCTTCCGTTTCTAGAATTGCAATGAAACTGTTAAGAGTTTTGAACATGTTTATTAGGGATTTGAACATTCGTGGGGTATGAAATGCCCCTGCTTTACCATCCAACCAAGAGAAGTCACCTTGTAATCTAAATTGTCCACTTGTAACTGCAGAGTATTTATGCACAAGAGAATATCCTATTGGGACTCACTTCTTTCTAACATGAATTTACCCAGGGTAGTTTTAATTTGCCAATAGCGATATTTTGTTTTTTACATATATTAGGTGTGCCTTCATTGAGTATTACCCAGGTCTAGATTCCAATGTCTTATATTTCCTTCAACCTCTGTATTTCATAGAAATATTCTTCCCACTCTTGCTTCATTTTCAATAATTTCAATTCCTCTCTAGCTACTCTGGGCCTATGCTCCAAATAATATACTACAAAGGCTTTTATGTCATCTTTTTCTCTCATGTGAGTAGACTCCTTGACCTTGACTTGTGTGATGGCTAAGGGAAGAACCAGGATGAGACATGGATTTTGATAAAACGGGGTATGGGGAGAGTGGGATAGGGGACGTAAGGAAAAGAGCATGTGGGAGAGACCAAAAAAATAGTGTCCACTAACCTAAGAGATCAAGCAGAGCTACTTGGAAGCATAATATCAACAGAGCCAAATGGGCTTGAATTTAGGCACCAACTTATTAACTAACAGTGACCTTATCCATATTCACAAGGTGAGGTTCATGAACAGGGCCATAATTATAGTCATTTGTTTCCATAACCAGATTTTAATACCTTTGTTTGAGATGATTGACATTATTTCCCCTCATTCCATCCCTTTTATGTAGGTATTCGTGAACTCCCATCTGACAGGAAATCACAGAGATGAGCAGTGTGTTGGAAATAATACTGAGAGGGGGGGGGGGGGGTGAATCAGTATTAACAGATCAATAAAATTTTTCAAATTTCATGCTCAGAAACATATACGCTACTTCAGTTAAGTGAACCCGCGTGTACACGCTACTATGTCTAAAGCAACTAGCGTATATCCAGAAATCTTATGATTCAGTTAGCTTATCTTCAGTAAATGCATCAGAACATTATTAACCACATTGACAGTAAATAGGTGCAGTATAATAGAACAGATCATCACATAAAAGCCACACACATGAACACCATGATATAAGGTGGAAACCCAATGTGGGTGAAAACCACCTGCTGCAAGTCGTCTCTTTCTTTCTTTAATAAGAAACTTCAGTTTACAATCTTTTGTACTGGTGCAGCCTTATACCAGTACGCAGGCTACAACCTGCAGAGGGCTACAACCCTCTCTCATTTTCCAACTACTTCTGGAAGGGAGCTACAACCCCCTCAGCTCTTGTACTAGCCGATCCATTTACTAGTACGTAGGTGCTGACCCTACAACCTTCTTTCCTTCAGGGACCACGTTTCATCAATTTTCAGACTAGATCCAAGAGTACAAAACAAACATTACTGCAATACAATCATCAACTTATACTTGCATCATAATTCATTAAACAACCCAATACTGAATCACTGAAACCCTGTCATCAAGAACACAGAACCCAAACCAGAGCCCAGAACTCTGCAACAACCACCAGAATCAACAACAACCTGAAATATCAAATCTTATTATGCATACGCTACTTCACTGTACCAAAACCGCATGTATACGCGCTTTCTCCAAAGGCAACCCGCGTGCAGATCTAGAAATAATTACTTATGCCTTCGCTGTCATATCCGACCCTTGCCAAGCGTCCCGAACAGATAAACAGTAATACCAGATCTCCTCACTTCGTCAGACACACAATGCATGCTCCCACTTGCCTAATGATCTTCTCCTTATATAGCCTTAGGCCCTTTACAATACCACGGTCCAAAACCATAGTAACCCAATACCATCAGCCTCAAAACTAGGGATCAACACGTTCGTTGAGACATCAAGGTCCAAAACCATAGGCACAACTTCCAAGGAATAACCGCCGTGGACCAAAGATAAGTTTTCCACATACACGCGCTTTTACTTAAGCCAACCAGCGTGTACACGCGACTTGATATATAGAGAACCTACGTATACGCGACTTGGTATATAGTGAACCTGCTTGTATACGCGACTTGGGCTTAACGAACCTGCGTGTATGAACTTTCTTGGCATGTTGTACTAAGATCTGTCCTCTGATTAAGTTGCCATCACCTGTACCAACCTCTGAGCACCTGTACCAACCTCTGAGTGAGTTGCCATCAAGGACAACACTTGAGTCATAATGCCAACAATCTCCCCCTTTGGACTTGATGGCAACCACCACACCAAGTCACTCTCCCCCTTTGACATCAAGGGCAAAGGGCGGACCAAGATATTCTCTTCTTTGGTATACCTTTTACTGTCCATACTGTTGTCCATACTCCCGCTGAGTACATGCTGAAGTTTCTGATTTGGCTCCCCCTTTGTATATGCCAAGTTGTATCAATCCATCCATGCTCCCCGTGAGCAGATGCAGGTTCTAAGACCAGCCATTCAGATCTGCAATATTATTCCTTTGATCAAACAACAAGATGTATCATTTAGTTTCATCAGCAACTTCTGACCATAATGCCAACAATGAATGATTTGAAGTATATGCTCCCCCTGAGTGTGAGCCAACCATGACTGAACCATTTCCCGAGTCTGTTCTGCTCCCCCTGAGCCTGAGCCAACCATGACTGAACCTGGGTCTGTTCTGCTGCCCTTTCTTCATATACGCGACTTTGCAGCCTGTAACTCGCGTATATACGCGACTTGTCTTCATTATATCAGCGTATGCAGGATGGAATACTGAATTTCATCACTTTCAGATTCCCTTGTGTCTGTTATGTGAGCTGTCTGAATTATGCCACACCTTTCTGTCTCTGTCTTCTTCAGTTCCTGGAACTGTGATGATGTATGGTCCTCTTGTTTTGAATTTTGAAATCTACTCCTGCATTCCCTTGCTTTATGCCCATAGTTGTTGCATGTATAACACCTTACATTTTTCATGTTCCTTCTATCACAATCAATTGCTTTGTGTCCATATGCATTGCAGGCAAAGCAATATCCTCTGAAATACCTGGGATGCGATGATCTTTCTTGAACCATTCTACTTCTACATCTGGCTGCAACATGTCCAAGATTATGACATACATAACATTCAACATTATTCAGTGAAGGAAATAATCGTCTATCACGTCCATAGTTAGGAGCAAAGGATCTTCCTTGAGGAATTTCTTTCCTTGGTTGTTCCTTGTTGAGCATTTCAGATTTCTCATTAGAGTTTCTTGCCTCACCTTGTGAACTAGATTCACCTTCAACATATTCATGAAAACCAAGACCAGTTTTGATAGCAGGAGACCTTTGGCTATTAAGAATATCATCCAAGATTTTAGTACTATGTTGAAATCGTAAAAGCTTATCCTTTTCTTCTAGTTTACCTTTCAAGATATTTACCTCAACTTGATGTTGTTCTTCCTTTATCAGATACTGATTCCTTAGGTCTTCTTCAGCTTTTCTTCCTTCTTCCACTTGTCGCTTTAGTTCGATCACTTCATGTTCTTGATCTTCAAGAGCTTCTTTGTTCTGTTCTCTTGATTTTTTAAGATCTTCTTTTAGAGAGAGGATCTTTGATTCAAGCCTTTGAATAGTTATGCTCTGATCCTTTACTACATCCTGCAATTTCTCCCTTACCCTGGTTATTGTCTCCAATTGTTCATTTAATTTGGTAACTTCTTCAGTTTCTGCATTCTTCTTTTCATGTGCCATGAGACTTTTAATATCTTTGCTATTATTGGATGAAGCATTCTTCTTTTCATGTGCCATGAGACTTCTAATATCTTCACTATCATTGAATGGACTTGTAATATGGGTATAATAGCTTCTACCATCTTCTTCAGATATCCTTCCTTTGTTATGAGGGCATCTAGCAGCATAGTGACCAACTCTACCACATAGAAAACATTTGAAAGGTAGCTTACCTTTGAACCGTCCAGTTCCCCGTTCAAGATTCTTGACAAAATTTGCCTCTTCTTCTTCCTCTGACACTTCGAATGCGGCTTCTGGTGGTACCTCTTGTCGCATTTCAAAAGCAGTTAAGATCCCGTGAAGCTGTGACATGGTGATTTTCTGCACATTCTCCTTTTCTTCTATGGCAGATACTTTAGAATCAAATTTAGTAGACAGAGATCTCAAAACCTTTTCAACTAAGACAACTTCCTCAAATTCTTCACCCAGATCCCTCATACAATTCACAATCTCATCCATACGCAGGAAATAATTAGCTATGCTTTCATTACTATGCATCTTAAGAGTTTCATACCGGATTCTGAGAGTTTGAAGCTTTGCTCTTTTTACCTGATCATCTCCTTCGTAGCTTGTGATGATTTTGTCCCATATTTCCTTAGCTGATTTGAAATGCATGATCTTCATAAATTCTGATTGTGTCAAACTACTCAATAGGACAGTAACAGCTTTGGCATTGAGCTCATATTTCTTTTTCTCTGTTGGATCTGTAGGAGTTGCTGATGGGAATTTGTATCCTCCTTCTATGATTCCCCAAATTTCTGCTCCAAGAGATTGTAGATATGCAGTGGTTCTTATCTTCCAGTGAGTAAAATTGTTCCCGTCAAAGACTGGTGGCCTGATGTGTGCCTCTCTTTCTGGATTAGCCATTCTGATGGATCTTTTCCTTCAAGCAATCAAGCTTCCTCTGAAGGACCTGCTCTGATACCAATTGTTGGAAATAATACTGAGAGGGGGGGGGGTGAATCAGTATTAACAGATCAATAAAACTTTTCAAATTTCATTCTCAGAAACATATACGCTACTTTAGTTATGTGAACCCGCGTGTACACGCTACTGTGTCTAAAGCAACTAGCGTATATCCAGAAATCTTATGATTCAGTTAGCTTATCTTCAGTAAATGCATCAGAACATTATTAACCACATTGACAGTAAACAGGTGCAGTATAACAGAACAGATCATCACATAAAAGCCACACACATGAACACCATGATATAAGGTGGAAACCCAATGTGGGTGAAAACCACCTGCTGCAAGTCGTCTCTTTCTTTCTTTAATAAGAAACTTCAGTTTACAATCTTTTGTATAGGTATGCCTTATACCAGTACGCAAGCTACAACCTGCAGAGGGCTACAACCCTCTCTCGTTTTCCAACTACTTCTGGAAGGGAGCTACAACCCCCTCAGCTCTTGTACTAGCCGATCCATTTACTAGTACGTAGGTGCTGACCCTACAAACTTCTTTCCTTCAGGGACCACGTTTCATCAATTTTCAGACTGGATCCAAGAGTACAAAACAAACATTACTGCAATACAATCATCAACTTATACTTGCATCATAATTCATTAAACAACCCAATACTGAATCACTGAAACCCTGTCATCAAGAACACAGAACCCAAACCAGAGCCCAGAACTCTGCAACAACCACCAGAATCAACAGCAACCTGAAATATCAAATCTTATTATGCATACGCTACTTCACTGTACCAAAACCGCGTGTATACGCGCTTTCTCCAAAGGCAACCCGCGTGCAGATCTAGAAATAATTACTTATGCCTTCGCTGCCAGATCCGACCCTTGGCAAGCGTCCCGAACAGATAAACAGTAATACTAGATCTCCTCACTTCGTCAGACACACAATGCATGCTCCCACTTGCCTAATGATCTTCTCCTTATATAGCCTTAGGCCCTTTACAATACCACGGTCCAAAACCATAGTAACCCAATACCATCAGCCTCAAAACTAGGGATCAACACGTTCGTCGAGACATCAAGGTCCAAAACCATAGGCACAACTTCCAAGGAATAACCGCCGTGGACCAAAGATAAGTTTTCCACATACACGCGCTTTTACTGAAGCCAACCAGCGTGTACACGCGACTTGATATATAGAGAACCTACGTATACGCGACTTGGTATATAGTGAACCTGCTTGTATACGCGACTTGGGCTTAACGAACCTGCGTGTATGAACTTTCTTGGCATGTTGTACTAAGATCTGTCCTCTGATTAAGTTGCCATCACCTGTACCAACCTCTGAGCACCTGTACCAACCTCTGAGTGAGTTGCCATCAAGGACAACACTTGAATCATAATGCCAACAATCTCCCCCTTTGGACTTGATGGCAACCACCACACCAAGTCACTCTCCCCCTTTGACATCAAGGGCAAAGGGCGGACCAAGATATTCTCTTCTTTGGTATACCTTTTACTGTCCATACTGTTGTCCATACTCCCGCTGAGTACATGCTGAAGTTTCTGATTTGGCTCCCCCTTTGTATATGCCAAGTTGTATCAATCCATCCATGCTCCCCCTGAGCAGATGCAGGTTCTAAGACCAGCCATTCAGATCTGCAATACTATTCCTTTGATCAAACAACAAGATGTATCATTTAGTTTCATCAGCAACTTCTGACCATAATGCCAACAATGAATGATTTGAAGTATATGCTCCCCCTGAGTGTGAGCCAACCATGACTGAACCATTTCTCGAGTCTGTTCTGCTCCCCCTGAGCCTGAGCTAACCATGACTGAACCTGGGTCTGTTCTGCTGCCCTTTCTTCATATACGCGACTTTGCAGCCTGTAACTCGCGTATATACGCGACTTGTCTTCATTATATCAGCGTATGCAGGATGGAATACTGAATTTCATCACTTTCAGATTCCCCTGTGTCTGTTATGTGAGCTGTCTGAATTATGCCACACCTTTCTGTCTCTGTCTTCTTCAGTTCCTGGAACTGTGATGATGTATGGTCCTCTTGTTTTGAATTTTGAAATCTACTCCTGCATTCCCTTGCTTTATGCCCATAGTTGTTGCATGTATAACACCTTACATTTTTCATGTTCCTTCTATCACAATCAATTGCTTTGTGTCCATATGCATTGCAGGCAAAGCAATATCCTCTGAAATACCTGGGATGCGATGATCTTTCTTGAACCATTCTACTTCTACATCTGGCTGCAACATGTCCAAGATTATGACATACATAACATTCAACATTATTCAGTGAAGGAAATAATCGTCTATCACGTCCATAGTTAGGAGCAAAGGATCTTCCTTGAGGAATTTCTTTCCTTGGTTGTTCCTTGTTGAGCATTTCAGATTTCTCATTAGAGTTTATTGCCTCACCTTGTGAACTAGATTCACCTTCAACATATTCATGAAAACCAAGACCAGTTTTGATAGCAGGAGACCTTTGGCTATTAAGAATATCATCCAAGATTTTAGTACTATGTTGAAATCGTAAAAGCTTATCCTTTTCTTCTAGTTTACCTTTCAAGATATTTACCTCAACTTGATGTTGTTCTTCCTTTATCAGATACTGATTCCTTAGGTCTTCTTCAGCTTTTCTTCCTTCTTACACTTGTCACTTTAGTTTGATCACTTCATGTTCTTGATCTTCAAGAGCTTCTTTGTTCTGTTCTCTTGATTTTTTAAGATCTTCTTTTAGAGAGAGGATCTTTGATTCAAGCCTTTGAATAGTTATGCTCTGATCCTTTACTACATCCTGCAATTTCTCCCTTACCCTGGTTACTGTCTCCAATTGTTCATTTAATTTGGTAACTTCTTCAGTTTCTGCATTCTTCTTTTCATGTGCCATGAGACTTTTAATATCTTTGCTATTATTGGATGAAGCATTCTTCTTTTCATGTGCCATGAGACTTCTAATATCTTCACTATCATTGAATGGACTTGTAATATGGGTATAATAGCTTCTACCATCTTCTTCAGATATCCTTCCTTTGTTATGAGGGCATCTAGCAGCATAGTGACCAACTCTACCACATAGAAAACATTTGAAAGGTAGCTTACCTTTGAACCGTCCAGTTCCCCGTTCAAGATTCTTGACAAAATTTACCTCTTCTTCTTCCTCTGACACTTCGAATGCGGCTTCTGGTGGTACCTCTTGTCGCATTTCAAAAGCAGTTAAGATCCCGTGAAGCTGTGACATGGTGATTTTCTGCACATTCTCCTTTTCTTCTATGGCAGATACTTTAGAATCAAATTTAGTAGACAGAGATCTCAAAACCTTTTCAACTAAGACAACTTCCTCAAATTCTTCACCCAGATCCCTCATACAATTCACAATCTCATCCATACGCAGGAAATAATTAGCTATGCTTTCATTACTATGCATCTTAAGAGTTTCATACCAGATTCTGAGAGTTTGAAGCTTTGCTCTTTTTACCTGATCATCTCCTTCGTAGCTTGTGACGATTTTGTCCCATATTTCCTTAGCTGATTTGAAATGCATGATCTTCATAAATTCTGATTGTGTCAAACTACTCAATAGGACAGTAACAGCTTTGGCATTGAGCTCATATTGCTTTTTCTCTGTTGGATCTGTAGGAGTTGCTGATGGGAATTTGTATCCTCCTTCTACGATTCCCCAAATTTCTGCTCCAAGAGATTGTAGATATGCGGTGGTTCTTATCTTCCAGTGAGTAAAATTGTTCCCGTCAAAGACTGGTGGCCTGATGTGTGCCTCTCTTTCTGGATTAGCCATACTAATGGATCTTTTCCTTCAAGCGATCAAGCTTCCTCTGAAGGACCTGCTCTGATACCAATTGTTGGAAATAATACTGAGAGGGGGGGGGGGTGAATCAGTATTAACAGATCAATAAAACTTTTCAAATTTCATGCTCAGAAACATGTACGCTACTTCAGTTAAGTGAACCCGCGTGTACACGCTACTGTGTCTAAAGCAACTAGCGTATATCCGGAAATCTTATGATTCAGTTAGCTTATCTTCAGTAAATGCATCAGAACATTATTAACCACATTGACAGTAAACAGGTGCAGTATAACAGAACAGATCATCACATAAAAGCCACACACATGAACACCATGATATAAGGTGGAAACCCAATGTGGGTGAAAACCACCTGCTGCAAGTCGTCTCTTTCTTTCTTTAATAAGAAACTTCAGTTTACAATCTTTTGTACTGGTGCAGCCTTATACCAGTACGCAGGCTACAACCTGCAGAGGGCTACAACCCTCTCTCGTTTTCCAACTACTTCTGGAAGGGAGCTACAACCCCCTCAGCTCTTGTACTAGCCGATCCATTTACTAGTACGTAGGTGCTGACCCTACAACCTTCTTTCCTTCAGGGACCACGCTTCATCAATTTTCAGACTGGATCCAAGAGTACAAAACAAACATTACTGCAATACAATCATCAACTTATACTTGCATCATAATTCATTAAACAACCCAATACTGAATCACTGAAACCCTGTCATCAAGAACACAGAACCCAAACCAGAGCCCAGAACTCTGCAACAACCACCAGAATCAACAGCAACCTGAAATATCAAATCTTATTATGCATACGCTACTTCACTGTACCAAAACCGCGTGTATACGCGCTTTCTCCAAAGGCAACCCGCGTGCAGATCTAGAAATAATTACTTATGCCTTCGCTGTCAGATCCGACCCTTGGCAAGCGTCCCGAACAGATAAACAGTAATACTAGATCTCCTCACTTCGTCAGACACACAATGCATGCTCCCACTTGCCTAATGATCTTCTCCTTATATAGCCTTAGGCCCTTTACAATGCCACGGTCCAAAACCATAGTAACCCAATACCATCAGCCTCAAAACTAGGGATCAACACGTTCGTCGAGACATCAAGGTCCAAAACCATAGGCACAACTTCCAAGGAATAACCGCCGTGGACCAAAGATAAGTTTTCCACATACACGCGCTTTTACTAAAGCCAACCAGCGTGTACACGCGACTTGATATATAGAGAACCTACGTATACGCGACTTGGTATATAGTGAACCTGCTTGTATACGCGACTTGGGCTTAACGAACCTGCGTGTATGAACTTTCTTGGCATGTTGTACTAAGATCTGTCCTCTGATTAAGTTGCCATCACCTGTACCAACCTCTGAGCACCTGTACCAACCTCTGAGTGAGTTGCCATCAAGGAAAACACTTGAATCATAATGCCAACACAGTGATGGCGTGTTGGGACGAGCTGGTGGTATCAATGGTTTCTAGAGAAAACCACATGGGGTTGTGTATGTTGAATATTTTTGAAGAAGGTTTTCATCCATGACAATATCAGTGATAATTTATGTAATGTATAAACTAGAAACATTGTCACACCTAGAAACATTGTCATTCTTAGAAACACCCATGCCATGATAGCAAAGAACCACATGCAATAACATGCATGCGAAATCTAGCAAGGAAATCACACATGCAAATCGATACCTGCAAATAATATTCTTGTAGCTTCCTGATCTTGTTCTTCCTTACTTTCTCCTTCCATCCTCTTGCCTTATTTTCCTTTCTTGATCCAATGCCAAAGTTATCCAAGAAAACTCTAAGCATCCAAGAGAGAGAGAGAGAGAGAGAGAGAGAGAGAGAGAGAGAGATAATGAGAGAGATCCAAAAATGAACTGAAAAAAGGTTACACTAACCAAGCCTGCCCACTGATCGTTAGAAGCCTTTTTATCAACAAGGCCTCTATTTTCTTCAATTTCAATTATTTTCCTTCAATTTCCTCCTCACATGCACCCTATCTGACCTACTTTTCCTTTCCACTTCCTCAATCCAATAGAATCCTCTCTTGCCATATTCTTTGGTTGCCTTGAAGTCACCTCTTAACATGCTCCAATTTCTGCCTCTTTAAGGACCAATAAATTTCCGTTAACTTAGCATTAGGTTCCCTCGAATTTCTCATATTCGAAGGTGACATGTCCAAACATAATTTCCTCCTCAACATTATTTGTCTAAGAATCTTGTTAATTTGTTACATATCTCCACATTGGCTATTTGTTTTCTTGCGTTTAATGTTTTGTTGTAGAAATTTGTTTGGAGCAATGGAAACTCCACTTGCAACATATGGAAAGTAAATAATAATAGATGGGCTTGAAGATAGGGAAGAAATGCCAACACGAATATAATTCTCTTTGCTTTCACCTTGAGCAACATCCTTGGATGATTCTTTATGAAAAAACACTTGTATTGGAGAAATGACAAACCTTTCATCATAAGGTCCCTTCAACTCTCTCAAAATCTCTTTGAAAATTAAATTATGTTTTTCCTTAAACTACACATAATTTAAGTGTTTTCTTGTTATTTAGTGAATGAAATTAAAGAAGACATATTTCTATAAGCATTTTAACTATGCACTATCCTTTTGCTGGACATGGATTCATAAGTACCACAATGCCTTAGTATCCTTCATATATTATCATGTTAAATATATTGAGATAAGGGATAGGAACCTACTAATCACATCAGGCCACATAAGATTTATCTTAATTATGTTTAGAGTTTACACCAAAATGTTTAAACCAGCATATATGCATTTTAACTCCAAATCTACTAAGCTGAAAGTGGAATCAAATATCTAAAGATGCAAACCTTTGTTTGAATACAAATCTTGAGGAAAGGTCTGCACCTAGAGATATTTTATTATCTCAACACTTGGTAGATCACATTCTAAATATGGATGTATATTTTCCCTTAATAATTGTATTTATGTTTATATAAATATCATATCTTTATATATACATTTAATATCATATCTTTAATTTTATTAAAACCTTTATAATACATAGATTTACAAATATATATGACAATATTTCTTTGACATGTTCTATAATGTTTTAATATGATATGTGTAGCATTTATGATATATATTCATAGACCAGTAGATATTGAATTTTTCTATGATTATTAATTAAATTTAAATATGACTTTTTAGAATATAATGGTCATGAATATGAATCATTATTTTAATCTATATGGATGCAATTTTATTGAGAAGTCACATGTTCAAGTCTCTCAACACCCTCAAGGTTAGGCTCCATGGTTGGGTGATAGGAAGTGTTCCCTTCAGGTGGATCTGCTAGGTACAAATATTATGTGGGTATAGTGGTCAATGATCTTTGGAGTCTGTGAACCCCACACACAAAGGTATATATATATATATATATATATATATATATATATATATATATATATATATATATATATATATATATATATATATATATATATATGAAGAAATCACAAGGACAGCATGAAAGGGTAAGTGATAATATCAATCATCGTCAGGAATCGTTATTAAAAAGGAAAACAGGTGACAATTGAAGGAAGAGCATGGCGACTGCAAGTTTCGAACCCCCGACCTCTCAGGTACCACAAATTTTACTCGGCATAGAAGAAGATAACCTGGATGAATCGGAGGGTAACTGTGAATTGGGTGTAGACCTGTACATCGATCCCAATGACAGCAATATCCTAGACTTCCTGCTACAGCCAGACGAGGCAGAATCGGAGAAAAAGAATCTGATGCAGAGTTTCTCCTCTGTTGTGCCTACGCTTCCACTAGAAGACACAGCAGTAGTGAAAGAGGAACAGGATGCTTGCACCCCTGACAACGTTCTTGGAGGTTTTCCCACCGATGATTTCGATTCATTGGAACCTTTGTCGTTGTCTCCAACAGTGGCAGAATGGTGGGAATCCAAGGCAATCAGGATGGCTAGGGTAAACGCTTTCCTCAGCGCCGCCAACACAAAGCACATCACCGAGGACGCAGTAAACGCAGGGAGTATCTGCACGATACCACGCTCCAGATCAACGGAATCGGTTTCATCGCCATGGATCTGGCTCCCCTCCACAGCGGATCGGTCCTTGGCGGCAGCTCGAACATCCTCCAGGTCACGGACGAGCCCCCTTTGCCGGCACAAGGGTTTCTCATATAGTGCGCAGTCTGCTTTTCATTCAACAGGGTAGGGCATGGACGCTGCAGACTACCATCGCCCAGATCTGCTAACCAAAACACATAATCAATTTGGTTTTGAGCTAACAAGTGAGCACAAAGGCAAGGAAGCAGCGATCTGGCCATTAATGACCGTGGGCGCACCAGATCTATTGCGGATGCATCTGGATCCACAATGGCTGCATCTGGAAAAAGAAAGAAAGCTCATTAGCGAGGAGGGTAGGCATTCAAACCCCAGAACCACCATCGATCCGCCAGATCTAGAGCTCAAACAAATAAATCAGGTTTTGGTAAAGGCTGATCCGACAGATCTGAAACAAATATTTATCAGATCGGCTGAAGGCAAACACTACTGTATACAAATCAAGGAAGGGATGGGTGTTCTGGAATTAAAAAAGCAGATCCAGATAAAACTGGGCACTCCGACAACATACCAAAATCTTTTATTCTCAGGACTCTGCATGCAGGACCAACACACTCTCCAGCACTATGGAATAGCCAAAGATTCAACCATCATCCTTAATCTGAGACTTCGAGGCGGATGCCAGGGAACTAGCTCAAAGAATACAGGCTCTTTCCGCGATGCAGTCAAAGGAAAGGAACCACTACAACACAGACCAGCACCCACATCAGAGATTTCAGGGCCCTACATTGTGGAACAGAGGCCAGAATCACCTGTGCTTACTGTAACAATGCCGGAGGTAACAAAACTATACACAGATTTAATTCACAATGCTGTTATATGCAGATTTAATGGTTATTGGCCCAAAGCAGATGCACTGCATCAATGGGTTTTCACTTCATGGACACCCAAATGTGAAATATATCTATGCCCTAAAGGGTTCTTCATAGTCAGATTTAGCACAGAACTGGAAAGAGACAATATCATCAATTAGGGGCCTTGGCTTTGGGGCAATGCTGGTCTCTTTCTCACCCCCTGGTTCCCGGACTTTGATGCAAATACCATGGTAGTTTCGACGATTCCAGTTTGGGTAAGGCTACATAACCTCCCACTACATTTCTGGCATCGAAAAGCATTAACAGCTATTGGGAACTCCTTAGGGAAATATCTTAAAATAGATGAGGACAGAGTTAACCAAGGCATCTTCATATATGCCAGAATATGTGTAGAGGTGGATCTAAGTCAAGGACTCCCAGATCACATCACATTGAATTTTAATAATTCACTGTGGTCGCAAAAACTTGATTATGAGAACACGGCATTCAGATGTTGCAGCTGCTTGCAGACAGGGCACCTACAAAATGCATGTCCACTGTCTAGTAGGGAGCCTAAAGGCAACAAGAAAAAACAGAAAAAACCAAAAGGTTGGCAGCACACCGAACCACTGGAGGAGGAAGCTCTGAACACGGAACCCACAGATGCACAGAGAAGACAGGAAAAAACGATGGAGGAGAACATCGAAGAGCCCAACCTGGAGTCAAATAGCTTGGTACGGCAGCAAGAATTACAGCTGGAAATAAGCGGAGCCAAACGAGCACATAGCTCTCAAGGATCAGACTCGGATAAAGAACAACCAGTGTACACAGAGGAAAACCAACTTGCCTTAATTGACCCCACTCCCAATGCTAGAGTCTGGTGTAAAGTAGAGAAGAAAAAAGGAAGAAAAATATAGGCTTGTAGACAAAACTTTTTCTATTATTCTTGTTTTTCCTGTCTTTTACAGGAACAGTTTTTGCCCCTGTGAATTTTTATTTCTGTTTGCTTCCTGACATTACAGGAACAGCCATATGCATATGCTTCAAGCATCTACAAAATGTAATTTTATCAATCATGAATAAAATTATGATTTTTCTTACGAGAAAAAAAAAAAAAAAAAAAAAAAAAAAAAAAAAAAAAATATATATATATATATATATATATATATATATATATATATATATATATATATATATATATATATATATATATATATATATATATATATATATATATATTTAATATGCTTATTAATAAGGTTGATAAGCATGATTATTTTGGAATGTAGTTTCCAAAATTTTAATTCAAATATTAATAATTATTGGGGTTAATGATAGGTATTTAAGCTCCATGGAATATCCTACAATATTTTTAATATCCATGAATCAAAGGTTGATATTGATCTCAAAATTAGTTATGCTATTTATTATATTTTAATTAAATTGATTAATTAAAAAATATGTCATACACGCATATGACATATGAATATGAGATATGGCTTTTGGCCATGTGGTACTAGTAAACCATCACAATGGCCCAATGTTATAAAACAACTTATTTTCAGGTTAAGGATCTCCATGAATCCCCTTGTTTAAAAATATTTCTACATGTTTTTTTAAAGATATATATGTTTAAATCATATATTATATGGTTTCTTCAATTTTAATAATCTTGTGACATATTCTTTTATAGGTATATATTTTTAACTCATATATTAATTCCTTTTTATAATTAAAAAAAATACAATATAAAAAATTAATTGAATCCATTTATTAGTTTTATTATTTTTTTGAGCCAATATTATGTTGTTTTATTATTTTTATTTGATTTAATGTTTCATTTTATAAACATTACAACATCTCCACTATATGGAGGCAGTATTAAAATGTTTACATTCACTTACAACCACAACAACATCTTCCCCATATTAATCCATATTTAAATGTTTAGGCTTACTTATGGACACGATAACATCTTCCCCATATTGTACTATAAAGCACCTCTTCGTACAACAACAACAATAATAATAATAAAATTAATATAAATTAAAATTAAAGACATGAAGTCCCCTAAGATTTATCTTAATTCTATTTCTAGAATCTTAATTCTATTTAGAGTATACACCGAAATATTTAAAAGGAAAAAATTAAATGAGTTCAATAACAATTTTTTAACAAGTGTTACATAGTAGCTAGTACATGTTGGGTTCATAAAGGGTGGAATTAAAATCAAGAATTGAGAAGAAAATTGGGGCTCTGCGGCTCTCGGAGGTTTTGATCCCGCGCGAACTAAAAATGCAGCAGGCCGCAGCAAGGCAACCTGTAATCGAGGACTCTCTCGGCAAACCCGTCAGCCCCTGGATCGAATTGCCTCACAGGGATTTAGATGGCTACATCGTGGGGAAGATGAGGGTGCAGGCACCTAAGAACTGTTCTGAAAGGAGAACGCAGAGCAGCATTGGTGATTTCTCCGAGGCGATCACTAATGCCGAAAACCTGTAAGCGAAGGAAGGGAGACTCCCAGGACGAGATCGAAGTCTCTATGGTGCTGGGAGAACAAATCTCGAGCCACAGGCAACGTTGGAGGCTGGATCTGAAATCAGATCTACTTTTCTTGCCATGAATTTCTCTTCTCTCTCGTCTGACACGGCTTGGATCAATAAGGAATGCCCGTCCAACAGCCTAGTTCATACGATCAAGGTAGAAATCAGCTGCATCGGGCTTTCGACTATCAAGAATCTGTTCCCAGCGGGATCCGAAGGGGTCGTTGGAAAACACGACATCTTCACAGTGCTGGCACTCTGGAGGAAAGGATTCTGGTGTCGTGACCAGGATTGTGGAGCCAGACCTGATGTAGATCTGATAGAGTCAAATCTAGCAAACAGGGTAGATTTGGAATTAAATGACTACTTCCAAATATTTCATAGAACGCCCAAGGGGAACTCAACACTGATATGGTTTTCAGCTACAGACAGTGTAAGAGATCTGAAATACAACATTACAAATCAGATTGGCTACCTGGCTGGCGAGCAACACCTATTAACAGGAGGCAGATCTCTTCAGGACTTTCGATCCATAAAGGATTACAATATAAAGCCAGGATCTACAATCATCCTCAATCTGAGACTACAAGGAGGCGCAGCATCTGGAAAAGCAGCAGTAGGAGGTAGCGGATCTAAATCAACCCACATCCCAGATCCACTCCAGCAGCATAGAGGTGACGGAACATCTTACAAGCAGATTTTACAAGGAAAGAAAGTTTCTCCAACAGATTCGAAACAGGTTGGATCAGAACTGAGCCCATACATAGTGGAGCAGTTGCAGCACACTCCAGAACTAACAATTGAAACAGTAGAAGTAGAGAAGGTATGTAATAGCTATGAAAAGCAAGCTATCATCTGTCATTTTAACAGTTTTTGGCCCAAACCATTTGATCTGTTTCATTGGATTCTCACGAAATGGTCTCTAGGCCGTGTGATCCACCTCTGCTCAAAAGGGTTTTTTATAGTCAAATTTCAATCCCCAGAAGTCAGAGATCTTGTTATCCAAGAAGGACCTTGATTCTGGGGATCTTCGGGTCTTTTCATCACTCCATGGTTCCAAGATTTTGATGCAAACACTTTCATTATGTCTAAGATGCCAGTATGGGTTCTTCTTCACAACCTCCCTATCCATTTTTGGGATCAAAAGGTGCTGGCAAGCATAGGCAATGCGATAGCAAGATATATCAAAATGGATACACAGAGAATAGAGGAAAGAATTTTTACTTTTGCAGGCATATGTGTGGAAGTAGATCTCAGTAAAGGATTACCGGGAAGCATAAAATTGAAACACAAATACTGTATTTGGATGCAGTCTTTAGACTATGAAAATACATCTTTCAGATGCAGAATATGTCAACAAACTGGACATCTCCAAAATGCTTGTCCGGAATATAAAAAGAACAGCCGCAGAAAGAAGAGAACTGGAAATCAACAAAAAGGATGGAAATTCATCCATTCATATTCGGAAGAGGAGGAAGAGGATGAAGAGGAAGACCCTGGTCCAAACGAAAGTATCCCAATAGAAGCACAAAAGACTTCTATACAAGAGACCAAGGAATTATAATCTGGGAAAAATCCAAATTCAATGGAAATTAATGGAACCAAAAGGCAACATTCATCAGATACTTCAGATTCAGATGAAGAAAATCCTAGGCCCGGCGAAGAAAATCACTCCAAATTGTTCCCATAACCCCAGCCCAAGGAGAATGGTGAAAGGTGCAGAAGAAAAAGGGGAGGAAGTCTTGATCCTCCAAGTTTGGCTCCTCTGTTCTTGCTGTGGTTGTTTGAAATTTCTCTTCTATTTCTTGCCCCTTCTTTTCTCAATGTTGCTCTCATCTCTAACGGGCACTGGCCCGAAATCTTCCTCATACGAGGAGGCCGTGCATTTTCTCAGTACCTTTCTCTACTTGTTTTTAGCTGGATATTCATCCAGTGAGCTCTATGATTCGCAAATTGTAGAGAAAAATGAATGCTTTAGCATATACTATGTAACTTTTTATCCTGGTAATAAAAAGTTCGATTTTTTCTTTGGAAAAAAAAGGTAGCTAGTACATGTTGCTTAGTTTAAATATAGCTAATTGGAGTTTGAGTTTGTGAGATGATCAATTAAAGATTTCATATAAAAATAGAAATTAAAGTGAAAATGTTGTGCTAAAATGGTGCTTTTGGGTGAGCACCCTACCTCATTGGCTCTAATGAAACTTCATAACTTTATTTCTTTGGTAGTGTTTTTCATTCAAATTGATATGGAGAAACATAGTTTCAAGTGAATGCGATGTCAATTCCAAGAAGCTTGTTTTGCACAAGGATTTCTCTCCTACAAATTTCATGACCATTGTACATGATCGATATAGAGTTAAATGCAATTCTATTTGTGGCAGTGAAGGCAGTGGAATATGGAACAAAACAGATATTTTTATCTCTCAAAAGGCGTCATGTTTTAAACAAGACTACTTTATTTTGTAGAGAAAAATCGAGTTGGGGTGACTTATAATTTGTGATTTCCTATTAAATTAATTTTTAAATTAAACTGTAAAGACAAGTCAATTAATACTTATGAATAATAAGTAGCTTTTTTACTTTTAATTTAACAACTACATTATAACTAGCATAGTTATATAAATTAAATAACTAATAACTATATATAGATATCAAAACACACATTCACTTTGAATAAAACTAGAGTAGATTAAAGAACTTTAACAAAATTCATACATTATCTTTTTGCGCGGTAATTAAGACCGATCTTTTGTGTTTGGTTCAAGGAAAGAAGGCAAAAAATCTTCAACAAAATAATTGAAATGAATGAGAAATTGAAGGCTAACCTCCAATAAATGTCGAGCAATCTCTCGTTCTATAGTGACTTGAAGCGAAATGGAACTTCAAAGTGGGATCCTAGTAATATCCCTGTTACTGCACACTGGTAGAATTAGTTTGGATCCCATACCCCAACATCTGCATCTTAAAATTTGAATACCCTAAAATGAAATGAATGTTGAAAATAACAACAAGAAATGTTAAAAATAGCATCAATAAAAATCCTAATTTAATTTTTCGAATTAAATTGTAATTCTAACTCTCATAACAACTTATAATAGTTAACTAAGTTAATTTTACTCAGTTAGCTTAGGTAGTTTGAGTTTAGGGTCTAACTAGAGTCATGTAGAGTGTCTCCTACAATTAGGAGCACTAGTTGAGTTTATTTTTAGTTGTAATTATTTAAATAAGTTTAATTTAGTTAAATTCAAGTAAACTAGTTTGAACTGATGGAGGAACTAGTGGGAGATACAATAGTGGGGTGTAACCTACATTAGTGGGGTGTAACCAACACTGCTCAACTAGTAAACTGAAGACTTACTCATAATTAACTCATGTATGTGAGATCATAGAAATACCCAATTGAGATTGGAGTTCAGGGACAATGTACTATCAACTGTAAAATCATGTAAATTAAACAGATGGTGGATACAGTCAAAACTAGTTTACCTAAAATAACTCATTCCTTAATTAGAAAACTCACTAATTTTAACCATTCAAATTTCCTTTAAAAGGAGGAATGAAGGAAAAATTTTAATCATTGTTTTGGTGACCACAAGTTGGTGAAACCAAGAAATAGGAAGCACAAGTTTATGTGTGGAGATTGTGAGACCAAGGTGTGTCAAGAGAAGCTTGTGCACAAGTTGGTAGTGAGATAGATTACGATAGTGCAGAGGTTGGTCAGGCTTGAGAAAATCATTGTAATCTTCTCATATTTTCTAATTAATGCAATATACACATAGCAAGGGTTTTCAACTGTGCCTTTCCCTAGAAAATTATTGTGTTATGTGTGATTGAATTCTTTCTCTTTTATGCTTTATGATTTCAACGACTATTTATTTTTTTCGCTAATGAGTAGAGTAGATTCAAGTCAATTGTTTTAGCATATCACAATCTACAGTTTGAATCTACAAGCAATTTCTACATGGTATAAGAGCTAAAATCGCTATAGAAGAGGAGAATATGAGTTTGTCTCTTCCAGGAGAAATCGAATTTGCAGTATCATATTTCAGAGCCAGCAGGATGTCGTTCTATAGATTGAGACTCGAATATGCCCTTGAGGGTAGTGTGACATATATTGCTTGGAAGAACAGGATGGAGGCAGTGCTGGAAGACAACAGGCTTAACGAAATCATAGACAAATATATTCCTAAGCCAGCTGATGCTTAGGATCTGGTAGAGTAGAGAAAGTGTGTGGCAAAGGTGAGAAGGAGTTCAAGATCATATTTTCTCGATCCTCCAAGGTAAGGAAACTCCATTTTCAATGTGGAAGGTCATGTATAATATCATGTGTTTTAATTGTCATGATTTTGGGCACTATGCCATGAAATCCCCAAAGAAGAAAGCAAGCAAGAAGGAGCACTCAATAGCAGCAGCAGGTGAAGCTCTAGCTTCACAATTCGAAGTTGATTTCACCCTCATTGCATGCATGGCAAGCACAGTAATGGGAAGCATGTGGTATCTTGACAATGGTGCCTCATTCCATATGATGGGTAATAGAGATCTCTTCAGTGACTTGGAGGAGAAAGGCCTCAAGAAGAACATAGAACTTCGAGATTATGGGAGGTATAGCATGATCGACATTGGTACAGTCACTTTTCAGAGGGAGTCTAGCTCCCCTTGCAAACTCACAAATGTGATGTATGTTCTAGAACTAAATAATAATCTTGTTTCCATCCCAGTATTAGAAGACTATGGCTACAATGTGATATTTAGCAAAGGAAAGGTTTTCCTTAGACACATCGCCACAAGACAACTGAAACAGATCGATGTGTGAGTCAAAAACCTGTATGCACTTGAGGTACAAGATGCATGCAAAGCCTTGAGGAGGAAGGCAAATGTTAGAGACAAAGTGTTGTTATCCCTCTGTATTTCCCAAGGCTATGGAGAGAAACCCAAAGGTAACCAATAAACCACTTGCAAAGTTGGAATCTAGCCCTTCCAGGTTCAGAGAGGGACCTCTCTATCTTATTTATATTTGTTTTTTTAAGATATCAGGATAGATATTGAGTTATGAGTTTGTTTTTTAAATATTTGGTTGGAAACTACAGGGAAAATCCATTGGGCATGGATTCATTAGCTTGTGGGTGATCAAATACAAAAATGATAGAAAAGATGTAACGGGCAAGGTAGGCAAGATTTTGGATCTTTAGAGCATTTGTGGAGTGAATAGAGTGAAATGATTGAGATTCAGTTAAATATAGAGCATGTTAGGATGAATTCTATAATCAGAGTGAAAACATAAATATTGTTTATAAGCTAGAGCAGAGTGTATTTAAACAAATTCATCCCTTAATATTCTTTAAACAATAGAAACAACAAAACACTTGGAAAAATGAGAAAATAGCAATTTCACATGAAAAAGAACATCACCAATTTCTTGACACAGGAATCCTGAAACAAACTCTCTGTATTATTCGAATTGATCACTTCAGTACATGCAAAACTTATGTCAAAAGGTCTACTTTATTCATACGAGTTCCAACCTTTTCTAAGACTTATTTCTGAATATTTATAGAAAATTGTTACATCCCACATCAGATTTCAAATTAAAATATATTTACAAATAATATTTGTTAAAGACACATATATTTTAGATATAAAAGAAGAAAAATAGGGAAAATATTCTGAACTTTGGTGCAATGTTGAGGCTATGTAGGAATTTGGTGATGATTGTAGCTATTTCGCTGCAAATGTTGTTACCCTGAAGCTGAAAATTTTGTGCTTCAGTTACACTTCACTCAATCAACTCTAGCAACTAGTCCCACCTTTCTTCACTTGGGAGAGAAAAGTTAACCATATTTCTGAACCTTTCATCCACCTCGGTGTAAGTGTCAAAAATTTTCTTATTGAAAAAAAGGTGGTGGATTTCATGTTTAATATTCAAATCAAATTGTATTCCCCGTATGAATGCTTCTCCACTAATAACTCCTTCGGCCTTTACAAATTTGGAAGCATCAACACCTCTGTACACAGTTGTTCATGGTAGGCTTCTAATGGGATAAATTTTTCATTAGAATTTGTGATAGGTAAACCCTTTTCTTGTAGTAGTGTGAATTTTCTGTTAAACCTCCTCACTTGCAACTCAAGGTCTTTGCATTTATTCTCTAGTTGTATCATTAAATTATTTTTTGTTAATATTCTCTTAACCTCCATGATTTTTGATGTCCTATCTAGAAAGTTCAGGTCTTCCATTTCCTCCTTGGTTTTGGAATTTAACAAGCTGATAATATTTTGTGCCTCCATTTTTTTGTGCTCCAAATATTCCTTTGTGTTCTGTATTGGTTTTTTGACTCTTTGCACAAGTTCTTCCTGCTCAAAAGTGATATAGATTAAAGGCCACATATCTTTTGTGTTGGCATTTATATTTTTCCAAATATTGTTCTTAGCCTCTGCAAACATTTGAATGTCAAAGGACTGGTCTTCATATTTTCTATCTGTTGGATGAGCTTGCAGTTTTTCTACATTTCTGACAACTATGCATTAGCAATTTTAATCTTATTCTCCTTCGTCCTACTCAATGTTGTTGACAATTTCTATTTCTCAGCCTGAACTACTAATAATTCATCCAGACCACTAGTAAGCTCTTCTGTAGGCTCTAAAGTTGTGGCCTTTGATGAAGTTTTTGATATTATACCTATGCATGATGTAGATGCTCCTCTTGCTTCCCACTATTCTTTGTGTTTCATTAGTGCTTCCATACCCTACTCCATCTTTTGTATCTGTGAATTCTACTCAACCACTATAGTAAATAATTTTTCTTTCTCCTTTTCTATATTAGCAACCTCTTTAGCTTGAGGATGTTCTATGGAGGGTAGCTTTAGTTGCTTCCTCAATGCTTGAATGTCTACCTCCTTTCTCTTGATGAGATCTTTTGTTTCTTTTATATCCTTAGGGTCATATCCTAGATTTATGATGAAATATTCTAGAGATTTGATCTTGTTGTCCTTAGAAAATTATGGCATCTTCTCAATCTTTGACTAAGAATTCATATTATTCAAAGATGGTTGTAATCTTATAGCAATCATGGCTGAGCTAGTAAGTGTTGAGAAGATTAATTCTCTTATTTCCTTGTGTAAATCGATTTCATTGATTGCATGTATCTTCAAATGGAGGCTTTGTAGTCTTTATCACTCCTTGGAGATGGTATTAAAGGTTATATAAAGTCCATTTGGAATTGTCCTTTATCTTAATCAAATGTAGAGAGTAATCTGTGTCCGGTTTTAGTTGTCTGCTTCCAAAATTCAGAGTAGGTGTAAGCCTTCAAAGCTTCATTCTTCAATTTTATCTCCCTGTATCTTGAAAATATACTCTGCTGAGTTGAAATTGGGGAACTAGATGATAATGGAGACTAGATTGTTGTCTCTGCAGTGCATGACTGTATTGTTTCTTCCATTTGAGTAGAAGGAGTGATAGGAGTTCTTGACAAAATCACTGTGGTTATTTGTTCTGTGTCCCTTTCCTCTAGATTTTCATCTTGGATAGTAATTACCTGAGTCTTAAACTGAGGATTGACTTGAGGATCTAATTTTTGAGTGGTGTTTGGGTCCTTCTTTTTCCTTTTAAAAACAATAACCTATGCATCTTGATTTTTAGAATCAGCAGGGGACATGGCTTCCTTTTCCCTTTTTCCCTCCTTTTCCTTGGGAAGAGGTGTCTTCATAGATGAGTGACTAACTAGTTGTTCTTCAGCTTCCTATAAAGTACCCTCTATCCATTCCTCTTGGTTAGCATATTGTTCAATTTCAGGCCTTGGTGTTTGTGCATAGGAGCTACTCTTATGTTCCAATATGAGCTTATAAATGATTCCTAATGGATTATAGGACCAAGAGAAACTAAGCTTGACTTTCATCTAACCCAAAATAGCGTCCACTTCCTTCACTACAACTCTAATGTTGATAACATAGGCACCTATATGAGCCTTCAATTTGAATTGTTCTTTCTTCTTGTAGGAGACAAAATGAAAGTCATCCATGTTTAGCATTTGCCTAGTGTATTCTAATGCAAATATCCTAACTGGTACAAACACTGGCAACTTGTAAGGAGGTAATTCTGATCCATAAACTCTAATATCAATGTAGTTCTGGTATAAATACCAGTCTCCAACTTTGGATTGCTCTGACAAGTGTAAAAATTTATTTATTTCTGGTGAAATCCTTGGGATCAAATCACTACTAAGCAAACATAGTGAGGTATGTAAAAATTTGTCAACAAAATCAGTATAAGAATACTCCTCTAAGTTATTTCTAACCAGATAAGTCTAGTGAATCACTGACCAAGGGTTTCCTTCATTATTTGTCTTCTATAAAGTCAACTTGAACCTATCTGATTGATAAAGAAGCATGAGGTAAACTAGCATTGAATGATACTTAAAGACACCTTCAGCTTTGAAATTGACAAATAGGTCATGGATTGAGTTGGACAAAAACTGACTGTAATTGAAAAGCATCGATGGTTTGTTTCCAACTGTAAAAATAGATAAAAATCCTAACACTATCTCATCTATCGACTGATCATTATGATACCCGAGCAGTTGGGTTACCATAGAAATTACATCATTGCACATTTCAGGGAAAATTGAGACTGGATATGGGGGATTTGTCTAGGGTAATTCAACATTTTATGGAAGGAAACAATCAAAAATTTGGGCTCTATAAGGGAATGTCAATTTTTCATACAATTCCATTAAAACATCGGCATAAAAGTGATGATGGGAAGCCTGATATTCAATTTGTAGGGCTTGGCAGGTAATTTCAGGGGAAATGGAGAAAATAACTTCATTGTTATAGGAATTAACAACCCTTTGACTTGGAAAATATCAGAGCTAGCACAAGACAAAGAATTTAGGGAAAAAGTGAGTCTGGGGGAAGAAAAACTGAGGGAGAAGTGATTCCCAAATAATAAAGTCATCACTTTTATCCATAAACTTTTTCTTTGACCAGTTGCAGAGCTCGTACAGGTCAAATTTGGACTGGGTCTCGAAAATATTATAGTAGGTGTCTATCAAGGGAGATTTGTCAAAATCTGGGGCTAGGGGAATGAGACGATTTGAATCTATAACCTTTCCCTTCCCTTTACGGTTTGACATCATGAAAATGAAGAAAGGTAGCGGAAGAAAAATATTGGAGAAAATATTAATAGAGGAAGGGCTGAAGGATAGAATTACCCTTGGAAATTGTTGATTGTGCACAGGGAAGTTGTTGTCGAAATCTGGGAGTTGATAACATTTTGTTCTTTGCCCTGTGAAATTAATGGCAAGCTAAAAGAAACAATATACTGGCATCAAAGGATTTTTATAATAATCGAATTGGTTGTATAACGACACAATTACCATTTATGGAGCCGAAGGGATTAATTTGTAAAACATATAAATGGCAGGAATTAATGACATAACATTCATTTATATTTCGTGAGAAGTATTTGTATGCTAAATGGATATGTGACATGGAGGAGAGTGACGTACCAGGACAGATGGCAAAAACGAAGTGGCGGGGGTAGCAGTTATGTGGTGGGATATGAGTGGTGAAGGGGGAGATAATGGCGGGAGAGGAGTGGAGAAGGGATGAGCCGATGGCAGGAGAGGATTGGCGTATGGTCGAGCCGGTGGTGGGAGACAGAGGCAATATTCCCCCCCTCCCCCCCACCCCCGTGTTAACTATCGCGAGTGTGGGGGGGATGAAATCACTCCTCCATCGTAGATCTGGGTGGGCTTTATCACGCCCATTGATTCTAGCGCATGATTTATTTGCAAAACAAGAAACATCTTTATTGTGTTATTTTATACCAAATACATTAAAAAAAATCAAATAAAGCATAGAAGGTACTCTTATGTTCCAATATGAGCTTGGAAATGATGCCTAAGGGATCATAAGACCAAGAGAAACTAAGCTTGAATTTCATCTGATTCAAAAAATCATTGACTTCCTTCGCTATATCTCTGGCATTGATAATATAGGTACCTAAATGGGCCTTCAATTTAAACTATGATTTCTTCTTGTAGGAAACAAAATGCAGCTCATCCATGTTTAGCATTTTCCTATTGTATTCTAATGCAAATATCCTAACTAGTAAAAACACCGGCAACCTGTAAGGAGTTAATTCTAATCCATATGTCACTGTAGTTCTCGTATAAATACCAGTCTCCAACTTTGGATTCCTCTAACAAGTGTAAAAAATTCTTTATTTCTGGGGAAATCCTTTGGATCAAATCACTACTAAGCAAACATAGTGAGGTATGTAAAAATTCTTCAAGGGTTTCCTTCGCTATCTAACTAGAGAAGTCTAATGAATCACTAACCAAGGGTTGCCTTCGCTATCTATCTTCTGTAAAGGGAACTTGAACCTGTCTAATTGATAAAATAGCATGAGGTAAACTAGCACTGACTCATACTTAATGACACCTTCAATTTTGAAATTGACAAATTGGTCATGGAGTGAGCTGGCCAAAAACTGACTGTAATTGAAAAGGATTGATGGTTGTTTTCCAATTGCTAAAATAGATAAATCATAACACTATCTCATATACCCATTGATCTTTATGGTACTCGAGTAGTCAGGTTACCATAGAAATTACCTATTTGGACATTTCAAGGAAAGTTGAGACTGGATATGGAGGATTTGTATGGGGTAATTCAACATTTTTTGGAAGGAAACACTCAAAACGTTTGGCTCTCTGAGGGAATGTCAATTTTTAATACAATTCCATTAAAACATTGGCAAAAAAGGGATGATGGTAGGCCTGATATTCAATGTGTAGGGCATGGCAGATACTTTCAGGGGAAATGGAGAAAATAGCTTCATTGTTATGGGAAATAATAACCCTTTGACTTGGGAAATATTGGAGATGGCACCAGATAGAGAATTTAGGGAAAAAGTGAGTCTGAGAGAAGACAAACTAAGGGAGAAGGGATTCTCAAACACTCAAGCCATCACTTTTTTTCATGAACTTTTTCTTTACCCAATTGTGGACCTCGTACAGGTCAAATTCGAACTGGGTCTCGGCAATCTTATATTAGGTGTCTATCAAGGGAGATTTGTTAAAATCTAGGATTGGGGAAATGAGGGGATTTGACTCTATAACCTCTCCCTTCCCTTTACTATTTGACATCATGAAAATGAAGAAGGGTAGAGGAAGAACAATACTAGGGAAATTACAGATAAAGAAAGGGTTGAAGAATAGGGTTACCCGTCGAAATTGTCGATTATGCGCAAGGAAGTTGTTATTGAAATCTGGGAGTTGATAACAGTTTGGTCTTTGTCTTATGAGATTAATGGTGAGCTAAAATAAACAATATACTAGCATCACAAGATTTTTATAACACTCGAATTGGTTATATAACAACACAATTACCATTTATGGAGTGGGAGAGATTAATTTGTAAAATGGATAGATGACGAGAGCTAATGACATAATGTTCATTTAGATTTCGTGGAAAAGATTTGAACTTTAAACGGATATGTGATGTGGAGGGCAGTGACGTGATAGGATAGATGGCAGAAACGGAGTGGCAGGGGTAGCGTTATGTGGTAGGATATGAGTGGTGAAGGGGGACACACATAGCGTTAGAGAAGTGGCAGAGGGATGAACCGATGGCGGGAGAGGATTGGCAGAGGGACGAGTCGGTGGCAGGAGACGGAGGCAGTATTTCATGTGGGAGGTACAGATAGTAAGCAATATCAGGAGGGGACCCCCTGGAATGCCCTAGGCACTGCCATGTTGACTCAGGGGGTTTTGGAAGAAACTGCTTTTCGCCCCTCCCCCCCTTGCCCCTCATGTTAACTGTCGGGAGTAAGCGGGGGTCGAAAACACTCCTCTATCGAAGATCTAGGTGGGCATTATCATGACCATTGATTCCAGTGCACAATTTATTTTTAAAATGAGAAACAAATTTTTCGTATTATATTATACCAAATACATTAAAAAAAAAATCAAATAAAGGATAATGAATAAGGTTTAAAACCTTATAAAATTGACATTTTGGAATATAAAGCGCATTTTGATTGGCTCGCTATAGGGGCTCATCATTTTTTTTGTTTTTCTAATTTTTTATTATTTTCTTTTCTTTTCATATATATATATATATATATATATATATGATCCCCTATTTTCTTTCATTTTCTTTCTCTTTCTCTTTTTCTTTTCTTTTTCCTCTTTTCTTTTTCTTTTCGTTTTCCTCTATATATATATATATATATATATATATATATATATATATATATATATATATATATATATATATATATATATTATATTTTTCTTCTTTTTCTTTTGAACTTTTGAAAATATTTACAGAATGAAATCATTATTTACAACATCTCATAGGAGAAAATCAATAAATAATCATCAATTGATCTTATAAATTATAGGACCCTAACAAGTGGTTGAGAGGGAGCATGAATTACCTCTCAACATGCAACATTAGAAGTAGCCTCCACAATTTGTGGAACAACCACAATTGGAGAAGCAAAAAGGAGATCAAGTGGATACATCCACTCAAGCAGAGACCTCCAGTAGGGGGGAATTGCGAGCCAAGTGGCTAGAAGGAGCACATGCAACCATACCTCCACGTGTGAGGTGGGGCAATATGAAACCTTATTCCAAGAGTTTAAAAACTTGGGCAAGGTCCATTGAGGTGTTTTTTGTCTCATGGATCATTACCTTGCTACAGGGGCCCACAATGCTCAGTAGCAGGGGGATCACTGTCAGTCATATACTGAGGAAATGAAAAGGAGAGTTAACAACAGAGCAAGAGGCTCAGTAGCAGAGTTAGCATAAGCACAATTTTCTTGGTAGATAGTTTCAGACACAATTGATTCAATTTATCTTGTTTGGATGCTTTTTTTGGTTGCAAATGTTGCAGTGCCAACAACAACAAGGACATGAGTTTCATGAAAAGCATTCCAAAGGTATCAGATCGGGATAAATTTGAATTCATTTCTTGTTGAGAGGGATTGTTGAAAATAGCAACAATAATGTTAAAAATAACATAAAGAAAAATCCTAACTTAATTTGTCCTTGAATTACATTGGGAATTAAATTCTAATTCTAATTATCATAACAACTTGTATTAGTTAACTAAGTTGAGTGTCTCCTACAATTAGGAGCACTATTTGAGTTTATTTTGAGTTGTAATTATTTAATTCAGTTTAACTGAGTTCAATTTAGTTAAACCAGTTTCAACTGATGGAGGAATTAGTGGGAGATCCAGTGGTAGGGTGTAATCTGTAGTAGTGGGATGTAAGTAGCACCGCTCAACTAGTAAACTGAAGATTCACTCATAATTAACTCATGCATGTCAAATTAGAGAAAGACCCAGTCGAGATTAGAGTTCAGAGATAGTGTACTATTAGTTGTAAAATCATCTAAATTAAACAGATTGTGCATGTAGTCAGAAGAAGGCCTAAAAAAACTCATTCCTTAATTAGAAAACTCACTAATTTTAACCATTCAAATTGTCTTTAAAAGGAGAATGAATGAACAAGTTTAATCATTGTTTTGGTGAGCACAAGTTGGTGAGACCAAGCAATAGGAAGCACAAGTTTGTGTGTGGAGCTTGTGAGAGAAAAGTGTGCCAAGAGAGCCTTCTGTGCAAGTTGGTAGTAAGATAGATTGAGATAGCACAAAGGTTTCTCGGGCTTGAGCAAAGCATTGTAATCTTCTCATATTTTCTGATTAATGCAATATACAGATAGCAGGGGTTTTTAGTGGTGACTTTCCCCATAAAATTATTATGTTATGTGTGATTGAATTCTTGACGTTTTATGCTTCACGATTTTATCGATCATTTATCGTTTCCGCTCATGAGTAGAGTAGATTCAAGTCAATTGTTTTAGCATATCACAATCTGCAATTTGAATCTACAAGGAATTTCTACAATGAAGAGCTCCAGTGCATTGCATTCAAGAAGATCAATTTCTTGAATTCTTGAATTCAATTTCTTGTAATAAGATCAATTTCTTGACTTCTTGATATACCTTAGAGGCAAGAATTATAAAAGCTATGCATAAATAAAATAAACTCAGGAAAGAAATGCTCAAAAAATCCTAAAAATTAGTAATTATATATTAATAAAACTTTCTTAATAAAATTAGGGAAGAAATGGTCACAAGATTCTAAAAACTAATTGTTTTTTATTAATTTAATTATATTCATTGAAATGGAAGTTGTATTGGAGAGAAGACTATAATTCATGAAAAAGAAAAAGGTTAAATAAAAAATAAATAAAACTAAAAACAAAAATAATAATAATTTATAGAAAACTAGAAGTTATTAATTAACACCCGTAATAAGACATCAACCAATCACCTTACAAATAAATAAATTTAAATAATAATAAAAATAACAAAAAATAAATTCTCAATATTAAACTATACTATAGATAAGCTGCGAAATAAATTTTATTTAAAAATAAAATAAAATCTCATGAAAATGGTCATAAATAAATAACTAATATAATATCTAATAAGGCATTGTGAAAACCCTCCATACTTAAATCTACACTCTTCTTATTGTTAAATGAAATTTAAGACTTTCAACCGTTCGTAACTTCGTAACTGCACCGGATAAAATGATCAAGGATTGTAAGGGTTTCGAATCATACTTTTTTGAAATGTAAATACAACGAGAAAATAAAGTGTAATTAAAATAATTCTAATAGAATAAGGTTGGGTGGCCACGGAAGTAGAAACCTTTTATAAGCACAACCAATAAAATGGCCCATGGGGGCTCATAATGTTATCCCATGCAAACGTCGGAAATATCATTTAAAAAGAAATTTTTGTCACTCTTATTTCTTTTATTTTAATTAGTTGATGTTATTGTCCTGTTTTTATTTTAATTAATCATGGTGATGGTGGATCTCATGCAGTTTTTCATTAAAAAATCATCTGGATGTTTATCCCAGTGCACTTTTATTGAATTTAATGAGTTTTGGAAAATGACAATGAAAATATTTCAGAATCTGGTAAATTTGACTTGTATATATCCCATTTCAAAATATTCCTAGATTTTCAAAGCATATTAATTAAGATACAACTAGCGCAGCTGGTGCGCCTACTTTACCAGTCGCATCCAGCATAGAATTAGAATAATGGGTTGTATTGCCCTCTACATTATAATAACAGGCAAGTTGCAACAATATTGGGAAGTGTCAGTGACAACTTCTAACAATGGTATATTCTGCGTGGAAATAATTAGAGCATCGCTATGATTGTTTCTTGTTTGAGAAAGATTGTTTCTTGTTTGAGAAAGAATGATGAGCTCTCGGAAGTGGAGATCCTGTAAATATAATTATGCAAGTACCAGAAATGGTGCGTCCACCGAAGGAATCGGATCGAGCTTGGAATTACAGTCAGTAGACAATTCCGCTGTCATAAATTCGCACCTGTAGATATAATGAAGATACAATTGGCATCTTGGTACTTCCCATTAGAATGCAATCGTCGGATCGCTATTGGCGTGCTGACAACGTCGAAGTCACAATTATCAAGCGGAGTCTACACATTACATTGTGGATTTTTCTGGGTACGTTAATTTTTTTATAATGTATTATAGGATCAATTTTATTAGAAATTTGGTTAAATTTTTTGAAACATGATTGAGTTAGAATATCAAAATAATTTATGAGGTTAAATCTATTTATATATTCAAAAAGTTAACCAAAATAACGTTTAGACTCAGGGTTAATCAACCAATGTTAATCCCGGTAACTGAGTGTCAGTTGTCTGGAGGATCTGTCGCTTGTAATGGTTCAACCGGTGTGTTGATCTAATCAGATGCCAACATAAAAGAGTTTGTAAACCACATCCCAATTCCGAGTAACAAATATCATGAGCTATATGTACCGTGTGACTACGTTAGAATTGCAGATAATAATTTGAGCGGAGGGTTATGTTAGGGTTTTTTAAGGGTAAATTGACTCATTCAAAGTTAATTTGTGATTCGTGAGATTAATGTAAGGTAGCTAACATACAATGATTTCATTGTTATTTGTTTTTTAGCGATGTGTGAGGGTATCCTAAGCCAAAAGGATATGAGATAATAAAAAGCCAAGCGATTTGTTATGAAGCTCATATTTCGTTAACAACATAAATTAAGTTTTTTTATATATATTATTATTTATGGTTATGTGTTCTAGTTTCTTTTATGTGTTTTAGTGTTATTATTATTAAAAGATTAGAGTAACATAATGTATTTTAGAACTAAAATGGGAAGTGTAGTAGTATGGACATGTGTATGACGAATGAGTTTGTTAAATGAATATGATGATTTTGGGGCATTATTGTTTTTTAGAAATATAAGGATAAGAAGGTGCATTATTGCCTATATAGTTGTTTTATATATGGTAGTGAAAGGTGGTGCATTTTATAGTTGGTCAGAAGTAATTTTAATTGATACATCCACCATTTTTAGAAGTGTAGCATGGTTTTATAAGTCTTTGAAAATCTCCCTAGCAATTAGAAGTTGACTATGTTGTTGGACAATTGGTATTGTGTGGATGGCCAATGGCCTATTGAGGGCATCTGCAAGTGTGTTGGCATTTGATGTCAACATTCATGCTAGGGAGATGTGTTGGGAAGTTGGTAGTGCCTAACACTAGGCAAGAGTGTTGGCATTGATGTCAACTAGACAAGCTTGGTTGCTTGTTGCAGCAGATGCTGGTAGTGATGGCCCAAGAAGAATCTCGTAATAGTTGGAGGCTTCATGTAAAGAATCATCATAGTAGCAGGCTTATTAAAAAAGCCATAAAATGATGATTTTAATGATGGCCCAAGATGGAAGTCCATGGGAGCTGCAAGACTCATGATAAGGACACATTGTGGATGTGATTCCTAGTTGTTGAGAGAGTTCATGAGTAGAATATTGGCAGTAAGGTTGGAGTCATATTTTGAGGTATCGGATGGGCTTAATGGCTAATTGAACCCCTTCCATTAGAAAGTTCTTTGGAAGGGATTTCCAACGATATGCGGAAGTCTAGAAATGGACTTGTGGGTCAAACGTTATGACCTGCTAAACTTCAAGGTGTTAAAGTCTTAAGCAGGGAAGAATCCCACATATCGCAAGTCCCGACAATTGGAGCTCTCGGCAATCAGAGGTCCCTGCAATCAGCAAGATCAGATATCGGAGGCCAAGCCATCCCTGTAATCAGCAATCAAAGGATCTAGGTGCATAGCACTGCGAGTGAAAATCATCGATCAACGATTAGCAATATCAACAATCAGAGGTCCCGACAATCGGAGGTCCAGACAAACGAAGGTGCAGTGAAATCGGAGATCCCAGCAAATTGGAGGTCCCGACGAATCGCATATTGGAGGTCCTGACAAATCGTAATTGTCAATCGTTGGTGGTTGGCATCAGTGCAACAAATAGAAAAACGTGAAGATTTGAACCTCTAGTGTTAAATCGCCAAGAGAGGCAAAAATATTTTTACAAAGATAATCGCTGCAAAACCAAGCATGGCGGGCGTCTTTCTCTCTCTTCCAAGAGGATAGGTGGAGACATCCGATTAGGTCCAATAAGAACACGTAGCAGCTGGAAGATGAGCTATGATAAGGACAGATGGTTGTAGGGGATTAGATCTGATAAGGACACATGGCAGCAGGTGGTGAGCTCTGATGATGACACATGGCAGGATCTTATTGGTTCTGATAAGGCCAATTGGATGTTGATGTCAGCATGATGTGATGGTATGAAGGTAAATGTGGCAGGTAGTTTTAGTGTTTTGAGGTGGCCTAACGGGCCATATTCAGGTGACACATGTCACCACTCAGAAGATGCCACATTGTAAGTTATGATGTCACATTGGTGATTGGAGGTTTGAAATTGTTGGCACATTAGCCACCTTGGTCAATCATCGATTAAGGGGCTCTAATATAAGAGTTGGCATGTGGCCGTGAAGAGTCAAAGAACCAAGGGTTAGGGCCGAACAAAGAGGTCCATCAGCGATCGATGATTAGAGGTTTGTGATGGATGACACATTGTCACAATTGACAAATTGTAGATTAGAGGGCTCTAATATGAGGGCTAGCATGCAGTAGCGAGCAGTTAAGGAACCAAGGGCTAGTTTTGAACAAAGGGGCCTATCGGCAATTGGCAATCAAGGATTTTTGGTTGCAGACACTTGGTCACAAATTGGAAATCACCAGTAAGGGGGATCCGATAGTGTTAAGTGCTTGGTTGCGGAATAAACACAAAACTAATGATGTAATTCTTAACAAAGGAAAAAGGCTCCTGGTACAACACTAAAATAATTAGCACCTCAGGTCATGGCACTCATTCATCGTGTTCAGTCCTATAATGGATATTCAATGAGGGCTAAATCGAAAGGGGCTTGAATATTGAAGATCGGTAATTGGCAGTTTGCAATGTTGTGCCACTATGGTGCTGCGATGAAAAGCTCTGATATCTCAGTACATAGGAGTATTGATGGTGTATGGGTCAACAGTTGAAGAGTAAATGCAAAGGTAGTTGAGTTGGTCTCTAGAGATATCCTGTGCAAGAATTATAGAAATAAATGCAAAACATAAAATCCATGTTGAAGTACTGTGAGCCTTGAACATGTATGGAGAGTCTCAATGATGTGAGAATGGAAAACAAAGAAGATTATGCATGGGATTAAGTATGCAAGTGGTCTAGCCAGTGGCAGATGCAAAAACAACATGGAGTGACCTTGCCGAAGTACAGTGCGCAGTAATTCCTAAGGACATTGTTGTGACATCGATAGAGTCTTAGCATCAATTGGGGTGAAAAATAGAGGAACAAAATCCAAGAGCTCTGATGAGCACATGTGGGGAATCCAACATTGTTACCAGTGAGAGCCAAGAGGAAAGAGCTTTGTGTGTGAGCACTACTGTGAGAGGCTAAGTGAGAGCCAGTTCTGTGTATAAAGGCTGACAATGTCTTAGTATAAGAAAAGGGACCCCGAGAGAAACACTCTCTGTGTTACGTTGAAGGTGCATGTGTGCTTTGTGTGTAATGGCCAATAGTTGGCTATGTTGCTTGCATTAGGTCAAGAGTTTCATGTGAGCATTGAGACAAGGCTAAAGTTCCTGCGCTCTGTGTCAAAGGTAAAAGTTTTCTGAGTTGTGTGAATAAGGTTGTGTGTGCGCCTTTTTGAGTAGAAAGTAGAGAGCTATGTCTGTGTTGTAAGAAGCAATGCCAAGATATGATTGTGTGTTGTGGAGTGAAAAGAGGCTGAGAGTTGAGTGACTGTCAATGAAGAGAAAAGTTCATAGGGTTGCGTAGACAATGGCTAGTGACTAATATAAAGCAGATCAGTGGGATGCTGAAGAGTTCTGCCGAGAGTTGCAAAGTGAGTAGAAATCAAACATTGTTATTAGGTAGAGTTGCTGCCAAACTAAAGTTAACATTCAGTTCCTATTTGAATGTGGGTTGGTGCATGTAAAATAGGAAGTTGGTGCTTCCATCTCTAGTGGAGCTTGGGAATGCTTGGGGGTTGGTGCCTCCTGCAAGTTGGGCTTGCATAAATCCAAGGAGTTGCAAGTTGGTTCTTGAAACAAATCGATGAGGTTGGTGCCTCATATGGTGCTTCTAGTAAGCTGGATAGGTGTCTACAAATAGAGGGAGTTGGTGCTTCCTTCTAGTCTGTGCTAGCAAACAATCAAATAGAGTTCATGCTTCTGGTGAGTTGGTGCTTCCTGCTAGTCTGTGCTAGCAAACAATCAAAGGGAGTTGGTGCTTCTTGTGAGTTGGTGCTCACAAAATAGATTGATGTATTAAAGTAGGTGCTTCTATTTACATCAATGAAAACAACAAGATTTGTGGTTTTTCCTCAAAAGGTTTTCCACATGAAAAACCTGCGTCTATGTGTATGATGCTTATATTTTGTGTTTTTCTATGTTCGTTTATTGTTTTTGAAACATTATATATTATTGTGGTTATATGGATGAATTCCATGTTAAATAAGAAAAGTAAATTGGCATAAAGAAGTTAAAATTAGCCTTAGTACTGATTCACCCCCCTCTCAATATTAATATTATTTCCAACATGTGCATGATGTGCATTATGTTACTCACTAAACTGAAGCCTCGTGTTTTTTGAGATTCCATTTTGAGGATAAGAGGGGTGGGCTAGGTAAATAGTTTTAGTTAGAGTCTGAATTGGAACAAGACATTGTCTTTGGGTATCCTTGATTTTCTAATAGTGTAAGAGACCATGGTTTCTTAGGAGCTACAATCATTATTGGAATTAGGGCATGAGGAATAGGAATGGAAGGAGATGAAATTGACCATATGTACTAGACTAAGGGATGCTATTATCTTCCTTGGTATAGTTGTGAGAGAGGAAGAAAATAGACCGGTTGAATGAATCAGAGCTTAGGGGAATTTGGAACGGAAACAAATGAGTTAGGTATGGACAAAAATGAGAGGTTGGAGGAGGGATGCTACACTGGGAAGGTTGGTGTAAATAGAGAAGAAAAGTTAGTTCCAAGTCTCTCAAAGAGAAAAATGCATTTATTTAGTATGCTCGATTGAATTGTAAAATTACAGGGAATCGGGCATACTAGATAAGAGATGAGTAGGATTCCAAGGAAAAGCTTTTGTAGTATAGATAAGTTCATAGACTACCTTTTTTCATTAGTTTATATGCACTTCAATGAGCATTATGTAATGCATTACACATACATTGATACGAGAAGACAAAGAGTAAATAGTTGAAGGGGGGATATAAAATTTAATGATGTTTCAAAAGGGCCCCATGAAAATTTTAGGGTTTAGATTCATTAACTAGAAGATTAGGGACTTCTTGTTGTATCTAATTGAGGTGATAAGAGGGGTGTGCTTTGGTGGCAAGCTAAAGATAGGTTACAAAGTCTCATATATGAGACAATATTTTTAGACACCATTGTTAAGGATGCTAATAGTCAATTCTTGCACTTGACACTACAAGTGAAAAGGAGATCTACAGAATGTGAATAAATTTATTTATTTATTAAGAGTAAGGAAGGGTATTCCACAATAGGGTCTGGAAAGGTGACTATTTTTTGTTAATAAGAGGGATAAGGGATGGAATTCAAGGGATGGGAATTTTCCTAATTTTTCATCATTCAATAGGATTTTGTGTTGGTTTGTGTTTAAAGGAACTACAATTAGAATCATCATGATAGCGAAGTTTGTGGGAAATGATGTTGATAAAGTACACTACGATTTAGGATTTATAATAATTTTAGGGTTTGGGTTAGGGGTGGACATGCTAATGTATTATTGAGAGGAAGACAAGATGGGGGCAAGGGGTGAGAAGTAAGGAGATGATGGTATTTTTCATGTTCATGTTTTACTACGAAGGACCAAAGGAAGGCATGATATAAAGTGTTTGTCTCAAATAAACTTACTTCATTATGAAAAACACTAGTAGATAAAATTTAATTAAAAGAATATGAACTTATTTAAATCTAAGATCTAGAATTGGATCCAAAGCTTGGAAAAAAATAAATATATTATTGGATGCTTTCTCCTAGGGCTTGTTGCAACTACAACCATCTACACTTTAAGCTCCATAGGTAACCATGGGGGTAAAAACATTATTTCCAAGCAAGGTAGAAATTTCTCCATGTGGTGAAGTACCTATAATAGGAGTTTTTTTATGTATTCATTAGGTTCAATAAAAATATCTATAGCTTCAATGTATTCATTGGTTTAATGCAAATCTCTATATCTTTAATATGATATTACTTCCATGATTGTGCAACACATTCTAAGTGGTTTCTTGGGAGAAGTAATTGTATCTCTTCACTCATATCTAGACAAGTATTGAAATCTACAATTAGGCTATAGATCCACAAGTTTATAGATCAATGTCCTTAGAGCATACTCTAAACATTCTAAATTTTGGTTCTTTTTATGGGCATATTTTCCAATTTACCTGAAATTTGGTCGAAATTAGTTGGAACTCTAAATTTCAGCTATTGAGCATGTACGATCCAACTTCCTCAGAAGTTCATAGGACATTGCATCTATTTATATATTCAAAAATATAATATAAGTAATAGAAAATTGTGATCTCACAAATAATTGTGTCACTGAATTCTAGTGAAAAGGGGAAAATGTAGAATGATTAGAATCCACCCATCAATTAAGGGAGACTATTGATCTACAACTAGAGATCATTTTGTATCAAAGTCAATGTTAGTTTTAAAAAATAAGCATCAGTTATGTGATGATATATCTAGTGATCATGATATATGGATAGTAATGTTAGAAAGTGATTAAACCCCATGGAAAAACGATATGTTGAAACAAGTAGACTTCATTTGGTGGAAGAGATATCTAATGTTGCAGAACATCGTATTCACTAGTGTAGCATATAGGTGAAATGGAAATGAGAGAATATGTATCATAAATATGAATAGAAGAGAGTGCTTTTTGTGAATGTGTACATCAAAGTAGTGATGTCTATTGTATATAATTTCTACTAAGCAAAGGAGAAAAGGTTGCATATTTTTATTAGAGTATTTGTCTCAAGGGTTTCGATCCTAGGAGTGGTTTTGAGCTTAGGAGTGCAATAACATAGAGATGCTATGAGATAAGTTCCAAACTAGGAATGTCCTAAAGAAGGACACATATGTGATCCTTGAACTAGTATGTCAACAAATTGTAAACATGAAACAAAGTGTGTCCATTGTATAAGTTCCATATAAATGATGTTGAGAACCATATCCTAATCCCTAGCAAGAAACATCATATGTTGTATGTATTGTGAAATTACTGTAAGAATGTAGCTAACAATCTAAGTTAAATGCTAGGGAAACATGATATATTTTAAAATGGATATGGGATTTGTTGTAGCATTTATATGTATGAGAAATGGACCAATCATATCAAAGAAGCAAGAGAGTGTTCATGAATAGTATCCTGAGGCAATAATGTTGCTACAAAAATATGAGGACAATAAGGTGCATTATGTCCTATGTAATTGTTGTAATATATGGTTGGAAGAGGTGATGCATTCTATAGCTGATGAGAAATAATTCTAGAATGACCCACCCACTATTTTTAGAAGTACAATATCATTTTGTAGGACGATGAGAATCTCAGCAACAAGTTGAATTTGACTATGCATGATGTGTATTATGTTATTAGCTATAGACGCCAATTTCTCCTAAGTTTTCCCTTTGGAGGAAAAGTGGCATGGACTTGGTCAATGGTTTGAGTGTGTGTATATATTATAATGATATGTTGATCGTTTAAGTATCATTTATTTGAAGAGAATGCTAGATATCTCGGTGCGTTAGGAGCTAACAAGGTTATACGAATTAGTGCATGAGGAATATGGAGGGATAGGATTGAACTTGACCATGTGTATAGGAGAATAATGGTTTTTATTGCATTATTTGGTAGGGATGTGAGAGTGGAAGAAAATTGGTTTGTTATAGTGAATTAGAGGCTTGAGTAATTCAAGATGGAAAAAAAAATAGTGAGGTATGAATAGGAATGAGAAGTTAAAGGAGAATTACTAGATTATTCTAGATATTCAAAAGAATGGTGGTGTAAATATGGAAACAAATTTACTGCCAAGTACTGGAGAAAGAGAGTGAGACGATTATGCAAAAATGATTGGTTGAATTGTTGGATTACAAGGAACAAGTTTCGTGGTAGAGGTGAGTTCATGCACATCATTTTTTAATTAGTTTATATGCATTTGAGATGTCGAAGAGTAAGTAAAAATAGCTGGGGTGGGGGGGACACTGAATTTGATTATGTCTCAAAAAAGCTATATTGAAAATGATATGGTACAATATTTATTAATTAGAAGATGATGGTGTTATTTTTGTTTCCAACTAAGGTAATAACAAGAGGAGTATAATTTTGTGGGAATGTATGTTACATGTTCTTTGATATGAGATGTTTTTTACAAACATGACCATAAATAGTTGTTCTTACACATGACACTTAGAGTGAAAAAAAATATATAATATGTAAATAATTTCCATTATTCATTAAGAGTATCGAAGGGTATGCCACAATAAGTTTGGGGAAAGTGAAATTTTGTGTGAAGAAGTCGAATCAAGAGATGGAAATTAATCAATAAAATAATGGGCATGTTGAAAGTTATCCAGTGAGTTCTAATCATTAGATAGGGTTTTACGGTGTATTTTTGTCGTAAGGAAATAATTGGAAGCATCATAACACTTTACTTTGTGGGAAAGAATGTCAAGAAGATGCACTCTAAATAGAGTTTTGGTTTTCTATAGGTTTAGGGTTAGGGGCTGGGGGGTATTCCAATGTATTACTGCAAGGAGGATTATATGGAGAAGGATGACTAGTATGAAGATGAGGATACTTGTCTTATTCATTTTCAACTGTGAGGCAATGAAGGAAGGATTGTTGATTTAAGCACTACTCTCAAATAAAGATTATTCACTCTGAAAAATCATTAGAAAATCAAAATTAAAAATAAGTACTACTTTAGATATAAGATACAAAGTTTCACCCAAAGAATGGTAATATATCAATGTATCATTGAATGCTTTACCTTAAGGCTTGTCATCCCTGCAACCATATAAATCAAGTTATACAAGTGATCATGGGGGTAAAATCACTATCTCAATGCAAGGTAGAAAGCATTCCATGTGGATATGTACATGTAACTAGAGTTGGCTTCTATTCTTTCATTGGGTTCAATATAATTCTCCGTAGCTTTAGTGTGAGATTGTTGCCATGCCTGTAAGATACATTCTATGTGATTATTTATGAGAGGCATTTGTTCCTCTTCATTCATATTTGGATAAGTATTGAAATATACACTTAAAATACAAATAAATGAGTCTAACAATTGACCCTACATTTTCCCTCTAGATTTAGGTAATGAAAATGGATATCTATTTGGAAATTAGAGGTGGGAACCCCCACTAGCATCTTAGGGATTATGTGACAACTCTAACTAAATCCCAAAGAACATTGAATATATGATTTTTACCTTCATCTAATGAAACTTCCATGCAATGAGGCATTTTGTGAGGAGAGGTTCCTAGAAAGCCAGTGCGCTATTGGAAGAGTATGTCCAAAGTGGAAGGGATACCTCCAATAAGTCAATACAATTGTTCATGGTCTTTGGGGCATTTAAATCTTGATATAAAACAAAAAGGAACCCTAGGAAAAATAAAATTTGGGCCCTTCTTCCAAAGAAGGATTCGGGTGGGAAGGCATGCCCCAAAACATAACCAAATTTGAAGAACTAAATAGCTATAGAAAAAGTACCAAAAAATCCTTGTGAATGATGTCATCTAAGGCTTACATATGATCATGATCCAAGTGAAATGGACTTCTCCAAAGAGAAATATACTTGAGAAATAATGTGTATGGGGTGGGATGGTGGCCTCAAAATCCAATTGGTAGAAGAATTCATACCTAAATCTTAAGGTGATCATAAGCTACAATACCAATTAGTGAAGCTATATGCAAATTCTTTTAATACAATAAGGAAATTCAAAGAATAAAATGAGAAAACATTGAATGGATTATAATATATGTGTAGTTCAATGCCTTTTATACTTCTTTAATGGGTTCACTCAACTTAAATATCTAACTAAAATATATATAATAAAATAAATTCATGTAGCTTGAAGAATGAAAGAAAAGGTAAACAGTAACATTGTATTCCACTTAAAGGATAAAAGAAAAGATAAATCAATTGCGTATGCAACTAGCTTGGAGGCTAAAAAATTCAATTAACTATCCTTACATGTTGCTAGAGAATTGGAAGCTACCCTCAAGGGAGTTGTATTGTTGGTGAGGTATCCTTCTAGGGGAGTTCATTGTAACATTCCACAACTCTTTCTCAAGCAACCTATCTATATGATCACTATTGGCACTTGTCACTTATTTTTTGGCTAAATTTCAACATCACTCCCACTTATGTTGGATAGATTCCTCAAAATTGGAAGATGAAGACCATCTTTGTGTGACCCATTTTTTGTTTCCACTTCCCCAATACAATGTAATCTTCTCTTTCCATGCCCTTGTGTTGGCTCAAAATCACCTCTTAACATGCTCCAATTTCTCTCTTTAATGCCCAATAAATCTCCATTAAATCAATAGTAGGTTCAATGAAATTTATGATACAATAAATTACATATCCAAACATAATTTCTTCCATCACAATATTTCTCTTAGAATCTTGTTAATTGGTTACATATTTCCACACCAGGCATTTTCTTTCTTGAACTTATTTTTTGTTCTAGAAGGTTATTTGTAGTAATGGAAGCTCCACATACAACAAATGGAATGTAAGCAATAACAAACTAGCTTTCAGGATTGGGAGCAATACCAACACCTATTTCCTTCTCATTACTTTGGCCATGACCAATATCACTTGATGATTGTGAATGACAAAATCAATTGTTATGGAGAAATGATAAACTTTGTATCGTAGGATCCCTTCCAAACTCTCAAAATCTCTTAAAAAATCATGTTTCTCTTTAGCCTACACACAAGTGGAGTGTTTTCTTTCTATTTAGAGTGAATGTGATGAGGGAAAACATGTTTCTATGAGTATTTTAACCCCAAAATATCTTTTTCATGCCCAATATATTGAAGATTTGAAGACATGTTAGAGCATCATCTCTGACATATGTTGTAGATATATCCTATGACATGACAAGTATCACCATGCCTTAGTATCCTCCATATATAATCATCTTTTGGACCTTGTTTGTAGGATCGCCATTGGAACTTTCCTCTTATTTATTGATAGATTCAGCCCCACTCCCACTTATGTTGGAAGGATTCCTTGAAAATCAAAGATGGTCATCATCCCTATGTGGGCTACTTGTTATTTACACATCCCCATTCCAATAGAATCCTCTCTTGACATACTCTTTTGTTGGCTCAAAGACACCTCTTAACATGCTCCAAATTCTCTCTCTTTAAGGCCCAATAAACTACCCTTAACTTAGTCTTGTAGGTTCCCTCAAAATTTTCATAGTGAAAATTACATGTCCAAATACAATTTTGTCCTCGAGATGATTTGTCTTGCACTCTTGTTAATTTGATACATATCTCCACATTGGGTATTTGCTTTTCCAAGATTGATTTATTGTTGTAACAAGTTATTTACAACATTGGAAGCTCCACTTGGAACATATGAAATATAAACAATATTATATGGGTTTGGAGGGGAATCAATACCAACATTGATATCCTTCTTTTTCTTTGACTTTGAGCAACATCTGTGGATGATTTTCTATGACAAAAACAATTGCCTTAGATAAATGACAAACCTTTTATCATAAGATACCTTCAAATCTCTCAAAATACCTTGAAAAATTATGTTTCTCCTTAACATGCACACAACTTTAACTGTTTCTTATTTAACCTAAACAAATTGCTATAAGCATTTTAACTAAACACTATCATTTTTTAATTATCAAAACATATTAGAAATTCATATCTAATTTTTACCCCATAACATCATAAATATCACCAAACCTTCATATCATTAAAATAAAACATAAAAAAATAAAAATCATCGCATCAAATTTATCATTATTATATTAAATATCAATTATGTGTTACGTTAGTTCTATTTAGAGTTCACACCAAAATATCTATGTTATTTCTATTTAGAAGTTACACCAAAATGTTTAAAAAAATAAATATATAAATTAAAAATTAAAATAGTTGAATAACATTATATAAATTAAAAATTAAAATATTTTCTCAATAACATCACGAAAAAGATTATTTAAAAAAAATGTTATATGTTTGGTGGGCACAGAAGTAGCGACCTTTTATAAGTACAAATAATAAAACTTCCCATGGAGCACCATAAAGGTTTTTTTTTAGGTAAAGACAATGAGAACATAAAGTATACCTAAAATTATTCTAATAAAATAAGGTTATGTGGGCACGGAAGTAGCCACCTTTTATAAGTACAACCAATAAAATGGCCCATGGAGGGCCATAAACGTATCGAATTCAGTCTTCGCAAATATCATTTAGAATGAAACTAAAATTTTGAATGACTAAGTAAAAGCAAATCCGAGCTGACAATGCAAAAAGCTAGGATCGGTAAGATAGGCACTCTCCAGTTTTATCGACAATGTGATCGGTAAGATAGGCACTCTCCAGTTTTATCGACAATGTTTTGCACTGTTGCCAAATAATTGATGCCACTGTTGTTTCTTTTATTTTAATTAGTTTATCTTATTGGTCCTGATTTTAATTAATCATGGTGATGGTTGCTGTCAGTGTACTTTTTCATTAAATGATCATGGTGATGGTTGATTTCAGTGCACTTTTTCATTAATTTTAATTAATAATGCTGATGATGGATCTCAGTGCATTTTTTCATTAATTTTAATTGGAGTTGTTTATAATGAGATTTTTTGGAGATTCCGATGACGGAATCCGGCGGAAGAAATTGAGGTTAAATTTTGATTTTTTTGCAGTTAAAATGGTTTTTTAACTGCATATTTGGATTCAGCACCTTGAAAACCCCTTGGGACACTTTGATTGTGCAGAAACTAGCTATGAAACTTGTGATGCCAATAAATTGCTGACCGATATTGACCAGAAAAACCCACCAGAAAAACTTCCAAAAAATCACATTATAAACAACTGCATTTTAATTAATCATGGTGGTTATTGATCTCGGTGCACTTTTCTTTAAATGATGATGGTGAGGTTGATGTCAGTGCACTTTTCCATTAATTTTAATTAATCATGCTGATTCTCGATCTCAGCGCACTTTTTCATTAAATCTAATGAGTTTTGGAAGCTGAGGATGATTACGGCTATCTGATATTAGAATTTCACCCACACGGATTCGAGTATTGTTTACCTAAATTGAAATAACTCCCAAAATTTCCAATCATGTTAAATTCAACGATGATGCAAGTAGCATAGCTAGTGCTCCCACTGTAATAGTCCATCGAGCATAGAATTAGAATGATTGGTTAAATTCAACAATCATGCAAGTACCATAGCCACTGTAATAGTTTCATCGAGCGTAGAATTACAACGATTGGTTATATTGCCCTGTACATTATAGTTACAGGCAAGCTCTAAGAATCTTGCATTGTTATTGCTATATATAATTCCTGCCTGTGAATATTTAGAGCATTGCTATGATTGATTGGACAGTTTTTGGAGTTTTTTTGGGTAAATAGTTTCATCGATGTTTTGGGCTAAGTATCTCGGAGTTTTTTTCGTAAATAGTTTTATTGATGTTTTAGGCTAAGTATCACAGTTTCATCAAAATTGTTCTATAAATTTATGATGATATGCTGTGATACTTGACCTTGAACTCGAATGGGAAAATTTACTTAGCATGATTCTAAACACTCCAATAAAAACCTGCCCAAACACAACTTTTTTGAAAACATAAATCACTGTTTTCTTTTTGAGAAAAAATACCAATCAATTTCTAAATCTTTTTTAATTAAATTTAATGAGCTCTCCAAAGTGGAGACCGTGACTCTCCAATGCAAACCTGCCGGAAAACAAAAACATTAATCGCTATTTTCTTGTTTGAGAGCGAATGCGAATAAATTTCTAAATATTTTTTAATTGAATGGGGATACTGTATATGTAATTGACATGCAAGTAGCAGAACTGGTGCGCCAACCGAAGGAGTCGCATCGAGCTTAGAATTACAGTCAATAGACACTTTTCCTGTCAGAAATGCGCACCTATAGATATAATCGACATACAATTAGCAACTTGGTACCTCCGCCATCTCGAACTGGCTGTCACTGACGGTGCAATGCCATCGTCGGATCGCGCTATCGGCGCACTGACAACGTAGAAATCACAATCCTCAACCGTAGCGTAAACGTCACATTTTGGTTTCCTAGGTTATGTTACATTTGGTTTCTCTTTATTTTGAAATAACAGATTCTATTGTTTGAGTTGGAATTACCAAAATATTTCGAAAGTTTTTATTACCATGTTTATTTATGTAACTGAGTGTTGGGCCATAAACAGAAATCCTAATGTAGGGAATCAATGTTAATCCTGGTAACTGAGTGTGAGTTGTTTGGGGATCTATCTCTTGATCATGGTCTATCGGTGGTGAGGTTGCAAAAAGATTAAACAACATTAGTAAGAAACATCATGTGCTATGTGTACTCGGCAACTGCTTTAGGATTACACAACTAGGCATGATATGCTATATGTACTCTGCAACTACTTTAGGTCTAATTTAGGGTTTTGAGAGTAAACTTAAGTCAGTTATGCTCAATTTAGAGTGGTTCACAGTTTATGGGCTCACTTAACCTTGATTTTGATTTTGGCCATATCATGTAGTTTACTTGAAAGTGCGATGACTCTATTGTCAATTGCATTTGAAGCATTTGCCAGTAAAATAAGAAAAAAATATTTAATAAAAGGCTATGTGTGCCTATTTATATTTTATTTTTTTCTCCTATTTTTATGATTAAAAGGTTAAGACTACACAATTTATTTTAGATCAGATATAGGACGTGTTGTAACATGGATGTGTATGAACAATAAGCTGGTCAAATGAGCACATAATGGAAGAAGCATGATAATATTGTTCTATATTATTTTAGGGCATTATTCTTGTTGTAGAGATATGAGGAAGAGAAAGTGCATTATGCTTTCTATAGTCCTTATAATAAGGCTGAAAATGGTGAATTTTACAGTTTGATGAGAAGTAATTTTGGAATGACCTCCCCTTTATAGATTTTGAAAATCTTACTATCAATTAGAAATTGACTATGCATGATGTGTGTTATGTTATTTGCTAAAAAAATTAATATTTCCCAAGAATTCTTGTTTGAGGAAAAAAGGCATGGCTTTGGTAAATAGTTTGATTTGGTGTCTGTATTGAAATAAGATATTGAGCTTTTGGGTATCCTTAATTTGCTCACAATGTAGGAGATCCTAGAATCTTATGAGCTAAGATCACTATTGGAATTAATGTATGAGAAACAGGAAAGGAGAGAGATGAGATTGACAATGTTATTATATTGAGGGATTCTATTATAATCTTTGGTAGGGTTGTAAAAAGGGAAGAAAAATATGAATTATAGTGAAATGAATCTCATGGGAATTGAGTATGGAAATAAATACATGAGGTATGGATAGGAAGGAGAGGTTGGAAGAGGAATATTATATTGGGAAGGGTGGTGTAAATAAAGAAGACGTGTTTGTTCCATGTATCTCATAATAAGAAACGCATTTCTGCAAAATGACTCATTAAATTGTTAGATTACAAGGAAGAAGTTTTGTAGTAAGGGTGAGTTCATAGACAACATTTCTTAGTTAGTTTATATGCAAACTAGTGAGGATTATGTGATGGTTTAAGCCTACATTCATATGATATGCAAAAGAGTAAATAGTTGAAGGAGGGATATCGAATTGAATAATGTTTCGAAAAGGCCCTATGGAAAATGTTAGGATTCAAAATTATTAACTAGAAAATGAGGGACGTTTTGTTGTACCAATTGAGGCGATAAGTAGAGGGGTGTGGTTTGATGGAGAGCTAAAGATAGATTAGAAAGTACCACATATGAGATCATTTTTTGGATATTGTTGTTAAGGATAGATTATAAAAACTAATTGTTCTTGCACTCAATACTTTAAGCGAGAAGGAGATCTATAGAATGTGAATTTTTTCCTTTAGTCATTAAGACTAAGGTAGGGTATTCCATTATTGGTTGGGAATAGTGACTATTTTTTTGTTAAGGAGAGGGATCAAGAGATGAAAATTAAAGTGAAAAATCATCGGCATACTAGTAATTTCTCATCATTATATAGGGATTTTGTGGTGGATTGGTGTTGTAGGGCACAAAAATTGGAAGTGTCATCATAGTGGAGTTGTGGGCAAGGAGGTTGAGTGGATGCACTACTCATAGGGTTAGAATTTGGAATAGATTTAGGGTTAGGGTTGGGGGTGGATATGCCAATTTATTATTGAGAGGAAGACAATATGGAGGATAATGAGTAGCAAGGAGATGATTGTATTTGTCATGTTCATGTTTAACTATGAGTGAACGAAGGAAAATTTTATGAAAATTGTTTCTCTCAAATACAATTACTACATTCTACAAATCAATAGTAAATCAAAATTAATTTAAGAATAAGTTCCTCTATAAATATGAGATTTGGAGTTAGATCGTAAAATTATCAATGTATTATTGGAGGATTTAGCCTAGGGTTTGTTCCAACTATAACCATTTGATGATTAAGCTCCATAGGTAACCTTGGGGGTAAAAACACTATCTAGAGGCATGGTGGAAATTGTCCCATGTGGTGATGTACCTATAATTTGAGTTGGTTGCTATGTCTTCATTGGGATCAATGTAAATATTTATAGATTCAAAGTAAAATTACTTCCATGCTTATGCCACGCATTTTAAGATGTTACTTGTGATAATAAGTTTATTTCTCTTCATTCATCTCTAGAAAAAGTATTGAGATTTGTTGTTAGGTTATAGATCCTTGGTTTTGGCAATTGACCCTCGATTTTCCCCATAGATTTAGGTAATTAAATATGGGTATCTAGTTGGAAAGTAGAGGTGGAACCCTAAATTTGCACCTTAGGGCTTATGGTAGAACTTTAACTATATCCTACACAATGTTGGAGATAGGGTTTTCTTCTTCATCTAAGGAAATTTCCATGAATTAATTCATTTTATGAAGAGAGTGCCCTAGAAAGTTTATGCGTTATTGGTAAAGTGGGACTAAGGTGAGAAATACAGCTCTAATAACTCAAATGAAAACTGAAAATTCAATTATTAAGTGGTTTATGGAGCCCATAGGTCTCAATTTAAAACAAAAAGAATCGCAAGGAAAAATATGTTTGGGGTTTGTGTGAAATATGGGTACCTAGTTGGAAATGAAATGCGGTAACCCTAAAAAGATATATTAGGGCTTATGTTAGAACTATAACTAGATCCTAAACAATGTTGGAGATAGGAATTTTGTCTTCACCTAAAGAAATTTCCATGCATCAAGGTATTTTGTGAAGATAGCTTCACATAAAGCTAATGCACAATTAGAAGTGTGGATCCAAGGTAAGGGGGAGATTTCCAATAATGTAAATGATGCTTGACAACACAATTATTTATTAGCCTTTCAATCATGTAGACATTGATCTAAAACAAAAAGAAATTGTAGGAAAAGACATATAGAGTTTGTGACAAAGAAGGATTTGGATGAGATGGAATCCTTGAAAAGGGAACCAAATTTCAAGCACTAATAACCTATAGCAAAAAACAATAAAAAAATCCTAGGAATGAGGTCCTGTAGGGTTTGGAGCTAAGAAAAATCCAAGTGGGTGGGCATTCTCCATAAAAGAGCTAGATCTGAAGAGTAGGGTTTGTGGTGCGGGAGGTTGGCCTCAAAAAACAAATTTTGGAAGAATGAAAACCTAAACCATAGGCTTTCTTGATGATGTTATTTTCCAAATCTTATAATAAAGTTAGGAAATTTAGAGAAGAGAATTAAAAACCATTAAATAGATTAGAATAGATGCATAGGACAAAGCCTTTTATACTTATAAAATAAGTTAACTCAAACAAACTATCTAACTAAAAAAATAATAAAATAAATCATGTAGCTCGAAGGATGAAAGAAAAGCTAAATAGAAAATTATGCATGTAGCTCGAAGACTAAGAGAAAAGCTAAATGAATTCGATATGCACACATCTTGGAGGTTGAAAGATGCAATTAACTATCTCTACATGTTATTGAAAAACTAGAAATTACACTTGAAGGAGATGTTTTATTGGTGAGGAATCATTATTATGGAGCACAAAAAAATTCAGGAGCTAATATTCGTAGGCGGGCTAATTTTCCATGATTTTTCCAGAAAAATGATTCGCCAAGTTCCATTTTTTATAAAGCGATTCGCCCAATTTTTACAATATAAAATTATTTTACCTTTAAAATTGCCAAAATTATATAGAGAGTATAGATAAAATCATTATAAATTTGAATAATTTTACAAATACATCAATAAACATTTTATAGTTTACATATTAGGGGCTAGTGAGATTCGCCAATGTTTTTAAACTTTAAGATAATTTTTCATCCTTTAAATTTTCCTTGTTAGAGACTATTCCCTAACATTCCATATTAGAAAAATAACCTAGTGGTAATATCAATCTTGTCATGTGGCCCTTGTTGAAAGAACTTATTCACAAATTCACTATTTATTGCTTTCCTCTTATTTATTGACTAAAATTCAACACCACTCCTACTTAAATTTTATGGATTCCTAAAAAATAGAAGTTGATCATCATCTCTATCTAACCTACTTCTTGTTTCCACTTCCCCAAGCCAATAAAATCCTCTTTTTTCCATACTCTTATGTTGGCTCAACGTCACATGCTCCCATTTATTTTTCCTTGAAGCCCAATAAATCTCTCTCGCTTAACTTAGTTATAAGTGCTCTCAAATTCATTATACTAAAAACTACATGTCTAAACATAATTTCTTTTACCAAAAAACTACATTACACATCTCCACATTAGATATTTCATTTTTCTTTTGTGAACTTGCATTCATTCTGGTTCTAAAAAGCTTACTTACACCAGAGGAAGCTCCACTTGAAGCACCATTAACATAAACAACAATATATAGATTTGAAAGAAGAGAACAACATCAACACTAATATATTTCTCTTTATGTTAACCTCCAACAACATCACTTGATAATTGAGCCATGGTTTTTATAATATAAATGACAATAACATTTACGTTAAAGGAATAACAAAGAGCTTCAAAATCTCCCAGAATCCCTTTAAAATAATATTTTTTCAAGCTTGACACAACTAAAATGTCGTTTTTTCCTATTTAAAACTTAAATAAAATAAAGAAAAGTATATTGTGATGGACATTTTAACCTTCTACTTGCACCCTTTTATACTCAATATATCCAACCAGTCAAAACATTTTAGAATATAATATTTTACCTATGTTCAAACGTATATCCTGTGACATGACAAGCATCACTATGCGTTAGCATCTTCATGAATAATAAAAAAATAAAATAGTTTATTTAACCCTGTCAAAACATTTTAGAATATAATATTTTACATAGGTTCAAACGTATATCGTGTGACATGACAAGCATCACTATGCCTTAGCATCTTCATGTATGATAGAAAATAAAATAGTTTGTTTAGCCATATCACGTAAGCTATATGTTAAAAAATGTTTGGTCGGCATAGAAGGCTTCGAATTTAGGACCTTCCACCCTTTCATAATTACAGCCAATAAAATGGACTTTCAAGGATCATAAAGAATCCAACCAAACCTTTTCAAAATGTAAATACAATGAATCCCTACCCATAGTTAAAATAATTCTATTAAAATAAGGTTCCGTGGGCACAGGAGTAGAGACTTTTGTAAGTACAACCAATAAAATGGCATGGAGAGTCATAGAGGTATCATTCAATCCCCACAAATAATTCTAATAAAATAAGGTTCCGTGGGCACAGGAGTAGAGACCTTTTGTAAGCACAACCAATAAAATGGCATGGAGGTATCATTCAATCTCCACAAATAATTCTAATAAAATAAGGTTCCGTGGGCACAGGAGTAGAGACCTTTTGTAAGTACAACCAATAAAATGGCATAGAGAGTCATAGAGGTATCAAATTCAATCTCACAAATATCATTTAAAAGAAAGAAAAACGTTTTGAATAATTAAAAGTAATAAGTACATGGAGAGTCATAGATGTATCAAATTCAATCTTCACAAAGATCATTTAAAAGAAAGAAAATAAACGTTTTGAATACTATGCAAACGCTGGTTCTCTAAAGATAACGACTCTACAGCTGGACCGACATTGTTCTGCGCTGTAGCCAAATAATTTAACTGTTATTCCTTTTATTTTAATTAAAGTATGATATGGATCGTGATTTTATTTTAATTAATCATGGTGATGGTTGATCTCAGTGAGCTTTTTATTTTAATTTATCATAGTGATGGTCGATCTCAGTGAGCTTTTTCATTAAATAATCATGCTGAGGGTTGGTGTACATATAATTGGTGTACATATAATCGATATAATCGACATGCAGGGAGCATATGTGGTGCACCCACCTTAGAAGTCGCGCCGAGAATAGGATTTGCCTCCTAAATTTCCACCCGTAAAATCAAACGAATCAACAATATTTATTATGAGACATATCTCCCTGTGCATCATAATAGCAGGCAGACTCTAAGAATCCTGGTAAGTGTCATTACGAGTTTCTAATCATGATTTATTCCTTTTGGAAATAGTTAAAGCATTGTGATAAGTGTTTTTAGCTTCAGAAAGAAAGAGAACCAATCTCTGAAGGTTTTCTAATTAAATATGAAATTGGATGGCTCTAGGACGTGGGCAACAGACTCTCAGAATCCTGGTAAGTGTCATTACGAGTTTCTAATCATGATATATTCCTTTTGGAAATAGTTAAAGCATTGTGATAATTGTTTTTAGGTTCAGAAAGAAAGAGAATCAATCTCTAAAGGTTTTCTAATTAAATATGAAATTTGATGGCTCTAGGCAGTGGGCAACATGTACACATAATCAACGTGCAAGTAGCATAGCTGGCGCGCCTACTGAACCTAGAATTACAATAAATACCCTTGCACAGATTGGTTCATTTGTAGATATAATCGACATGCCATTAGCATACTTGTTTCCTCCATCTCCATCTTCATCTTGAAGAGGAAGAGGTTGTAATATCAAGGCATGGTTCCCTTTGATTCATTTATGCCAAATACATCATGGTATAGATATAATCATTATTTGCATGAGTATTTGATTACAATGCCTCATAAATGTTTATAGTTATTATTTTAACATCAAAATATTTGTTTTATGATACATTTTATTTTGTTAATATTAAAAAAATTATAAAATTATTTAAATTATAATTTTATTTTAAATTATTATTATTATTATTATGAAAATTAATTAATATATAAGTTTAACATATATATATTTAAAAAACCATGGAATAAGCGTAAATAGGTTGTATTACAATATCATGGAGCAATACTATGTTTTATTAATTGTACATGTTCAAAAAATCATAACTCATAACACTTGTTCATATCATATTTTTTAAATTCATCAATTTAATTAAAAGACAAAAAGACATAACTACTTTGGAGATGAATCTCAACCTTTGATTTCTATATACTACTATAAATATTCTAGAATATTCCATCAAGGTTAAATCACTACGGTCCACCTAATAAATATTGATAATTATTCTAAAGCCCAATCCCAAAATAGACAATCCTGTTGGTGTAAAAATACCAAATCTTATTAGTCCCTACTGAGGAAGGACTTTAGCAATTGATTTGCCTGTTGACCATTATTAGTTTCGAATTGACCATGGCAAGTTATAATGTCTAACTTTATAAAAAATTAAAGTAATTTTTATTTTAATTTTAAAGAATAAATTGTTATCATTTCATTGGGTTAAAAATTTATGTCTTATTTCAGGGTTTATGACATGTGTACCATGTTGCTGATGAAATTGACTCATGCTAAGAACTCGCTAGTTTTCAGGGGATTACCATTTTTCACAGGATATTGTAACATAATTAAACAAATTGATAAAATTTAATACATATATGAGCATATATTATTAACTTGAAAGTTATAGTCTTCTAGAGTTTTGATTCCAATTGTACCAGAGATCCTTATTTTGTTAATGTAACTAAAAGACTATTTCTTTAATGTTAATCATTAGGCCAAGGGTTTTAGTCGACACTTTGAGATAAAGGATGGGATATAATCTTTTCATTTTAAATTTCTTTTTATTGTTCTTCTTTCCTGTTCGAGAAACAAAAAAAGGAACAACAAAAGGTCTCGCATCACGGATTTGGCTAATTTATTTGTTGAAGCCAAGAAAAGGCATAATAGTCAGACACATGAGACGAAATCTAATCATTCTCCCTTTTTTCTTTCTATTGAAGTGAAGGAAGCACCCCATTATGTTACCTCTACCAAACATCAAAAACCAAAACTTGCCTTGCCTTGGAGATCTCTACAACATGATTGATTTAGCTAATAAGTAAATAAATGGTCAAGGTATATATTGGAGTTTAGCAAGTTGAGGAAATAGGTCAATGGTAAATATGTAACACCCTCCTTTGACACTTACCCAAGTTAACCAGTCCACCGGGGTAAATATGTGATGAAGAGTTATGACGATATGACTCAACTCCCCAATTACAATTAAGGAAGTGGAATCAAAAAACCAAAACTAAACTAACCTTCCTCATGAGCTACAAGACCCCCAGGGGCTAACCAACCACTTCAGGTTCCCAACACCTTAGCTAACTTGCATTTTAGTTGAAGTAGACCCCTATTCACTCCCATAACAAGCCCTCCATGCGACCGAACCCTCCAGTTGCTCCCATTTCAAGGCCTCCATGCAACTGTAGACTTTTCCAAGAAATTTTGTGCTAGCGACCCCAAATTCTGGGCCACTTTTTCAGGGCTAGGACTCGGGCATTTGCCCAGAACTTGATGAAACTCTCAGGAATGATTAATAACAAGAAAGCAAGGCCTCTATTATAAAGCTTGAGCAATGACCTAGCCTGACTCATCCTAACCATGACAGGCATTTTGTTAAACACATCATGCACATGCAATGTACAGGTCATAACAACATATCTGAAGATAGGAATCTCATACTTATCTGAGAATTTTCAAGAAGGTATGATACCCTCTCACATTATCTACATTATCATCTATTAGGTAATTCATTCATTAACATATCATCTACTAACCAAAACAAGATGAGATGCATAACTCAAGACTGTCATAAAACCATACTTATAACCAACATATTAGCAATGATAGAACAACCATTAAAATCACATAATAACAAGCACATTTACACATAAAACATAAGGGGTAAAGAGCTCTTATTAACCTATGCAAATCCAACCAAATCAGGGACTTCCACATACCACCCGACCATATATTGGGCTGAACCAAATCTATTTTGCAACCAATCACTCATGTGCCATATTCTAAGGATGAATGTGGGATCTCATGGAATAAACCAAGAAAACCAAACAATGAATTCTAGAGGCCAAACCAACTCAACCCTCAACCAGTGATTCCACCTCACGGTCAGACATCACTAAGCATCACCAAATCGATCACCATCTAAGTTGTCCAAGGCTCTAGAGTGTTTGTTCCAACCTGGCTTCCAGGACTAGTAACTCAACCCACTACTACCACTGGGCTCCAAATCATTTGTTCAACCAAGCCTTCCAGGACTAGTAACTCAACCCACCAAGGGCTCTAGGACATTTGTCCATAAAAGGCTTCCAAGACTAGTAACTCAACTCAAGTTGTTACAAGGCTTCTAGAGCGCTTGTACAACTAAGACTCTATGAACTAGTAACCCAACCCATAGCCAAAGTAACATGAGCACCAACCAGAAAACAAAGATAAAACCTACAATACCATGACTATCCAGGAAATGGAAAGGCTTAAGGAAAACCATTTTCAATCTAGGCAATCCTCCATGCCAATGACATATTGTAACAAAGAAACCACATGCATGTGCCATGCATGCCAAATCTAGCAAGGAAATCATACATGAAATTTGGTACCAGCAAGCAAAACCCATTGTCGTTGCTAATATTGTTTTCCTCTTGCATTTTCCTACTTTTCTTTTTCCTTCTTGCTCCAAATCCCAAGTATGCCACACTCCTCCAAGAGTGCTCCAAGAAAACTCTAAGTGTCGAAGAGTATGATAGAGAGAGAACAGAAGAGGGAGCTCCAAGCTAACCCTGACAAAAGGTTGTGAACTGATCCTCAAAATCTTTTAGATCAATGAGGCCTTTATTTTCTTCATTTTCCTCCTCACATGAAATATGTGATCTTTCACCTTCCTTTTCTACTATTTTCCATTATTTTCATTAAAAAAATGTCAATTAATGCCTCTTTGCCTTTTCTGTTGCCTTTTAAATTTCCATAGCCATTAATTAATCACAAATGATCACATCACTATGTTTTTTTCCCAACATTCAACTTGGAATACATGTCCCATGACCTTGGATATTATTTTCCCTTCATTAACTTTATTACATGGACCTTTAACCCAGAATTGTTACAAAAAAATTGCCATTAATTTAACATTTTATGATAGATGTGATTTGTGCTTATAAAAATATTTTATTTTAACTCCACTAAGGACCCAAACAAAGGCTTAAATCCAATGATCTCTAGCCACTACTAAAATCTGCCATGTTGAATGTAAGGTAATGGATATTTATTTATTATAACTAAATTTCGTTAGTTAAATATTCATATTGGAATGAACAACAATGTGATGTTGTACATGTTAGCACTCCAGGAAACTCTCCTAGGTTGTAGCTCGGAGATGCCTGGTAACATATAAATCTTCAATATCATTCTCTGAACTATTGGAATGGATTGGGGTTTGGATCAAGTCAGATGACTGTTTCAACTCTGTTTTTACTCAAGACATGCATGAACACACTTAGCTTGACAAGGCTTTTGACCACTAATGCTCAATAATTTATAGATTCAATGAATAGGTGGAGAATCCTGACTGTACCAGCAGATACACATGTAAACACATATGAATGGCTAGCTACAGAAAGTAAATGAAGCTTACAAATCTAATTTATCAACGCAGAGATAAGATGACAATTATCTGGCGTTAAACACAGAAGAAAACATGAATAACCTATTCAAGCGCAGGCTTAAAATAGAGGAGAAGATGGCGATTGAACATGTAACAACAAAAGAAGCTTGTATTACTGGAATGAAGATGAGACGCTGGGAGGAACAAAGTTTCCATAGTCTCTAAAAGTTGAACCCTTAATACTTCGAACTTTCAACCATTTATAGGCTTTTTACAATGCTCTCGAACTCTCTGAGGCTCGAGATGTCTTAATCTATCCCCTCTATCTTCTAACTACTTGATGCCATAACTAGACAAACATGAGCTTAGAGGACCCTTTTTCTAATAAACACAATGACCAAATTCTGGTAATTTCGCCACGCTATCAGGTGGCTCGCTCGTGCCAGTGATGTTCCATGATCATTTCTGTTGGTTCGACTGCATCGTGCTGTTGTTTTTCCCCTTTCGGCCATGCAGTTTGTTATTTCAATTCAACTGTTCGGCTCTGAAAAACACTGACAAAGCCAACCAATTTCCTCCCCGGGTGACTGGTGGGAAGTGACGTATGGGGGCACTTGGGCCATTGGATGGTGTGGATCGACGGTCGGGATGTCAGTCAGGTGACGGAGAATGAACTAAGGTGATCGTGAACAAGGTCTGTTGGATCAGGAGGAATGGGCGGAGGAGATCAATCACCGAAGGCTTGAAGTCGTGGTGGGAGCGGAATAAGTCTGAGTCGTCAGATCTCAGATTGGTAGATTGAGCAGCTATCGGGCGGAGGAGGTGCTCGAAGGATAACGCCTAGGAGCAGTTTACTTAGGCGGAAATGGTTTATATCGGGTGGTCATCGGGCGGTAAGTGGTAAAGGTCGGAGCCCGCCCGATTCCATTCATCGGGCACCACGTAGTAGCAGAGGAGAGAGAGGAAACCGATTTTATCGGGTGGGTATCCCTCTCGCTTGTTGCCCGAGCGATATGCGCGATAACCGTTAGATCTGGCGGAAATGATCTAACGGTGGTGAATGGTCGAGCATATAACGTCGGTCGGGTGAAGTGCAAACCGTCAGATCAGTGGGAAGATCGATGGCGGGGATCGAAGAATGGAGAGCGCAGCAGAAAGGAGATGAACAGAGAGCGAACCCGTCAATATTTATGAGTGCAGGTGTATAATTTTGAAGTCCGGCTTATGGCCAAAGCGGCGCAAGAGGAGACGTGGACCACCGAAGCTAAAACAGGGGACATTTCCGTTAAAATAGCAGTAGTGCACCTCAGGGCTAACAGTACACAATCACATTTAAATATGAATGAATAAATAACATCATCATCATTTTAAATTGTATTTCATGCCAATTACAAGTGGTTTCTATGTCAATGATAAATAAAATGGATTTTATTATATGTCCCAACAACCTGTTACTGTAACATAACATAAAGGATGTAGGAATCTAAATGCTTCTCAGGTCATGGAATAAATATTTGTATTATTTAGATTTAGAAGTATAAAAAGTAAATCAATTTAATCTTGTATAGTAAATTTTATATTTTCTTTTTGTAAAATTTTGCTTTTATAATGTAAGGATCCAAGCACCAATAAGTTAATAAGTGATTAAATAAATATTTGCATTATTGAAAATAATATGAGATATCTATATTGCAACATCTACAATTTGTTTATATAATGTGAGATTCAAGATACAAGCAACTAAACAACTATTAAGTAATTAAGTCTTATTTTCTTAATTAATTAAAAATTTGTGGGTGTAAACATAATATATTTGTTAATCGTATCCAAAAAAAAATGTATCTATATATTACAACAGCTTCGTCTTAAACAAACTTCTTATGTTACTTAAAAAAGAAAAAGGTAATAATCATATCATTTTACTTTTTATAAAATTTAATAAACGTAATTAAAAATTTATTGATTTTTAAAATTGAAGTGTAAATAAAAATAATTAAATATTATTTTAAATATTTTATTAAAATAGAGATTATGATTTTCATTTTTTATTTAAATTTGTTATATCATTTATTTATTTATTTATTTATATATATATATTAACCTTATTTCAGATATTTGACTTTATATTTTATTATGTAATAATTTATTATATCTATATATGCATATATATAGTCTCGCATATATATATATATATATATATATATATATATATCATCAAAATAGTTAAATACTTATGTAATTATCTGAATTTGTAGAGTGTTATTTTCAAGATGTGTAGTAATTACCTAGCAATGTATCATATTTTAGTATTTCAATGGATTGTATTAAACTAAGTTCTTGAATTTATTTTAATGTTTTTGGTATGAGATTTTACAATTTCTTTTTCACTTTTACTTATTTATTCATATATATCTATATAGTTAATGGGTAGGGAGTGCATTGCATCCAACAACACTTGCTTATAGTGAGAAGTAATATAAAGAAGTTTCATTATACATGTTATTGTCTTCAATGTAAGTTGAATGAGGTGAAGTATTAGTTACTATGTGTTAAGTGTGAATATTTAAAATATACTAATTATTATTTGATTGGTGTGTATGATATGTATAGGGTGGACTTACTGTTTTGTTGGAATTTGGTCCTATCATTAAAAGAAAAAAACCAAACATTGGAACCAAATTTGACTGTATCCATTCCTTTGATCAAAAATTGATAGTGATTACAAAGACATGCCATTTGAATTTCATAAATAAGGACTCATGTTTGTAAGATCAACGGGATATAGACCTACCATTTATGGATAATATGGTATTACATGCAAAAAGTAAGAACACTTGGTGAAAAACTTGTATGTTATAGGCTCATAATGAATATTAAGAGAACGAAACATCATTTTAAAGGATAGAGAGGATTAGAATACCAAAAACGATGCGGACTTTTCTTGAAAGACATGATAGAGCTCAAATTCATTAGTTAGAGAGCTGCATAATTGCATGAACTAAAATGGTAACATAGTTACTAGTAATGATAGATAGGGAAGGGCATAAAATAGAGATTGAGTAGGAAGATAAAAAAGATCAACATAGAATATTCCAAAGGTGAGAATCATAGACACTTAGGGAATAATATTTATCTCCCATGACCTTCCAATATTCCATTTAATGTTAAAGCAAAGCTTCAACTACAAAATTATGGTTTCCAAGATAATCTGAAAATGTTGAATAGCTAGTAGAAATAGTTAGATTTCTATTTTTGCCTTTATCAAATAAACAAAAAATTAGAGGAGTTCAAGGAAGATTTGAAATCATAGCTTTTCCCCATATAGTGCAAAGAGGAAGGACTCATGAAATGGTAATACTTTCAATTAAAACAAGGATAATGTGTACAACAATGGATGTCCAAATTTTGAAAGCAAGGCATCATGTTGGTTATCTCTTGGGAAGAGCATGGGCTAGTAGTGAAGTACCTTAAAGGCCTATTTAGACATATTCAAATGAATTATAGCCATTCAAAGCTAAAAATATAGATGAAATGAGCAGGAAAGATATATACATTAATTTGCACTTGAAAGACAAGAAATAGAAAAAGGGCCAAGAAGATACCAATAGCACTAAAGGAAAATACATTGTAACCACAACCAAAAGCAAAAAGATACTGCTAGAAATTGTAAACACTATGGTTTAGATGGAATTAAAAATGCAAGGTTCTAGAACTTTCATCTAGAAATGCATCCAAAATGTTAAAAAGCCAAGAAACAAGCAATAGAAGTACTAAGATGAGAGAAACATAGGTAGAAAGCACATGTAATGTGAATGAAAGGGTGGTATGAACCAACACATTGAAATATCCAAGGGAAAGTGGATACATAATATCATATTCTAAATCGAACCCCAAATGAAGGATTGAATTACAAATGGTTTTTTTGGCAATGGTTCTCAATGTAATTTGATGTATTATCCTTAGTATATAATCTTGTTTTAAAAAGTTATGATCCAATACATCCATCCTCATTGGGTTAGATCTAAGGTAAATATGCCATGAGAATCACCAGGAGACACAAAATTAGTTTTTCCATGAAGGTTGGTTTATGTTAATATTGTAGAATGAGAAATTGGGTCACTAGCTGCAAGTGAAGTGATATTTGGAAACCCGTATGTATGGGATATCGATGACAAGTTCAAGAAGAATAATAATGAATATCACTTGGTTAAATGTGTTAATTCCTACCATGTAAAAGAAAGCAAAGGAAGAGAAAGAACATATTCATTAGTATAAAAATAATGAAAAAATGAAAATTTATTTGGAAAATCAAGAAGATAACATCCCTCATATCTAATATGCTATAATTGAGGTGAAAGTAAATGCCTTGTGCTTCAATTTTGTTCATGGCTTATATTGGGATCAAATGGCTTCCTAATGGGTAGGTCTCATATGAAACATATCCAAAATAAACACTTAATATTTAAATGGCTCAAATTAATGCATAACAATTGGACAAAACTTGAAGTTTTGGCTATGGAAATGAACTTCATGGCTATGGAAGTTGGAAAAAAGGTAGGATGATGCAGTTGAAAATTTGAAGGGGACCACACTACATCAATATATGAACACTTTCCTACAAAATCCAATTCTTGTGCTAGTTAAGCACAATTCAATTTTAGGAATATGCATGAAAAATTTAGTTTCAGGTAGGGATCATATATATGGGGGATATGGAAACACCAGTTTTGTTTTCTTAATGTTTAGGTATAGTTATCTAGGATGTGCACCATAGAAATACCCTACTATCATATTCCCTATCTATTTCTTCATCTATAAAATAAAACAATGGTAGGTATGTTATTATTTAATCTCGAGCTCGGTTTTTCTTTGTAATTATTTCTTTTGATTTAAGAAATATGTGTGACTGCCTAATGTAATAACACTTTAACATATACTGTTTCTAAAAATATATTTATGAATATTGCACTTCAAAATTTCTTGCTCTAATACTCACATAGCTTTTTATCCATATTTATTCTATGCATGTAGACCAAATCTATGTATGTAGAGCCAGTTTGAGTATGTAGAGTTTGTTTGTATATGTAGATTTAACACTTAGTGTTTGTTATTTCTAAAGATGTTAGCAATATTAGTTTCCTAGTTATTTTTAGGGTTTTATTTCTATGTTTAGATACGTGTAATTAGTGCAAAAATTTTTGCATGCTATAAGATCATGATTTCTAAGTCACTCTAAAAGACCTAAGAAGTTATTCCATATAAATTTGATTTTTGAAGAACCTCATGCAAGAAGCTATATGACATCTAATTGGTGTATCCTCCATCAATATAAAGCTATAAGGGGAATAAACAGGTTAATGGATGATACAGATTGGATTACTATATTTGTTTTCACCCATCTCAATGTTTTTAGAATGGAAAAAGTGGAGGAATTAGCTCACAGGTCCATTTTACCGGCGAGACCCAGTTTGGCAAAATGAGGTCTAAAATAATTCGGGAGTGTTTTTAGGCATCAAATGATGTTTTTTGGGGTAAAACTTTTCCTCTTTCATGCAACACATTTTTTTCCTATTCTACACACAAAGACCTTTCTAATGCTGCAAGAATCATGTCAATCAGAGTACATATGAAAAAGTTATGCCACTCAAAAATTCACCTTCTTATTTTCACCACCATAATTCGAGAGGATGCCACATCAGCTCCCATTATTCATGAAAAATGGGCTAGAAATGTGATTATGGTGAAGAATACTCTAGAAGGGTCTATATTGTAACTTTGGTTAATATTTGAGGTATTCAAACCTAACCACTAGTAGGCTATTAGGTCGTGGTATAACCGAGACATTAGGAGGAAAAATGGTTTCATTTTTTACTGCATTTTTTCCATAGCTAAGAAAAAATAGTGAGGATCATAGGAGAGAGAGCACGCTGAGAGGATTTGTGCACTATAGTATCCCACATGACATAGGCCATACTTCTTTGTACTCACTGAAATTTTGTATTCAGAGAAAGAGAGGCCTTTTGTTTGTCAATACTACCATTTTCCATATGTGTAGTTGTATAAGCCCATTTATTTCTTACAAGTTTCTTTACTTAGAAAAGTGTGTTTGAATACAAGTATCAATCACTAAGAGGGATTGAAAAAGGATTCTTCTACTATTGCTTCATATCGTTTTGGTTGGTCAAATGCTTCCTTAAATTTTTCTATATACAGATTCTAGGGAAATTAAGACAAAATGGAAGTAGTTAATTATTTGGAACAAAGAGTGTGTTCTTCTTCAATAAAAATGATGACTAATTAGAATAATAATTAATTCCCTATTTTTTTGGAGTCATCAAGAAACTTGTGAAGCTAGTATAGGTTTAGGTTCAATAGACTCATATGAAGGAGGTGATGAAGTAGGAAGAGTTGAGTTTTAATCGTCATTGTCATCAGTGGAGGAAGAGGAATGATACAAAATGTAACAAAAGGGTAATTAGGAGAATAATTAGTTCATATATAAGAAGTACAAGGAGATGGAACATGCACCAAAATCGGATCACAAGTTGAATATGGAACAACTAATTAATAAGAGACGTAGATCAAGATACCTTATTCAAAATAACAATATATATTAATATTGAACTGTGCATTATTGGATATAATAATTTTGTTACCTTTCACATATTTATTAATAATTGACCAAAGTTCACTTCTCACTTGTATGATGCTAGATTATTCTATTTTTATCAAATATGTCTACCTACGGATCATAACCAAACACTTGAAAGTTGGTCATATTAAGTTTAATTTAATTCCATCCTTATTCCAATCTGATGTTTTACAAATCCTTGCAAGGAGTGAAATCAACTATATAATTTACACTAGATATAGGTCCTAATAAAGAAAAGGAATCATATCCTTAGCTTAGGTCATGCATTTAAGTATTTCATTTGAGGTTTGTTTCTTTTAGTTTTCGGTCCCATATTTTTTCATGTATAGTGTTGTATATGAATTTCTTATACAATGAAATATGTGATAATCCTTTTGATAATGGATTCAAAACCATTATGTAAATTAAAATTTTGAAATCAATTCTCTATAAAGATCTTGAATGAAAATTGTTAAATTGTCCACTCTAATGTTTAAGGATATAAACCCGAGAACTTATGTTAAAGTATTCAATGACGTTTAAGACATACTTAAGCCTAGAAAAATAAGCATAAGGAAATGAACCATAGAATTCACTATGCAAATGATAAAAGGGAGTTGATGCATGCTAAGAGACATATTTTGGTAATCTATCATAACATTGTCTTTCAAGGACACACTAGACATAACCATCATGTCTTCAAGTAACAAAAGAAGTTCCTATTAAAGTATTTTGATTAATACATATTACAATGAATGGTATTTGAATGTCCAAATTGATCATGACAAATATGTTTTACATCGTCACTTAATATCATGCTCTTAAATGTGGAATCCACTTATTCAAAGAAGATGGTGTTTCATGAAAAGAAGAAGAATAGTAAGAAAGAACATATGTTTTGGAAGAAGGATTATAGAAAGAAGAGGTAGAAGAAGAATGATCCATATGAATCATTTTTTCTTCTAGTCCATTTATAAGTATTCCATATTATTGAAATAATGTACTGCCCATATGACCATGCTAACCAAAAAGGTTACCATGTTTCCTAATTCTCTTGTCATTACACTTACCTTCTTTACATCATTTTGAGAAAGATAAGAATAAGTGGGTTTTGGACCCATTCTATTTCCAATATTCTAAAGTTTTTTCTTGTATGTGAAAGTGACTTCTTTCTATTGTTTCACTAATTTTTTATTAGTTGTACTTAAAATTAAACACTCTAAGATATAAAGTCTTATCTAGATATTGAGATAAAAAATAAAAATAAAAAATGTTTAAAAAAAAAAATTCAAAAAAACAGCTTGACTAAATAAAACCTTCACAACAAGCTATGTTAACAAAAAAAAAACGTTCTAGTGATTTCCAATATTATGAATAATAGCATAATTGTTTTGATGATCATATTTCTTAATACTTTAATGTGATCGAAAAATTTACAGTCTTAAAATTTGATACATACAAAGTATTTAGCATTCACAGCTATAAATTAATTTCCAACTTCATAATATCAAATGTTATTATGTTTACTACATAGCTTTTTAGTATCCACTCAAGCTTCATTTGAAGTTTCAAAACATTGAAGATGAAACTTCAATTATTCATAGATCAACATCCAAGTGAGTCTATGTCCTTAATATATCCCATGTGTTTTCCTGTAATCCACCTGAGAGGTAATTTATTTTCCTTTGTCGTTGAAATTTCCTTGATCCTTAACAAACATCCTATCTAATATTTCTAAAGATTGTAATTAGACTACATATACTATAATTATCCAACTAAAAAATAATGCATTTTCAGAAAAAGAACATTCATAGTCATGTTCAAGTGCTTACGATATATTTTAAAGATATATTTTAAAGAAATTAATAAAATGAGAATTAGAGGTGGTTTAGCAAATTGAGAGAAAACAAGTTGAAAATAGTAACATTTTCATATATTTACTATTTTGAAAGAGAAATTAGCCTAAAAATAGTTATTTTCACCCAAATTACTCAAAAATGACAAAGTTGTGCCATTTTGAGAATAAGATAAATTATTATTAGAGCAGGTTCTTCCAGAAAATAAAATGTGGTGGTTTGGGAGTGTGGTACATGGTAAATTGATTAGACTAGTAAAATGGAAAAATGCTAACGTAAAGCTATAAACAAGATGAAACATGGAAGGTAATGTGGAATTGTGACATGTGAAAGTGTATGCCTCAATGTAGCCAGTGTGTCAAGTGGAAACATGTGCATATGGAAAAGGGTGAATGACAAAGTTTCTTTTTTGGAAATATGTGCTACGGTATGCATTGTGAAAATATTTAGGAGATCTATTAACACATATCAAAAATAAATATATAGTATATAGTTTTGTTTGTTTTTTGTTTTTGTTTTTTTTTATGTAATAATTTATATGAGTATCTCTCACATCGATTATCAAGAAATTACAATATGAATTTTTTAAATAGAAACTATATACCGATAGGTATTTCATCTTTAGAGTATCATTGACATCAAGGGTATGTTGATTTATCATGTTAATTATTCGTAAGATATGATTATGATCATCAAATTAATATAGTATAAATTAACAATAAATAAAAATATTATACTTAAATATATATTAGTCTAAGTTAAATTAAAAATAACTTAGAGTGTCAAAATATCATAACTTTTTATGCTAATTTTTTTTATCTAAATATAATATGTGTGCATTATATGATGTGTGCACATGCTATTGTTTACAATGACTAATACAATATAAATTAACAACAAAGAATAATACTATACTTAAATATATATTAGTTTAAGTTAAACTAAAAATAACTTAGAGTGTCAAAATATCATAATTTATTATGCTAATTTTCTTTACTTAAATATAATATTCTTAGAGTGTCAAAATATCATAACTTATTATGCTAATTTTTTTTACTTAAATATAATATCTGTGCATTATATAATGCGTGCGCATGATATTGTTTACCATGACTAATAAAGCACATTGGATTCTAACTGATGTGACAACAAGTATCAAATGCATTATTAATGTATGTGTTGTTTAAATAAAAAATGTTATAATAATGGTTTTACTTTTAATTCAAAACTTCTTTAGGACTAATAGTCGGATTCTAACTGATGTAAAAACAAGCAGCAAATGCATTATTCATGTATGTGTTGTTTAACTAAAAGAATGCTATAATAATGGTTTTACTTTTAATTTAAAACTTCTTTAGGACTGATAGCCTATAAACAAGTCTAAAAACCATCACATAAACAATGTATATCAACCACTCAATCCATTTAGAGGGAATATTTTTATTTTTTATTGCTTGGACATGGGTTATATTATGAGGTTTTATAAAAGAGGGATAGGTTTTGAGGCCTACACCATTACATAAGAAAATAAAAAGGGTCCACAAGCTTGAAATGGAGCTTTTATGACACATGGGAAGGAATAGACCTTCAACCACCACATAAACCTTCTATAGAGAATCTTTGGTTTACGAGTTACATATGGGTTCTATTAGGAGTTGTTATGCACCATGTATGGTTTGGGTATGAAAATGACAATCTTGGGCCCAAAAATAAGCTTGTAAGAATCATGGCCCTACCATGCAGTACAAGATAACATTTCTAAAGGAGATATTTGGACTACAAGAGGGATATTGGATATATTCAGTGCTGAATCAGGCTAACACACTACACTACCTCAATAGTAGGTCAACAAACAATAGTAGTGCCATAATAGAACCTAGAGGAATGGCATACACTTTTTGGACTCTTCATATGAGCTAAAAGAAATCATATAAAGCTCATTCGATACCTTAGTTGTTTAGTAACTTTTAAGAGTCTCTATCAATATTATCATATTTTTAGATGATATTGTCCTCATCTACCATGAAGTTGGGTCCTTACAAAATTTACTTGATATCTTAACTTCATTTTTGTAATATTCAACAATTTCAAGATAATCTATGAAAAACGAAATCCATGACCTTTAACATCTCCTTAAAGGAGACCAACAACGTGATTCTTATTGGTAGAGGTGAAGGGGTTGAGATATTCCTTTCATATGTAATTATGTGAGTTATCTTCTTCAACCCATGCTTAAGCTTAACTTCAATAGTATAGGATAGGATAGGAAATGGATATCTATGATCCAAATTTAAACAGGAACACAACAAACTACAGAGATAACCATAAACACAAAGATGAAATGGAAATAATACTTCATTCCATTAATGTAAAATATTGAAATATGCTTACAAATAGGAATGGAAATAAACCATCTAGGGCGATGGTAGCTTATCTCTGAGAAGAGATGTGGTGGCTACATGCCTATGAACTGCCTTACAATGAGGCTCAAGGGCCTTTTTATTATTGAACAATAAGAGCAAACCCTAAACAACCAAAACCCTAACCCGAAGAGATGTAACACGAAGAGTTTATGGGCCCCGTTGGGGTGAGTTGGACAGCCAACTTCCCGGGGTTGTGACTTGGTCATATTATCTCCGTTTGACGTGCATGATAGCCCATTGGAAAGATCTCTCCGAGGACTACGACACAAAAGATGTTTTTTAGCCAATACATCACTAGCGGTAGATTTCCAAAAAAACATCATTTAGGGCCTCAAAACGTCTCCAGAAGTTTAGAAGCCGAAAAACTGCTATAAATTGTAAACTGTGCTACAATTAAGGAAACTGAAAAATTGAAAGAAGAAATGGTGGGGGTCCAAGTTGAATTGGTGGGTGGCCACCAATATCCACCTGGATCATTCCTCCCCCCCTAGGAAGCAATGGTCCCCATTGCATTGAGTTCCTCCATGACATGAGGGAACTTCTGCTGAACTTGGTCCCTGGTGAGCCACTTGCCCTGGTGAAGGAGTTGGCCTCCTTTGACAACTCGATATAGTTGGATATTCTGCTGGGAGTGTGCTTTATTTGTGTGTCCATGATTCGATTAGTTGTAGCTTGTTCCATGCAATCTGGATTTAACTCTATGCGTGTGAGCTATTTTTCAATGTCGGATGTGTCTAGCAATGGTGGAAAGTATGGCCGAAGGCGATCCACATTGAACACTAGGTGCAGGCCAACGAATGGGGAAATGCTGAGCTCAAATGCATTGTCTCCCACAGCCTTGGTAATGGTATAAGGACCATATCGGAGTGGTCTGAGTTTCTGATAAGCTCTAGTAAGGCGTTCCTTTTGCAAATGCAACCAGACTTTGTCACCCACCTGAAACTTTTGTGGCACCCGATGTTGATCATGTCGTTGCTTGTACTTGGCATTTGATTTCTCCAAAATGTCATGGACCTGTTGGCGAATATCTTGGATGTGCTCAATGAAGCTATTTTCCTTATCTATTTCGAATTGGACATGAGCCGAATCTGCGTGAGTAGCTACAAATGGCATGGCCACATCAATGGGACATAGTGGCTGGAATCCCAAGCCCACCTGAAAAGGGCTATGGCCAGTCGAGTTGTGGAGAGCCTGGTTGTAGCTGTACTGAACATAAGGGAGGCTCTCGTCCCATGTGCGTGGATGCTTTAAGTTGTACATGCGCAGAATGTGTACGATCATCCTATTGACAACCTTTATCTAGCCATCAGTTTGAGGATGAAAGGTTGTGGACTTAGTGAGTTTGGTGTCCAGCATCGACCAAAGACTGGACCAAAATGTACTGAGGAACCTGCTGTCCAGATCTGAGATGATAGACTATGGGATCCCAAAGTGTACCGACACTCATTCGAAGAAGATTTTAGCAATGGCTTCTGCTGTGATATTCTTCTTACAGCCCGCCATAATGGCCATCTTCAATCGACGACCACAAAAACACAGTCATTTCCATGCTTAGTGGAAGGAACGCCCAACATGTAATCCATGGAGGTGGATTCGCAAGGTTGACTAGGGGTAGGCAGCGAGGTATAGAGGCCTTGCTTCTTTATGGTCGGTTTGGCAATGACGCAAGTAGTGCATGATCTGATGTACTTCCCGACATCCTGTCGAAGATTTGGCCAATAGAAATACTTTTGCAGTATTGTCACTGTTTTCCTGACCCCGAAATGGCCAGTAGCTCGACTATAGTGTGCTTCCCAAATCATCTTAGCACACTCGCTTGAAGGAACAAAAAGGTGACCCAGGTGGCATAACAGGGCATCCTGGAGGTGAAAATCTAGAACATGCTAACCCTCCAAGAGTGTCTGGTATGTGTGGCCGAATTCTGGGTTGCTTTTGTAGAGAAGTGGCCAATCAGAAGTCTCGTGCCCACAAGAGTTGAGCACGGTGGTTAACGCCATGATTGGTGGTCGACTGAGGCAATCCGAAACATTATTGGTGCCACCCTTCTTATACTTGATATTCAAATGGAATCGTTGCAGGTATGTGGACCACTTCTGATGGCGATCATTCTGCAATTTCCCTTGGGTCTGTATGAACTGCAGGGGTCTGTGGTCGGTGTGGATGACCATTTCCTTCCCCAAAATGTAATGCTTCTATTATCGGCAGGCCTGCACAATGGAATACATCTCTTTGTCATAAGTGGGATACTTTTAGACTGTGTTTGAAAGTGTCTCACTGTGATATGCCATTGGATGCCCATGTTGAGTAAGGACTGCCCCAACAACATAGTTAGAGGTATCTGTCTTGCCCTCAAATGGTTGTTGTAAGTTTGGTAATGCGAGCACTGGTGCCGAGCAGAGGCGATCTTTCAACTCTGTGAATGCCTTCTATTGAGATTCAGACCAAAAGAATTTTGCTTTCACTCCTCCCTTGGTGACTTGACTCAAGGGCCAAGTGATATGAGAAAATCCCAACACGAACCTACGATAGAAGTTGGCAAGACCTAGAAAGTTGCGAAGCTCTGTCAAAGTGGTTGCAGATGACCAATCTCGAATGACTTGGATCTTGGCTGGATCCACATGCACCCCCTGTTCATCAATAATGTATCCCAGATACTGAACCTGGGTCAAAAGTGCATTTCTCCAAATTGGCACATAGCTTGTGCTTCCGCAGTGTTTGGAGAACCTGTCGGATGTGGTGGAGGTGCTCTTCCCAACTCTGTATAAAGATCAAGATGTCATCCAAGTATACCACTACAAATGAGTTGGTGAATGGCTGCAAGATGTCATCCATTAGCGTCATGAAGGTTGCAGGAGCATTCGTCAATCCGAAAGGCATAACCAACCATTCGAAAAGGCCCTCCTTGGCTTTGAAGGCAGCCTTCCACACATCGGAGTGCTTGATTGGTACTTGGTGATATTCTAACTTCAAATCGATCTTGCTAAAATATTTCCCCCCTTCAGTTGGTCCAGGAGGTCATCAATATGTGGGATCGCGTAACTATTACAGACAGTGATCTTGTTCAGCGCCCGATAGTCAATACAGAGTCTCCAAGTCCCATTCTTATTTTGTACCAACACGATCGGGCTCCCACAGGGCGATGAACTCAGACGGATGTGACCTTTTTACAACAACTCCTGAATCTGCCTCTTGATTTCATTGTTATCCATAACGGAGTGCCGATAGATTGGTCCATTGGGAAACGACGCACCTGGGGTTAGATCGATGGAGTGCTTGACCTGACAGTGTAGAAGAACTCTTGCGGGGGAGGTGAAGATGTCCTCATACTCCTCCACGACCTTGCCCATCTATAGTTGTCGTGCAGAGGGGCCTTGCCTTGAGGTCATGGCCACCGTGTTCTTCCTTCCTTGAGGGCGAATCATCAGGAAAACAAATTTCCCAGTTTTGGAAATGAGCTTACTGCACTATTTTGCAGTAACCAAAGAGATGGCGGTAGGCGGTGCTACCTCTGGTATCCTGTACAACTTATTTCCCAAAGTAATAATAACATCACAAGGGCTTGATTCATACACAGCATGTCGCCTCCACAAGTATGGTTTCCCTAATAATACATCACAAACTTCAAGGGGAGCAATGTCACACAATACCTCAGCCGTGAAGGGCTTGATGTTGTATGGAAGGTGACACTGCTGGCTCATGCAAAGATACCGTCCTTGGTGAAGCCACCCGATGGTGTACGGTTGTGGATGTGCTATGGTCGGGAAGCCCAGCCACTTCACGACCTTTGCCGAAATGAGGTTCTTTTGGCTCCCGTTGTCGACAATGAATGGTAGCAGGGAGCACTTTACCCACATCTGGGAGTGGAAGAGACGCTCCTCCTCCTCTGGATCTTCGAGTTCCTCCTTCTAGATCTTCATGAAGGCAACGGTGGCGTTGGGCTCTGCATCGATAATCTGCTTCCCTTTTTCATTCCCCTTGTCAAGTTCTGACTCAGAATCAGAAAATGCATCTGATTCTGAAACCTTTAGCTCGCCGCCAGTGACTGCTTGGCTCGACAATCACTTGTGTTGTGAGTGGAGCTCTTATGGAACTCACACCACTTTCCCATGTCCTTTTTCAGCTTCGCGGTGCTGTTCTTTACTTGCAGATTTGGCAGGTTGTCTTGGGCCGCCCTGCCTTGGCTTTGTCCTTTGCTTTATGGTTTGGGGGCACCTTTCCCTTGATTCGGATTCGCAGATCCAAAGTATCGCTTCTTCTATTTAAACTTTTGCTCGACCTTGGTGGCATATCGGTATGCCATGCCGAGCGGGGAGATTTTCAAGATTTCTATTTCTTACTGGATGTACTTGTGGAGGTAGCCGCAGTATTTGAGTATGAAATGTTGCTCTGTATCCTTGATACCCAACTTTGTGCAAAGGGTATGGAAAATATTAGTAAACTCAGGCACGTCTTGGGCCCTTCCTTGTCGCATCGTGGTCCACTTTATGTAATGATCCTCATAGCTTCCAACAGGGTAGTACTGCTCCTTGATGGCATCCCGTAATGAATTCCAAGTGGGTGCGGCTAAAAATAGTGAGCCTGTACTTTCATCCTTCTGCTCGCAGTAGGTTTCCCACCAATCCTTGACGTGGGGGGCTGCTTTAAGAAGAGTGAAAATAATCTTTTCCCGACTGGGAAAATCATGAACAGAAAAATAACCCTCTAGCAGATTTAACCATTTATCGACGACATCTGCATCTATCTGACCCTCGAATATGTGGATTTCAAAATTAACTTGTACCTTTAACGGTGTGGCGTTTGCAGAGTATCTGTTGGAAGCTGATGTGTCACCCCTGGGTAGCTGCTGAAGCATCTAGGCAAAGTTGTCCATCATCGCGTTCCTTTGTCACTTGAGGGCTTCTTCGAGCAAGATTTTGATAAGGTCTCCTGCCCCCTTATCTTTCTCTTCATCAGCCATGGGAGGCCGTCAGGATTTGTGAGGCTGGTCTTGCAAAGGTTCGACTAGTTCAAGCCCTAACTCTTTATATCCTGACCTCGTTGGGGACATGCAAAGAAAAAGAGAGAAAAAAAAAGCAGACCGCTCTGATACTACTGATCCAGATTTAAACAGGAACATAACAAATTATAGAGATAACCATAAACACAGAGATGCAGCGGAAATAATACTTCATTTCATTAATGTAAAATACTGAAATATGCTTACAAACAGGAATGGAAATAAACCATCTAGGGCGATGGTAGCTTATCTCTGAGAAGAAATGTAGCGGCTACATGCCTCTGAACTACCTTACAATGAGGCTCAAGGGCCTTTTTATTATTGAACAATAAGAGCAAACCCTAAACAACCAAAACCCTAACCCAAGGAGATGTAACACCAAGAGTTTATGGGCCCTATTGGGGTGAGTTGGACAGCCAACTTCCCGAGGTTGTGACTTGGTCATATTATCTCCATTTGATGTGCATGATAGCCCATTGGAAAGATCTCTCCGAGAACTATGACAGAAAAGATGATTTTAGACATTACATCGCTGGCAGTAGATTTCCAAAAAAACGTCGTTTAGGGCCTCAAAACGGCTCCAGAAGTTTAGGACCCGAAAAAATGCTAAAAATAGTAAATTGTGCTACAATTAAAGAAACTGAAAAACTGAAAGAAGCAATGGTGGGGGTCCAAGTGGAATTGGCGTGTGGCCACCAATATCCACCTCAATCAATCTGGTTGTCACTACTCTTGAAAAGTGATGTTTTCAACTTAAATATCTAGAAAGTTGATAAATATCTAACTCTTTAACTCATTGAGCACAACTTCCCTCTTATACGAGTGTGAATTTTTGGGACTATATCTTCAAGGAGTAGATCTACATTGGATATAGGGAGTTGTTTTCACAATATTATCCGAAAAAATTCATGTCAAGAGGTTAGTGTTTCATGATATCTTTCTTACAGAATTTCGCACAATGCCACTAATCGCTTCAATGATCTTTCATGTGGTGACAATGATACATAAGTTGAAATGAATAGGAAAAGCATAGAGTGATCTTCTTTAATATTCTTATACCCATATCTTGTTCTCAAATCCTCATAAAGTAGGTGGAGCATGTGATTGATTCATGTTGGTATGTGAGGTACTCTTCATGACCTGACCTCATTAACATGATCTTAAAATACCACCATTTTATAGCTTCTTACTAGATGCTCTTGATATCTCCAAGGGAAAGATAGGCGAGGACATTCATATGATGCTTAAAAAGCCTACCATTGGTCCACATACTCTAAATGCGAAGGAGACGTTCTCTCTCAAAACCTAACACTACTAGACATTTATCTCCAATGTTCTGATGGGCTCATCCAACCAACCCTCAATGTGCATTGGACACTAAAGACCTTGCTAATTTTGGGTCCTTCTCACCAAAATTAGAGTTTTCTTCTATCAACTTTCATTGAAATAGATTTCCATATTCCTTGGCATTATTATCTTTGCCTCTTCTCCTTAGATTCGAAGATTGAGGAACACTTTAAAATTGGATGTTGTCATTACCACGAGATTAAAGGACAATTCTTTAGCCTCATAAAAGATTAGGGGAAATTATAAGGATAGAAATTTATCCTAAAGTTTAGAAACCTTAGTGAATGTTACTAGTCCCTAATATGCAAAGTATAAAATGTTTGGTGACATTTTGTGACAATATTCATATTTATAATTATTTTCTATAGTCTCTATAAAATATTGACAATCTTTTAGGTAAAATAAATTTATACTATAAAGTATAAAATTTGGGTGAATAATTTTCAGAAAAAATAAATTGACCAAATGTATTTTTTTTAAAACTTGGAAAATTAGCCCACCTATAAATATTATCCCTTATAATTTTCTTTATAAAAAATTTATTTGATTCTTTGACCAAAAATGATTATCTCTCTTCTTCCTTGTAATTTTCAACTTTCATTACCAACTTAATTCACGCTTTTGAATAATAATCAATAATAACAGTCCCTGTTATTAATCCTCTCAAATTCACATTTTTGAATTATAATCCATAATAATAACGGTTCCTGTTATTAATCCTCTCGAAAACTTTTGGAAAACAATATAAATTTTGTGAAAAGAGATATAGGTAAAATCGATTACTCATTGCTTCTTACATTTCAGTGTTAAATAGGTAATCAAAATGAATTAAGTAGGTAGAGCAAAATTAATTAATTAACTAGTAATTAAAGTTAATGAATTTTAATAAGAATAGTGTCATCTAGAGATAAGTTAATTAATCAACTAGTAATTAAAACTAGTGAATTTTAATAAGAGTAGTATCAGAAAGTTGCCATCTTGCATCCAATAATTTGCCAGCGGGTACTGGATTGCAACGTTTATTCACATTCATGCAAGTAACACTAAACCATCGGCATCGAGCAATAGTAAACCATCGCCATATTGATTATTACAAGAAAGGTTCCTTTCCCACAGCTACTTGGATAATCTTTTGAGTATCAAATATTTCGGTTTTTTTTAATGACGATCCTGTATCGATATAAACTGTGTGAACATTTCATTAGTCATACTACGGCAGAATCTGATCATATCCGATCTCATCAAAATAGAGCCCACAAGATTTGAGAGCCCTTGGATGGTTAGTGAGCACATACTCCACTCATCCCCGGTAACATGGCTGTCAGGCACTCTGCATTAACAAAATTAGCCAATAGTTTATTGCAATCAAAACAGCTTCAAATCAGGAACCATGTTTTAGCGGAACTTAGCAATAGTTTATTGCAATCAAATCAACCCCTAGGTTCGAGTGTATCTTTTATGATAGGTTAGTTCGAACCCTTGGCGACCACGTGGCACTTTTGAGAATCTGAGATAAAATCGGTATATGTATATATACCATCGTATGCTCTGGATTAATTATGCAAAGGGAGTTTGATAAATTTCTGTGCTGTGAGTTAATACTGAAAGTTTCTGCCTGACGATTTTGAAACTGGTACATTAAATTGGTAGAATGGAGGCCCATGGAAGTAAAAGGCGTATGGTGTTGAATTTGGAGATTTTGGAAGCTAGAAATGTTATAGTTAAGCCTGACGGGGGTAGAGACAGTATGTTTGTTCGATATTATCTTTCGACTGGCAAAGGGCAGGACAAAAATATTGCACTGAATTCAAGGGAAGTAATGGCAAGGTCAAACCCTCAATGGAAGCAAACTTTCTGGTTAGAGTGCGGAGGGATTATGGACGACCCTAATGTTATTCGTGAATTGCAAAAGCAAAATGTTAGGTTTGAGTTGAGGCAGAGGAGCGGCAAAGTTAAAGTTCTGGGAAATATGTTCAGAGCGTCCAAAGTTGTGGGATGGGTTGAGATACCATGGAAGGATTTGTTGGCATCTCCCACGGTATCAATCAAGAACTGGTACCCCTTGATGCCCAGTGTTAGCGGAGGATCAGAGCTGCCACCTAGTTTGCAACTCGCAATCTCTCTTAGTGATTCGGTTTCACAGCCTGTTCAAGAACATCGGCCAGATATGGAAATATATGGTCCACAAGTTATGGGAAGGGAAAACGGAATCAGAAGGAACTTTGTGAATATAAATAGACGCATTAAGCAACTAGAACGGGATGGGTGTGGATGCGGAGGAAAGGTCTGCTGCCAAGGCCTCCATGAGGAGGGTATTTTCGCTGCTGTCGCGTGATGAACAGTGGCAGCCACCAGACCTAAATGGAAACTGGTGCAACCTTTATGGGTTGTTGTATATATCTTGATTTATGTGTTCATATTGAACTCTATTCTTTGTACAGAACAAATGATGGAGGTCCAGATATTGGATATCTTGGTGTACCGACTTTACTGAAAATTATACAATTTTTGTTCAGAGTATTCGCAACATTCCAGGAATATATTTGTTTCATTAAACCACTGCACTCTTTTAGGAATGAAAGATATTTATTTTTATTTCATTAAACCATTGCACTCTTTTAGGAATGAAATATATTTATTTCATTGAACCACTGCACTCTTGGGGAGTGGAATAAGGTCTCATTTTTTATCTCCATTTTTATTTTAATATCTGGCATCAAACATCGAGAACCCCGAGAGGAGTACTGACCATTAAACCACTGCACTCTTTTAGGAATGAAATATATTTATTTCATTGAACCACTGCACTCTTGGGGAGCGGAATAAGGTCTCATTTTTTATCTCCATTTTTATTTTAATATCTGGCATCAAACATCGAGAACCCCGAGAGGCGTATTGACCATTGAACCACTGCACTCTTTTGGGAATGAAAATGAGGTCTCACTTTTGTTTTTGGTTTTTTTAATATCTGGCATCAAACCGTGTTTGGAATTTTCTCAAACATATCTTAACGAAGAAATTAAACATTACTTTGTCCTATTTTTAATGAGATTACTCCACCCTTTCTGTGGGAAGTAATAAATTAGTGTAATTTAAAATTCTGTGGGAGGTGTGGGAGATAATAAATTAGTGTAGTTTAAAAAAATCTATAAATTAGTTGGGGAAAAATGGAAATTTTGGAAATTTTGTTTAAGATTGTGAAAAAAAAAATTATAAGTTTTTTTTTTTTTTTAATTTGGGGTACAGTTATGAAGTTATTTAGTTATTTTGAATGCCTCAAAATTTTTAATAATGCCGAATTTATTTTAAAAAACAAAAACAAAATTCAACCACTCCATCTTTCTAATTAAAAAAAAAAAAAAACTAAATTTCAAAAAAAGCCTCTGGCCATGGTAAAAATTTAAATATATCAATCAAGATTTAAGAATTTGTTGAGGTTGTTACCAATTATTTATCTTCTATTATCTGATGATGATGATGATGATGATGGTTAACCTCCGCTGAGACCAAATAATGATCTATCGGACCTAAAAAGACAAATTATTTATTTTGATTTAAGATTTTATTCCTATGCTCAAAAAGCTTGGAGAGAAGCCTCCAGAGTTCACTATAATTTTGGCATTGTAAAAGGCTAGGAAGGTCAGTATTGTAACAAAGGTTGTGAAATTGAGATCTAATGTGGTTGTATGCAGGACACTCTAAGAGGAAGTGGTTTTCATCCTCGATGCTCCTATTCTCACAAATATGGCAGATCCTTTCCATCCATGGCGTTTTAGGAACTGCCGAGCGGCTAGTTTCACTATGGAGCTCATGAGAATTCGTTCTAACCTTTGCTATATTAATTTTCTTCTTTGAGCTAGTTAGAATAGAGAGATATTTTTGATCTTCAAGGGTGGGGTTGATGAACTTCTTATAATAACTTAATTTTCTTTTAGACGCTAAATCTTTCTCACACCACAATTTTTCTTTGAACTTAGAAGTAACAATATCTTTAATGTTATTTATGTTTTGCAAAGCATCATTCTCATTGATCTCCCAATAGTTTAGCCAGGCCCTTGTGTCCTTATGCCATCCTCGGTTAAGCCTTAGGTGCTTTTGGCTAGAATTTAAAGCTAGCTTAGGAAGTCTATGATTGTCTATGTTATTGAGCTTGTGCTTGTACAACAGAAACCTGTGCATAGCTAGGCTCTCAATAGGAGAAAGACCTGCTTCTATAAGAAGAATAGGATAGGGTGTATTACTTTTGATTTTCAGGTTATAAGTTATAAAATGCTTCTGGATTTGCTCAATCTTCCTCCATGATTCTCTGGAGATGCTGCAGCCCCAAACTTCACAGCCATATAAGATAACAGGAGTGACTAAAGTTTCAAAGAGGAACTTCTTTTTATCCCACATTACGAGGTTTGTTGTTTTACAATTATTTTCAAGACCAAAATAAGCTTTCCATGCCCCATTGATCCTTTTCTCAATGCTATGGTTCCAGTTGAGCTTGTGATGGATATCAATTCCTAGGTACTTGTAAGAATACACTTCCTCCAAGTTATTATTGTCATACATAAAATTAGCGCAAGTGTCCTTCTTGGATTTGATAATCATAACTTTGTTTTGTCTGTGTTAACAATCATACCCATGGTAGAGCAGAAATCCTTAAGAAACTTGAGTTGCTTATCTATAAAAGTGTAGATATTCTTTTCGATTATTTTTAAATTGGAATTTATGCTGTTCACAGTGATGGAAAAACTAGAACATATCAGTTTGTCGAAAATTGTCGCACACTATTTTAATATTTATTTTTGACTATTTTAATATTTATCAAAGTTTGTGGAAAGTTATCTCACAATATTTTAATATTTATCTTTTATATATATATATATATATATATATATATATATATAGATATTTAATATTTATATTTATATTTAGTTAGATTTTCTTTTAATTCAGAATTTAAAAAAAAAATATGAATTATTTTATTTCATTGATGTAAATAAAAATAAAGTTAGTTTTCATTTATATGGTTGTTGTTTTTTAAAGATTTCATAACAAATTATATATATATATATATATATATATATATATATATATATATATGGAAAAAATGTTGGTAGAAATGTCAAATTTGTTAACAAAAGTTTAATTTTTAGATAGATTTATAATTAAAATCAGTTTTAACATATTAAAAAAAAATTATTATGTTTAACATATAATCATGTTAAGTAATTTGGTGTAATAAACAAATTAGTGATGTTTTACATCACTAGTATAAATCCATCTTAAGCATGGTTTTGTTAGATTTCAGGGAAAATTTAACCAAAAAAATACTTAAAAAGGATAACATGTAAAATAGTGAAAGTACTTCAAACATTTTAATCATAAAAACTTATTATTTCCAATTTTTTTATGATATATACATAATTTTTTTAAATAACATATAGTATATACACAATTGACATTAAGATATTTTACATAACATGTACATTAAGACATTTTATGACACAGATGGAGAGTATTGTAACTTCCTTCCCTTATTTCTTCGTAGCCTTAACCCCCCTACCTATCGCAATGCACAACGACACATACACATTTTTCTAAACATCAATATTAATTAACATTGCGGTGAAGGAAACAAAGGAATAAGATGTGTTTTTTCTTAGAATGCAGGTTTTTGTTATCCATTTAAGTTGTATTTTTATTAAGTTTTTATGACCAAATTGCATTCATATCTAGAGGGAAAGAAGACACTTGCAGGTTTGACGTCCTACATGACTTCTAGAGTCACACCTCTCTGTACCAAATCAACTTTGACTAACGAAAATTCTTTCCCAACGAATTGAATTCCTATGTACCAACACTTGTGATCAGAGCTCCTCTTCCTCCAAGCCTCAACATGCATATACCTCCTTGGATTAATTCTTTTAATGGTTATGAGTCTTGGCCACTTTCTTTGCATCGAATGATGACTCAAAAATGTTCTTCCTTCTAGATGATCCATGCAAGCCTGTGATCACCCACTTATCTTCTTACCAATTTTCCACCTCAAAAGTCATTGTTACTTTATTAAAACATGACTATAGGAGTAGAAAAAACTACATGCTTGGGTGTGCCAGCAACTCCACACAACAGGAGTATCAGAAACACAATCCTAGGATTGTTAGCAACTGAAAAATACATGGGAATTGTGGCGCTTAGTTTCCTACATTATGAACTAAAACATAAACTTGTTTTTGGTTGATGACGATTTCTCAAGGTGAAGGATGCTTCTGCATGAGACACCCTTGGTAATAAAATATTAGCTACTAGCTCATGTCGTATTTCTTTGAGAGATTGAAGTACCTTGTAGGTGTGTTATCTCTTTTTCAGTCACCTACAATTCATCCTCAAATCTCTTGTTTTTCCATTTGACTAAATACTCTAGATATTCCTTTCAGTGGGTCTTCTTTCCAACCATTGTGGCTAAAATTTCCTACACTTCTTCAATAGGTTTGACTGGCAGTTGTTCCTTCCATTCCCTCAGTACAACTATACCCTTACAATCTTTCCCTTCATCAAATTCATACAAATCAACAACATTGAATATTGGCGAGATATCCAAATTTTTAGGCAACTCTAATTTGCATGCATTTTCAAAAAGAAATCTAAGAATTTTGCATGGGCCTATCTTTCTAAATTTCCATTTGTTGTAGGTACCCCTCGGAAATCTTTCTTTCTGCAGATGTACCATTGGCATCACTCCTTTTGCAAAAATCATTGCTCCTCTTCAAATATGCTTTCTTCTTATATCTATCATTACTTTGTTGTAGCCTTTTCCTCACCTATTCATGCATATCTTGCATGCTATTTGTAAAATTGCTTGTATCAGTACTCTTCCTTTCCTCTTAGTCTAGAAACTTTATCAAGTCCACAACTTCTTCTAGTGGCCTTCCATAAACAATATGAAATGGACTCTTACTAGTTGACCTATCCATCGAATCATGGTATGCAAATTCAGCCTGTGCTAAGACCATATCTTATAAATAGGATTGGGATGTTCACCACTTAAACTTCTTAGCAAGATTCATCTTCACTATCTCAATTTTTCCATATGTTTTTGGATGATAGGATGAACTATATAATAGTTTAGATCCAATCTTCTTCCAAAGTATCCTCTGCAAGTGACCCAAAAATATTGTATCTATGTCAGAAGTAATGGTCCTTGCAAAACCATCAAGTCGCACCACTTCTTTGAAGAATAAAACAACCACTTCAATAGCATCATTTATGTTTTTGTCGGCTATGAATTGTGCCATCTTTGAAATCCAATCTATAACAACCTTCACTAAATATTCTTTCTTTGTGTCCTAGGCATCTCGAAGGCAAAGTCCATGCTCACATTTGCCCAAGGCATTTTTGGTACCGGAAATGGAGTATACAACCCCATATTTTGGCTTCTACCCTTTACTAGTTGGAAATTTCTACAACACTCAACAAACTTCTTGACATCCTTGTTGATGCTAGGCCAAAAATACCTTTCCCTTTCCAATATTCTAGTCTTTTCCATGTTTAAATGTGCACCAAAGCCTCCACCATTTACCTTTTTAATAAGATTCATCCTTACGGATGCTTAAGGAATACACAATTGTTGATTTTAAAATAGAAATCCTTCATGAATATGATAATCCAAGCATTTGGTTCTATTTATACCCCAAGGTGTTTTACAAGCTATTTAAGCTTCTCCAAAATTAGTATCTTATGCATACAACTCCTTCATGTTTTCCAAACTTACCACTTCTATTGACAAAGTGTTGAGTAGCACCACTCTACTACTAAAAGCATCTGCCACCGTCTTTTACCTTCCAAACCTACCTTCTTTTACCTTCCAAACCTATGGCTCAAAACAAATGTATAATTTTGCAAGAATTCAACCTATTTAGGTTGTCACTAGTTTAACATACCTTAATTGTTGATCTATTGTAATTCCTTGTGATCTCTAAACAAGAAAAAATATTTGGGTAAAAAATAATGTCTCGCTTTCTTCCATGCCTGCACAATAACATAAAATTCTTAATCATATACACAATACTTCTCAGCATCATTGAATTTATCACTCAAGAATGGAATTGGTTTTCCTTCTTGGCTCGTGATAAAGTGGTTTCTATGTCAATGATAAATAAAATGGATTTTATTATCTGTCACAACAACTTATTACTGTACCGTAACGTAAAGATCTAGGAATCTAAGTGTTTTTGAAGTCATGGAATAAATGTTTGTATTACTTAGACTTAGAAGTATAAAAAATAAATCGATTTAATTTTGCAGAGTAAATATTATATATATATATATATATATTTTTTTTTATATATATCGCTATAACATAAGGATCCAAGCACTAATTAGTTAATAAGTGATTGGATAAATATTTGCATTATTGAGAATAATATGAAATATCTACATTGGAACATCTATAGTTTGTTTATGTAATGTGAGACTCAAGATACAAGCATCCAAATAACAATTAAGTAATTAACTGATTTTTATTTTCTTAATTAATTAAAAATTTATTGGTGTAAACTGAATATATTTATTAATCATATCCAAAAAAATGTATCTACATATTACAATAACTTCATCTTAAACAAACTTTTCATGTTACTTAAAAAAATAAAGAAATAATCATATCATTTTACTTTTTATTAAATTTTATAAACGTAATTAAAAATTTATTTATCTTTAAAATTGAATTTATCATAATAATAATAAATTTGTAAATAAAAATAATTGAATATTATTTTAAATATTTTTATTAAAATAGAAATTATGATTTTAATCTTTTCTCATTCATATATATATAATTTATTTCAAATATTTCATTTTATATTTTATTATGTAATAATTTATTATATCTATATATGCATATATATATATAGTCTCACACATATATTTACTTAAAATTTCATCAAAATAGTTCAATACTTATGTAATTATCTCAATTTGTAGAGTGTTATTTTCATGTTGTGTAACAATTATCTACTAGTGTATCATATTTTAGTATTTCAATGGATTGTACTAATCTAAGTTCTTGAATTTATTCTAATGTTTTTGGTATGATATTTTACAATTTTTGTTTCACTTTTACTTATTTATTCATATACATGTATACAGTTAATGGGTAGGGAGTACACTACATCCAACACTTGCTTATAGTGAGAAGTAATATAAAGAAGTTTCATTATTCATGCTATTGTCTTCAATGTAAGTTGAATGAGATGAAGTATTAGTCATTATGTGTTGAGTGTGAATATTTAAAATATACCAATTATTATTTGATTTGTGTGTATGATATGTATAGGGTGGACATACTGTTTTGTTGGAATTTGGTCCTATCATTAAAAGAAAAAACCAAACATTGGAACCAAATTTGACTATATCCATTCCTCCTAGTTGACGAAAACATATCATGGAATTTGATCTCAAATTGATAGTGTTTACAAAGACATTCCATTTCAATTTCATAAATAAGGACTCATTTTTGTAAGATCAATGGGATATAGGCCTACCATTTATGGATAATATGGTATTACATGCAAAAAGTAAGAACACTTGGTGAAAAACTTGTATGTTATAGCCTCATAATGAATATTGAGAGAACAAAGCATCATTACAAAGGATAGAGAGGATTAGAATACCAAAAATGATGAGTACTTTCCTTGAAACACATGATAGAGCTCAAATTCATTAGTTAGAGAGTTGCATAATTGCATGAACTAAAATGGTAACATAGTTGCTAGTAATGATAGATAGGGAAGGGCAGCCAATAGAGATTGAGTAGAAAGATAAAAAAATGTCAACATAGAATATTCCAAAGGTGAGAAGCCTAGACACTTAGGTAATAATATCTATCTCCCATCACCTTCCAATATTCCATTTAATGTTAAAGAAAAGCTTCAAATACAAAATTATGATTGCCAAGATAATGTGAAAAAGTTGAATAGCTAGTCGAAATAATTTGATTTCTATTTTGGCCTTTATCAAATAAACATAAAATTAGAGGATTTCAAGGAAGATTGGAAATCGTAGCTTTTCCCCATAGGGTACGAAGAGGAAGGACTCATGAAATGGTAGTACTTTCAATTAAAACAAGGATAATGTGTACAACAATGGATGTCCAAATTTTGAAAGCAAGGCATCATGTTGGTTATCTCTTGGGAAGAGCATGGACTACTAGTGAAGTACCTTAAAGGCCTATTTAGACATATTCAAAAGGAATTATAGCCATTGAACGCTAAAAACATAGATGAAATGAGTAGGAAAGCTATATACATTAATTTGCACTTGAAAGAGAAGAAATAGAAAAAGGGCCAAGAAGATACCAATAGCACCAAAGGAAAATACATTGTAACCACAACCAAAAGCAAAAAGATACCGCTTGAAATTGTAAACACTATGGTGTAGATGGGATTAAAAATGCAAGGTTCTAGACCTTTCATCTAGAAATGCATCCAAAATGGTACAAAGCCAAGAAATAAGAAATAGAAGTACTAAGATAAGAGAAAAATAGGTAGAAAGCACATGTAATGTGAATGAAAGGGTGGTATGAACCAACACATTGAAATATCCAAGGGAAAGTGGATACATAATATCGTATTCTAAATCGAATCCCAAATGAAGGATTGAATTACAAATGGTTTTTTTGGCAATGGTTCTCAATGTAATTTGATGTATTATCCTTAGTATATAATCTTGTCTTAAAAAGTTATGATCCAATACAACCATCCTCATTGGGTTAGATCTAAGAGAAATATTCCATGAGAATCACCAAGAGACACAAAATTAGTTTTTCCATGAAGGTTGGTTTATGCTAATAATGTAGAATGAGAAATTGGGTCTCTAGCTGCACGTGAAGTGATATTTGGCAACTCGTATGTATGGGATACCGATGATAAGTTCAAGAAGAATAGTAATTAATATCACTTGGTTAAATGTGTTAATGCCTACCATGTAAAATAAAACAAAGGAAGAGGAAGAACATATTCATTAGTATAAAAACAATGAAAAAAAGAAAATTTATTTCGAAAAACAAGAAGATAGCATCCCTCATATCTAATGTGTTAGAACTGAGGAGACAAGTAAATGTCTCATGCTTCAATTTTGTTCATGGCTTATATTTGGGGTCAAATGGCTTCCTAATGGGCAGGTATGATATGAAACATATCCAAAATAAACATTTAATATTTAAATGGCTCAAATCAATGCATAAAAATTGGAAAAAACTTGACTTTTTGGCTATGGAAATGAATTTCATGACTATGGAAGTTGCGAAAAAAGTAGGATGATGCGGTTGAAAATTTGAAGGGGATCACACTACATCAATATATGAACACTTTCATACAAAATCCAATTCTTGTGCTAGTTAAGCACAATTCAATTTTAGGAATATGCATGAAAATTTTAGTTTCAGGTAGGGATCATATATATGGGGGATATGGAAACACCAATTTTTTTTCTTGATGTTTAGGTATAGTTATCTAGGATGTGCACCATAGGAATGCCCTACTATAATATTTCCCTATCTGTTTCTTCATCTATAAAATAAAGGAATGGTAGGGATGTTATTATTTAATCTCGAGCTAGGTTTTTCTTTGTAATTATTTCTTTTGATTTAAGAAATATGTGTGATTGCCTAATGTAATAGCCCTTTAACATATACTATTTCTAAAAATCTATTTTTGAATATTTCACTTCAAAATTTCTTGCTCTAAATACTCACATAATTTGTTATCCATATTTAGTCTATGTATGTAGACCAAATCTATGTATGTAGAGCTAGTTTGAGTATGTAGAGTTTGTCTGTATATGTAGATTTAACACTTAGTGTTTGTTATCTCTAAAGATGTTAGCAATATTAGTTTCCTAGTTATTTTTAGGGTTTTATTTCTATTTGTAGATATGTGTAATTAGTGCACAAATTTTTGCATGCTATAAGATCATGATTTCTGAGTCACTCTATAAAACCTAAGAAGTTATTCCATGTAACTTTGATTTTGAAGAACCTCATGCAAGAAGCTATAAGACATCTAATTGGTGTATCTTCCATCAATATAAAGTTATAAGGGTAATAAACAAATTAATGGATGATATAGATTAGATTATTATATTATTTTTCATCCATCTCAATGTTTTTAGAGTGCAAAAAGTGGAGGAATTAACTTACAGGTCCATTTTACTAGTGAGACCCAATTTGGCAAAATGAGGTCTAAAATCATTCTAGAGTGTTTTCAGGCATCAAATGATATTTTTTGGGGTAAAAAATTTTCTCTTTAGCGCAACATATTTTTTTCCTATTCTACACAAAGAGACCTGAATCATGTCAATCGGAGTATGTATGCAAAAGTTGTGCCACTCAAAAATTTACCTTAATATTTTCACCACCATAATTCGAGAGGATGCCACATCAACCCCCATTATTCATGAAAAATGGGCTAGCAATGTGATTATGGTGAAGAAGACTCTAGAAGGGTCTATATTGTAACATTGGTTAATATTTGAGGTATTCAAACCTAACCACTAGTAAGCTATTAGGTTGTGTTATAACTAAGACACTAGGAGGAAAAAGGGTCTCATTTATGAGTGCATTTGTTCCATAGCTAAGAAAAAATAGCTAAGGAGGATAGGAGATAGAGCATGCTAAGAGGATTTATGCACTGTTGTAGCCCACATGACATAGGCCATACTTCTTTGTACTCACTGAAATTCTATATTCAGAGAAAGAGAGTAGAGCAACCTCACCTTCCAGTTGGGTTTTCTCTCAAAAGGGTTTTTGAGGTCATATCTTGTGTCAAATGTGTGTCTGAGATTTTATTTCATTATTCTCTATTTTTTTCATAATTTTTAATTCTCAGGCACACACTATTAATATTATTCTATAGATCGATAAATCTAAAAAGAATTCAAAATATAATAGTGTAGAATTCCAGATTTTAAACGTAATTTTATATTATTTGTTACAACAAAATGTCTAGTGAAACATCCACAGTAGTTTGTCAATACTACCATTTTCCATATACGTACTTGTATAAGACCATTTATTTCTTACAAGTTTCTTTACTTAGAAAAGTGTGTTTCAATAAAAGTATCAATCACTAAGAGGGATTGAAAAAGGATTCTTCTACTATTGCTTCATATCATTTTGGTTGGTCAAATGCTTCCTTAATTTTTTCTACATACAGATTCTAAGGAAATTAAGACAAAATGGAAGTGGTTAATTATTTGGAACAAAGTGTGTGTTTTTCATCAATAAAAATGATCACTAATTAGAATAATAATTAATTCCCTATTTTTGTGGAGTCATCAAGAAACTTGTGAAGCTAGTATAGGTTTAGGTTCAATAGACACATATGAAGGAGGTGATGAAGTAGGAAGAGTTGAGTTTTAATCGTCATTGTCGTCAATGGGGGAAGAGGAATGATACAAAATGTAACAAAAGGGTAATTAGGAGAATAATTAGTTGGTATATAAGAAGTACAAGGAGATGGAACATGAACCAAAATCAGATCACAAGTTGAAGATGGCACAACTAATGAATAAGAAATGTAGATCAAGATACCTTATTCAAAATAACAGTATATATTAATATTGAACTGTGCATTATTGGATATAATAATTTTGTTACCTTTCACATCTTTATTATTAATTGACCAAATTTCACTTCTCACTTGTATAATGCTATATTATTCTCTTTTTATCAAATATGTCTACCTACAGATCATAACCAAACACTTGAAAGTTGGTCATATTGAGATTAATTTCATTCCATCCTTATTCCAATCTGATGTTTTACAAATCCTAGCAAGGATTGAAATCAACTATGTAATTTACACTAGGTATAGGTTGTGGTAAAGAAAAGGGATCATATCCTTTGCTTAGGTCATGCATTTAATTGTTTCGTTTGAGGTTTGTTTCTTTTAGTTTTCATTTTGTTTTCATGTATAGCGTTGTATATGAATTCCTTATACAATGCAATATGTGATAATCCTTTTGATAATGGATTCAAAACCATTATCTAAATTAAAATTTTGAAATCAATTCTCTATAAAGATCTTGAATGAAAATTGTTTAATTGTTCACTCTAATGTTTAAGGATATTAACCTGAGAGCTTATTTTAAAGTATTCAATGAAGTTTAACACATACTTAAGCCTAGAAAAATAAACATAAGGAAATGGACCATAAAATTCACCATGAAAATGATAAAAGGGAGTTGATTCATGCTAAGAGACATATTTTGTTAATCTGTCATAACATTGTTTTTCAAGGATACACTAGACATAATCACCATGTCTTCAAGTAACAAAATAAGTTCCTATTAAAGTATTTTGATTAATACATATTACAATGAGTGGTATTTGAATGTCCAAATTGATCATGACAAATATGTTTTACATTGTCACTATAATAGCATGCTCTCGAATGTGGAATCCACTTATTCAAAGAAGATGGTGTTTCATGAAAAGAATAAGAATAATAAGAAAGAACATACGTTTTGGAAGAAGGATTATAGAAAGAAGAGGTAGAAGAAGAATGATCCATATGGATCCTTTTTCCTTCTAGTCCATTTATAAGTATTCCATATTATTGAAATAATGTACTACCCATATGACCATGCTAACCAAAAAATGGTACCATGTTTCCTAATTCTCTTTTCATTACAATTACCTTCTTTACATCATTTTGAGAAGGATAAGAATAAATGGGTTTTCGACCAATTCTCTTTCTAATATTCTAAGGTTTTTTCTTATATGTGCAAATGACTTCTTTCTATTATTCCACTAAATTTGTATTAGTTATACCTAAAATTAAGCACTCTAATATATAAAGTTTTTTCTATATATTGAGATAAAAAAAATAAATAAATAAATAAATAAATTTAAAACAACAAATTCTATGAGAAACACCTTGACTAAATAAACCCTTCACAATAAAGCATGTTAACAAGCATTCTAGTCATTTCCAATATCATGAATAATAGCATAATTATTTTGATGACCATATTTCTTAATACCTTAATTTGAAAGCAACATTTACAAGGTTTTAAAACTTGATATATAATATCAAATACATACAAAGTATTTAGCCTTCACATCCATAAGTTAACTTTAAACTTCATAATATAAATGTTATTATGTTTACTACATAGTTTTTTAGTATCCACTCAAGCTTCATTTGAAGTTTCAAAACATTGAAGATGAAACTTCAATCATTCATAGATCAACATCCAAGTGCGTCTATGGCCTTCATATATTTTAATATCCCATGTGTTTAATCCACCTCAGGGGTAATTTATTTTCCTTTGTTGTTGAAATTTCCTTAATCCTTAACAAACATCCTACATCCTATATAATATTTGTAAAAATTATATTAGACTACATATACTATAATTATCCAACTAAAAGATAATGCATTTTCAGAAAAGAACATTCATAGTCATGTTCAAGTGCTTACGATATTTTTTAAAGAAATTAATAAAATGAGAATTAGAGGTGGTTTAGCAAATTGAGAAAACACAAGTTGACAATAGTAAAATTTGCAGATATTTCGTATTTAGAAAGAGAAATTAGTTATTTTCACTCAAATTACTCAAAATGACAAAGTTGTGCCATTTTGAGAATAAGATAAATTATAATTAGAGTAGGTTCTTCCAGAAAAGAAAATGCAGTGGTTTGGGAGTGTGGTACATGGTAAATTGATTAGACTAGTAAAATGGAAAAATGCTAATGTAAAACTATAAATAAGATGAAACATGCAGCAAGGTAATGTGGAATTGTGACATATGAAAATGTATGCCTCAATGTAGCCATTGTGTCAAGGGGAAACATGTGCATATGGAAAAGGGTGAATGACAATATTTTTGTGGAAATACATGTGCTATGGTATGCATTGAGGTGAAAATATTTAGGAGATCTATTAACACACATCAAAAAATAAACATAATAGTGTTTTTTTCTGGAAAAAACTATAAAAAAAAATAATTAAGAAAACTAAATGTAATAATTTATATGAGTATCTCTCCCATCGATTATCTCAAAATTACAATATGCATTTTTTAAATAAAAGATTATATGCCAAATGGAATTTCATCTTTAGAAGATATGTTGATTTATCATGTTAATTATGTGTAAAATATGATTATGAACATCAAACTAATACAATATAAATTAACAATAAATAAGAATATTATACTTAAATATATTAGTCTAAGTTAAACTAAAAATAATTTAGAGTGTCAAAATATCACAACTTTGTATGCTAATTTTCTTAACCTAAATATAATATGTGTGCATTATATGATGTGTGCACATGCTATTGTTTACAATGACTAATACAATATAAATTAACAACAAAGAATAATACTATACTTAAATATATATTAGTCTAAGATAAACTAAAAATAACTTAGAGTATCAAAATACCATAACGTTTTATGCTTATTTTCTTTATCTAAATATAATATTATGCATTATATGATGTGTGCACATGCTATTGTTTACAATGACTAATAGAGCACAATGGATTCTAAGTGATGTGACAAGTATCAAATGCATTATTAATGTATGTGTTGTTTAAATAAAAAAAATGTTATAATAATAGTTTTACTTTTAATTCAAATGTTCTTTAGGACTAATAGCCGGATTTTAACCGATGTGACAACAAGTAGCAAATTCATTATTAATGTATGTGTTGTTTGAATAAAAGAATGCTATAATAATGGTCTTACTTTTAATTTAAAACTTCTTTAGGATTAATAGCCTATAAACAGGTCCAAAAACCATCACATAAACAATGCATAACAACCACACAATTTGTTTAGAGGCAATATTTTTATTTTTTATTGGTTGGACTTGGGTTATATTATGAGGTTTTATAAAAGAGGGATAGGTTTTGAGGCCTAGATCATTACTTAAGAAAATAAAAAAGTTCCACAAGCTTGAAATGGAGCTTTTAGGACTACGAGTTACATATGGGTTCTATTAGGAGTTGTTATGCATCATGTATGGTTTGGGTATGAAAATGACAATCTTGGGCCCAAAAATAAGCTTGTAAAGATCATGGCCTATGTATACTGCCATGCACTACAAGATAACATTTCTAAAGGAGATATTTGGAATACAAGAGGGATATTGGATATATTCAGTGTTGAATCACTAACACACTACACCACCTCAATAATAGGTCAACAAATAATAGTATTGCCACAATAGAACCTAGAGGAATGGCATACACTTTTTGGACTCTTCATATGAGCTAAAGGAAATCATATAAAGCTCATTTGATACCTTAGTTGTTTAGTAACTTTTAAGATTATCTATAAATATTATCATATTTTTAGCTGATATCATCCTCATCTACCATGAAGTCGGGTCCTTACAAAATTTACTTGATATCTTAACTTCGTTTTTGTGATATTCAACGATTTCAAGATAATCTATGAAAAAGAAAATCCATGGCCTTTAACATCTCCTTAAAGGAGACCAACAATGTGATTCTTATTGACAGAGGTGAAGAGGTTGAGATATTCCTTTCATATGTAATTATGTGAGTTATCGTCTCCAAATCATGCTTAAGCTTAACTTCAATGGTATAGGATAGAATAGGAAATGGATATTTGGTTGTCACTACTCTTGAAAAGTAATGTTTTCAATTTAAATTTCTAGAAATTTGATCAATATCTAACTCTTTAACTCATTGAGCACACCTTCCCTCTTATATGAGTGTGAGTTTTTGGGACTGTATCTTCAAGGAGTAGATCTACATTAGATAAAGGGAGTTATTTTCAAAATATTGTCCAAAAAAGTTCATGTCAATAGGTTAGTGTTTCATGATATCTTTCTTACAGAATTTTGCACAATGCCACTAATTGCTTCGATGATTTTTCATGCGGTGACAATGATACATAGGCTGAAATGAATAGGAAAAGCATAGAGTGATCTTCTTTAATATTCTTATACCCATATCTTGTTCTCAAATCCTCATAGAGTAGGTGGAGCATGTGATTGATTCATGTTGGTATGTGAGATACTCTTCATGACCTGACCTCATTAACATGAACTTAAAATACCACCATTTTATAGCTTCTTGCTAGATGCTCTTGATATCTCCAAGGGAAAGATAAGCAAGGACATTCATATGATGCTTATAGAGCCTACCATTGGTCCACATACTCTAAGTGCGAAGGAGACATTCTCTCTCAAAACCTAACACTAATATACATTTAGCTCTAATGTTCTGATGGGCTCATCCAACCAACCCTCAATGTGCATTGGACACTAAAGACCTTGCTAATTTGGGGTCCTTCTCACCAAAATTAGAGTTTTCTTCTATCAACTTTCATTGAAATAGATTTCCATATTCCTTGGCATCATTATCTTTGCCTCTTCTCCTTAGATTCGAAGATTGGGGAACACTTTAAATTTGGGTGTTGTCATTACCACAAGATTAAAGGATAATTCTTTAGCCTCATAAAAGATTAGGGAAAATTCTAAGGATAGAAATTTATCCTAAAGTTTAGAAACCTTAGCGAATGTTACTAGTCCCTAATATGCAAAGTGTAAAATGTTTGGTGACATTTTGTGACAATATTCATATTTATAATAATTTTATATAGTCACTATAAAATATTGACTATTTTTGAGGTAAAATAAATTAATACTATAAAATATAAAATTTGAGTGAATAATTTTCAAAAAAGATAAAATTGACCAAATATGTTTTTCTTAAAACTTGGAAAATTAACCAATTTATAAATATTTTCTCTTAAAAAAACCATAGACCAAAATTGATTATCTCTCTTCTTCCTTGTAATTTTCAACTTTCATTACCAACTTAATTCACGTTTTTGAATAATAATCAATAATAACAGGGATCAATAATAACAATCCCGGTTATTAATCCTCTCGAATTCACATTTTTGAAGAATAATCCATAATAACGGTTCCTGTTATTAATCCTCTCGAAAACTTTTGGAAAACAAAAAGGAGATATAGGTAAAATCGATTATTCATTGCTTCTAACATTTCAGTGTCAAATAGGTAATCAAAATGAATTAAGTTGGTAGAGCGAAATTAATTAATTAACTAGTAATTAAAGTTAGTAACTAAAGTTAATGAATGTTTTTTAGTGGCAGCCAGTTAGATTTGACCTTGGGTCTGTTTAGGATAGCTTTCATCAGTGACCGATTGTCCTAGATTTAAAAAAAAAAAAAAAAAAAAAGAGTTAATGAATGTGAATAAAAATAGTGTAAAAAATAAAATAAAAAAAGAGTTAATGAATGTTAATAAGAATAGTGTAAAAAAAAGAAAGAGAAAGAGTTAATGAATGTTAATAAATAGTGTCATCTAGAGATAAGTTAATTAATTAACTAGTAATTGAAACTAGTGAATTTTAATAAGAGTAGTATCAGAAAGTTGCCATCATACATCCAAGAATTTGCCAGCGGGTACTGGATTGCAACGTTTATTCACATTCATGCGAGTAACACTAAACCATCGGCATCGAGCAATAGTAAACCATCGCCATATTAATTATTACACGAGAGGTTCCTTTCCCACAGCTACTTGGATAATCTTTTGAGTATCAAATATTTCGGTTTTTTTAATGACGATCCTGTATCGATATAAACTGTGTGAACATTACATTAGTTATACTACGGCAGAATCTGATCATATCCGATCTCCTCAAAATAGAGCCCACAAGATTTGAGAGCCCTTGGATGGTTCGTGAGCTCCTCACCCCTTCATCCGTCACATGGCTGTCAGGCACTCTGCATTAACAAAATTAGCCAATAGTTTATTGCAAGCAAAACAGCTTCTAGGTTCGAATGTATACCAGGAACCATGTTTTAGCGGAATTTAGCAATAATTTATTGCAATCAAATCAACCCCTAGGTTCGAATGTATCTTTTACGATAGGTTAGGTCGAACCCTCGGCGACCACGTGGCACTTTTGAGACTGAGATAAAATCAGATCATTTCCCGGTATATGTATATATACTATCGTATGCTCTGGATTAATTATGCAAAGGGAGTTTGATAAATTTCTGTGTTGTGAGTTAATACTGAAAGTTTCTGCCTGACGATTTTGAAACTGGTACATTAAACTGGTAGAATGGAGGCCCATGGAAGTAAAAGGCGTATGGTGTTGAATTTGGAGATTTTGGAAGCTAGAAATGTTATAGTTAAGCCTGACGGGGGTAGAGACAGTATGTTTGTTCGATATTATCTTTCGACTGGCAAAGGGCAGGACAAGAATATTGCACTGAATTCAAGGGAAGTAATGGCAAGGTCAAACCCTCAATGGAAGCAAACTTTCTGCTTGGAGTGCGGAGGGATTATGGACGACGCTAATGTTATTCGTGAATTGCAAAAGCAGTTTGTTAGGTTTGAGTTGAGGCAGAGGAGCGGCAAAGTTAAAGTTCTGGGAAATATGTTCAGAGCGTCCAAAGTTGTGGGATGGGTTGAGATACCATGGAAGGATTTGTTGGCATCTCCCACGGTATCAATCAAGAACTGGTACCCCTTGATGCCCAGTGTTAGCGGAGGATCAGAGCTGCCACCTAGTTTGCAACTCGCAATCTCTCTTAGTGATTCGGTTTCACAGCCTGCTCAAGAACATCGGCCAGATATGGAAATATATGGTCCACAAGTTATGGGAAGGGAAAATGAAATCAGAAGGAACTTTGTGGATATAAATAGACGCATTAAGCAACTAGAACGGGATGGGTGTGGATGCGGAGGAAAGGTCTGCTGCCAAGGCCTCCATGACGAGGGTATTTTCGCTGCTGTCGCGTGATGAAGAGTGGCAGCCACCAGACCTAAATGGAAACTGGTGCAGCCTTTATGGGTTGTTGTATATATCTTGATTTATGTGTTCATATTGAACTCTATTCTTTGTACCGAACAAATGATGGAGGTCCAGATATTGGATATCTTGGTGTACCGACTTTACTGAAAATTATACAATTTTTGTTCAGAGTATTTGCAACATTCCAGGAATATATTTGTTTCATTAAACCACTGCACTCTGTTAGGAATAAAAGATATTTATTTTTATTTCATTAAACCACTGCACTCTTTTAGGAATGAAATATATTTATTTCATTGAACCACTGCACTCTTTGGGGAGTGGAATAAGGTCTCATTTTTTATCTCCATTTTTATTTTAATATCTGGCATCAAACATCGAGAACCCCGAGAGGAGTACTGACCATTGAACCACTGCACTCCTTTGGGAATGAAATTGAGGTCTCACTTTTGTTTTTGGTTTTTTTAATATCTGGCATCAAACAGTGTCTGGAATTTTCTCAAACGTATCTTAACGAAGAAATTAAACATTACTTTGTCCTATTTTTAATGAGATTACTCCACCCTTTCTGTGGGAAGTAATAAACTAGTGTAGTTTAAAAAAACCTATAAATTAGCTGGGAAAAATGGAAATTTTGTTAAGATTGTGAAAAAAAAAAATTATATATATATATATATATATATAAATTTGGGTTACAGTTATGAAATTATTTTGTTATTTTGAATGCCTCAAAATTTTTAATAATACCGAATTTATTTAAAAAAACAAAAACAAAATTCAATCACTCCATCTTTCTAATTAAAAAAAAAAATAGTCCAGACTATCCTGATAAATTATCAGCCTCGGTAAAAATTTAAATATATCAATCAAGATTTAAGAATTTGTTGAGGTTGTTACCGATTATTTATCTTCTATTATCTATAAAAGTGTAGATATTCTTTTCGATTATTTTTAAATTGGAATTTATGCTGTTCACAGTGATGGAGAAACTAGAACATATTAGTTTGTCGAAAGTTGTGTCACACTATTTTAATATTTATTTTTGACCATTTTAATATTTATCAAAGTTTGTGGAAAGTTGTCTCACAATATTTTAATATTTATTTTTTATTATTTTAATATTTATTTTTGAATATATCTATATATCTATATAGATTTTAATATTTATATTTAGTTAGATTTTCTTTTAATTCAGAATTTTAGAAAAAGATATGAATTATTTTATTTCATTGATGTAAATAAAAATAAAGTTAGTTTTCGTTTATATGATTGTAGTTCTTTAAAAAATTTATAACAAATTATATATCTATATATATCTATCTATATATATATTATAATGGAAAAAATGTTAGTAGAAATGTCAAATTTGTTAACAAAAGTTTAATTTTTAGATGGATTTATAATTAAAATCAGTTTTAACATATTAAAAAAAAATATTATGTTTAATATATAATCATGTTAAGTAATTTGGTGTAATAAACAAATTAGTGATGTTCTACATCACTAGTATAAATCCATCTTAAGCATGGTTTTGTTAGATTTCAAGAAAAATTTAACCAAAAAAATACTTAAAAAAGGATAAAATGTAAAATAGTGAAAGTACTTCAAACATTTTAATCATAAAAACTTATTATTTCCAAACTTTTTATGATATATACATACTTTTTTTAAATAACATATAGTATATACACAATTGACATTAAGATATTTTACATAACATGTACATTAAGACATTTTATGACACAGATGGAGAGTATTGTAACTTCCTTCCCTTATTTCTTCGTAGCCTTAACCCCCCTACCTATCGCAGGGCACAATGACACATACACATTTTTTTCTAAACATCAATATTAATTAACATTGCGGTGAAGGAAACAAAGGAATAAGATGTGTTTTTTCTTAGAATGCAGGTTTTTGTTATCCATTTAAGTTGTATTTTTATTAAGTTTTTATGACCAAATTGCATTCATATCTAGAGGGAAAGAAGACACTTGCAGGTTTGACGTCCTACATGACTTCTATAGTCACACCTCTCTATACCAAATCGACTTTGACTGATCAAAATTCATTCCCAACGAATTGAATTCCTATGTCCCAACACTTGTGATCAGAGCTCCTCTTCCTCCAAGCCTCGACATGCATATAACTCCTTGGATTAATTCTTTTAATGGTTACGAGTCTTGGCCACTTTTTTTGCATCGAATGATGACTCAAAAATGTTCGTCCTTCTAAATGATCCATGCAAGCCTGTGATCACCCACTTATCTTCTTACCAATTTTCCACCTCAAAAGTCATTGTTACTTTATTAGAACATGACTATAGGAGCAGAAAAAACTACATGCTTGGGTGTGCCAGCAACTCCACACAACAGGAGTATCAGAAACACAATCCTAGGATTGTTAGCAACTGAAAAATACATGGGAATTGTTGCGCTTAGTTTCCTACATTATGAACTAAAACATAAACTTGTTTTTGGTTGATGAGGATTTCTCAAGGCGAAGGATGCTCCTGCATGAGACACCCTTGGTAATAAAATATTAGCTACTATCTCATGTCGTATTTCTTTGAGAGATTGAAGTACCTTGTAGGTGTGTTATCTCTTTTTCAGTCACCTACAATTCATCCACAAATCTCTTGTTTTTCCATTTGACTAAATACTCTAGATATTCCTTTCAGTGGGTCTTCTTTCCAACCATTGTGGCTAAAATTTCCTACACTTCTTCAATAGGTTTGACTGGCAGTTGTTCCTTCCATTCCCTCAGTACAACTATACCCTTACAATCTTTCCCTTCTTCAAATTCATACAAATCAACAACATTGAATATTGGCGAGATATCCAAATTTTTAGGCAACTCTAATTTGCATGCATTTTCAAAAAGAAATCTAAGAATTTTGCATGGGCCTATCTTTCTAAATTTCCATTTGTTGTAGGTACCCCTCGGAAATCTTTCTTTCTGCAGTTGTACCATTTGCATCACTCCTTTTGCAAAAATCATTGCTCCTCTTCAAATATGCTTTCTCCTTATATCTATCATTACTTTGTTGTAGCCTTTTCCTCACGTATTCATGCATATCTTGCATCCTATTTGTAAAATTGCTTGTATCAGTACTCTTCCTTTCCTCTTAGTCTAGAAACTTTATCAAGTCCACAACTTCTTCTAGTGGCCTTCCATAAACAATGTGAAATGGACTCTTACTAGTTGACCTATCCATCGAATCATGGTATGCAAATTCAGCCTGTGCTAAGACCATATCTTATAAATAGGATTGGGATGTTCACCACTTAACCTTCTTAGCAAGATTCATCTTCACTATCTCAATTTTTCCATATGTTTTTGGATGATAGGATGAACCATATAATAGTTTAGATCCAATCTTCTTCCAAAGTATCCTCTGCAAGTGACCCAAAAATATTGTATCTATGTCAGAAGTAATGGTCCTTGCAAAACCATCAAGTCGCACCACTTCTTTGAAGAATAAAACAACCACTTCAATAGCATCATTTATGTTTTTGTCGGCTATGAATTGTGCCATCTTTGAAATCCAATCTATAACAACCTTCACTAAATCATGCTTTCTTTGTGTCCTAGGCATCTCCAAGGCAAGGTCCATGCTCACATTTGCCCAAGGCATTTTTGGTACCGGAAATGGAGTATGCAACCCCATATTTTGGCTTCTACCCTTTACTAGTTGGAAATTTCTACAACACTCAACAAACTTCTTGACATCCTTGTTGATGCTAGGCCAAAAATACCTTTCCCTTTCTAATATTCTAGTCTTTCCCATGTTTAAATGTGCACCAAAGCCTCCACCATTTACCTTTTTAATAAGATTCATCCTTACGGATCCTTAAGGAATACACAATTGTTGATTTTAAAATAGAAATCCTTCATGAATATGATAATCCAAGCGTTTGGTTCTATTTATACCCCAAGGTGTTTTACAAGCTATTTAAGATTCTCCAAAATTAGTATCTTATGCATACAACTCCTTCATGTTTTCCAAACTTACCACTTCTATTGACAAAGTGTTGAGTAGCACCACTCTACTACTAAAAGCATCTGCCACCTTATTTTACCTTCCAAACCTATGGCTCAAAACAAATGTATAATTTTGCAAGAATTCAACCCATTTAGGTTGTCACTAGTTTAACATACCTTAACTATTGATCTATTGTAATACCTTGTGATCTCTAAACAAGAAAAAATATTTGGGTAAAAAATAATGTCTCGCTTTCTTCCATGCCTGCACAATAACATAAAATTCTTAATCATATACACAATAGTTCTTCTCAGCATCATTGAATTTATCACTCAAGGATGGAATTGGTTTTCCTTCTTGGCTCGAAGCCACTCTAATTGATGTCTCTCTTGCCTCATAATAAACTTGGAATACTTTACCAAAGTTTGGAAATTCAAAAACAAGTTTTTGTGTCACCTTCTTCTTCAGATATGAAAATGTCTTCATTGTTTCTATTGACCACTTAAATTTTCCCTTCTTCGTGCATTTAGTTAGAGGTGCACAAATCTAGTTGAAATTCCTAATGAATTTCCAGTAGAAATTTTCCAATGCATGGAAGCTTCTCACCTCAAAAGTGGATTGAGGGGTTGGCCAATCCAAGATATCCTTCACTTTTTCAGAATCCATCTTCATGCCTTCTTTGGATATTACAAATCTCAGGGACATTAATTCATTTTGTAAAAATGTACATTTCTTCAAGTTGATCAACAACTTCTTTTCCTTGAACCATTGCAACACTTTCCTTACATGCTCCAAGTGCTCCTCTATGTCTTTGCTAAAAATTAAAATGTCATCCAAGTATTCTACTAGAGACTTACCCAAGGATGGTTTCAAAACTTCATTCATAAGCCTTGTTGATGTGCTAGGAGCATTAGTTAGCCCAAATGGAATAACCAACCATTCAAACAACCCATCCTTCATCTTGAAAGAAATTTCCCATTGATCACATTCCCTTATCTAGATTTGATGGTAACCACTCTTCAAGTCTATCTTGTGAAATATGAAACCCAACTTAAAAGGCCCATAATGCCAGCCATCATTGGAAAAGGAAATAAATACTTGATAGTTATCTCATTGATTGTGTGAGAGTCATGTGCATTCTCCATTCACCTGTATTTTTGGGATTCAATACTTATGGTACTACACATAGGCTTAAACTTTCCATAATCATTCCTCTATCAACCAAATATTGTACTTCCCTATTTACTACTCACTCTCTGCTGGAATCATCCTATAAGGTTCCTTATTTTGTAATCTTGATCCATACATCAAATTAATTTCATGAGAAATTCTTATCACAAGAGATAATCCCTTTGGAAAATTGTCAACAACAATCTCCCTTAATTCATCTAGCAAGGATTTGATTTCTATAGGTAGACCTTTTGAATTCACCTTTTTTTTACAACCTTTGGAATCACTGCTAAGAATTTTTTTTATGTTCTTTCTTCCTGAACAAAATCCTTGGTTAAACACAACATGATATTGTTATTACTCATGCTTGTGCCTCCACAAATTTGTGTTGTTTCTTCTACCATTGGTGTCATCTTGTACCACTTTCCATCTTTCTTAAACTCATATTTATTTTCCCTGCCATCATGTGTTAGGGTCCAACCCTAACCCCTTTATTTATGTAATAAGCCCAATGGGTTAAGTCATATTCATTGTTAGTTAGAGAGTAAATAAAGCTCGCACTAATAATTGTAAGTGGTTGACCTGCATTAGAGAAAAGGGACCACAATTAGTTGTAAGCAGGCCATAATTAATAAATAAAGTGGTTAACTTGTGCTATGGACACAACCACTAGTAGTTAGGGTTTTGGATGTCATTTAGCTATAAATAGTCTTAGTCAGTAAAGGAAAGATCATCGAGTCTTATTGTAATCGAGCTTTTCTCTGTTGGAAGTTTCCCCCTTGAAGAGGCAAGTGAACATTGAATCTATTTTTGAATAATAAAATACTTGTTGTTTTTCTCATTTTATTCTGTGTTTTGTGCCATATTTATTCACATTTCTAGTATTTTGGAATTTCTCACAGGTCAAGAGAATAACAAGTGGTATCATGGCACTTTCTAAGGCCGGTTGTAGCTCTAATTTTCGTAGAATTTTCTTTTAGGCCAGAGACATGATTCGGCGTCATTAAACCATGGGATCTGTCGTTGAGCACATAAACCTGCAGATTTGGGGAGGAATGCACACAGGAACTACAATAGGTGGTCATGCTTGTTGTATTCCCTTGTAACCCCTGTGGGTACCCCTTTAAGTAGTAGTGCATTAGACAGAACCATGCACAAACCACACTTCCACGTACCCTTGGTTATATCGGAAGCCCCCTAGGCTCACTTGAAACCTAACCTTAGATAAGTTGTTGACTTTCTTGTTGCTACAGTACACTAAGAACAACACTCAAGGAGATTACTCGCACGTATGATAAGGTATTCGGGTAGTACGGCTAAGGGTACGGTCAATCCTCCTTAGTTAGTGCCTTCAAAGATTGGGCTGAGTACTATTGTTTGACCCCTGTGTATATTGTGATATATAGCACCTGACACTCTTTTGTGACCATAGTTCCCTCTGTTATCTCAAGATCACCCACTACTATATCTTCCATATCAGATCCATCATTTGGCGTTCTACCACCGCAGTGAAAATCAAATCCAACAGTTGGGGTTTTGTCGTCGCCATACAAATCAGATCCAACAGTTGAGGTTTTTTCGCCACCATGCAACTCACATTCAGTAGTGCAACTCAAATTTGAGACCATCCCAAGACGCTTGCAAGTGACTTAGCCCATAAGCTTCAGGATGATGAGCTGATCGCAGTGGTACCATTCACTTGTCAGCCTCAATTTTTTGGTGGTCCCAATTTTTTTCGAAGTGACTTCAAGTGACCCCCGCGAATAGATTCCTAAGCTTGCCTTCTTTCCAAGAAGACTACCCTTAATTAATTGACCAGGGTTTGTGTATGGTAAGTACCAGATCTCAAGTCATGGACTATGAAAACATTGAGAGCCTTGAAAAAGGGTTGGATGATTTCAAGAGAAATATGGACCAAATTACCTCACATCTTTCACAACTCACCAATATGATGCAGGGGTCTCATCGGGAGGAGCATAGTGTTTATGAACACCTCGAAGGAGAATCTAGCAGTCATAGTCACTTCCATGGAAATCACCAACATTCCCACCCTCGGCCAACCAAGCTGGATAAATATAAATTTTATGACTCTAATCCTGTAATATGGGTATCACAAATGGAACAATATTTCTCCCTTAATGATATCTGCGAACATCAAACTAAACTATGTGTCGGAGCCCTTTACTTGGACCAAGAGAGATGGAAATGGTGGTAGTGGCATCAGAAATGTTATCTTGAGAACATAACGTGGCACATGTTCTCAAAAACCCTATGTGACCGCTTTGATATGGAATCTAATTTTTTTGGGTCATCTCACTAAGCTCTGACAGATAGGTATAGTAAAAGACTACATTACAGCCTTTGATACATTGGCCATCAGAACTGACAGTCTAGGAGATGTCTTCTACTTGGATTGTTTCATCAGTGGTCTCAAAGAAGCCATCCAAGCCCATGTCTGGATGCATCACCTTGCTACGTGGATGGACACCTACAAAAAGGTCGTCAAGGTGGAACTCACCTTTTTTTGCCCAGTCCACGTGTGCAAATTTCATAGCCAAGGGGCGTCCCACCAAAGCTGAGGGCCCTACCCAAACACTTAAGATTATGAAGGTGTCTCCAGTAGAAATGGGTTAAAGAAAAAAAAAAGGATTGTGCTACTACTATGATGACAAATACTCCTTGGGGAATAAATGCAAAGAACCAAAATTCTTTCAAATGGGTGCTGATAACAGCTCATCTGAGGAAGCCCCACCCCTTCGAGGTCCCGAGTATAAAGTTGAGGAAACCCATCCTGACAATGATCTCATAACTACTCCAGATGAGCCAGCTATATCACTACATGCTTTGACAGGCATTTCTTCACCTCAAACTCTCAAAATCTGAGGCTTTCGTAAACATCGACCAGTAGTGGTATTGATTGATAGTGACAACACTCATAACTTTATCCATAAGCAGGTCACCAAAGTTGTTCATTGTTTTGTGCGGGAAGTCTCTAATTTCCAATTCCTTATCGCGTATGGGGGGACCATGACATGTGAAGGCCACTGTGAAAATATTAAACTTCATATGGGAGACTACCACCTAAAGACCCACATGTTTGCTATTGAAATGGGTGGTTGTGACATTATCTTGGGTTCTAAATGGCTCGGCACATTGGACCCGATCACAATGGATTTCCAAGAGTTATATATGAGCTTTAAGCAGAACGACCACATTCATACATTACGTGGACTCTAGGCAGGTGATCCTACTATCATTAGCTCACATCGAATGGAAAAGATTTTGAAAAAGGGCCACCACGAAATCATCTTCCAATTTAATGCCATCTAAGACATTGAATCCACTACTCCTCATATTCATATTGAGATGCAATAGGTCTTAGACCACCACCAACAGGTATTTGACAAACCTAAAGAGCTTCAGGGTGAACATGATCATAGCATCCCTTTGATCACGGGGGCCCAACTGCCTAATGTGTGCCCATACCGATATCCTTTCGCCCAAAAGAATGAAATTGAAAAAATAATCAAGGAACTCCTTGAAGTCAATGTTATTTGCCCTAGCATTAGTCCTTATTCATCACTAGTGGTCATGGTGCTAAATTAATATGGAGAATGGCACATGTGTCCAGACTTTTCGGCCCTCAAAAAGCTCACTATCAGAGACAAATTTCCTATTCCAGTTTTTTATGGTCTTCTTGATGAACTACATGGTGCTCAATTATTTACCAAGCTAGATCTTCGCTCTGGCTATCAAAAAATACCCACGAAGGAAGTAGACATTCCCAAGATGGCCTTTCAAACTCATGAAGGCCATTATGAATTCTTGGTCATGTCATTTGATCTCTGTAATGCTCCATCTACTTTTCAAAGCATCATGAACCACCTGCTGAAACCATATCTCCAAATATTTGTCCTCATCTTCTTTGATGACATTCTCATCTACAGCCTAACTTGGGACAAACGTCTTCACCATGTAGACCTGATCTTGCAACTGCTCCGGAATCACAAATTATTTGTCAAATTGTCCAAGTTCTCTTTTGGTGTGGAATTAGTCGAGTATTTGGGACACATTGTGGGTCATGAAGGAGTGAGGGTTGATCTAAAAAAGATACAGGAAATGGAAGATTGGCCCCAACCAAAAACCTTGAAGAGTTTGAGGGGATTCTTGGGTCTCACTAGCTATTATCGCAAATTTTTCCGCAATTATGGTCTCATTACTAGACCCCTCACTATTCTTCTCAAGAAAAATTGATTTCTCTAGACTGATGCAACTCAACAGGCGTTCATGGCTCTAAAAGAGGCCATGTGCTCCACTCCCATATTGGCCCTACCAAACTTCACCAATTCTTTTTGTATTGAATGTGATGCTTCTGGTACTGGTATTGGTGTTGTATTAATGCAGGAATATTGACCATTGGCCTTCACCAGCCAACAACAGAGTGGAAAACATTTGGGTCAATCTACCTATGAGAAAGAAATGATGGCCATCTTACATGTAGTAGACACTTGGTGACCATACTTGTTGGGGCAACGTTTCCAAATCTGCATGGACCATCAAAGCCTAAAATATTTTTTGGATCATCATCTATCATCGTCACAAAAAAATAAATGGATGGCCAAAATGCTGGGGACATGATTATGAGATAATTTACAAGAAATAGTGTGACAATGTAGTAGTTGATGCTTTATCGCACCAATTTGAGGATGAAAGCACCCTACTATCAATCTATCTTCTCATACTAGATTGGATTAAAGAGACCCACAAGGAATGGTTCTCACACCCCTTTCTCTCCCAAATTATCGATAACTTGAGAGAAGGTCCTAATTCCTCAGTCGACTACTCTTTGAAGGATGATATTCTTCACTACAAGGATTGAGTAGTTATATAGCTGACATCCACCCTCAAAACCCACATTTTGGAAGAGTTGCACTCATCTCCAACTGTAGGTCATTCAAGATTTCAAAAGACTTATGCCCACACTCGTCATTCTTTCTTTTGGACTGGCATGAAAAATGGCATTCTTACTTTTGTAGATGAATGTGATTTATGTCAATGCAACAAAGGAGAAACAGTCAAGTTACCGGGAACCTTACATCCATTTCCACTCCTTGCCTCTATTTGTACGTATGTTTCCATGGATTTCATCACTGGTCTCCCAAAGTGAGGCAAACAATTTGTCATCATGGGGGTTGTGGACAGACTTTCTAAATATGCTCATTTTTGCACTCTACCCCACTGATTTACCCCCACTTTGGTGGCTCAATCTTTCATGGACAGGATCTTCAAACTGCATGGCATGTTGACTTCCATTTTGTCTGATCATGACCCCACTTTCATGAGAAAATTTTGGCAAGAAATTTCCAAGCTACAAGGCACACAACTCCAATTAAGTACCGCCAATCATCCCCAAACTGATGGTCAAACAGAAGCAGTCAACAAATGTTTGGAGACATATCTAAGGTGCTTCACTTGAGAAAAGAAACATTAATGGGTACAATGGCTACCTTTAGCTGAATGGTGGTATAATACTAACTATCATGAAGCCACCAAGATGACTCCATACGAGGCATTGTATGACCAACTCCCACCTTCACTTATTTCTTATATCCCTAGATGTTCTAAGGTGCAGGAAATTGATCAACTCCTACAGAACCATGACACCATCATAGCTCATCTCAAAGATAGTCTACATCAAGCTTAGAATCCAATGAAGCAACATGCAAACTATCATCGTTCCAAGCGTACATTTCAAGAAGGGGATCAGGTATTCCTATGACTGCAACCATAGAAAAAAACATCTCTCAAAGAAAAGGGCTTCTAGAAACTAGCACCAAAATTCTATGGACTTTATCAAATACTTCAAGGTATTGGAGCAGTTGCCTACAAACTAACCTCGCCACCAACTTCAAAAATCCATCCGGTCTTCCATGTATCATGCCTCAAGAAAGTGGTGGGGAACAATTGCAGAAATGAAACTAGTCTACCCGAATTAGACGAGGAAGGCTCACTCTAGCTCCAACCAGAATAGGCCCTCGATACCCGTGAAAGACATCTCTGCAGACGCATGATCAACAAAGTCCTCATCAAGTGGAAAGACACCTCTCTAGAAGATGCGACCTCGGAACCAACCAGTATTCTTCTGGAGGGTCCAACCGTAACCCCTTTAGTTATGTAATAAGCCCAATGGACCGATTCATAGTCATAGTTAGTTAGAGAGTAAATAAAGCCCGCATTAATAATTGTAAGGGGTTGACCCACATTAGAGAAAAGGAACCACAGTTAGTTGTAAATGGGCCATAGTTAATAAATAAAGTGGTTAACCTATGTTATGCAAGGGACTACTAGTACTTAGGGTTTTGGATGTCATTTAGCTATAAATAAAATTAGTTAGTAAAGGAAAGATCATCGATTGTTATTGTAATTGAGCTCTACTCTGCTGGAGGTTGACCCCTTGAAGAGGCAAGTGAACATTTAATCTATTTCTGAATAATCAAATACTTGTCGTTTTTTCTCATTTTATTCTATGTTCTAGGCTATATTTCTTTGCATTTCTAGTATTATGGAATTTCTCGTAGTTCAAGAGCATAACATCATGGAAAACTTGTCTATCAAACATCCATGGTGTTCCCACAAGTATGTGGCATAGATCACATAACACTTGTTCCTAAAGACTTCCAATTTGAAAATTCCATAGACATTGTTCAACCCCAGCCACCTTTTGTCCCCTTTTCAACCATGATGTTAGACTAAACAAAGCACAGCGGAAATAAAATAAACATACACAACACACAAAAAAAACCTCACAAAACCATAACACAGAGATTTAACGTGGTTCACCCAACCAATCTGGGCTACGTCCACCATAACAGAGGCATTGGCAATCTTATTATTCAAAGGAGATTACAATAAATCTAATTCTTCACACATACTCTCAGCTCTCCCTATTTTCTCTATACATTCTACACACACTCTTACAATCCTCTATGAGATTACATTTCTATATAGCTGGAGCATAAAACTGAATCATAAATTCCCTCACAACAAATATAGGACGCATTAACTCCTCCTCAAAAAATACTGGAGCTAATATAGCAACTAATCCTATTGTTGTCACATACATGAGATTTTTCCCAAATTTAATAAAACAAAAAATCTCAACAATCTCCACCTTGACAACAACTATCCTGATACCCTGTTCATTTATTGTTTTCATCTTTTTTGCAAGCCAAGAGAAGCCAGACACCAACATAGCTTCTCCAACAAAACTGGTTTCGTGAACATGTCTGCACAGTTTTCCTTCGTGTGCACCTTTTCAAGAGAAACACCCCTTTCAGTGATAACCTGTCTTACAAAATGGTACTTGATAGGTCTATGCTTTGACTTACTATGATATGTCGGATTCTTAGCCAAATGAATTGCACTTTGACTATCACAAAACAACTTGATGTTGTCCTGTAACCTACCAAACTCACCAATCAAACCTTTCAACCAAACCGCTTCTTTGCAAGCATGTGAAGCAGCTATGTCTTCTGCTTCAGTAGTGGATAAAGCAACAATATTCTGTGGTTTTGACATCCAGCTAATAGCTCCACCTGCAAGAGTAAAGACATACCCTGAAGTTGATCTTCTCTTATCCAAATCACCTGCAAAATCGGAATCAACATAACCGCAAACAAATTCACTACTTCTGTTATAAGTGATACAATAATCACTTGTGCCTCTCAAATATCGAAGCACCCATTTCAGTGCTGACCAATGTTCCTTTCCTGGATTTGCCATATACCTACTGACAACCCCAACCGCATGTGAAATATCTGGTCGAGTACAAACCATCGCATACATTAAACAACCTACTACATTGGCATATGGAATTCGAGACATATATTCCTTTTCTTCATTTGTACTAGGACATAAACTTGAAGAAAGCTTAAAATGGGAAGCTAAAGGGACTGAAACAGGCTTCACATTGTTCATACCAAACCTCAAGAGTATTTTCTCAATATACTTCTGTTGTGATAGCCACATCTTACCATTGCTCCTGTCTCTGAAAATCTCCATGCCCAAAATTTGTCTTGCTGCTCCTAGATCTTTCATATCAAATGTCCTAGCCATCTGAGCCTTTAACCTGTTGATCTCTGTTATGCTTTTGCTTGCTAAAAGCATATCGTCAACATACAACACTAAGATAATGAGCATGCCATTACTTAATTTATTAAAGTAAACACAATGATCATATTCACTTCTTACATAATTTTGACTCAACATGAAAGAATCAAACTTCTTGTACCATTGTCGAGGAGATTGCTTCAGACCATACAATGATTTCTTGAGCCTGCAAACAAATTTGTTTTTGTGATCTTGAACAAACCCTTCCGGTTGTTCCATGTAAATTTCCTCATCTAAATCTCCATGTAAAAATGCAGTTTTAACATCTAGTTGTTGTAATTCTAAATCAAGCAAAGCAACTAATGCTAATACAATTCAAATTGAAACAATTTTTACAACTGGTGAAAATATCTCATGAAAATCAATGCCTGCTTTCTGAGAAAAACCTTTTGCGACCAGCCTTGCTTTGTACCTGTCCATTGAACCATCAACACCCCTTTTCAATTTGTACACCCATTTACATCCCACATTTTTTCTGTCTTTAGGAATTTCTACCAGATCTCGCGTGTCATTCTTGTGTAATGCCATCATTTCGTCCTTCATGGCTTCTTTCCACTTTTCACTTTTTGAACCTTCTACAGCTTCCTGATAACACAAAGGTTCATAATCGTTAGCGGTTAAAGAAACTGAAGTAACATAATCATCATACCTTCTAGGAGGACGTTTAATTCTAGTGGACCTCCTTAAAGATGTTTCTGGTACTTCCACAATTGGCTGATTAGTATCTGTAGGAACTTCTTCATGATCAACATCTGAATCATGTTCATGATCTACATTTGAAACTTGATCATGACCTGCATCTAAAACTTGTTCATGACTTACATCTGAACCATGTTCACCTTGATCATCATCAATATTTGGAGTGGTTTCAAATTGAATGTGTTGAAGCCTAGATACATTATCTTGTTTCCCTTTATCATCTACATCTGAATTTTCAAGTGAGGATTCATTAAATTTAACATCTCTGTTAATGATGATCTTGTGAGTAGTAGGATCCCACAATCTATATCCCTTAGTCCCATCACCATATCCAACAAAGATATACCTTTTTGATTTAGGATCTAATTTAGAACGCTGATGTTTTGGAACTAGAGCATATGCATCACAACCAAAAACTTTCAGTTTAGAATAATCACAAGGATGACCTTTCCATACCTCTTGAGGAATCTTGCATCCTATTGTAGTTGATGGTGATCAATTTATCAAATAGCAAGCTGTAGTAATTGCTTCTGTACACAATTCCTTCTGCAAATTGGCGTTACTCAGCATACTTCTTGCTCTCTCTAAAAGAGTCTTGTTCATGCATTCAGCAACTCCATTTTGCTGAGGAGTATACACAGTGGTTTTATGTCTCTCAATCCCAGCTTCCTTGCAATAATTATCAAATTCATTTGAAGTAAACTCACCACCATTGTCAGTTCTTAAACATTTAATAGCTCTTCCAGTGATGTTTTCAACTAACGCTCTGAACTGTTTGAAAACTATAAACACATCAGACTTCTTCTTTAACATGTAGACCCACACCTTTCTATAGAAATCATCAATAAAAGATACAAAATATGACGAACCTCCATATGAGGTTCTAGGAGACGGACCCCAAACATCAGAATGGATATAATCAAGGATTCCCTTACTAGTATGTTTTCCAGTTTGAAACTTCTGCTTGCTCTGTTTCCCAAACAAACAATGTTTGCAGAAATCTAACTTAACAGACTTTAGACTAGGAAGTAACTTGCGATCAGATAAAATATTTAATCCTCTTTCGCTCATATGGCCCAACCTTTGATGCCATAAACGAATAGAACTACTGTCATTTTCAGACACTATAGAAACATGATCTGACTCTGTTCTTCCTTCTAACTGAAAAAGATTTCAAACTTTCTTTGCTTTCATTACTAGTAAAATTCCTTTATAAATTTTCATTACGCCACCTTGAACAAAGGTTTTATATCCATTTGTGTCCAGTACTCCTAATGAAATGAGGTTTTTCCTTAATTCAGGTACATGTCTTACATCAGTTAAAATTTTATTTGTCCCATCAAACATTTTAAGTTGAATAGTTCCAATTCCCACAATGTTGCATGTGACATCATTTCCCATGTAAACTACTACATCACTGATTGGTTTATAAGTTTTAAACCATTCCCTATGAATACACATGTGATTTGATGCACCAGAATCTAACAGCCAATGTTGATCATGACTAGACAAATCAACTGATAACACTTCATCACTCATACCTGTCTTGGATGCCGAACCTGTATTTGTCGTGTTTGCTTCTTGCTTCGCTGTTGAAGAGTCCTCTTTGGATGCTTGCTGTCTCTTCCAACAGTCCTTCTTCAAATGTCCCGATTTGCCACAAAACCAGCACTTTGCCTTACTCTTCTTCCCTTTCGATTTTGAATGCGAGTCACTGTGCTTACCAGAGCGTCTTTCTCTAGAACGACCTCTAGCCATCATTGCTTCTGATGTAGAGGTTTCAAAATTCGACCTCTTCCTTGTCTCTTCGGACAACAAAACTCCAACAACATCATCAAATTCAAGGGTTTCTGATATACTTAGACTTATAGAAGTAACAAAATGATCCCATGACTCGGGCAACCAGCACAATAAAGTTATAGCTTTATCTTCTGATTCAAATTTTACTTCTATACTTTCTAATTGCACCATGAGAGTATTAAAGACATTCAAATGATCAGTAATAGTTGTACCTTCCTTCATGCGCAGACTGTACAATTGTCGCTTCAGAAGAATCCTATTGGTCAAGGATTTTGTCATGTACAGCTTCTCAAGCTTCGTCCACAAACCAGCAGCAGTTTTCTCTAACACGATGTTAAGCAAAACATCATCCGCCAAACAAAGTCGAATACTGCTCAGAGCTCTTCCGTCCAATTCATTCCATTCGTCATCTGTCATGGTGTAAGGCTGTTTGGATTTTCCCAACAGTGCCTTTGCCACATCTTGTTGCACAAGCAGATCGTGCATCTTCACTTTCCAGATCTCGAAGTTATTTTTGCCATTGAACTTCTCGATCTCAAAACGAGCACTTTGAGTTTTTGCCATGTTGTATCAAACAAACAAACTCCAATTCAAACTTAAAGTACTACCTCTTTCGTACCGTGTAATCACAATTAAAAAAAAAACAAAACAAAAAATTGCAGGTTTACCAGAGGGAAAAAATTGTCGGGCGCTCCTTGACAACGGAAAACCCGCGCCTAAAACACAATCCACTGCCTGGCGCTCCTCTGACAGCAGATCAACCGCGCCAGAGCAAAATCCGTGTAAGTGACGAAATATTGGCGCGCTTAAACCCGTCGATTCCGTGCCAATCGGTACATTGGAGATCTGGCGCGAGTATCAGACTCGAATCCGCGTCAATTGGCGCTTCTGTTCCAAAATAAACCACGCCAACCAGTTCACTACCAGAAATTGGCGCGACTGTCTATGCCGCAACCATGCCAATCGCCGGAACTCCACCTTCAGCCGATCTGTCACACACACCAACTCCACAACCAAGGACTTGTAGTTTATGGGCCCTCCATGCTCCACTGCGCCGCTCTGATACCACTTGTTAGACTAAACAAAGCGCAACGGAAATAAAATAAACATACACAGCACACACAAAAAACCTCACAAAACCATAACACAGAGATTTAACGTGGTTCACCCAACCAATCTGGGTTACGTCCACCAGAACAGAGGCATCGGCAATCTTATTATTCAAAGGAGATTACAACAAATCTAATTCTTCACACATACTCTCAGCTCTCCCTATTTTCTCTATACATTTTACACACACTCTTACAATCCTCTACGGGATTACATTTCTATATAGCCGGAGCATAAAACTAAATCATAAATTCCCTCACAACAAATATATGATGCATTAACTCCTCCTAAAAAAATACTGGAGCTAATATAGCAACTAATCCTATTGTTGTCACATACATAAGATTTTTCCCAAATTTAATAAAACAGAAAATCTCAACACATGAGGCTCTATAAGGATTTGGATGGCCCACAGGGTTAAGTTTCATCTCCATAAATTCAATTGATACTAAATATTTCACACTCCCACCATCTATCACCAAGTTACAACACTTTCCTTGGACCTTGTTGTCTCTCTGGAGATAGTTCCTAGTTGCAAAGGAACCAGTGCCCAAGACATCTACTAAAATTGATAAAAACTTATAAATGAATGGTCGGAGAAAGAGACCATGAGAGCTGCAATGAATAATCTAGTTCAAAAACCTATCTTTAAAAACCAAATTGGTCGAGACAAATGAGGGTTGTAGTGTTTAAAATAAAGAGATGACTAGAAAAAATAAGAGGGACATGGTTTTACAGCTTAGGCATTTAAGAATATGAACCCAAACCCTATAGAAAGAATAGTGAAAGGACTAGAAATATGAAAAAATATTTGACATGGTGAAGCACACATTAAGACTTTTTAAATCAGAAAATAAGTACAATTTCAAGATAAATTTGTAATCAAAACTTTAAAAAATACGTCGCTACATTATACTCATACCCATACAAGAAAACATAATGAAAAATACAGAAGAGAATCAATGTTGCAATTAACCCCAAAAATTAGAATAAAAAATGTTCTCTATTTTTTAGTTTCCAAAAGACTTTGTCATTATAGTAGTCTCATGACTTACACACTTCAAACCCTTCCTTATGACTAACTGTTCTTGAATCAGTTACAAAACTAATTTTAAAGGGTTATAAAGAACCCTTTTTTTAATACTACGTGGCCTCACTTATGATATTAACTCTTTCAAACTTTAATATTATATATAATCAAATATATAATATTAATGACCCCTTTTAAAAATAATACAATTATGAAATTTAATATTATATAGGTAACATATATAATTTTAAATTATGTTCCCCACTTTATTGATCAAACAACTACATTTTAACATAGTTTGGACTTTTGAATAATCATAATTTATAATGATGTTTGAATCCAGGAAAAAGGAAATATGGGCCCCATCTTTCATCATCCAGATGTAAATCACTCGTGGTTTTGTAAAACAAGAAACTGCTTTCAGGGGTGTTCTCCTACGGTTTGCAGAAAATGTTGGAGACCCACCGGAATGCATGTCCATTGTCGATCTGAAGGTAGGCGGTTTTGTCAAACTTTTTTTCAGGGGCCTCCTTCTTCTGATCTTCCTAGCATTTCACACCGCTGGAAAACCATTGGATCTAGAGATGAGACATTATGGCCATTGAATCCTCCGGCACCTTTCAGGTATTACTATCGATTTTCTAGGTTTTCCCAACTCCTACCCCAATCACGACTTCTTTGAAAGGCTAACTTCTTTGAAAGTCTAAGTTTTGGCATTTTCATTGCTTGGAACATATGGAAGTATAAAATATCTACTCCATCCAAGCTTTCCTGGCTACTGCAACTTTCAGAAACTCTAGACCAAGAACTATAGGCTCTCGGTACCTGACCGTCAGCACTCTTCCCTGATTTTTCACTACACCATTGCCAATACCTCTAATAAAATCAATATATAGTAATGTACGTCCAAATCCTATCTACCAAAGTCTATTCCTAGCCCAAATTTTCACACTTGAGTGCCCCATTGAAACAAACATTACACAATACATATTTTTTCTCAATCAATTCCTCTTCAAAGTACCGTACAAGAATCTTAACTCTACAAGATGTGGTAGAAACACCATATCTGAAACACTCTGACAACATATTAAGTGCATTACGTGTTTGTTCTGCATTTCTTTATACTCGGAAACAGGGAAGGAAGTCTTTTCATGTCAACATATAAAGAGCATTCTGTCAGCAACCCATCTCTTCCAACTCTCTCAGCTTCTTGGTAATTAGATTCCAAGCTCTAGTTTATGATGATTAAATTGTTCATGGAATTGCCACACTGTGCATCTAAAATGCCGAATAAAAATCCAGGACATATTCTTCAACCATCTAAAATGCCGAATAAAAATCCAGGACATATTCTGCAACCATTTTTGAAGTTGTTCGTTCATTGGTGTGTCAATTTAAAAAATAACTCTGTAGTGCTTTTCTGCAAAAACTGGGTGTTGGAAGAACTAGAAAAGTTGCTCAAACCATATATAAAATTTTAAAACCTCCCACGCGAAAGTCAATTGGGGTTCCTTTGCAAAAAACCCATGTCGCGGTCTTTCAAAATTTTCCGCCGTTTGCTTAGAAACTGTATTTAAAATCCGTTGTCTAAGGACCTCTGCGTTTTTTAAATAATTTGTTAAAACCACCAATGGAATGTAAAACATTATTTCTAGGAAAACTCAGTCTCTCACCGACTTAATTGTAAATTTGATAGATGATCTTCAATGTTTGCTAAAAATAAGTGTTACTGTACCAATAAAAAAATATTTGTAACGCCCACAACTCCATTTACAGTTGCAATAATGCTAGTGTGGTATGGTTATTCGTTTTATTGATCGTTAGAACGTTGGAAATGTTTAAGAAGACTCTCTTAATTGCAAAATACTATTCGAGTTCCATCCATTTTTCCATCCTGAGAAATATGACAATGATGATGAGTCACCTAAAGATAGGCCATTTTAACCTTGTCATATTCCTCTTTTGTAGCAAAATTGCTTCTTTGAATGAATTCTCATGAAAAACCTTCATCAATTTATTATCACTTTCTCTCATTAAACCTAAAATCACAGAGGTGGCTTATTCTCTAACCTCAACTTGATTGTCTACATGAAGCTTTTACATTTCATTCCACACAACTTTCGTCCTAGAGCTCAACAAGAGGAACTTATACCTGTACATGAAAATTAATATTGCAACTCTCGTATGCAATTTTGTATTGATATGCCTAACAATTTTGAATTTCACATCATAACATTAATAGATTTGCACACATTCAGCAAGATTGCTGAAAGTTGATTTTTTAAGGTTCTCGGAAAATGTTAAAGATTCAAGAAAAATATGCATGCTCCAACATTCTAGCCTTAAAGCTCAAAATTCTTTAACTTAGTAAATGAAGATGCATCTCTCTCCGTTGTATAAATATATAAACACACTTAATTTCATTTTTCCTCCCAAAGTATGCAACCCACTCGAGGATCCTCAATATTTGGATTTGGTATAGAGAGAAAATGCACAAGAGAAACACATGCCTACACCTTGTGTTGGAAACCACTCAAGTTTGAACACATATTTGAAAGTATTTCTTTCATATTAAGGTTTCTTCAAGACTTTTCTAGCCCCAACAACATGGTCTAATTTTGTACCACCATTTGAAATAGTAATATTCCTTGAACTTTGGCTTGGATAAGGCAAAAATTCAACCTTGATTTCATCCTAGTTTTTAAAGGTGGTCATTCATCTTGCTGTAGGTGAAAATCATTCTCCTATTAGTTGTAGGTGGCAACATATTTTCATTGCAACACAACAATCATGTACACTATAATTTTAACTTTGTTCCCATGCCGGAGTTTGTCTACAATTTTGTTTTTGGCAATTTAGGTGTACAAAATTGAGCTCCAACAAATAGAAAATTCTATCCCTAGACCAAACTATTACTCTACAAATTTTGGTTACAACATTGACACTAACTGGGAACAATGTTTTGCTTGCAAGGCACTAAGAACAACAGGTAAATATCCTTGTTGGGCATGGATTGAAATTCTCATATTATTTTCGACCATTTTTTAAAAGAATGAAAGGTTAAATCTCATTGAAACTTTTATTCTCTGGAAGTTTGATCTTTATTCTCCACCTAAAATAATGGAATAAAAACTTGTAAAAGCTAAAAAGAAAATTCTCAGCAAATGATCGTATTTGTGTATAAGACCTTTATGTACCAGTCAACATAAATCAGTTTTTCAATGGTACCAAGAAAGCATCAAGGTACTTAATGCAACTCCCTATTGAACTTTAAAAAGAGGCAGTAATATGAGAAAAAATAAAATAATCCACAAGAGCTAATACATATCCAAAAATAAATATAAATATAAATATAAATAAAAAAATAAATAATAATAAAAAATTCTGGCAAAAATTATTTTATTCTTAGATTGCTCATGTCTTCCATATAATTTGCTATAGGATCGTAAAATACATTAGAAAAGAAATCAACTTTATCAATAGCTTCATTTTCTTTGAATTCTATAGCAATTGGTTGATGTATATTATGAAAAAATTTCATCAATAATTCTTTGGGCCACACAAAGATATCTTCTTTTATAATACAATCATCATTATCTTTTTATTATTGAACTTCATGTCCGCTGCAACAAAACTGATATTTTTTCAAAGTAGAGTACAAGTCATCATTTTATAAGTTGTTTACCTTTGAAGGAGGAGCCTCAATCTTTTCTTGTGGTTCTATTTGACATGTACTCATAGCTTGTTCTTGTTATGAATCATAAGATTCATAAAAAAAAGTCTCCTTCAAAATGAACAAGATAAGATTTATGAGGATTTACTTGGAGCTCAATAATTTTTGTGTTTTGTTGACTGTTAAGCGGTGATTTTTGGTGCAGGTCTGAAATTTTGTCATATTTAGTGTTCTCCTAGTTAATTTGAACAGGCTTATAAATCTTCTTTTTGTAGGTTTTTAAAGAAAAATCTCCTTTCAACTGCCCAAAACCCTTTTCGAAAAAATATTTTTTCTTGCATTCAAAAACTTCTTAGCTATGGTCCCGTTGAGTGCTTAATACATTATCATCATTCACCAAAAATTATTAATGTTCGTTCTAAGCAATTTCTTCAACGAGATTATCATGAGCTTTGAAAGTGTTTTCAAAATCATAATACTCACAAAAGTCTTTTGAAATAAACTCTTGTGAATATAAAGTTCTGCAAATAAAGTTGAATGATGTATGATTTTTTTTCAAAGAAAAAATGCTTGAACGGGGTAGAGTTTTGTACCAATCACATGCATCATAGAATAGAAAAATATTTTCATCAAAATGTCTTCATGTATGATCCCATGTTGCTCCATATATTCATGAAAATCTTAAAGTGATGAGTTGTACTTTCATATGCATCTCTGTTGAATCTTGGAAGATACTCATTTCACTCATGAAATGCAGGCACATGATGAGGATAACTAGCAATAGAAGAGAAATCCAGTGGATAAAATTTGTTATCTATGAATGAAGGAACTTCGATTTTAAAACCCTGAAAATTAAATGCCAAAGATGGAAGGAGTTGGTGAGGATTTACAACCAAACACTGATTTTGTCTCCAAAATTAGTTCTTGAAATTTTCAATTTCCAAGGAAAAAATTTCAATTTCATCCCTGATAACCACACCAATTGATGTTGTCTCCCTAGAGACAATTCATAGAAGCAAAGGAACGAGTTCCCAAGACATCTACTAAAAATTGATAAAAACTTTTAAATGGATGGTCAGAGAAAGAGACCATGAGAGTTGCAATGAATAATCTACTTCAAAAACCTATCTTTAAAAACTAGATTAGATGAGACAAATGGAGGTTCCAACATTTAAACTAAAGACATGGCTAAAAGAAATATGAAGAGGGACATTGTTTTATAACTTAGGAATTTAAGAATATGAACGTGTTGTGGTCAACAACAACCCCCCTCTTTGTTTAGTATAGCAATAATATCAAGCAAAGGGGGACCCTTAACAAAAATCCCAAAAATATTTTTATCCAAATTTTTGTATTTTAACTCCCTAAAAGCTATATCACATCGCAGAGAAAGAGTGAAGAGTTTTCCTATGCGCATAAATAAGCTGCAAAGAAGCGATGCAAAATTCATCACATCGCATATTTTGAAAGCGCCCTTAAAAGAAAATGAGAAGGAATCGCCGACGGCCGATATGCGACGTCGCATATCGCAAACGTCGCAAAAGCAGCACACAACGAGCAAATGAAAATTGCGATATTGCGATTTGCGATCTGCGATCCTACAAACTGCGATTTTGCGATTTGCGATCTGCGACGAATGAAACTATTAATTGCTGCAATACGAATCGCAGAAACCACTCATCGCAAAGTTTCTTCGGCATGATCTGTAAACCCAAAATCGAGCGCTCACCTTAAGGGAAATTAATGATTGCACGCCTGAGTATCCAAAGATGATCATGTTGCGTTTTTCGAAGAGTCAAGTCCTTATGAGTGTCATGATTATGCATTCATTAGAGTTTAAAGCTTTCATGTCAATCTTTTCGTCATGTCTCTTTTCCCTTGCGTAAACTGTAAGGCAGCAACTAATATAAATCTATATGCAGGAAACATCCAAGGAAAAGGGGAAAGAGCCAATACTTGAAGAACAGAGAGGAGATGCCTTCACAAATGAATGCCGCATGTAGTAGAGCCGCGGAGTCCAGAGTATCACTCCACAGACACTGATGAAAATAGACTATCCAAGACTCAGAGTCAAAGACGCACAAAAGCAGCATGTTTGCAAAAGATCCTGAAGCTCAGATTGGGTAAAGCAAAAAGAAAAACGCTGAAAAGGGATGATGCTTCAGAAAAGCCTGGAACAAAGAATGGAAGCAATTTTCAGTGCGTAAGATTGTTAAGGCAACAAAATCCCTAACTCATTGAGTCATTCACACGGCCGGAAACCAAAATAGCAACAACACAATTAGTTTGAAAGAAATCTGAGTTATACTAAGTATACACACAGCAAAAAACACCCAGTTATAGGGAGATTTTCAAAAATATCTTCTAAGTTGTCAGAAAGAGGTGCCAGCTTTTGTTATTCTTACTTTCATCGCCCGAGCAAAAGGAAAAGACAACCAGCTGACTCTTTCTAGGCGAACCTCACATTGCTTACAGCACTAAGGAGCAGATACAGAAACGGTTAGAAATTAGATTCAATTTTTAGAAATAAATTTGCTTTAGTTAAAGGGCGGTCATTTGAAGTCGTTCCCTAAATTTGTGTAATTAAGATTAGTTAGTTAGTAGTATTTAACCCTTCTCATGGCATTTGGAGAAGGGTCCGGAAATTTGTCAAAAAACTTGTCCTCAGAACATGCACTTTTTCACCTCGGAGGGGGTTTTTGATGAATGGATGGATCGAGATTTATTTATGTTTGCATTTTAATGTCTGCTACTGATGTTGCACTTATGTACTCTTAGTAGATGTTAGAAGTAAGTAGAGATAAATCGTTATTGCTTGAAGTTTGTGAGTGAAATCCGTCATAAATGATACTTTTATCTCTTGATTAATTTCTGCTCATATTCTTAGAGTGATATACAGCTGATTTGTTTATATGTTAATGTATGAATGTCTAGATTACCATTTGGCACTTTTGTATGGTGGAATCATTTGTTTGTGCTTAACATATGAATAACTGATTATGCGATATGTTGTTCACAACTGTTTTGCCTAACTTCTTATGCAGAACGGTTCATCTTAAATTGATTTATATTCTTATGATAGCTGAATGATCTTTATTACCAGTTGTTGTATGAAATCTTTTTAGATCGCATAATGAAAGAATTTTACCCCGGGTTAGTATAGATTAGATGTGTTGTTTTTGTTAGATTACAGTAGCATAGAGTCAGTTTAGAGTCTAGAATTAAATTAGTTTAAAATTACCTTTTGATTAGTATCTTCAAAATCTACACACACACACACACATCTTTTAGATTGGGAAGCTGATCCCATCATCCCCAGTCGGACCCGCTACACCAAACGGGCAAGGAGCCGCCAACCAGGTTCCCGACCGGGTGGGTATCCCCCTTGTTGTCGACCCGATTTCGGGGCCCTCAACATATTTGGCACTAGAAGGAGGACACGAACTATGAATGGCAACTAAGTCAAAATCTAAATGCCATTCTGAGAGTAAATCACCCTCATCAACTCCCCCGACTTCTCCACTACGGTTAAACCCGGAGTTACAAGTCGCTCGAGTATCCACCGCTGCTACCTACTCCAATATATCAGACCAACTCATTATTGAACCCCCTGAAATTCAAACTTTGATTCATAAACTCCAGGGATTCTCTATTTTCTCTCATAGGTCTGATAAATGTAATAGCAGCGTGACTTCGCAGTACAATCCTGCTCACCCTCTGACCAGATTGAAGAGTGAAAAATTTGGTATTCAACCAAGTGAACTCCCTCTTCCTACTAGGAAAAGAGCAAGGAAAGCACCACCCGAGTCTGACCGTGAGACTCTTTCATCCACTTCGTCCATTTCAACACCCTCACCGCGAAGTCAACCACCCACATCCTCATCCCAAATCACTCATCCATCTTCCACACTTCCTCTTCAATCATCAACTATCATAATACCTTCATCTTCTCAGCATCAGGGTCCGTCTTCTGCACTCTCATTAACTAGCAGCTCAACGATGGCCCAGTCTCCATGGAACAATCCTGGGGCGGTTTTAATGCCTCCACCCCTGAGCCCAATACCGGCCCATCCTGAGAAGTGGCTACCTAAATTCAATCCAGAAACAGGCATGCTAGCTGAAGAGCATATCAATAATTTCATGCTTTCTGTTAATCTCAACGGAGTTACCAACGAAGATGCTGTTGTCCGACTTTTTCCTTACACAATGCAAGGAACAGCCGGATCATGGTACTTTTCGTTACCTTCCGGGTCCATCACAAGTTGGGACATTTTTCAAAGTCAATTCCTCACCAAGTTTGGCGATGACAGATCAACAGCGACATTGATCAATGACCTGTCTAATCTTAAAGCTGAGGCTAGAGAACCCATTAAAGATTTCAACTTATGGTTCAATAAGATCCTCAACAAGATTCCCGCTGCTTCTCAACCCAGCGAGGAAGTAATATGTGAATGGTACATCACGGCCTTACCATCTAACTTGGCTATCTTCGTAGATAGGGCAAGCAAGACGACCTTAGTTGAAAATTTAACTGAGGCGCTAGTAGTAGAAAAACGCGTAGTTGCCCTAGAAAAGAGATCTGCAATAGAAGAACGCAAATCTAAGAAGATCTCTTTCAAAGAAGACACCAAGAAGAAGCAAACGAAAGATCCTTTCGATATGGAAGGATTACAAAAGGTGTTAAAGGCCATGTCCAACGAGATGATTGACATAAGAAAACAAGTAGCAGAAACTTCTTCAAAAAAGCCCTACAAATCTTTTAAAAGAAACCTTCCCATGGAGGTGAAACCACCCAATGTTGTCTCAAACGTCGAATCTGAAGAAGAAGAAGAAGAAGAAGAGAATACCACTGAAGGGCAGACTGATGATGAAGAAGTTGTGGAACTACAAGGAATGTGAGATTTCATCCTCCCACAAGAAGAGGATCAAGAAGCATTTCCGGTTAGCACACGAAGCAAAAATCAACTTGATCCTCCCCAAATTACCCCTAAACAGAAGGGCGCAAGCCCTGCAAAGGTCGCAACAAAGAAAACAACCGCTAGAGCGACCCAACTTAGCCCAGTCCAATCAGATCAAGCACCTCCATCAAGAACACTGATAGTGTCGGATGAAATGGAGTATAACATTATCGATGACATGAAAAATACTAGGGCTAATATCACTCTTTACGAATTGAGCAAATTGAAACATCAAGAGAAAATAATGATGAAGGAATTACATGCCGTGCCTACTACATCTTTACCTACAGTTGTATCTTCCCACAACATGGGAAGACCTCCAACCAACATGATCAATAAGATTGATCCGAATGACATTGCCTTGATTGGAGGAAGGTCAAGATCCCATACTCCTCCTTTTATCCTCACTTATGAAATCTTCAATAAAAACGTGGACAATTGCCTGATTGATTCTGGTGCTTCAACGAATATTCTACCCAGATCAATATGTGCCAAATTGAATGTTCAACCTCAGAAGTCTGCAGTGCGCATAGTTCAACCTGATCGATCTCAAGTCGAAGTGATTGGTGAACTTAACCAGGTGACCATAAGATTGTCGTCTAACCCGAAAGTCTGTCAGGTTATCGACATTCTAGTAGCTGATATCCCTGAATTCTATGGTTTAATTCTTAGCAGGGATTGGTCCGAGAAACTCCATGGATATTTCTCAACCGACTGGTCACACATGTGGTTACCCTACAATGACAAACCCAATCAAATAAAGGTTGAACGAGAATTGCACCAAAAGTACATAGTGACAGAATTGGAAGGAGAGAACGAAGCGATAGCATACAACAACAGTATCATAGGCAATTACTCGGTAGATTCTTTCCTCGGCAATTTCAATGCTCACACTTCACCTTACTTAGAAAATTCAGTTATGTCCCAAATTGAAAATTTTTCCCAAACTGATGATTCAAAGTGTTTTAATTTTTTAGATAGTTCTGTAAATACATCTTTATTTTGGAAAGTATATTTTGATGGCTCTAAATCTAACGAGGGAGCAGGAGCAGGATGCGTTCTGGTTAACCCAGATGGGAACAAGACCATGCTTAAATGCAGACTTGAGTTCGATTGCACAAACAATACAGCGGAATACGAAGCCTTGGTGCAAGGCCTATACAAAGCAATCGGCTTGAATGTTAAGTCTCTTCAAGTCTTTGGAGATTCCGAAATTGTCGTCAAACAGGTACGTAACACCATACATTGCCTGTCAAGTCATTTAAAGCACTATCAATATTTAGTACAATATCTGACTTCACATTTCATAGCATTCAATATTTTGTCAATCCCAAGACTCCAAAATGCGAGCGGAGACCTGTTAGCTAACGTAGCCTCTAGACTGATTCCCTCCGAAGATTTTAGTCCCAATAGGTTTTCAATAGAATTAATCTTTAAACCATCCATCCCTGACAACATCACCAACTGGAGAGTATTCAATGACGATCCAGACATTGTAAATTTCCTTACTTCTGAAGGATCCTACTCAAAACAAATAATTGACGAAGACCATCATGATCACCAAATTCAACAAAATAGCACTGATAACGCTATACCTAAATCGGTGGTTAAGTTAGAAGATTTATATGATTTGAAAAGTCGGTTTAAAAGGTCTGCCAATTCTAAACTCTACAGTTCAACTCTGAACTATGAATTAGTGAACCTAGGAACCGATCAGAAGCCGCAAAACGTTAATCTAGGCCACGGCCTGGCCCCTGAAGAAAAATCAGCATATATCCGTCTTCTGAGACAATTCAAAAACGTTTTTGCGTGGAATTACGATGAGCTGAAAACATACAACACTTCTATCATTCAACACACTATCCCTATGATTGACAATGAAAAACCTGTCCAGCAGAAGCTCAGAAAAATCCACCCCAACTTAGAAAATCAGATAAAGACTGAGCTAAATAAATTGTTGAGAGCCAGAATAATTTTCCCCGTCAAACACTCAAAATGGGTATCCAATATGGTGCCTGTTAGGAAGAAAAATAGAGATATTAGAATCTGTATTGATTTCCGGAATCTCAACAAACCCTGTCAAAAAGATAATTTTCCCCTCCCACCTATGGAGCAAATACTACAGGCAGTAGCGGGCTCAGAATTAATGTCTTTGCTGGATGGATTTTCAGGATACAATCAAGTGCTGGTGCATCCCGATGATCAGTTGAAAACTACATTCCGAACCAAGTGGGGCACATACGCATATCGGAAGATGCCATTTGGTCTGATCAATGTCGGCGCTACCTTTCAGAGAGCCATGGACATTGCGTTTAAAGGTTTAGTCAATAAATCGGTAGTGATTTACCTGGATGATATAACAATGTACTCCAAGAAGCGAAGTGACCATCTCAAAGATTTGAAACAGATCTTTCAAAGATGCTTAAGGTATGGAATTTCACTTAACCCAAAGAAATCTTTTTTCGCATTAAGTGAAGGGAAATTGCTCGGATTCATAGTGTCGAAATCTGGTATTCACATTGAACCTGACAGAATCAAAGAAATTTCCGAAATATCCATACCCCATAACAAAAAGGCCATGCAATCTTTCCTTGGACAAATCAATTTTGTAAAAAGCTTTGTCCCTGATTTTTCACGTATTATTTCTCCTTTACAAAATATGATAAAAAAGAATTCAAATTTTAAATGGGGCATAGATGAGCACAAAGCATTCAACTTGATCAAACAAGCTATCATCAATGCTCCATCTTCAGCTACCCCAAATTTTTCAGAATCCTTCATCTTATACACTTTTGCCTCAGAGAAATCTTATGCCGCAATTTTGACTCAAGTAAATCAAGAAAAGGCGGAAGCTCCAATCGCATTCTTTAGCTCAAACTTACAAGGCGCTGAACTCAATTACTCAGACGTGGAGAAACAGGCTTATGTTGTTTTCAAAGCGATCAAATATTTCAGACCTTTCTTACTTAAAGCCCATACCAAAGTCGTAGTACTGTTTCCAGCGGTAAGGAACCTTTTGGTACAGAAGGATGTGGGCGAAAAGAGAGCAAATTGGATTACCGCTCTACAAGAATACGATCTTGAGATCAAACTAGCAAGCATCGTAAGAGGTCAAGGCTTCTGCAAGATGTTAGCTGGAGCATCGCAAATTCCGGAGAACTCATCTGAAGAGGTACACACGTATGAGGTAAGCCTAAACGACGCAAAATCATTATATGCGGACACCATTTATTATCTTAAGAACGGGTATGCTCCATCACACCTGGATCACACCAAGAAAAGAGCTCTGAGGTTGAAAGCTAAACAATACCAGCTCGTAAATGATGTTTTGTTTAAAAGGAATTATGATTCTGTACTTCTTAGGTGTCTTGAGAAAACTGAAGCCGAAAAGGTTTTGCAGGAACTCCACGATGGACCAGTAGGTGGACACTATGCTGGAGAGACTACTGCGCATAAGATCTTACGTGCAGGATACTATTGGCCCACGCTGTTCAAAGACTCATACAATTACTTAAGGAAATGCCAAATCTGTCAGACTGCTGCGGGGAAACAAAGGAAATCGTCCATGCCACTACAGCCGGTCAACATCGAGCAACCATTCAACCAATGGGGCTTGGACATAATAGGTGAGATCGTTCCTCACTCTTCTAAGCAACATAGGTATATCCTCACGGCAACAGATTATTTTACCAAATGGGTAGAAGCAGTTCCTCTCAAGACAGTTAATTCTGAAAACATTATTGAATTCATAGATCAATTTATCATCACTAGGTTTGGATTGCCAACGGCCTTAATGTTTGATAATGCATCTTATTTTTCAGGAAATGCAATGACTGAGTTTGCATTAAAAAGAGGGTTCAAATTGAAATATTCTGCTAATTACTATCCACAAGGTAATGGGTTGGCTGAATCAACAAACAAAAACCTAATCAGGATTATCAAAAGAACGGTCGACCAAAACCAAAAGAATTGGCACAAAGCGCTGGTAAATGCTTTATGGGCAGATAGAATCACGAAGAAAGCTTCAATCGGCACTTCTCCCTTTAATTTAGTTTATGGGAAAGAAGTGGTTCTTCCAACTCACTTAGTCATTTCCTCTTTGTCTCTAGTACAACACATCGATGAGGTATCTACTTCCTCTTTGCAATTAAGACAAATGGAAATAATCAAACTAGAAGAACGCCAAGAACAAGCTAAGAAAACCCATGCTCACCACCAAGCGCTAATAAAATCCTCTTCTGACTCAGCCATCATAACCAAAAAGAACTTTCAGATGGGAGATTTAGTTTTGAAATGGGATAAGGCTCATGAAGAAAAGGGCAAACATACGAAATTTCAGAAGCTGTGGCTTGGTCCTTTTCAGATTGTAGAAGTCATAGGCCCATCGACATTTGTGTTGCAGGATTTGGCAGGTAAAAGAGATTCTTTGCCTGTGAATGGACAGATTCTTAAAATGTATTTTCCATAGAAGATCACTCTTCTATTTTTTTGTAGGATAGTTTTAGTTTCTTTTATTTTGTTTTCTCTTTCTTATAAATAAAACCGGTTGTAAATGATCATTGAATAAGATTCATGAAAGAGCACACTAACTCTCTATCAGATTTTGATTTCACTTGTACAAATAGAAAAACTTTTCGAAAAATCTGATTTTTATTATTGACAAATAGAGTTAACTTTAGCCTGAATAATGATATTAGTTTCAACCTTTCGAAAGACTTTGATGAAATCAAACTTTGGTTAAAAATTGCTTTATCCCAGCACAATGAAAGGTATCATCAATAATAAAATAAATATTCTCTGCAATGTGATTTTCAAAGCTCTATTATTGTCGTCCAGAGCTTTCTTAAGGAAAAACAATGACTTCCTCCCTGCCAAAAGAAACCGCAGCATTCAGAGAAACAATCCGAGAAAGCACTATATCTCAAAGAATAAGAGGTCTCATCACGAGCCGGCTTATCATGATCACAGATATTATAACTTGCTGACTTTGCCAAAATTGTCTATCAAAACAGGGCAACGACTCAAGATTGTTGCAATCAAAAGACAAGGGGTCTCATCACGAGCCAGCTTGTTCAGCAAAATTGTAAATCAAGTGAATGACTGTGTCATAATTTGGCCACCAAACCAAGACATTGTTCTTTAGAGAGTAAAAAAGGAAAAAGTGCCAAAAAGGATTTTTCTCTGAAATGTTGTAAATAACCTTAAGCAGGAAAAAGGATCATTACTGGATAACATGGTAACCCTGTCGAGGCTATGGACGCTTGCGGGCAGCAAAGGCTCTACCTACGACAAATGAGCATATTTTAAAGCTAGCACGCAGAGAAGACCTTATTTTATCTTTTAAAAAGGACCGAGTAATGTCTCGTATGAATGCAAGAACCAAGCCTAGGGAAGCAGACAATTGGAATAAAAGAAGGGTTGAAGCAAAGTATCATTGACAGGATGAGGGGTAATCTACTCTATCTGTCCATAACAAAATTTAGACATATGAAAACTTTTATGTTTCGGAAGTGGAAATGTCAATGGAAAAGCAGAGATAACTGGTTCTTCACAGTGAATCGCCATTGTTGTGGTCAACAACAACCCCCTATTTGTTTAGTATTAGCAATAATATCAAGCAAAGGGGGACCCTTAACAAAAATCCCAAAATATTTTTATCCAAATTTTTGTATTTTAACTCCCTAAAAGCTATATCGCATCGTAGAGAAAGAGTGAAGAGTTTTCCTATGCGCATAAATAAGCTGCAAAGAAGCGATGCAAAATTCATCGCATCGCATATTTTGAAAGCGCCCTTAAAAGAAAATGAGAAGGAATCGCTGACGGCCGATATGCGACGTCGCATATCGCAAACGTCGCAAAAGCAGCACACAACGAGCAAATGAAAATTGCGATATTGCGATTTGCGATCTGCGATCCTACAAACTGCGATTTTGCGATTTGCGATCTGCGACGAATGAAACTATTAATTGCTGCAATACGAATCGCAGAAACCACTCATCGCAAAGTTTCTTCGGCATGATCTGTAAACCCAAAATCGAGCGCTCACCTTAAGGGAAATTAATGATTGCACGCCTGAGTATCCAAAGATGATCATGTTGCGTTTTTCGAAGAGTCAAGTCCTTATGAGTGTCATGATTATGCATTCATTAGAGTTTAAAGCTTTCATGTCAATCTTTTCGTCATGTCTCTTTTCCCTTGCGTAAACTATAAGGCAGCAACTAATATAAATCTATATGCAGGAAACATCCAAGGAAAAGGGGAAAGCGCCAATACTTGAAGAACAGAGAGGAGATGCCTTCGCAAATGAATGCCGCATGCAGTAGAGTCGCAGAGTCCAGAGTATCACTCCACAGACACTGATGAAAATACACTATCCAAGACTCAGAGTCAAAGACGCACAAAAGCAGCATGTTTGCAAAAGATCCTGAAGCTCAGATTGGGTAAAGCAAAAAGAAAAATGCTGAAAAGGGATGATGCTTCAGAAAAGCCTGGAACAAAGAATGGAAGAAATTTTCAATATGTAAGATTGTTAAGGCAACAAAATCCCTAACTCATTGAGTCATTCACATGGTCGGAAACCGAAATAGCAACAGCACAATCAGTTTGAAAGAAATCTGAGTTATACTAAGTATACACACAGCAAAAAACACCCAGTCAGAGGGAGATTTTCAAAAATATCTTCTAAGTTCTCAGAAAGAGGTGCCAGCTTTTGTTATTTCTACTTTCATCGCCCGAGCAAAAGGAAACGACAACCAGCCGACTCTTTCCAGGCGAACCTCACATTGCTTACAGCACTAAGGAGCAGATACAGAAACGGTTAGAAATTAGATTCAATTTTTAGAAATAAATTTGCTTTAGTAAAAGGGCGGTCATTTGAAGTTGTTCCCTAAATTTTTGTAATTAAGATTAGTTAGTTAGTAGTATTTAACCCTTCTCATGGAATTTGGAGAAGGGTCCGGAAATTTGTCAAAAAACTTGTCCTCAGAACATGCACTTTTGCACCCTCGGAGGGGGTTTTTGATGAATGGATGGATCGAGATTTATTTATGTTTGTATTTTAATGTCTGCTACTGATGTTGCACTTATGTACTCTTAGTAGATGTTAGAAGTAAGTAGAGATAAATCGTTATTGCTTGAAGTTTGTGAGTGAAATCAATCATAAATGGTACTTTTATCTCTTGATTAATTTCTGCTCATATTCTTAGAGTGATATACAGCTAATTTGTTTATATGTTAATGTATGAATGTCTGGATTACCATTTGGCACTTTTGTACGGTGGAATCATTTGTTTGTGCTTAACATATGAATAACTGATTATGCGATATGCTGTTCACAACTGTTTTGCCTAACTTCTTATGCAGAACGGTTCATCTTAAATTGATTTATATTCTTATGATAGCTGAATGATCTTTATTACCAGTTGTTGTATGAAATCTTTTTAGATCGCATAATGAAAGAATGTTACCCCGGGTTAGTATAGATTAGATGTGTTGTTTTTGTTAGATTACAGTAGCATAGAGTCAGTTTAGAGTCTAGAATTAAATTAGTTTAAAATTACCTTTTGATTAGTATCTTCAAAATCTACACACACACACACACACACATCTTTTAGATTGGGAAGCTGGTCCCATCATCCCCAGTCGGACCCGCTACACCAAACGGGCAAGGAGCCGCCAACCAGGTTCCCAACCGGGTGGGTATCCCCCTTGTTGTCGACCCGATTTCGGGGCCCTCAACAGAACATAAACCTTGTAGAAATAATGGTGAAAGGACTAGAAATATGAAGGAATTTTTGGTGGGGCGGAGCTCCCATTAAGACATTTTAAATCATAAAATGAGTACATTTTAAAAGTAAATTCATCGTCAAGACTGGAAAAAAAAATTATGTTGATACTTTACACTCATACAAGTAAAAGAAAACATAATGACAAATACAAAAAGAACACAATGTTGCAATTTACCCCAAGAATAAGAATTATAAATGGTTTTATTCTTCAATTTCCAAGAAATTTTCTCATTACATTGGTCTCATGACTTGCAAAATCTCAACCTATACAAAATTTACTTCTCATACTTCTATCCATTTCTTCAGACTAATGGTTCTTGAATTGGTTACAAAACTAATTTTCAACAATTATAAAACTAACTTTTACTAATAATGAATAGGTGGGCTCATTTGGGACATTAATACTTTGAAATTTTAATATTATATATAATAAAATATATAATATTAATGAACATTTTTAAAATAGCACAATTATGAAATTTAATATTATATATGTAACATATACAGTTTAAATTATGTTGCCCACTTTATTGATCAAACAACTACATTTTAACATACTTTTGACTTTTGAATCATCATAATTTATAATGATGTTTGAATCTGGACAAAAGGAAAAGTTGGCCCCAAATTTCTTCAGCCATATGTAAATCACTTGTGGTTTTGTAAGACAAGATACCACTTCCAGAGGTATACTCTGGCCGTTTGTAGAAAATGTTAGAGACCCACCAGAATGCATGTCGATTGACTATCTGGAGATAAGTGGTTTTGTTAAACTTCTTTGTAGGGGTGTCCTTCTTATCTTCCTAAAATTTCACACCACCTAAAAGCAATGGGATCTGAAGATAAGACATTATGGCTGTTGATTTTGTTGGCACCTTTTAGGTATTGCTAACAAATTTCTAGGTCTGCCCAGCTCCTTCCCCATTCACAACTTCTTTGAAAGGCTAAATTTTGGTATTTTCATTACCTGGAGCATATCTCCTTTAGGAAACAAATTCAATATATGTACTCCATCTAAGATTTCCTAGCTACTGCAACTTTCAGAAACTCTAGACCAAGAGTTGTAGGCCACAGGTACCTGATCGTGAGAACTCTCCATTGAATTTGCACTACATCATTGTCAATACCTCAAATAAAATCAATATCATGTAACATATGTCCAAAGCTTCTCCACCACAGTCTTCCTAGCTCAAATTTTCACAATTGGGTGGCCCATTAAAGCAAACATTACATAATATCTATGTTGCATGAGTTTCTAGAATGTGGGAACTTTGGGAATTGGGTACAGGTGTTCAGAATAGCTAGAGGTTGCCCCAAAATTTACAGGAAACGACTAATTAGGAGCAGTAATATTATATAATAAAAAAAATTAAAAATATATTTTTAATTATATAATTTATATAATAATCAAAATTAATATTAAATCAAAATATTAAAATATTAAATCAAAATATTAAAATATTAAAATCAATTTAAATATATAATCTCTCTTATATATAAATATATTCTCTGGGTGTCTCTCTCCCTGAGTCTCTCCCTTATATATATATATATAAAATATTAAAATGTTAGGTTCATTATGAGTTCTCTGACACATGACAAGTCTTTGGAACAATATGCCTTTAAAATACAAAGGAACAATTTTACCTACATTTCTCTAGTTATTCTTAACAGAAAAAGTAAAGGAACTCTAATGGTTAAGCATTGACTGCAACATACAATATGCACACAATCTTCTGTGATATATATACATAAACGACAAAATAAATACTCATCGGCATGACATCTTAGATATCGCCCTTACATTGAGGTGTCACACACTTCCTTAACTCATCAAGAGATTGCTCGAGTTCCTCAATTAAGGATATCAGAGTTAAGGATGTCCTTGGCCTTTCTTCGTCGGGAGGTTTCAACAAAGGCTCATGTTTTGTGGGCAGTTCAACATATTTGTCAGGATTTGTATTCCCCATCCCTAGGGAACGACAAAACTCCAAAAAAACAATGTTCAAAGCTCCCGAAACTTTCCTAAGCTCCCATTACAGCTCCCACTAAAAAGGGAATGTTCCCATATGGTTCCAAAGCTTCCAGGAGTGTGGAAACCAATGGAACAGGTTTCCCACCTCTAGGGAGCGGTTCTCGTGTAATAGAGCATAATACATATTTTTTCTAAATCAAATCTCTTTAAAGTAATATACAAGAATATTGATTCTACAAGATGTGGTAGAAACACCATATCTGAAACACTGACAACATATTAAGTGCATTCTATGTCTTTTTTGGATTCTTCTTACTCAAAAACAGGGAAGGAAGTATTTTCATGTCAACATATAAAGAGAAATCTATTAGCAACCCATCTCTTCCAACTCTCCCATATTCTTGGTAATCAGATTCCAAGCTCTGTAGTTCCTCATGATGAAAATTTTCATGGACTTGCGACACACTACATCTAAAATTCTGAATAAAAAACCAATGCATTTTCTGCAACCATTTTTGAAGTTGTTTGTTCATTGGTGTGTGCATTTTAAAATAACTTTATAGGGCTTTTCTGCAAAACCGAGGCATCCGAAGAACCAATGAACTTGCTCAAACCATCCATAAAGTTTTAAAAGCACTATTAGGGTCCAACCCTAACCACTTATTTATGTAATAGGGTCGAGTCATAGTTATAGTTAGTTAAAGAGTCAATAAATCCCATATTAATAATTGTAAGTGGTTGACCCGCATTTAAAGAAAGGTACCACAGTTAGTTGCAAACAGGCCATGGTATTAGAGAACCATGGTACTGACTCATGGTATTGCATGTATGAATCCTATATAAAGGATAGAGACTTCCCATTGAGAAGCGTCTTGTCTTATTTTGTAATCAAGCCCTGCTCTATTGGAGGTTGCCCCCTCGAAGAGGCAAGTGAATATTGATTTTATCTCTAAATAATAAAATACATGTTGTTATTTCTCATTTTGTTCTGCGTTCTAGGTTATGTTTCTTCGTATATTTGGTTTTCTGGCATCTTCTCGGAGGTCAAAAGCATAACAAGTGGTATCATAGCGCTTTCTAGGGTCGGTGGTATCTCCATTTTTAGCAAAAAAAAAATGGCTAGAGACATGTTTCGGCGTCTTTAAACCACGGGATCTGTTGTTGAGCACATAAACTTGTGGATTTGGGGAGGCATGCACGCAGTAAATACAAGAGGTGTTCATGCTTGTTGGACTCCCTTGTAACCCCTGTGGGTACCCCTTTGAGTAGTAGCGCATTAGATTGAACCGTGCATGGACTGTCTTCCACGTACCCTCTGGGTATATTGAAAGCCCCCTAGGCTCACCTAAAACCTCATTATAGATAAACCGTCATTTTTTTGCTGCTACAGTACACCGAGAATAGCACTTGGGGAGATTACTCGCATGTATGATAGGTTAGTTGAGTATTACGACTAAGGGTACAGTTGATCCTCCTTAGTTAGTGCCCTAAAAGATTGGGCCGAGTACTACTGTTGGACCCTTATGTATATTGCAATCTGTAGCACCTGACACTCCTTGAGACCATAGTTCCCTCGTCTCTTTGAAGATCACCCATTATTTGTTTTGCCAGATTAGATCTAGCAATCGGGGTTTTTTCGCCACCGTAACAATCATATCAATGAGTTTAGGGTCTACCACCACAGTACCATTCAGATCTAGCATCTAGGGTTCTGTCACTGCCACAGTCAAACTGACATTCAGCGGTTGAGGGTTCCACAGACAGATCTTACCAATTTTCCAGGGAGTCTTGTGGCTCCTATACCCTGGGGCAATTCTCGCAGGACATTGGGCAGGATTAACTTTTCTGCAAATTGGCCACTGCAATATTGATAAGCGAGGATTAAAACTCCTCCTGGGACACTTATAAGAGACTTAGCCCATAAGGATCAGGACGACGAACTGAGTGAGGTGGTACCATTCACTTGTTAGCTTCAATTTTCGAGTGGTCCCAAATTTTTTCACAATGACGACAAGTGACTTGGATCTGTGTATGGTAGAAACTAGAGCTCAAGCCATGGCCAATGAGAAGATCGAGAAAATTGAAAAGAAATTGGCTTCTTTAATCGACCAGATAAAGACATTAACAGACACAGTCATAAAGGGCAAGTCGGCATTACAATCGGAGGCATATGGTTTTAATGAAGAACTTGAAGGAGAATCTAGCCATCATCTACACTTCCATGGAAATCACCACCATTCCCACCCTCAACCACCCAAGATGGACATGTACAAATTTGATGGCTCTAATCTAGAAATATGGGTAGCAAAAATGGACCAATATTTCACTCTGAATAACATCGTAAATGATGAAACTAAACTACGTGTGGGAGGCCTTTACTTGGACCAAGAAAGATGGAAATGGTGGCAATGGCATCAGAAATGCTATCCAAGGAAAATTACTTGCCAGGTGTTCGCAAAATACATTTGCGACTGCTTTGACTATGAATCTAATTTTTTGGGTCGTCTTACTAAGCTCAGACGAACAGACATAATAAACGACTATATTACAGCCTTTGAGGAATTGGCCTTCTGCACAGCAGGTCTAGGAGATGAATTCTACTTGAAATGTGTTATAATTGGTCTCAAAGAAGCCATCCAAGCCCACGTCCAGATGCACCACCCAGCCACATGGATGGAAGATTGCACAAAGGCTATTGAAGTGGAACGTGCTTTAGCAGCCCAGTCACCTCGTCCAAATTTCATAGCCAAGGGACGCCCCAACCAGGCTCAGGGCACTACCCAAACACTTAAGGTTCAAAAGGTGTCCCCCGCACAAATGGTTGAAAGGAGAAAGCAAGGATTGTGTTATTACTGTGATGACAAATACTCCCCGGGGCATAAATGCAAGGAACCCAAATTCTTTCAAATTGATGCTACTAATCACAGTTCATCTGAGGAAGCCCCACACTTTGAGGCACCAGAGGAGGATGGTGAGGACAACCAACAGGATAATGAGCTCCCACTTACACCAGAAGAACTAGTTATCTCGCTCCATGCTTTGGAAGGCATTTCTTCTCCCCAAACTCTCAAAATCAGAGGTTTTATTAAACATCGCCCTATAGTAGTATTGATTGATAGTGGTAGCAGCATATCTTTATCCATCACAGAGTCACAGAAGCTATTCATTGTTTTGTTAGAGTAGTCTCTAATTTCAAGATCCAGATTGCTGATGGGGGAACAATGAAATGTGAAGGATGCTGTGAAAATATCAAACTTCAGATGGGAGATTACCACCTAAAGACCCACATGTTTGCAATCAACATGGGTGGTTGTGACATTGTCTTAGGTCCTGAATGGCTCTACACACTAGGCCCAATCACAATGGATTTCCAGGAGTTATATATGAGCTTTAAGCAGAATGACCACATGCATACCCTCCTTGGACTCCAGGGAGGTACTCCTTCTATCATCAGCTCACATCGAATAGAAAAATTGTTAAAAAGGGCCATCATGGAGTTATCAACCAATTTAATTCCATCCAGGCCATCGAGCCCATTACTCTGCATATTCATCCTGAGATGCAACATGTCTTAAATAGCCATCCCCAGGTCTTTGACAAACCTCACAAGCTTCCATCCTCTAAAGGGGAACATGATCATAGCATCACTTTGGTCCCAGGGGCACAACCATCGAATGTGTGCCCATATAGATACCCTTTCACCCAAAAGAATGAAATTGAAAAAATCATCAAGGAACTCCTAAAATCCAGTGTCATTCGTCCCAACATCAGTCCTTATTCATCACCTATGGTCATGGTGCTCAAGAAATATGGGGAATGGCACATGTGTCCAGACTTTAAGGCCCTCAACAAGCTTACAGTCAAAGATAAATTCCCTATCCTAGTTGTTGATGATTTGCTGGATGAACAAAATGGTGCTCAATTATTTACTAAGCTAGATCTTTGCTCGGGCTATCACCAAATATGCATGAAAGAAGTAGACATTCCCAAGACTGATTTCTGAACTCATGAAGGCCATTATGAATTCCTAGTCATGCCATTTGGTCTCTGTAATGCCCCATCCACTTTTTAGAGCCTCATGAATAACCTGCTCAAACCATATGTCAGAAACTTTGTCCTCGTTTTCTTTGATGACATTCTCATCTATAGCCTCACCTGGGAAAAATTTTTTAGCATGTAGACCTACTCTTGCAACTGCTCCAAAAGCATAAATTACTTGTCAAATTGTCCAAGTTCTCTTTTGGCATTGAAGAATTCGAGTATTTGGGCCACATTATGGGGCATGAAGGTGTCAGGGTGGATCCCAAAAAGATCCAAGAAATGTAGGATTGGCCCCAACCAAATACTCTCACTGGCTAATATCGCAAATTTGTCCACAATTATGGTCACATTGCTAGACCTCTCACTCACCTTCTCAAGAAAAATTCATTCCTCTGGACTGATGAAGCACAATAGGTGTTTATGGCTCTCAAATAGGCCATGTGTTCCACTCCCGTATTGGCACTACCTAACTTCACCAAATCTTTTGTGATTGAATGTGATGCTTTAGGTACGGGTATTGGAGTTGTCTTAATGCAGGAAGGTTGACCCTTGGCCTTCACCAGCCAACAACTAAGTGGGAAACATCTGGGACAATCTATCCATGAGAAGGAGATGATGGTCATCTTACATGCAGTGGATACCTGGCGATCATTCTTATTGGGGCAGTGTTTCCAAATCTGCACATACCATCAAAGCCTCAAGTATTTTTGGAGCAACGGCTACCCTATCCATAACAAACTAAATGGTTAGCCAAAATGCTGGGATATGATTATGAGATAATTTACAAGAAAGTGTGCCAAAATGTTGTAGCATATGCTTTATCATGCCAATTTGAGGAGGACAACACCCTGCTAGCAATCCCTCTTCCCATTGCAGATTGGATTGAAGAAGCCCACAAGGAATGGTTTTCACATCCTTTGCTCTCCCAACTCATTAATCACTTGCAAGTAGATCCTAATTCCACAGTGGGATACTCTTGGAAGGATGAGATTCTTCTCTACAAGGATAGAGTAGTGATATCACTGACATCCACCCTCAAAACACGCATTTTGGCAGAGTTGCACTTATCTCCCATTGCAAGCCATGCAGGATTTTAGAAGACTTATGCTCACACTCATCGTTCCTTCTTTTGGACAAGCATGAAAACTAACATTCTTACTTTTGTAGCTGAATGTGATGTGTGTCAGTGCCACAAAGGAGAAATAGTCAAGTCCCCAAGCACTTTACAACCATTGCCCATCCCTGCCTCAATCTGGACGAATGTTTCTATGGATTTCATTACTGGTCTTCCAAAGTAAGGCAACAAGTCAGTCATCATGGTGGTTGTGGATAGACTTTCTAATTATGCTCATTTTTGCGCCCTACCCCACCCATTTACCCCTACTTTGTTGGCTCAATATTTCATGGACCAGATCTTCAAACTGCATGGAATTCCCACTTCCATTGTATCTGATCGTGACCTAATCTTCACCAGTAACTTTTGGTAGGAACTTTTCAAGCTACAAGGCACCCAACTCCAATTAAGTACTTCCTATCATCCCTAAACTGATGGTCAAACTGAAGTAGTCAACAAATGTTTGGAGACCTACCTCAGGTGCTTCACTTCAGAAAAGCAACATCAATTGGTATAGTGGTTACCTCTAGCTGAATGGTGGTATAATACTAACTATCATGCTGCCACCCAGATGACTCCATATGAAGCAGTTTATGGTCAACTCCTCCTTTCACCTACTTCTTATATCCCTGGATGTTCTAAGGTGCAAGAAGTGGATCAACTCCTACAAAACCATGCAACCATGCTAGCCCATCTCAAAGATAATCTCCATTAAGCTCAAACTCGCATGAAGCAACAGGCAGACCAACATCATTCAGAGTGCACATTTCAAGAAGGGGATCAGGTATTCTTGAGGCTGCAGCCATACAAGCAAACATCACTCAAAGACAAGGGCCATTAGAAATTATCTCCAAAATTCTATGGACCTTCTCAAATAATTCAACACATTGGCGAAGTAGCCTACAAGCTATCCTTGCCACCCACTGCAAAATCCATCCCGTCTTCCATGTATCATGCCTCAAGAAAGTGTTGGGGAACAATTGCAGAATTCAAACCAGTCTACCTGAATTGGATGAAGAAGGTTCAATCTAGCTCCAACCTGAACAGGTCCTGGACACGCGAGAACGGCATCTGTGCAGCCGCACGATCAAGGAAGTCCTCGTCAATTGGAAAGACACCTCCCTAGAAGATGCGCCCTAGGAACCAGCCACTATTCTTTAGTAGTTTCCACAACTTCAGCCTTGAGGACAAGGTTTTCTTTATGGCGGAGGGCATGTTAGGGTCCAACCCTAACCCCCTTATATATGTAATAGGGTCAAGTCATAGTTATAGTTAGTTAAAGAGTCAATAAAGCCCATATTAATAATTGTAAGTGGCTAACCCGCATTTAAAGAAAGGGACCACAGTTAGTTGCAAGTGGGTCATGGTAATAGATAGATGGTATTAAGAGAACCATGGTATTGATCCATGGTATTGCATGTACGAATCCTATACAAAGGATAGAGACTCCCCATTGAGGAGCGTCTTGTCTTATTTTGTAATCGAGCCCTACTCTATTGGAGGTTGCCCCCTCAAAGAGGCAAGTGAGCATTACTTTCATCTCTAAATAATAGAATACATGTTGTTATTTCTCATTTTGTTTTGTGTTCTGGGTTGTGTTTCTTCGTATATTTGGTATTCTGGCATCTTCTTGCAGGTCAAGAGCATAACTAGCACTCACGCGAAAGTCAATTGGGGTCCCTCTACAAGAAACCCATGTCACGATGTCTTCGAAATTTCCTCCACTTGTTCAGAAAATGCATTTAAAAATCCATTGTCTAAGGACCTCTACATTTTTTAAGTAATTTGTTAAAACCACCAACGATATCTAAAGCATTATTTCCAGGAATGTTGAGGCTCTTACAAGTGTAATTACAAATTCGATAGATGGTATTCAATGTCTGCTAAAAATGAAAGTGTTTATTTACAAATAGAAAAATATATGTAATGCCCATACCTCCATTTTCAGCTACAATAACGTTAGTATAATATGGTTATTCATTTTATTGACCACTCGCAAAGTTTTAGAAGACCTCCTTAATACAAAATACTATTCGAGTTCCATCTATTTTTCCATCATGTAGAAATGACAATGAGGATGATGAGTCAACTAAAGATAGGCCATTTTCTGGCAACCTCTTCTTATTACTCTTTTGTAGCAAAATTGATTCTTTGAATGAATTCTCACGAAAAAGCGCAAAATATGCTTGTTCTCTAACCTCAACTTCATTGTCTACAAGAAGCTTTTACATTTGATTCCACACAACTTCGATCTCAAAGCTTAACATGAGGAATTTATACATGTACATGAAGGATTGCATCAATGTTAATGTTACAACTCTGGTATGCCAACTTTTTAATGATGCCCCTACCAACTTTGAATTTCACTTTATAAAATTAATATATTTGCACACATTCACCAGGATTGCTAAAAGTTGATTTCTTAAGGTTGTTGAAAAATGTTGAAGATTCAAGAAAAAGATGCATGCTCCAACTTTACAGCCTTAAAGCTCAAAATGCTTCAACTTAGTAATCAAGGTGCGTCATAAATATATAAACACACTTCATTTCGTTTTTCCTACCAAAATATGTAACCCATTTGAGGATCCTCAATCTTCGGATTTGGAATAGAGGTAAAATGCACCAGAGAAACACCTACATATGTCTTTTGTTGGAAACCACTCAAGCTTGAAAGCATTATTGAAAGTATTCCTTTCATATTAAGGTTTCTCTAAGACTTTTCTAGCCCCAATAATATTGTCTAAGTTATTACCACGATCTAAAATAGTAATATTCCTTGAACTTAGGTTTGGATAAGTGAAAATTGCAACCTTGATTTCATCATAACTTTTGAAGGTGGCCATTCATCCCGCTGTAGGTAATAATAATTCTCATATTAGTTGTAGGTGGAAACCTATTTTTCATTTCAACACAACAATCATATATACTATCATCTTAACTTTGTTCCATTACTAGAGTTTGAGATTTTTATTTTTTCGCAATTTAGATGTACAAAATTGAGCTACATTAAATAGAAAATTTTGTCCTTGGACCAAATTTTTAATATGCAAATTTTGGTTACGACAGAGTTTACATTTATTTATTTTTATTTTTTTCCTTTGTCTCGGTTCATCTGCTACAGTTTTTTTAGGCTTGAGCAGCACCTTGTGAAACATCAAGTTCTCTCCCTGATCTTATTGTAGTACAGTTATATTTTATCCAACAATAAATGCTTCATCAACTTGTGTTACTTGTGTTCTAGCTTCACCTCTTCTCCCTCAATTTTGTCCTTTTGGGCACTCGTATTTTTTATGTCCTTCAACTCGACAATGATAACAATAAATTACATATTTTTCCTTTCCTCCTTTGAAACTTCCTCTGGCTCTTCTAGCACCATTTCCTCCTCTACCACCTTGACCACTGGTAGACTTTTCTTCTTGCTCACTTCCTATACTAGTCCCAATTTTACCTTTGCTTCTGGAACCTCTTCATGTACCTTTATCTTGTGCTTTCTTATTGAATGATCCTTATACCTTCAAGGCAATATGATAGGCTTCATCAATAGTCTGGAAATAATGTATAGTCATTTAACCTTGATTCAAGTATTTCAGTCCATTTACATACCTTGGAACTCTTTGGAAATCTAGTTCTTTTATACCTTATTAAAGTGACAGCCTAGAAAAATCTTTGGTGTACTTATGAATAAAGGTCTCCTTTTTCCTAAGGTTTTGGATTTGTCTATAAAAATTATGTTGGTAATCAACAGGAAAAAATATCGCGTTGATCTTCATAACGAAATTCTTCTAAGTATTAATCTTTTGTAGTTGTTTATTCATTATGTCTTTCTGCAACATGTCCCACCGTAGTGCAACATGACCCTTCAACTTCATCATGGAAAATATAACCCAATTTGGATCTTGAATATTCTCATATTCAAAACATATTTCAATTTCTTCAATCTAATCAATAAGCACATTAGCTCTCAGATTTCCATCATAAAAATAAACTTCAACTTTGGCATTGCCTCTATTGCTCAAATATTAAATACCTTGTTGTGATGTCTCTCTCCTCAGCATCATGTTCATCATATATTTCTTATTTTGGATCTGAATCTACTTCTACATCCCAATTTAGCCTATGCTCCAACTCTTCAAGTTATTGATTTCCTAGACCTCCTTATCCTACTCCTCTTCCCCTCAACAACATCCTTACAAGTTGCAAATGTCTCACCAACATTCACAAACCTCAACCCATGTTCTATATCACAACTCTTACCTTTGGCACTCTATTGAATAACCTTTAAACAAATTTTTACTGGTACCCTGATTTCAAAAGCAAACCCAAGGTGCAAAATCCCAAAGCATAACCTGGCTTTGATACCACTTAACACTGATGGGGCATATCGTAACAACCTTTCCCTATTTTTCCACAACCTTAACCCCCTTTCCTATCAAAGTGCATACTAACAAAAACATTCTTTTCTAAATAGAAACATTAATTAACATTGTGATCAAGGAAACAAATAAACAATGGATACACAAAAACATAGCAATAAGATGTATTTTTTTAAAGATGTTCTAACTATATTACTTTAACATCTAGCAAGAAAAAATAAAATTGTAGGTTTGACAACCTGCATGCATTTTGGAATCACACCTCTCTATACCAAATCAACTTCCAATGACTAGAACGTTTTCCTAACAAACTGAATTCTTGTGCCCCAACACCGATGATCATAACTCCTCTTCTTCCCAACCCAAGAATTCCCCCTAGCTTCATTCTTTTATAATTTTGAGTCTTGGCCATTTTCTTTGCATCAAATAATGAATTGACAATGTTTAGCCTTCCAGATGATCCACACAATCCTATGATTTCCCACCTTTCCTATTGCCATTTTTCCACCACAAAAGTTACCATTACTTTATTAAAATGAATCTACATGAGCAACAACAACTAATGATTTGGGTGTGTCAACAATTCCATGGAATAGGAGTGTTAGCAAGACAAAAATACATGGGAGATGCAACACTTATTTTCCTACATTATTAGCTCAAATAGAAAATTGGTTTTGGTTGATGAGGATTTTCCCAAGGATAAGGATGCTCTTGCATCATTTTACCTATGGAATACATTTTATGCACTAGAATGGTTATAATATTTTGTTAAGTATATGTCAATATTACTTAATTATGTAAACTAAAATATTTTATTTATTGCCTACATTGAATTTTGCTATGTCAAGATGGTTCTCATTTGTGTCAATTGGTCATTGATGTCAAAGGTCTATCTTTGAAGGCATTTTGTCTATAATATATCAAGTCATGTACTCTATCAAAGAGTATAGTTGTATAACCCTCTAAGAGATCTTATAGTTAAAGGGAACTTGGGAAAAATCCTAAGGGATAAGGATTTATGGTGGTTTGAATTTTGGTAGCATTCCAAGCCTCTTAGTTCCACAAAATTCCAAATTGGGGACCTCCGCCCTCTAATATATATCAAACATATGGGTTCTGCAATTGACATGGACCATTGGATTAGAAACGATGCAGATTGGCTTCCAACATGCATTGAGGAAGGTATTTGGGTTTTAGTCGTAGAAACAATGAATTGTAGACCCCATCCCACTCTAATAACTGTCGATAATATGGGGGTGGGCCCACAATTAACCACAACCTTTAATAAAATGGAGGTTAAATCAATCAAAAACCCATCGACATAATGTGCATGGTTTAAGTGGAAACATGAGGCATGGGATGAAAAAAAAATTGTTACTAGAAATGTTGTGAATTATCGAGTGAGCCTCCTTTTTGCTTAACAAAGGAAAATGGAAACCAGGCCCTGAGACCTTTTTTTATACCATATGAGCTAGAAAATGTGGCAAGTTGCAATATATGATTGGAGAATATGGATAAGGTGCTAGCCAATTGGCTTGATAGTTCAACATGATGATGGCGTGACATGACATGGCAAGTGACATGTGGTATGCTATTTTGGCACTTTAAAACAGCCAAGTGGGAAAAATATGAGAGACAAATGGCACCACTCATAGGGTGACACATGGAATGGAGATGATGTAATGTGGCATGCCATCATGTCGCACCAAGTTATGTTGAAGATGTTATAAAATTTTGGCAAGTTGGCACAATTTACAGAAAGTGCCAAACGAGAAGTAAATCAATAGGAAATCTACTATTAGTTGAAAGATAGTGCACAACACCAGGTTTGATTTGATTAATGTATAGAAGGTTGGAGCGATGAGCATGTCTCATGATAGAAGGCACTAGACGAATATTTTTTCATGCATGAGAAGTCTAATAAATAATTAAAATTCATGCTTTGGGTCCTTTTCAGTTAAAAAGGAAAAATAGTTGCAAAACATTGAACAAACCCCTCCTTTGTATTGATGACAAGTGGCAGAAAACTAGTGGTGACAAGGAAAAAATATAGCATGGCACAGTAATAAAGAGACACATGGTAGACGGGTGTTAGTGATGTGGGCAACAGACTATGTGGCTTACTATCGAAGTGACACGTGGCAGGTGGAAATATCATCATTGGGTTGTCAAGTGGCTTATTTTTTAGTGAACCATGGTACCACTCAAAGGAAACCCATAACATGACATTAGCATAATAAATTCCACTAACAGTTAGAGCACAATCAACTCAGTCATATGCACTAAGATTTAAAGCTTAAGGGTGCAACGCAATTGAATTTCGTGTTTCGAGCACCAAAATACAGTTAAGTGACATTTATAGGGAAAACTCAGTTTTAGGTTGTGATGACCAAGTCCATGGTGATTCAAGTGGAGAAGAATATAAACAACAAAGTGTTCGATCAAATTTTTTTAGCTAAGTAAATTACAATTTAGAGGCCAAGACAAAGCACAAATTTAATTATAATAAATTAATAGTATAAAAGTTTGAGTGAAACTATTGCAGTAGATGAAGCATATTGCATTCATTATGAGAAGTTCCTTCTCGATCTATGAGAGTATTATGAAAGTTATTCTTTGAGATGTGTGAGAGTTAATGTAGTTTCTTTTTTGAGTGTCGTGAAATTTAATGTGGTTTCCATCTGAGATGAGAGTGTTTGAATTGTAGTTATAGTTGTTGTGCAACGTGGGGGTTATAGGAATTGAGGTAGAAGATTTATGTGCTATGTGTGTGTGTGTGTGTGTGTGATGACTTAATTGGAGAGAGAAGGGAAGTTGGTATGTTGAGTATGAAGGGGTGTGAATTCAATTGGAGTGAGGAGAGTTGTAGAGAAGGTGAGAGTCTTTGAGCATGCCAGTCACATTGTGAGATATCTAGATGAGTGAGAGTAATAGTAGAGAGAGAGTAGCATATTCAAATCTATAGTTTAATGTAACATAGAGCTAAATATCTCAGTCTGCAAATGTATGAAATATAGATCTTCTTGGCTGCAACAAGTTTGTGCTTGTACAAAGATGAGGTTCGTGTCTCTAGCAAGTTGGTGCTTGTTGATCTAAGGGGGCCTCATATGAGTTGGTGCTAAAAAATATTAATGTAATTCGAAGTAGTTTCTTATATTTATGTCATAATAAAATTAATCTTTTGTGTTTTTTCTCTTAGAAGGGTTTCCAAATTAAATATCTATGTACAAAAGTCACGTGAATGGTTCCTTGATGTTTGCTAATTGGAATTGATTGAATAAATGGTCAAATAAGTGTAAAATTTATAGAATGGTTCTTTAGCTTGAGGATTTTAGGTGGATGGTAGATTAAGTTTCTTTCTTAATGCTTGAATATCTGCCTCTTTTCTCTTTATAACCTTTTATACTACCTTGATATTAACAAGGTCATGTCCTAGCTTTATTATCAAATCTTCTAGAGATTTGATTATGTTGTCTTTAGAAAATGAGGACATCTTCTCAATCTTCAACTGAGAATGCATGTTGTTCAAGGATGACTGTAATTTGGAAGCAGTCATGGCCGAACTGGTAATTGTTGAAAAGATCAGCTCCCCTGTTTGCTTGTGTAAATCGATTTGATCGATTTCATGTATCTTCTTTGTATCAATTGAGAAAATGGAGGCTTTGTAGTCTTCATAACTCCTAGGAGCTGGCATTAAAGGTTCCATGAAGGCCATTTGGAATTGTCCTTTCTCTGAGTCGAATGCAGAGAGAAATCTATGTTGTGTTTTCGTTGTCTGCTTCCAAAATTCTGAGTAAGTTGAAGCCTTTAAAGCTTCATTTTTCAACTTTATCTCCCTGTACCTTGAAAATATACTCTATTGAGTTGAAATTTGAGAAATAGAGGATAATGGACAGTGGAATGTTGGCTCTACAGTAGCTAATTGAATTGTTTATTTTGCTTGAGGAAAAGGAGTGACATGAGTTCCTGTCAAAACTACTATGGGCGATAGTTGTGTATCCCTTTCTTCTAGAGATTCATCTTGGATAGTAATCACCCAAGGATCAACTTGAGGGTATGATTTTTGAGTACTATTTGGGTCCTTCTTTCTCCTTTTAAAAACAAAAAATTATGCACCTTGTGTTTCAGAGTCAGTAGGGGAAATGGCCTCTCTCTCCCTTATGCCCTCCTTTTCCTTGGGAATAGGCGTCTGTTGGGTCCCTATAATACTAGTGATTACCCCATTACTATTGTAGTTATACCCCCTATTTATATTGTTGTGCCCCTATTACCCCCATATTGTTATTTCTGTGCCCCTTAGAATCCCTCTATTGTTATTTTTGTGGCTTTATATTATTATTGTTAGGTCGGCTGGATTATATTGTGACTCCTTAGACTCCTATATATAGAAAGGAGGTTTTGTCATTTGTGTCATCCAAGAATTGTTCATTTATGTAATGTAAAGGAGGTTGCCCCCTCGAAGAGGCTGAATTCTAAGGCGTGGATCTCTCTTTTCTATCTTTTTGTGAGCTGGTTTCATAACATTTGGTATCAGAGCTTTGGATTCTAGGGTTTCGCTGCTCCAAACAGGTCATCGTGGCATTTTCGCTATAACGTTTTTTCTGTGACGTTTCAGAAGTCGCAAAAAAAACCCATTTGAGAAGAAATCGTGTTGAACATTGTGTCCGAATTTCAGAGCTTTTCACGCGAGATTTGCGGAGATATGATCTGAGGAAGTTGGTCTTTTTGCAGACTCCTGAATTACATTCAAAACTGGTGACCTGGGGAAAATCGTCATAACTTTCTCTCTGGGGATCGGATTGAAATTTCGTAAGAAGGTACAGAAAAAGGATGGACTTTAGTTGTTTGTATGTGTGTTTTAGATTCAAAGGTTGAAACAGGGACTTGTGGAACGTCGTACAAGTTCGCTCTATTGAACCAGTCTAAAAGCAAGTCACTGTGGGAGATTTCACATAACTCTTCCTTGGAGAATCCAATTTGGCTCAGACTTGTGGCATTGGAAAGAGGACACAGAGGACTACTACATGTAGCAATTTCAGAATTGGAGGATCCGAAATTACAGAGATACATCAGATTCAATATCAAGCTTCTATAAAGTGAAAAAAGGTGTGTAGCTTTTTTAAATTTTTGTGTAAGCTTGGTTTAACGGAATTCAAAGGGCATAGTAAAACATTATTATCGGTAACGGATGCCCCGAGGAAAGAAAATGCAAACACCTAGTAAGGAACCTGAAAGCTCTAGCATGACTCATGAAGAAGAGGAAGAAATGCTACATGATATATCAAAATTACAAGAACAAGTGCAACAAATGTCACGCTCACAAAAGCTAACAGAAGCTAAGATAAGTGGCGTGGAATCTAAGATAAATGGCGTGGAATCTAAGGTAAATGGCGTGGAATCTAAGATAAAGGGCATGGAAGATAAGATGGATGGCATGGAAGCTAAGGTGAATGCCATGGACGCTAAAATTGATGGCATGGATGATAAGATGGATGAATTGAAGAAGTTGCTACAAGAAAGGGTCACTAATGGTGAAAAGGTAGTAAAGGAAACTCATGATGAGAATAAAAGAAATGTTAATCATGATTCCATAGACTCTAATGTTGGATCGAAGACTCACCATGTTCCAAAAATCGATATGAGGAAGTTTGATGGCAAGGATCCCGCCACATGGATATTACAGATGGAGCAATTCTTCGATCTCAATAATGTGCAAAACACACAAAAGGTACGTATGGAAACTTTATATTTGGAACCAAATCAGTTTGTATGGTATCAATGGCTTTGTTCTCGTAAACAATTTATCACTTGGGCAATTTTTACGGAAGAATTGATAGCACATTATGAGGATACAAAAAGAAACATTTTTTTTAGCCAATTGATAAGTCTCAAACAAAAGGGTTCAATAATGGAGCACATTGAGGAGTTCCAAAAATTGAACATAAGGGTAAAAGATATTCCAGAGGAGCATAGGATTGATGTGTTCATAGGGTCTTTAAAGGATAATATCCAACATGATGTGCGCCTTTGGGAACCTGATTCATTAGAGAAGGCATTCAGGTTAGCAAGAAAAATGGAAAGCAAAATTATGGCAACTAGGAAGCATACCGTTCACAACTATAAAGACGGAAGTGTTGTTGCCCATAGTCTTCCACAACCTACAAGGTTGACACCACAACAATTGGAAGAAAAAAGAGCAAAAGGGCTTTGTTACAATTGTGATAGCAAATACACAAAAGGTCATAAGTGTGCTGAGAAGAAATTATTCTACATAGATTGTGAAGAGGAAGAAGAAAAGGAGAAAGAAAGGTCAAAAGAAGAGTATATATTCCAGGAACAAAGCCTAGATGAAGAACAAATAAATCCGACCATATCTTGTAATGCATTGGCGGGAATTACCACTCCTCAAACCATCAAGATAGAAGGACAAATCAAAAAGAAAAAGGTAATAGTGTTGATTGATTCAGGAAGCACCCACAATTTTATTCATTGTAGGGTAGCAAAAGAATTGAATTGCTTCCTATATCCAGCACCAGAGTGTCAAGTGATGATTGCAAATGGAGGAACAATAAATTGTTCTGGAAAGTGCCATAATATCAAGCTATCCATGGGAGAATATGTATTGACTAGCCCAATGCTTTCCATTCCAATGGGAGGTGCTGATGTTGTACTAGGAGTCCAATGGCTACAATCCTTGGGTACAATAGCTTTTAATTTTCAAGAACTTTTCATGAAATTTTCTGTGGAAGGAAAGGAAGTTGAATTAAGGGGTATTGCAGGGAAACCAGGAAAGATAATCAGCTCTAATGGCATGACAAAGCTTCTAAAAAAGGAGCAAAGAGGTGTAATTGCACAATTATGTTCGCTAGATGTTTCCACATTGGAATCATCTATTTCTCCAGATCTCCAAAAAGTCCTGGACAATCATTCCAAGGTATTTGAGACTCCCAAAGGTCTCCCACCTATGCGTGATCATGATCATGCTATTCATCTGATTCCAGGAAGTGTTCCTCCAAACATCAGGCCGTACAGATATCCATATGTCCAAAAAAGTGAAATTGAACGTATGGTTGCAGAAATGCTAGAGGCTGGTATAATTCAACCGAGTCAAAGTTCTTTCTCAGCTCCAGTAGTATTGGTGCACAAGAAGGATGGATCATGGCGCATGTGTCCAGATTATAGGGAGCTCAACAAGCTCACTATTAAAGATAAGTTCCCCATTCCTGTTATTGATGAATTACTGGATGAATTGCATGGATCAATTTACTTCACCAAGTTGGATCTTCGTTCAGGATATCATCAAATCAGAATGAAGATTGAAGACATTCCGAAAACAGCATTTAGAACTCATGAGGGTCATTATGAATTTTTGGTCATGCCTTTTGGCCTTACCAATGCACCTTCAACATTTCAAGGTTTGATGAATTCAATTTTCAAACCATTCCTTAGAAAATTTGTGTTAGTATTTTTTGATGATATACTAATCTACAGCAAGTATTGGAAGGATCATGTTGAACATGTTGACAGGGTTAAGGTAGACCCTAGCAAAATTAAAGCCATTAAGGAATGGAAAATCCCCACATCCATAAAGAATCTGCGAGGATTTCTTGGGTTGACAGGGTATTATCGCAAGTTTGTTAAGAATTATGGGAGAATAGCAGCACCTCTAACAACATTATTGAAGAAAGATTCATTTTCATGGACTTCGGAAGCAACAAAGGCCTTTGAACATCTTAAAGAGGCAATGTGCCAAGCACCGGTCTTAGCTACGCCGGACTTCACAAAAACCTTTATTGTGGAATGTGATGCTTCAGGAAATGGAATTGGTGCTGTTCTAATGCAAGATGAAAGACCCATTGCTTTTGAAAGTCGTCCAATCAAGGGAAAGTTTTTAAACAAAGCTATTTATGAGAAGGAAATGTTGGCAATACTCCATGCACTTAAGAAATGGCGACCCTACCTAATGGGAAGACACTTCAAGGTAAAAACGGATCATGATAGCCTTAAATACTTTTTAGAACAAAGATTATCCTCTGAAGAGCAACAAAAGTGGGTCACAAAGATGTTGGGTTATGACTTTGAAATCATCTACAAAAAAGGGAAGCAAAATGTGGTGGCAGATGCACTCTCAAGAAAGGATGAGGATGTGGAAGCATTGTTGTGTGCCATTTCTATTATCCAACCAGATTGGATAAACGAAGCAAGGGAGGAATGGAAGAATGACGAAGAAGTGTGGGCACTTATTCAAAAGCTACAACAAGATTCCAGTACTTCTGATACATTTAGCTGGCAAAATGATTCGTTATGGTACAAAGATCGCTTATACCTCTGTAAGAATTCCCAGCTAAAACAAAAGATTCTTATGGAATTGCACACTTCTCCCTTAGGAGGGCACTCAGGATTTTTAAAAACTTACCACAGGGTTAAGAAGGAATTTTTTTGGGATGGCCTTAAATCAGATATTCAAAAGTTTGTGGCGGAATGTTTGGTTTGCCAGCAAAATAAAGTTGAAACAATTAAGACACCAGGTCTATTACAACCTTTATCCATTCCAAGCCAACGTTGGGAGGAGGTTTCAATGGATTTTATCACAGGTTTACCCAAGTCTGAGGGAAAGAGTGTCATCATGGTGGTAGTTGACAGACTTACCAAGTATGCACACTTTTGTGCATTATCACATCCATTTAAAGCCAGTACAGTTTCTACTGCATTTATGGAAACAGTTCAAAAGCTACATGGAAACCCAAAGATTATTGTAAGTGACAGAGATCCCATTTTCACTGGAAATTTTTGGACAGAATTATTTTCTTGTCTTGGTACTCAGTTAGCTCATAGCTCATCTTATCATCCTCAATCTGATGGGCAAACTGAGATAGTAAACAAATGTTTGGAAGGATATCTTCGTTGCTTTGTATCTGATAAACAGACACAATGGGTCAAATGGTTGCCTCTGGCTGAATGGTGGTATAACACTTCCTTCCATACAGCAACAAAAATGACCCCATTTATGGCACTTTATGGGTATCAACCACCATCCATCACATCATATTTAAGAGAAAATTCTAAGGTTCAGGCAGTGGAACATCACATCGAACATCAACAACAAGTCCTCCAACTCTTAAAGGATAACCTCGTGTTGGCACAAAATAGAATGAAACAACAGGCAGATCAACATCGCAGTGAAAGAAGTTTTGATGTAGGTGATTGGGTATTCCTACGGCTACAACCATATAAGCAAATGTCCCTAAAGCAAGCTAAGAAGGATAATAAATTATCACCAAAGTATTATGGTCCGTACAAGGTGTTGGAAAAGATTGGTACTATGGCATACAAATTGGAGCTTCCTGCAGCTTCTCGATTGCACCCAGTTTTCCATGTTTCATGTTTAAAGAAGGTTATAGGTGACAAGCTCCCAATTCAAACAATATTGCCAGAACTTGACGAGGAAGGAAAAATTATATTGGAACCGGAAGCAATCACAGAAACAAGAACTCGACAGCTACGAAATCGATCAATTTCAGAGTATCTTATCAAGTGGAAGAACTTATCCGCTGAAGATTCCACATGGGAGGATGAGAATTTTATGCAGAAGTATCCAGAACTGCTCAAGCGTTGAGGACAACACTTTTTTGAAGGAGAGGGGCATGTTGGGTCCCTATAATACTAGTGATTACCCCATTACTATTGTAGTTATACCCCCTATTTATATTGTTGTGCCCCTATTACCCCCATATTGTTATTTCTGTGCCCCTTAGAATCCCTCTATTGTTATTTTTGTGGCTTTATATTATTATTGTTAGGTCGGCTGGATTATATTGTGACTCCTTAGACTCCTATATATAGAAAGGAGGTTTTGTCATTTGTGTCATCCAAGAATTGTTCATTTATGTAATGTAAAGGAGGTTGCCCCCTCGAAGAGGCTGAATTCTAAGGCGTGGATCTCTCTTTTCTATCTTTTTGTGAGCTGGTTTCATAACAGCGTCTGCATGGATGACTAACTAACCAGTTGTTCTTCAGCTTCTTGTAAAGTTCCCTCTGTCCATTCCTCTTGGTTAGCATACTGTTCAATTTTGGGCCTTGGTGTATGTGCATAGGAATTACTCTTATGTTCCAATCTAAGTTTTGAAATGATGCCCATAGGATCATAAGACCAAGAGAAACTAAGCTTAAATTTCATTTGACTTAAAATAGCTTCCACCTCCTCTATTGCAGTTCTAGTGATGACAATATAAGGGCTTATATGAGCTTTTATCTTGAAATATGATTTCTTTTTGTATGATACAAAGTGCAGCTCATCCATGTTCATCATTTGTCTACTATATTCTAATGCAAATATTTTGACTGGTACAAACATTGTTAACCTGTGAGGAGGTAACTCTGATTCGTATATTCTAATTTCAGTATAATTCTAGTATAAATACTAGTCTCTGAATTTTGATTGCTCTGACAAGTGCAATATCTTCCTTATCTATGGTGAAATCCTCAGGATCACATCACTACAAAGTAAGAATAATGAGGAATGTAGAAACTTATCAACAAAATTAGTGTAAGTATACTCCTCTGAGTTATTTCTAACTAGAGAAGTCCAGTGAATCACTGACAAAGGATTGCCCTCATTATTTGTCTTCTATAAAGGAAATTTGAACCTATCTGATTGATGAAATAACATAAGATAAACCAATACCGACTGATATTTGAAAACACCTTTGGCTTTGAAATATACAAATTGGTCATGTATTGCATTGGACCGAAATTGATTGTAATTGAAAAGAACGGATGGATTTTTTCCAATTGAAAAAAAAATGCCAAAAATCCCAGAACTATTTCATCTACCCATTGATCATTATAATACCCAAGCAGTTGGGTTACCATAGAAATTACTTGTTTGGACATTTCTGGGAAGATCAAAACTGGGTATGGGGTAATTCGGTATTTTTGGGAAGGAAACATTCGAAGGTTTTTTCCATCTAATGGAAAGTGAACTTTTTGTGTAATTCCATCAATACATCAACTGAAAAAGGATGATGGGAGACTTAGTATTCAAGTTGTAGGACCTGGAAAATACTTTTAGGCGAAATGGAGAAGGCGACGTATTTTGGGAAATAACAACATTTTGGCTTGGCAGGTATCGGAGATGGCACCAAGTGGAGAATTCAAGAAAAAAGTGAGTTTGGGGGAAAATAAATTGAGGGAGAAGGGATTCCCAAACATTCAGATCATCACTTTTGTCAAGGAATTTTTGTTTGGCCTAGTTGTGAAGTTCGTAAAGGTTGAATTCACACTGGGTCTCGACAATTTTATATTGGGTGTCGATTAGAGGGGATTTATCAAAATTAGGGACAGGGGGAATCATGGGATTTTTCTCTGGAACTTTCCCCTTAACTTTGTGTTTCAATAGATTGGAAATGGAACAATAGGAAGGTGAAATAACAATATCAGAAAATGCTTGATAGAAAGAATTCTAAAGGACAAGGTTACCCAAGTGAAATTTGGTCGACTTCGCGGAGGAAAAACTGTTGTAGAATGTTGACAGTTGGTGGCAGCTTGATCTTCGACCTGCAGAATCAATGGTGTGGTGAAAGGAGTGAATTGCAGGCTTCCAGGGGTTTTTATAGCAGTTCGATCAGTTGTATAACGAAAAAATTAATGTTATGGAGTGAGGGCAATTTATTGAGAAAACGAATAAACAACGGGAACTTTAAATGCAACAACGTTCAATATTGGATTTTGTGGTAAATATTTGAATGTTGAATGACTAGTTGACGTGCAGAGGGTGATGTGTTAGTAAAAAAGGCAGTAGTGGAGTGGCGAATGAGAAGATAGGTGGCAGGAGTTTACTGGTGGAGGTAATAGATAGTTGGCAGGAGATGGTGATATTTCAGGGGCCAGGTGCAACTGGTAAGTAGTTTCGAGAGGGGACCCCCCGAATGGTCCAAGAGCCACAACGTCGCTCCAAGTGGTTTGAGCGAAAACCACTTTTCTCACCCCCCCCGTGTTAACCGTCAGGAGTGCAAGGGGGGTGAAATTATCCCTCCACCATAGATCTTGGCGAGAATGATCTAGGCTATCGGTTTGAGCACACCATTTAACCACAAACTAAAAGTGAACCTTATTGTATTATTTCATAACATAATACATTATAACCAAATTGTAAAGCATTATAACCAAAGTTTGGATAATATTGTATAAAATTCACAATTTCAAAATTAAAGCGGCATTTTGATTAGCTCGCTATAGGGGCTCATTTTTTATTTTCTAATTTTGTTTTTATTCTTTCGATTTCTTTTGTTTTCACACACACATGTGTGTGTGTGTGTGTTTTGTCCCCTATTTATTTATTTTTCCTTTTTCTTTCTCTTTTTTTTATATCATATTTTTTTATTTTTCTTCTTTCTTTGAACTTTTGAAAATAATTTGTAGAATGTAATAATTATTTACAACATCTCATGGGGGAAAATCAACAGATAATCATCAATTGATCCTATAAATTATAGGACCCTAATAGGATCATCATATTGTTTTTCATCCACCTCAATGCACTTAGAGTGGAAAACATGGAGGAATCAGCTCACACGACCATTTTTACCAGCGGGTCCTAGTTTGGCGAAACGGTGTCTTAAACCTTTCAAGAGTGTTTTGAGGCATCAAACAATGTTTTTTGTGGGTAAAACTTTGATTCTTATGAACACCCCTTTCATACTATTCTACATAGATGTACCTTTCCAATGACATAAGAAGCGTGTCAATCGGAGTTCGTATGAAAAAATTATGATACTCAAAATTTTACCTTCCTGTTTTCACACCTATAGTTTGGGAGGATATCGTGTTATCCCCCATTATTCATGGAAAAGTGGCTATACAAATGTTTGTGATATAAAAAACTCTAGAAGAGTCTATTTTCTAACTCTAGTTAAGAGTTGATTTATTCAAACTTAACCACTAGTAGGATATTGGGTTGTGTTATAACCAAGTCATTCTTCCGAGAGAATTTTGTTCCATAGCTGAGAAAGGATACCCAGGAGATATAGGAGGTAGAGTACACAGAAAGGATATGTGCATTGTAGCAGCGCACGGGCCACAGAGATTACTTATTTGTACTAGCAACCATATTTCCATGTAGAAATTCCCACTGTAGATCAACAGATTATGCAATATACTAAAACACAATACAAGACCTACTTCTACAACACTTTGTGGAAGCTTAATCAATTTGAGCACGATCAATGAGAACACATATAACTAAGAATGAGAAGCAATCACACATAACACAGAATAAATATCATGGGGAAAGCCTCAGCCTAAAACCCCAACTCTGTATTATCATACAAGTGAAAATATAGTTTGGATTACAAAAAGAATCAACTCACAAGCTATCCTGCTCTCTCTGCAATCCCTCTACTGCTCATAGATAGTCAAGTGCCTCTCTAAAACCTTCTCCTCTTCCCTCCAAGCCTCCTATTTCTTTGCGCAATTTTCATTGGGGTCCAATGCAGCCACTTGTGTGAATTGGCCTCTTCACACACTCACCAACCTCTGATCCAAATGTGCAATCTTGAAGGAGATAAATCCTTCTCCATGGACGAGTTTCCTTTATAGGAAAAATTCATCCAACTAATAGTACATTGTCCCTCCTCTGATCTCAACTAGGTCTCTGTCTAAACTGACATGCATGAGTTATTCATGAGAGAATATTCAGTTACCTGAAGTGAAGTAGTTATATGCAAGCATGCATTAACTAACTGGACTCACATTAATTTAAACAAATTGTTTAAATCAATCTAACTAGATTTGACTCAGTTAACTGAGCCAACTAATTACAACTCAAATTAGAACTCATCCTTATCTCTTTAACTGATGGATAAATTCCTCAATTAATGGAGAAATTGTTGCATGTCCTCACATAGACTTCATGTTTGATTTTTCACAACTAACTCATGGCAGGGAAAATTTTAAGAACCCCCCCTAAATTTATAAATATAATAAATGGTTGAATCTCCATGGTATATAGGAAAAATGGAAGGCGATTTTATCAATAATATATTATGTATATATAATTTTTTGGCGAATCTCTCACCAGGCATGGCGAATATTTTACTCAATTATAAAATCTTGTAAGATCTTGGCGAGTCTTTCACTAAATAATAAAACTTTGTAAAGTCCTAGTAAATCTTAGCATAGGCTACACGGTGGTTTAATTCCCCCATTTAAATAGGCTACATTCCAGGTGAATACCATGGGTCAATACCATGTGCCATTTTGGTGAATACCATGGGTCAATACCATGTGCCATTTTGGTGAATACCATGGGTCAATACCATGTGCCATTTTTATTTTTATTAATTCTAATATTAGGGTTAATAATGGTTTTTTGCATGGTATTAATAACAATCTAGTCCATGGTATTTGTCCCATAGTATTTTGGCCATAGGTTTCACCTAAATATAACCCATTTTTTGAGTGTTCGTAAATATAAGGTGACTTATGGAGTAAATATAAAAAAATGTTTTATTTGTTTACCATACCTCTCGTTTATTTATATTTTTATTAATTTACCATACCTCTTTTACAAATATGGTATTTGGCCCATAGGATTCACTTAAATAAAACCTCTTTCTTGAGCCTTCATAAATAGAACGAGGGTTATGGACTAAATATAAAAAGAGGTTTTCTTTATTTACCATACGTCTAGTTTATTTATATTTTTATTTATTTACCATACCTTTTGAGTAAGTACAAAAAGACGTTTTATTTATTTACCATACCTCCACTTTACTTATATTTTTATTTGTTTACACCCTTACATGTATATAAGGTGACTTATGGAGTAAATATAAAAAATGTTTTATTTATTTACCATGCCTCTCATTTATTTATATTTTTATTAATTTACCATACCTCTTTTATAAATATGGTATTTGGCCCATAGGATTCACTTAAATAAAACCTATTCTTGAAAATGGGCGAATGGATTCACTTAAATAAAACCTATTCTTGAAAATGGGCGAATGGAAGGTTGTAAGTCCTAATTTCAAGGGCTAAATTTACCTTTTTTACCCTCTCCCTTAAAATAAGGTGGGCTATTTGAGGTGATTTGTAAAAATGTACTATGATACAAAATATTCGCCCACTAAAAATTTAAAACCCCTTAATTTAGCCAAAGGGCGAACATTCGCCCCTAAAATTATCCTTGACTCATGGTGAATTAATTAATTTATTTTCAAATATTTGTTAAGTTCAAATTCGAATTTTACTTCACTATTTTAGTTTAGGGACTGACTAAAATAGGGATCCATCCCGAACTTCTAAAAATAGCAATGTTATTTTTAGCACTTCCATTTTTCATTCCCTGTTGCTGGCACTGGCACCCAAACTGCTATTTATAGCAGTGCTATTTTAGCACTTCTATTTTTAGCATTTCTTGTTGCCATTTTCAACATTCCAGATAGAGAAAGAGAGTGAAGCAGCCTCATCTTCCAGCTGGATTTTCTCTTGAAAGGGTTTCCCAGAGAGCATATCTTGTGTCTTATGTGTGTGTGTGAACTTATTTTGTCATTCTCTACTTTTTTGCATAATTTATATTCGCATGCATGCACTAATTACAGTTAAATATATATAGATATTAAAGTTTAATAAATTGTAATAGTGTAAATTTTCTTTTTTTTAATATATTATTATTGAATTTGGTCTTACGAACTATCCAGTGGAATAACCATAGGAGTTTACGGATCATAATTTGTCAAATAAGATCTAACATTACAATTTGATGAGCATACCCAACATCACAATGTGATGAACATTTCATAACATTGCAAGCAAACATAACCCTTGAACAATGTCACGTTGTGATGCAATCTAACCATAGTAAACTATAGTCAACCATGTTCAAATATAGTCAATCACGACCATCTAAGGTTAACCATAGTCACAAATGGACACCTTTCGTTCAACCACTATCCACCATGGTCGTACATAGTTAACGAAGATTAATCATATTCACCCATGGTTAAATATGATCTACCCTCGTCAAGTATACTCAATCATAGGCAATAATGGTCAACCATGACCAATCATTGTCCATCTTAGTTTACCACGGTCAAACATTTCCGTACATATTTTACAAGGTCATACATGGCCAACCATAGGGCATGATTAACCTTTCTCAACCATAGCTAACAATGGTTAACTATTTTCAATAGGGTCAACCTTGGTTGACCATGGACAAGCCTGGTCAACCATTTTCAACCATAGATAACATGGCCAACCATGGTCAAGTGGTCATCCATGGCTAAGTGATCTGCCATGGTAAACCATTGTCAATCAAGGTTAAGTGATCAACCATGGTCAACCATGATTAACAATGGTCAACCATGTTTTGAACTTAGACAATCTAGTCAACTGTGTTAATCACAGTCAAGTGGTCAACCATGGTCATCTATGGTTAACCTTAGTCAACCGTGGACAACGATGGTCAAGTGGTCAATGATAATCAAGTGGCTAACCATAATTTTTCCATGCCCAACAATGGTCCACCATGGATAAGTTGTCTACCATGGTTTACCATGATTAAACTGAGAACCTTAGTCAACCATGATCAACCATAAACAAGTGGTCAATCATGGTCAACTATGGTCAACCATGGTTAAGTGGTCAATCATAACCATGGCTAACTATGTCTATGATCAATCATGGACAACCATTTTCAACCATGGTTAACCATGATCAACTATTGTTAATTGCGGTCAACGAAATACAACCACGATAACCAATAGTTAAGTGTTCAACCATGATCAACATTATGAACATTAGATATCATTTTGGGATTCAACTGCGTTAAGTAAGTCATTCACGTATGACCTATTTCCATGAGAGGTAGTCGTAACTGACTAATTTCTCATGATTTTTGAATAGTTCACTTAGCACTCATTGCATCGGGTGATGCTCACAGGGGTGAAGAAGTGGGATTGAAACTAGTGAAATGTGGAGAACGAATCACATAGCATCAATCATCACTTCCGGGGCTTGCACCCGGTAACCAGGACTTCCCAGGAGGTCACCCATCCCAGAACTCCTCTGGCTCAAGCGCGCTTAACTGTGGAGTTTTTCCCCACAATCAAGCCCACTTAGCTTGCTACCCCATTTGCAAAACCTTAGCAAGTATTGTGCCTCATGAACCATTCAAGTAGAGATCCCTTGACTCTTTTTGAATTTAAGTATGGGGGATTTACGCAGTGCATTATATTAGATATCATTTTGGGATTCAACTGCGTTAAGTAAGTCATTCACGTATGACCTATTTCCATGAGAGGTAGTCGTAACTGACTAATTTCTCATGATTTTTGAATAGTTCACTTAGCACTCATTGCATCGGGTGATGCTCACAGGGGTGAAGAAGTGGGATTGAAACTAGTGAAATGTGGAGAACGAATCACATAGCATCAATCATCACTTCCGGGGCTTGCACCCGGTAACCAGGACTTCCCAGGAGGTCACCCATCCCAGAACTCCTCTGGCTCAAGCGCGCTTAACTGTGGAGTTTTTCCCCACCATCAAGCCCACTTAGCTTGCTACCCCATTTGCAAAACCTTAGCAAGTATTGTGCCTCATGAACCATTCAAGTAGAGATCCCTTGACTCTTTTTGAATTTAATGGTTCATGAGGCACAATACTTGCTAAGGTTTTGCAAATGGGGTAGCAAGCTAAGTGGGCTTGATTGTGGGGAAAAACTCCACAGTTAAGCGCGCTTGAGCCAGAGGAGTTCTGGGATGGGTGACCTCCTGGGAAGTCCTGGTTACCGGGTGCAAGCCCCGGAAGTGATGATTGATGCTATGTGATTCGTTCTCCACATTTCACTAGTTTCAATCCCACTTCTTCACCCCTGTGAGCATCACCCGATGCAATGAGTGCTAAGTGAACTATTCAAAAATCATGAGAAATTAGTCAGTTACGACTACCTCTCATGGAAATAGGTCATACGTGAATGACTTACTTAACGCAGTTGAATCCCAAAACTTTAAAACTTTAAATATATCAATCAAGATTTAAAAATTTGTCGGAAGTTGTTACCGATTATTTATCTTCTATCTTCCATAAAAGTGTAGATATTCTTTTTGATACTTTTTAAATTGAAATTTATGCTGTTCGAAATGATGGAAAAACTAGAACATATTAGTTTGTGGAAAGTTGTCGCACACTATTTTAATATTTATTTTTGACCATTTTAATATTTATCAAAGTTTGTGGAAAGTTGTTGCACACTATTTTAATATTTATTTTTGATTATTTTAATATTTATCCAAATTTGTGGAAAGTTGTTTGACAATATTTTAATATTTATTTTTTTATTAGTTTAATATTTATCTTTGACTATATAGGAGTACATAATTTTTTTAATTTTAATATTTATATTCAGCTATTAATACCGATTCTCTTTTTATTCAGAATTTTAGAAAAATATATAAATTATTTTATTTTATTTATGCAAATAAAAATAAATTCAGTTTTCATTTATATAGTGGTTGATTTTTAAAGATTTCATAACAAATTATCTATCTATATATTAAAAGGGAAAAAATGTTGGTAAAAATTTCAAATTTGTTACCAAAAGGTTAATTTTTAGATGATTTATAATTAAAATTAGTTTTAACCGATTAAAAAAAACATTATGTTTAAGATATAATCATGTTAAGTAATTTGGTGTAATTGAAATACTAATAAACAAATTAGTGATGTTTTATATCACTAGTATAAATCCATTTTAAATATGGATCTAGTATTTAATTTAAATTTGTAAGTCCAAAAAATCTTTGTTAGATTTCAAGGAATATTTAACCAAAAAAACACCTAGAGAGAGATAAAAAATGTAAAATAGTGAAACTACTTCAAACATTTTAACCATAAAAACTTATTATTTCCAATTTCTTTATATGATATATACATACCTTTTTTAAATAACATATAGTATATACACAATTGACATTAAGATATTTTACATAACATGCACATTAAGACATTTTATGACGCGGATGGGGAGTATTGTAACTTCCTTCCCTTATTTCTTTGTAGCCTTAACCCCCCTGCCTATCGGAGTGCACAACGACACGTGCACATTTTTTTCTAAACATCAATATTAATTAACATTGCGGTGAAGGAAACAAAGACACAATACATACATAGAAACAAAGCAATAAGATGTGTTTTTTCTTAGAATGCAAGTTTTTGTTATTCATTTAAGTTGTATTTTTATTAAGTTTTTATGACTAAATTGCATTCATATCTAGAGGGAAAGAAAACACTTGCAGGTTTGACGTCCTACATGACTTCTAAAGTCACGCCTCTCTGTACCAAATCAACTTTGAGTGACCAAAATTCTTTCCCAACAAATCGAATTCCTATTTTCCAACACTTGTGATCATATCTCCTCTTTCTCCAAGCCTCGACGTGCATATACCTCCTTGGATTAATTCTTTTAATGGTTATGAGTCTTGGCCACTTTCTTTGCATCAAATGATGACTCAAAAATATTTGTCCTTCTAGATGACCATGCAAGCATGTGATCACGCACCTATCTTCCTACCAATTTTTTACCTCAAAAGTCATTGTTACTTTATTAAAACACGACTATAGGAGTAGCAAAAAATACAGGCTTGGGCGTGCCAGCAACTCCACTCAACAGGAGTATCAGAAACACAATCCTAGGATAGTTAGCAACTTAAAAATACATGGGAATTGTGGTGCTTATTTTCCTACATTATGAACTGAACCATAAACTTGTTTTTGGTTAATGAGGATTTCTCAAGGCGAAGGATGCTCCTTCATGAGACACCCTTGGTAATAAAATATGAGCTACTAGTTCATATCGTATTTCTTTGAGAAATTGAAGTACCTCGTAGGTGAGTTAGCTCTTTTTCAGTCACCTACAATGCATCTTCAAATCTCTTGTTTTTCCATTTGATTAAATACTCTAGATACTCCTTTCAATGGGTCTTCTTTCCAACCATTGTGGCTAAAATTTCCTACACCTCTTTAATAGGTTTGACTGGAATTTGTTCCTTCCATTCCCTCTGTGTACCTATACCCTTACAGTCTTTCCCTTCATCGAATTCATACAAATCAACAACATTTAATATTGGCGAGATATCCAAATTTTTAGGCAACTCTAATTTGCGTGCATTTTCAAAAAGAAATTTAAGAATTTTGAATGGGCCTATCTTTCTAAATTTCCAATTGTTGTAGGTACCCCTCAGAAATATTTCTTTCTATAGATGTACCATTTCCATCACTCCTTTTGCAAAAATAATCACTTCTCTTCAAATATGTTTTCTCCTTATATCTATCATTACTTTGTTGTAGCCTTTTCCTCACCTGTTCATGCATATCTTGCATGCTTTTTGTAAAATTTCTTGCATCAGTACTCTTCCTTTCCTCTGAGTCTGGCAACTTTATCAAGTCCACAACAATTTCTAGTGGTCTTTCATAAACAATATGAAATGGACTCTTACTAGTTGACCTATCCATGGAGTCATGGTATGCGAACTCAACCTATGTTAAGACCATATCTTATAAATAGGATTGGGATGTTCACCACTTAAACTTCTTAGCAAATTCCCAAGACTCATCTTCACTATCTCAATCTATCCATATGCTTGTGGATGATAGGATGTTGGCTTGATGAGGCCTGACCCAGGTTCGAAAGTGATTTAGCAAAGCAAATCCTGGTACTACTAGCCCTTTTGGCAACAGTCCACAAAGCATGAACTGAGGTCTCACCCAAAGTAGTATGGGAGGGTGCTAGAACCAGGTTTCTACACCCTGGGGATGTCTAATATGTGGTGATTGGTAAGTGGTCCAACCTTCACATTTACTACACTACGCGCACCTGCGAGCACCCCGTGCCCTGTGATACTGTCTTTGCATAATTCTAGTCATTGCACGACCCCTATTATTTACCCAAGTATTCATTAATTAGTCTCCATTAGCTGATTACTTAGATTAAATTTATATACAAGCATTCATACGAGTATTTATCTACTGCGCGCAGTAAATAAACAGAGTAACAGCAAAGTATAACATCAAAATAAGGATTCAAGAATAGATGCATAGAATAGTCTTCTTTATTAACTTTTAGTTCCAAATATAGACCCGACTCCACCCTGCGCACTCAGCTGCAGGGGTCTGCGCACTCAGTTGCAAACTCTACTAGGCCTCTACGCACTCAGCTGCAGAGCCTCTTCCTACTACTATGACCCAATACACTTCAACGTTTCTCCTATGCTCCAACCATGCCTTCACATATATCTATTACTTGCTTGCCAAAAAACTATCTTTTCACTTAGAGCCTCGCTCTATTTATACAATCCCATGGTCCGCGGACCATGGGTAGGCTAACACAACTTTACATTATTTTACAATTCTTAGGGCGAACAACCCTATGACTCATCCTAGAGTTTCGCGCTCCACGCCCGCATTTCATGGAGTCTTATCATACAATTGACCAAAACTCGAGATTTAAGCCCCAAAACCTGCTATGAGGGATCTCATGCCCAACAGGCCCCCAAAAAAATCATCGTGACTCGTCCCGAGTCACTCTGTTGGTGCGGCGATCTTTGCGCTGAGTCCATCCAACAGGTCTCGCGTAGCTTGGGTGTCCGCGACACACTATTCCACTGTTTGTTGTACTTGTTGCACATGTATCTCTGAACTTTGGTGAGCAAGGTCACATTACTGTCTAACCGCATAAAGTTCCTGCATTTGTGCCAGCTTTCCTTCAATGGTAGCTATAATTGTGAAAGCTTCATCGATCCATGGTTGGATGCGCGCTTTAAGCAGGGCTTCTTTTTGTCGCGTGGCATCTAATTAGTCCTTCAGTGCCCTTGCCTGTTGTAGTTTGGTGAGTCGTTGAGTAAGGAAAACCATCTACATGGTCCCCTGGACACTGTCGTACTCCTGCTGCAACTCGCGTGCCTCTGTCTCTAGGCACTGTAGGTTTGGATCTTCCTGCAGGTATGTAAGCATGGTTAGTGCTTGATCCAACATCCCGGTGCAGTCCTGTACTGCTTGGCCAATTTGCTCCAACCCTGTTTGGATAGCGCAGGCACGTTGCTCTCTGACCTTTGGGGGCGTGGAAGGCTACGCCTTCAACCGTAGCTCAGTGATCTGCAGGTTCAGCTCCAACTGAACCTTTATCATTTCCTCCCTGGCCTCGCAGACTTCGGTTGCCAATCTGTGGACCAGCTCTGCTGCTAGTAGCTCTGTCAGCACAGCCAACTCGGGTACGCTCCTACACGCATCCTCTACCACCTGCTCCAGTCCGCGAGCCTGCGCAACCAACTCATCACGCTGGAGGCTGAGCTGATCCATGTTGATTTTCTGCTCGTTCAAGACCTGGATCGCGCGGCCTTCCCTAGCGTGGAGCTCTGCGATGACCCCATCCTGTAACTCATACAGGGTTTCACAAGACAACGCTGCCAAGTTTAAGTTGATGCCTTTCATGCTACTCATCATAGCTCGATCAACCTCGCTTGCTGCTACTAGGGTGCCTTCAGGCAACACGAAAGGGTTGTCCCTACAGGCTCACAGCATTTGTTCGGCTTTTGCGGTTCCTGCTGTGATATACAGAGCCATTATACCTATTTGGGGGGGTTGTACCTATAAGCCTTGTAGCTGCACGCTGAGCACCCCCAACATAGTGTTCTGCTCCATCCTCATTTCCTAGAGCGCGTCCTTTGTGACCTCGCGAATCGTTTCGCCGATGTCAAACAAATCACCTTCTGTGAGTGTGATTGGGTCGACGGATGTCTTTGTCACCTTTACCTTCTTCCTGGGAGCTGTTTTCTCAGGGACGCGTGGCCGCTTGAGTTGGGTCGATGCTGAACCGGGGTCGCGCGCTCTTCTGTCCTGTCCACTTCCCCAGTCTACTGCCCCATGGACATCTCCTGGCCCTCCTCGGGCTCTTCTGTTGGCATCATTGTGGTTTATGTCATCTGCGACGTTGCTGCTACATTGGCCATCTTCTATTGTGCGGCTGCTTCTTGTTCCTGGTGCCTCTTTTCAACCAGCTGTGCGATGCATAGCTTGGTGTCCTTCTTTCTCTACTAGGCTGCAGCCTTCTGCATTCCTGCCAAGTTTGGGGTGCGCTAATCCTGAGGCCATGACTCCATTACTGCGAAGATCACATAATCTGCTGCAATGAATGGAAGCTTCACCCATTTCTGCACTAGATCCTTGCACGCCCGAATATACAGGTTATGCATATCCGCCTTGAACTCTGTCGAGCTCTACAAGCTGTTATAAACTATGGGAGATAGGTGCGGCCTTCAGTTGATCCACATTCGGATGCTTGCCTCCATGAACACCTAGAACACCTTTGTGTCATGAATCCTCTTCGCACATTTTGTAGCCCAAAGCGAGGTGTACCTCGCGGCTTTAGGCAGATCATCCTCAATACTGGGAAACTGGCTGTCCTCCGGCAGTTCCCCTGCAACCAACAAGATGGATAAGAGCAACCACACGTAGTGGAAGGTCTTACCCTACTCCTAGGCCTCCTTGCAGTTCGTCAGAAACTCCTCGTAGAGGAACTGCACCCAGTTGAATTGTACCCCCTCCGCGCACTGCTCTGTCAACGTAATCACAGACGTTAGTACTTTGTTGGCATGGCATTTCCTCATCAGATTTCCGGCCAGTAGCTAGGTAGCTACGCACACCCCTTTTTCCTTAATGCTTGCTATTGCGTACCCCCACTTTTTCTTCTCTAGTTTATACTTGGCCTTCATGGCTTCTGCGAGGGCCAAGTCACGGCTTTTTCCCGCTATGACCGCAGGGTCGTTTCCTTTGAAGGGAAGCCGAGAAATTTTGTGAATTAGGTCGGCCGTAATGGGAATAGGCTCGTCTAGCCAAAGATACCCATCATGCACCAGGCACAACAGCTGCCTGATGATGAAAATGGTGATGGGCACATAGTCGTAGTGGGGTATCCATCGCAGATGGAGTAACCTAGCCTTCTCCACACCGCGCAACCATTTCTGCTTCATTAAACTCTCTGTGGCCAAGTGTGGGAACTTCTCGCTGTCTGCGAGGTCTCAATCCTCAAACTTCATGGTAGGTATTTGTCCCAAAGGCGAACCTTCAAACATTATATTGTCGAGGAGGAGCGGGGTCTGGAGCGCACTCTTCATGGCCTCCAGGTCTTTCGGTATATTGGCTTTCCCTTTCCATGGGGGGACGTACATAGGCAACTTTGTCATGGAAGGAATTGGTGAGACATCCTTTGCCACATCGTCTTGCACCTCAACTTGAGCGATTAGAGCTTGCAAGTCTTCCTCCTCTTCGTCTGATTCAATGGTGATGGCTTTTCCCTTTTTTGCCATTGACAATTTGCCAAACCGTGGGTTTCTTAGGGATACACAGACTGGGCCCATAGTCTACTTATCTTTCTTCAGCCGTGGTGTTCGTGATGATTTTGGAACTTCTGGTGCAACTGTCGCCTCTTCGGGCTCCTCATGGGCCATATGGGGCTCCACGGTATCTTTAGCGAATCACACTCTTGTTCTAGCAGTAGACATCATGTCTATAGTCAAAAGTGGTAAGAGTACGCGACGCTCACTGCTCTGTAACTGCTCAATTCTCACACAACCAAGTGTTGCCTCGTGGCTAGCCCTGGGGATTTTACAACATCTTTTGAATTTGAATTCGCCCATTCCCCCCACTTCTGAGTCATTAATGCCTTCTTGGCGGCAGATCGTCGCAATTCTAGCTCTTAATTCATGTCTTAATTTCCTTTTGCCCGCTCCTCTTTGCCTTAAATTGGACATCTTGTCATGAACAGTGACACCAACGGTCACTTCCCAACCTACCCGCGTGGCAGCGTAGCCCCCTATGCGCAGGCGCTACCTCTATGACACACTGATCCTGCATGCAACCTCCTTATCGCGTAGCTCCCATACAGGCTCTTTTATAGTCCCACACTCTCTTTCAACTGCTTGGAGCGCTGAGACTATGCTCCCTACGGATAGTCAAGTGATCAGGCCACCTATGCGAGGCTTCAATTTACCTTCCAGCCTAGTCTGCGAGCACTCCTAAATTACCCCCGCAACAGTCGGCACCGTGCGTTCTTCCTTATGCGGTGTGCTCCCCTGGTTACTTTGTCTGGTAAGGTGCAGTCACAGCCATGGTAGCAGAGCCACAAATTCTCGGTGGCAATCTTCTAATGCAGTAGTATGGCTGCCCATATCTTGTCCTGTCATTCTTAGTTTATCGATGTGACATGCTTGCGTGATTTCGTTTTCCAGTTTGTTGATTTCTACATCCATTAACATGCTTTTCTTCCTCATTCGTACGTGATCTTCTTTGAGTTCGCGAAGTTTAAGGTTCCCTCGCTGAATGGCTTCCTGTAACTGCATAATTCCTTTGTCCGAGTCCTCGCGTGCTATCCCACCTGTGAGAGCTATTGCATGAGGATTCCTTTCTTCCAAATTATGGTCTCAACTCTGCTCTTCAGCTTCAGAATCATCTCCACACTTAGTTTTTTGCACATGGCACTATAGGCCCATCGAACCGCTGGTACGCGGAGATCTTAATCAGTTTGTCTCGCCTGGTGAACCCTATTCAAGACTCTGCATATCTTCTTGAATGCTTCTACATAGAACGTTTGTGGTGTGCATCGCCTCTCCTGCTGTTGTGTCCTATTCTGATTTTCAATCTTGAATGTGGGGTGTGCTCGAGTGGGCTACCTAGCACACGTCTGTACCCATCGACACAGGTGGGCGCGCAAGTTTCTCCATCCTTGCCACTCGACTCTCATTCGAGGCTGGGGGCTTCCAAACCATAAGCACATCCTCCTTCTACATTCGCGCTAGTCCGCAAAGTTCTCTTGATGTGTACCCCATGATCGTGTGGGTGTTGCATGTAGTGCCCATTTCAACGCATCGAACCGTTGTTGTTCCAGTACTACGCTTTCAAATTTATTCAGGAATTCATCCACCTCTGTCAATCCATCATATGTTGGCAACTCTCTTGCCTCTGTTTTCACGCAGCGCAGTGATCTAATCATCATGTTGCAATTCAACGTTGTCACTTCGTGCAACCGATTCTGCCAGTGCTCTACTTTTTCATCTGAATCCAAAGTGTAGGAGCTTTCGCGCTCCCACGAGATCGTTCCATCTGTAGTCAAATTCACCCAATCTTGGTCTTGCGCAGTTATCTTGTAAATACAATCAAGATCATCGTCACACATTGGCTCAGTGTAGCGCGCTCCTTTGGCTAGGTCTAGTGGGACTACTACACATAGTGACTTTTTCTCGAAGATCATTTTGCGCTTCTTCAAATTGATGACTCCGTTCATATCGGTGGCCCAGTCTATTCCTAACAACACGGGATAGGGATTGTTGTCATCGACAATCTCTATCACTTCAAAATCTGTCTGTGTGCTCGCGCCTTCAATATCAACTGTTACCCCTTGCAACCTTCCCATGGGAAAAATCTTCTGTTGGTTCGCCATTCGTAATTGAATAGGGGACCACTGTAACGCGGGCCTGCCCATACGTTCCCATGTTTGCTTCGGTAATACATTCGCGTTCGAACCCAGATCTAGGATTACCTGATCCATTTCATATTCCCTAATCTGTGTAGTCAACCTCATTTCTCTTCCAGTGCACAATGCATGCTTCCCCAATTTCCGGAAAATGCGTGGTTCCCCTGACCCCGCACATCTGGTGATCAGTTCCTATAGTCCTTTAACCGCTTTGTTGTCACTCAATAGTTTCATGCATGCCTCCAAAAAGGTAGTAAGCATTGAAGGATCCATTCCTGGCTCTGGTTGATCCTTACTACCTGAAGTGGAGGCCTCTGCGAAGCTCTTCTTAGCTTCCATGAATGTCTCCTTTGCACGTTCTAAGTCAAACTCGGGTTCCTTTGCAAGAAACTTGCAAACCCACGTACTTTCCTCTGGCTGCTTTCCCTTATCCTCTCCTGTGGTTACACCACTTCTGAGCATCATGTTTACATTCGGGTTCTCTTCGCATGGTTCAGATCTCATCATTTGTATATTCTGAGTCGGGGGAGGTTGGAATACCCCTTTTTCACGCATCTGTGTGATCAACATAGCACAATATATTGTTTCATGATCAAACTGAGCATAATACGAGCAAGATATACTCATCGGGTTGGTACAATCATAGGCATAGTGTCTTGGTCCTCTGCAATTGTAAAAAATTAACTATTTGTGGCCCCTTCCTGGTCCCATTCCTCCTCGTCCTCGACTTCACCTCTGAAATCCAGCGTGCACCATCCCTGCAGCTGGGTCAAGGGCTCACGTTTTTGTTTGCATCCTATAGCCTGGGGTCTGATCCATCATTAGCTCGTAGGTGCGAAAAGTGCGCTCGTCGTGGCCTACCAACCTATAGAAACTATAAAACAATTGTTGGGGTGTCTGTGTATACTTCTGCAGCAAATGACAATTGTTTGTTGTGTGTTTACCTCCTATCTGACAGATCGCACACCATAAAGCAGGTGTCGCGCTTGGCCCTACCTGCACCTCTGGTCTCAATAGCATTGGCCCTCCTCCTGCCAAGTAGTTCGCAAACCCTGGATAGTGATCCTCGTCATGTATGCACCATACTTCCTCACACACCTCTGGCCGTAGTGCCCTATCCTACTTCCAGATTTGCATTTCCAAACACAGATTCTATAGTTGCGTGTGGATTTGCTGAACTCCCAACCTAGGGTCTTGTATCGGGATCTCATGTAATCTCATCGCCATCTCTAACGCTTCAACCTGGGTAGAAAGTTTCCGTTGTGAAAGCGTCGTCCTCAAGTGTGGTGTTAGAGATGCTACAAACCATACATGATGTTGTGCATCCGTTAGCATCATATTGGACTCACGGATCGTACTCTTCAGCCTTTGGTCCAAATCCCAGGGGGTCTCGCCCGAAAGCATCGCGATCTCTTTAAACCCGATGATTGACTGTGTCTCTGATTTTGGCCTACCAAATTCTCTGTTCAACACATTTTGGATCTCTGTTATCCCTGCGTTTGGGTGGTCGTTAGAGTGCTTGATTTACCATGTTAATGCGCGATCCTGCAGCATGCTCACCAATGTAGCCCTCTTAATGTTGTCATCCGTGACACCTTGTGCTTCCCATACTGCTCTTACCACGAACCAGAATTGGTCCGAACCCTCATTCTTTTCTCCTCTGAATATTGGTAGTTTGATTGCGCTCACCATACTAAATAGTGGAGGTGGGGGAGGTGGAGTGGGTGAAGATGGAGGTGAAGGAGGTGAAGTTGGTGGCGGTGTGGGTGGTAACCGCAGAGTCTACTACCTTATCAAACTGACCGTGCTTCTCGGAGAAACTTTCGCAAGCTCGTCGTCACTTTCCCGTGAGGGTGAAATTAAGGGACTATTTTCTAATTCTTCACTACTTTTGCCTCTGTAGATTCTCCCACTCCGCGTAGTCCTAAACATTAATTTATTTGTATAACCCACTTTTCACATAAAAACATCTTAATCCAGGTATTCAAAGATTTAATATACTTACCTCACGGTCTGCCTCGTTGTAACTGACGGTTGTGTCCACCACAAACTCAGTGATAAATCCTCCTATTATTCAGTCGAGCCAGTGGTCCACAGCTCACGCTATCTTATCTTCTGAGGCTTCCAATCTACGCACTAATTCTGGAGTCCACACTATTGGTTGGTCGAGCCTACACCTTCCCTGGCTGTCAGCTAACCTCGTGATCCACTCATACAGTTCAGAAGGAAAGGATGCAAAGAAAATCTCGTGGATTTCCGTATACACGTAGCGATCCAACCACTTTTTCTTAGATACTTGCGGAGTTATGTTTTCTTGTGTCGCGAACTCGTGAATCTTCTTGTCCAACCACTCTTCAATTTCCTTCTTTGTTGGGTTCCAGTGGCATGACATCAAACATCCCTTATGCAGATCCTGGTCCTAGCAACGGAACCATTTGTTGGCTTGATGGGGCCTGACCCAGGTTCAGAAGTGATTTAGCCAAGCAAATCCCAGTACTACTGGCCATTTCAACAACAGTCCGCGAAGTGCGGACTGAGGTCTCACCTGAAGTACTGTGGGAGAGTGTTAGAACTAGGTTTATACACCCTGGGGATGTCTAATATGTGGTTATTGGTACGTGGTCCAACCTTCACATTTACTGCGCTACGCGTACCTGCAGGCACCCCTCGCCCTGTGATATTGTCTTCACGCAGTTCTAGTCGCCGCGCGACCTGTGTTATTTACCCAAGTCTTCCTTAATTAGTCTTCGTTAGCTGATTACTTAGATTAAATTTACATACAAGCATTAATACGAGTATTTATCTAGTGCACGCAGTAAATAAATAGAGTAACAACAAAGTATAACATCAAAATAAGGATTCAAGAACAGATGCACAGAATAGTCTTCTTTATTAACTTTCAGTTCCAAATACAGACCCGACTCTGCCCTGTGCACTCAGCTACGGACTCTACTAGGCCTCTGCGCACTCAGCTGCAGAGCCTCTTCCTACTACTACGACCCAATACACTTCAACTTTTCTCCTATGCTCCAACCATGCCTTCGCATCTATCTATTACTTGCTTGCCAGCAAATTACCTTTTCACTTAGAGCCTCACTCTATTTATACAATCCCATGGTCTACAGACCATGGGTAGGCCGAGACAACTTTACATTATTTTACAATTCTTAGGGCGGACAACCCTATGACTCGTCCTAGACTTTTGCGCTCTGTGCCCGCATTTCGCGGAGTCTTATCATACAATTGACCAAAACTCAGGCTTTAAGCCCCAAAACCTGCTGCGAGGGATCCCATGCCCAACATAGGATGAACTATACAATAGTTTAGATCTAATATTATTCCAAAGTATCCTCTACAAGTGACCAAAAAATCTTGTATCTGTCTTTGAAATAATGGTTCTTTTGAAACCATCAAGTCGAACCACTTCTTTGAAGAATAATACAACCACTTCAATAGCATCATTTATCTTTTTGTAGGCTATGAATTGTGCCATCTTTGAAATCCAATCTACAACAACCTTCACTAAATCATACTTCCTTTGTGTCCTAGGCATCTCCAAGGCAAAGTCCATGTTCACATCTTCCCAAGGCATTTTTGGCACCAAAAATGGAGTATACAACCCCGTATTTTTGGTTCTAACCTTTACTAGTTGGAAATCTCTACAACACTCAACAAACTTCTTGACATCCTTGTTGATGCTAGGCCAAAAATACCTTTCCCTTTCCAATATTCTAGTCTTTCCCATATTTTAATGTACACCAAAGCCTCCACCATGTACCTCTTTAATAAGATTCATCCTTACTGATCCTTAAGGAAAACACAATTGTTGATTTTAATATAGAAATCCTTATTGAATATGATAATCCAAGCATTTGGTTCTATTTATACCCCAAGGTGTTTTACAAGCTATTTAAGCTTCTCCAAAATTATTATCTTATGCATACAACTCCTTCATGCTTTCCAAAATTACTAATTCTATTGACAAAGTGTTGAGTAGCACCACTCTCCTACTAAAAGCATCTGCCGCCTTATTTGACCTTCCAAACCTATGGCTCAAAACAAATGTGTCATTTTGAAAGAATTCAACCCATTTAGGATGTCACTAGTTTAACATACCTTAACTGATGATCTATTGCAATTCCTTGGGATCTCTAAACAAGAAAAACTCTTTGGCTAACAAATAATGTCTCCCTTTCTTCCAAGCCTGCACAATAACATACAATTCTTGATCATATACACAATACTTCTTCTCAGCATCATTGAATTTATCACTGAAGAATGGAATTGGTTTTCCTTCTTGGCTCAAAACCACTCTAATTGATGTCTCGCTTGCCTCATAGTAAACTTGGAATACTTTATCAAATTTTGGAAATGAAAAAATAATTTTCTATGTCACCTTCTTCTTCAGATATGAAAATGCCTTCATTGTTTCTATTTTCCACTTAAATTCACATGCTGATGCATAGTGCCTCAATTGGACCAGAGCATAGCCTTTTCGATAGAGAAATTTTAGATGGTTACAATCAATCCCCAAAGGCCTCATCAGAATCCTCAAGGGTATATTACAATTCCTTCAACTATAGCCACATATCTTCTTGGTTGAAATACGCTTGGCGAAGACTTGTATTGATGTATTTATTTTCATTAAACAACCGCTCCTTGAGCTAAATGAGAGTGGCGTCGATGCACTTTGTATAGTTCTCAGCCATTACATACCAATTTTTCTCTCTGAAGTGCATGTTGACCCTCTTCCTCACCTCCTTCACATTCACACGCAACATCTCCTTAATTACCAGCTTGTGGACGTTGGCATGGTTATCCATGTGAATAAGAATGCTAGCATTAGTGACTCATATAAAGTAGGGCTCTTCGACAACTAGCCTAACTTGAATGTTTGGAAGGTAGTCTTGTTGTAGATTATCAATTTGATGGCAAGGCCATTATCATCTTCAAGTGAGATCACAATCTTTCTTCTTCTAAGAACCTCCACAGACAACGTGAAATTATTATTTTCACAATGTTATATCGCTTTATCCATGACCCACAAAAAAACACATAGGCACAAGAAATATCACACACTAAATTAATTTAACCTCACACTCTATGCTAATCTATATATAGAACAATAACACTCAAGCCCCCCTCATCTTCTTAGCGTTCCAGTAAGAGAATTAAGCTAGAACAAACTTGGATACCAAGTTTCGAAAATGTGTAATAACGAGCATCATACACAATGTTTATTGATCACATAAACATGAACATGAACATGACTTAGCTATAACTCACACCCAAGGAAAAAACATCTTCTAGAATAACACCTCACAATATATAATACACATTGAATAACTCTCACATAAGAAAAAGACATCTTCCACAATAACAGCGCAAAATCACACTATATAATACACATGAAATCATTACTTCTAGATACTACCTACCATTGTGATTATATAAATTGTTTATTCATTTCATTATCCTTGTTAGCGCAGCGTCAGATCTTATCCGATCACATGAGATTACATATAATAAAAGCTATTGTCAATTACTGCCGTCCACATTGAGCCCACAAACATTGACTACCCTCAGTGACCACATATTCCATCTATGTCTGCTTCCCTGCATACTTTATTACAATCAAATCAACCCCTAGGTTCGAATGTATCTTTTAGGATTAGTTATTCACAAAGTCGAAGACACGACGACCCCTGAAACTTTTGAGATTCTGGAGATAAAATCAGATCGTTTCCCGGTATATGTATATACCATCATATGCTATGGATTAGTTATGCACAAAAGGAGTTTGAGGAATTTTTGTGTTGCCTGTTAATACTGAAACTTTCTGCCTGTCGATTTTGATACTGGTACATTAAACTGGCTTCAAGCACCAGTAGAATGGATGGCCATGGAAGGAAAAGGCGTATGGTCTTGAATTTGGAGATTTTGGAAGCTAGAAATGTTATAGTTAAGCCTGACGGGGGTAAAGACAGTCTGTTTGTTCGCTATTATCTTTCGATTGGCAATGGCCGGGACAAGAATATTGCAGTCAATTCCAGGGAAGTAACGGCAACGTCAAACCCTCAATGGAAGCAAACTTTCTGCTTGGAGTGCGGAGGGATTATGGACGACGCTAATGTTATTCGTGAATTGCAAAAGCAGTTTGTTAGGTTTGAGTTGAGGCAGAGGAGCGGCAAAGTTAAAGTTCTGGGAAATATGTTCAGAGCGTCCAAAGTTGTGGGGTGGGTTGAGATACCATGGAAGGATTTGTTGGCATCTCCCACGGTATCAATCAAGAACCGGTACCCCTTAATACCCAGTGTTAGTGGAGGATCAGAGCTGCCACCCAGTTTGCAACTTGCAATCTCTCTTAGTGATTCGGTTTCACAGCCTGCTCAAGAACATCGGCCAGATATGGAAATATATGGTCCACAAGTTATGGGAAGGGAAAACGAAATCAGAAGGAACTTTGTGAATATAAATAGACGCATTAAGCAACTAGAACGGGATGGGTGTGGATGCGGAGGAAAGGTCTGCTGCCAAGGCCTCCATGAGGAGGGTATTTTCGCTGCTGTCGCGTGATGAACATTGGTGCAGACCTAAATGGAAATTGGTGCAGCCTTTATGGGTTGTTGTATATATCTTGATTTATATGTGTTCATATTGAACAAATGATGGAGGTCTAGATATTGGATCTCTTAGTGTACCGGCTTTACTGAAATTATACAATTTTTGTTCAGAGTATTCGAAACATTCCAGGAATATATTTGTTTCATTGGACCACTGCACTTTTTTGGGAATGAAAATTAGGTCTCAATTTTTTATACCCGCTTGCTTTTTTAATGGTAATATCGAGCATCAAATATCGAGAGGCATAATGATCGTAGTCTGGAATTTTCTCTAACGAAGAAATAAAACATCATTTTTCGCATTTTTAATGAGTCGATAATGATTATCGAGATTACTCGGCTCTGTCTCTTAAAGTAGGAAAAATACCTTACTGGCCAGCGAATAGCTTTTAAATATACAACCAGAGTATACGAATTTGTTGGAGCTTGTGACACAATATTTATCCTGAATTATCTATAAATAATAAGTGTAGATATTTTTTTTTTATATTTTCCGTTCGGACTTTATCGTGTCTATAGGGATGAATATATAGATTACTGAATTCCGGAGACTAATTTGTTTTTAACAATATTTTAATATTTATCTTGGCTGGTCTGCTAGTCCAGACTTGAGATTTCTTTCCTAATATAAAGATTACTCGATTCCGGACACTGTAAAATATAAAACTAGAATATACTAATCGAGACTTACAATATAAACACTAAAATATACTAATTTGTTAAAGGTTGTCACACAATATTATAATATTTATCTTTGAATATCAACTAGTGTAGATTTCTTTCTTTGGATTCAGAAGGGATGAAATTAACTTATATTTCTTAATATTTTCAATTATATGGCTATTATTCTTTAAGGTTTTTATAATAAATTTAAAATAAACATATATATATATATATTAAATTATAGAAATTTTTCAAATTATTTTTTAAGGTTTCTATAATAAATTTAAAATAAAGATAAATTTAAATTTTATATATATAGATAAATTTAAATTTTATATATATATATATATATATTAAATTATAGAAATTTTTTAAATAAAATTTATTTTTATTTAATTCAATAATTGGGAAACAATTTTAATTATAAAAAAGTAAAATTAAAAAATATCAAAATTTACTATTTTTATGGATTTGATCTTTTTATTCTTTTGATAGATTCATTGTTAAGATGGATATAAAGAAGTGATATCTTTAAACTATATTATTGTTATTATTATTATTATTATTATTATTTCTATTATGCAATGGATTTTTTGAAATCAAAACAGATATTGTATATTTTATCTTTATATATATTATTCAATTCGATATATATTATTGTTTTATTACATATATAGTATGTTAAGTAATTCCACACTACTAGGTATATTAGTAACATCTCATATTACAAGTCCATAGGTGTAACTCGATTGGTGATTACCATGATATGAAGTATTATGTAAACAATTAGATACACTACAAATATCTCTTTTCATTCTAAAAAGAGGTTTGCACCTTTGAGTTGTCAAAATATGGAGCCCACAAATCACCAATTGTATATTGGCTATTTTACCTTAATTTATTTTAAATTGAGAAAATCTATTAATTCATGAAAAAGTTACATCATGAGTTGCATTGTTTCAAAACACCCCTGCCCGCATTTTGACTGGACTTGTTGGCCCAGTGGTAAAGACAAAAAGATACAGACAATAGCACCTCAAAACTAAGAGACCAAAATTGGATTGCCCATATAAACCAAAATGGTCAAAGGAACCAAATACAACCTACTAACATTGTTAACCTTCAAGGTTACCTAGAGCTGGATCATCCAGTACATCCCCACATGGCTAACGAAAGGTCTAATGGATGTGAGCCTCTATATGTGCCATCCTCCCTTCGAAGTTATCCATCTTTTCTCAGATTCACTTCTGACCTCGTCAAAGGGAGATTAGATGATCCATCATGTGCCATCGGTTGTGTTGGATGTCATTCATGAATGAGATAACCTCGTTTCAATCATTATGTTGGTATCGTGCTAGTCACTCCACTACATCAGGTATTTATTGAATTTGTGCTTCTAACATATCAGAAGGCAACGGAGGCTTGACTCGACCCAACAACTGTGTTTGTTGCTCCTCAATCCCCTTACCCTCGTATGCCTTCTCCATCCAGTGACCACCACCTTACCTACGTAGCTTAATGCCTCATCAATCTCGACGCCGCTAGCGTTGCATAGTGTCCCAACTAGCCATTGAATTCATCCCACGCAAGAGAGCCAAACCAGAAACCCAGCTTCTAAGGAATATAGTCCACCAACACTCCCAAAATACCTAGAGCACCCCTCCAACTTGGTAGTATGTTCCCCACATGGACAACCAGATGGTGTGAGTCTATAGACACACCCCTATGTAAACCCACCTCCTCGATGGACAACCAAAAACCTCCATCACCTCAGAGAGAGTATAGCCAAAGTCTATCATCACTCCACGAGACTCACCCTACAAATATAAAAGGTTATAGGAAGAAAAATAAAATTCCACATTGGAGGTGTCATTATCCCTAATTAATGTCGTAGCCAGATTTGAAGACTCACAATTTTCCACTGCAAGAACCCCACAAAGGAAAATCCAACATACAATGAAAATTAAACTGAAAACAAGTACTTGCACCATTGAGAGAAGGGACAAAATGAGCCCTGGATAGGTGACCAACACCATAAAGGGATTATTACCACCTTTGACACTCATTTTCCCAAATACCTGGCTCCCACCAACTCCCTCGTAGAACATCAGACTAAAACCCTTCAACGTATTCAACAAGAGAACTAGAGAAGGTCAAGCCGACAAAATATACCATTGAGGATGGGGTCCTGGAAATTCCAAACCCTAAAAAGCCCCTCCTCTTGGCTAAGGAGATAGCTATCTCTACCAGTAATACACTATATCTAGACACACCCAAATATGACTCCCTCACATCCCAGATGATAATCACCAGTGCCACCACTAAAGTTGAGTAAACGCCATTCTTCTTGCAGAGATAGCAGAATTCCTTGACCTTCACCAAGGGAGTGAAGAATGGCTTCGTCTACAAGCCACCCAACACTCTTGATGAAAATCCCCACACCATAGACTTGTCCTTCATCTCCCAAATCCTACAAACACACCCCACGACTAGATTAGTGATAGTTAAACGAAATAGTTCCTATAGAACCTTCTACGATCGAGTGCCAAGTGAAGCATCCTCAACATGATTTGGTGACATTAATGATGCATGAGGGGGGGTTGAAGTCCAACTCATGAGGTTCCAATTATTCATCAATCACCCTAATTGGGGGGAGTTTATCTTTCTATAGAATTTTTTCCAAATGTTCAAGATCTAACAAGTCCAAAGGAGGCGGCCATCGAGTGGAAAAATGTGGGTTGGACTCATGATTCCCCTAATTTGCTAGTCAATCCGCAACCTGATTACCTACCCTTATTGTATGTGAGGTAATGACGTAGTTGAAAGAGAAGAGCAGGTCTGGGATTCCTGAGGCTTGTCTCTCCGATTATCAACTTTTGATCACCTTGGAGATAGGGAATTCATTAATCAACCACTTAAAGACCTAAATCACCTTTAATTAGGAGACCCCAGTGACCTGGATCTTTCACACCCTCAACTGTCGGGCTAGTAATAGACCCTTTTCCAGAGCAATAAATTCCACTAATTTATCGGTGATGACTCCAAATTATCCATCATAAATACCCACCAAATTCCCATAACAATCCCAGAGGACGCCCCCAAACCTGTTCGACCTTGGATTACCTTTTGAGGCCCCATCGATGTTTAGTTTCATGAAACCTTCTAGTGGTGTGACAAACGTTGCCGGGGAGGAGAGATGAGCTCACTCCAATGGATGTGACTGGTATCCCACCATTTTTTGGCAGATCACCAATTTTGAGAGAATCATTGCTTCCTCTCCCTCTGCATCCTAGTCGTCAACTACCTATTTCTCTTTTAGAATGGTTTCCCTTACATTCTCTTTTGTAATATTCCATATGTTTTGCAAAGAAGATATCTAGTTTTTGAAGATTACTCAGTTGTGTTCCTTCCATATATTCCAGAGAAGTAATCCCACAACCAAAACCCATGCACAATTGATCACTAGAATTTTAAAAGAGATCCCATCCATTGTTCTATGGTTTCTCCCATGCTATTCAGTAAGTGGTCCAGGTATCTAAACGTGCTTTGCACCTTCCCCCATAGTTCTTCTACTGCAATACATTGATTAAATAATTTCTCCGCGATTTACTCTTTTTGTTAACATAAAGAGCACCAAGATGGATCAACATACCCTTTCCTTTGGATATGATCCCATGTTAAAAGTCGCCACCTACCAATGAGCCAAAGGAGTACAAAACCTTTGGCCATAACTTGGAGGCCCATATTTTTCACCACAAGGACTCTTAAGGAATCCCTACATTACTTGATACTAATTTATACACTTCTTTGATTGTGAATGAACCAAAATACATATAGCCCCATCATAATTTGTCTTACTACTTTACTATCGAAATTATCTACTCCCTTAATTTGTTCTGAAGTATCATCCAGTTCTAAACTCCCTCTATTGGTGGCCAACCCTCCTCTAATTTCCACACTCACTAAGTGGATTGCAACTTAGGATCGATTCCAAAAGTATGCCACCATTGTCGCAACCCTGACACTCAAGAATTCCTTAGTGGGTCCAAGTTCCTCGATTCTATCGAATCTAGGAATTTGTTTCCATGACTCATCCCAAAAACGAGCAGATCAACCGTAGTGGGTCTCCCAAAAGAAGTGGTCCTGAACTATGTGCCTATTCCTTTTTCCCAAATTCCATAGTGGGGATCCCACTGGAAAATTATTTATTCTTAGATTCTTTATCTATGAATGACCTCTGTTAGACTTCATATCCCATATTGGCTTCCAAAGTTCCGCTCCACTTTGAAGAAAATTCCACCACAATTTTCCTCCCATCACATCATTAAGGGCCTCCAAATCATGCAACCCAATCTCCCCTCCAAGTTTTGAAGTTAAAATCTATCCCATGAAACCAACACCCATTTGTTTTCGAGGTTGACCCCTTGCCATAGAAATTTGTAGAAAAGGGAGATGATTTCTTTGTAGATATCTTTGGGGGCTGGAAACACTGATAATTGATACACATGTATGGCTTGCAAGACAACTTTCAACAATGTAGTCCGCCCAATAATATTCAGAGATATGAATGTCCAGATAGCTAGCTCCTTGGAGATTTTTCTACAGAACTCTCTCCATCAATTTACCCTCAGAGGGTTAGATACTAGGGCACTCCCATGTACTTAGTTGGCAGAGCGTTTACAAAGAACCCCAAAATGCGAGTCAGATTCCTTTGAACTGGCTTATCGGTGTTCAAGAAATACATCCTTGATTTCTCCTTATTTATCAACATCCCGTAGGTGTCCTAGAAATATGATAAGATAGTGTCCAATGTTTGCATTTCTTGAAGAGTCGAATCCCAAAAAAGAAACGTGTCATCCACAAACTGTTGATGAGACAATGGAAAATAATCTCCTAATATCCCAATTCCCTTCAATTTGACAGCCTATACCATAGCTCTAATGGGTCTACCAAGTCCTTCGTCTGCAATGATGAATAAAAATAGAGACATAGGAGCTCGTTGTCAGAGTTCCTTGGAGTACCTGGAGGTAGATGTGGGGGATCTATTGTGTAGGATTGAAAATAAGGGAGTAGACCGAAGGGATCATCGCTATGGGATCCAATTGACTAAGAATCCAAAAGCCACCAACATTTTGGTAAGGAAACCCAAATTTAGACTGACATATTCTTTGTAGAGGTCTAACTTGACTAGAATCCGTAGTTTTTTACTTTGTTTCAACAAATAGACCATATCATGTGTAGTCACAATTCCATATAGGATATTCCTACACAGCATAAATACTTTTTCTTTGGATTGATGATATTCTTCAGAAGGGGTTTCAATATTCTCACAATCACAGTCGAAATAATCTTTTATATCACATTTCATAATACAATAGGTTGAAACCCACTTGGATCATTACCATTATTTGATTTAAGAATCAACGTGATAAATGTGGAGTTAATATTGGACCATACCTACTATCTTACAAGATTCCTCGACCAGGGTGTGAATGTCCTCTCCCAGAAAGTGTCGACATGCTTTAAAGAAATCCATTTTGAATCTCTCTAGTTCTAGAGCTTTGTTGTTGGGCATCTCCTTAACTGTTGACTCCACCTCCTCGAAATATATTTTCAATATAAAGGCCTATTGACAGTGATATAAATCCGTCAACCAAGGGAGTTTCCCCCAATTTGAAGTCCCAATTAGAGCTCTCAACGTTTGGAGGAGGAGCCCCATCTAGAGTATCAACCTGGTTTCCATGTATCCTTATTGGTTTGCCTTGGCTTTAGCTGTCAGCAAGAGAGAGAATCATGTGTGTGCCTTTGTGAAAAGCAAGTAAGTGTGCCTAGTGAATGTTTGGTTGCAAGTGTATCAAGGTTCTTCTACTGCAGAGGGAGGAGAAGTGAGCTTCTTAAAAGAGAGGTAATAGTACCACCCTAGTAGAGGAACACAAAAGTAAAAAAGAGAATTTCCTGACATCACACAGAATAGTCCACATAGAAGTGGCGATTGTTACAACCATTAAAACACATTTTCAATAAGATAACCACTAAAACAATTGAAATAGTTCAACTACTTTAGTACAGATGGAAAAAAACATGAATCATAAACATTCACATAACAATATTACAAATATTCACAATCCATGCATGAAAACATGTTAGCCATCACGCTTCAAGTATTAAGTAAAAGTCCCAATATACATGTATACAATGAACATCACTAACTCCAATAGTGGAGCATTGGAGCCACGACTTGGTCCCCAAAAGTAGTAACTCTCTCTCTCTTTGATGCCTTATGGGAGAAGCAAAGGTTAAAATTCCTTTGTTTGTACAATGAGGGTATATATATAAAAAATGAGGTGACCAATCACCTCCCTTATGACTCTTGGACTATCCTCATCACCATTTGACATCCTACATGACTTTTCACATTACATGGATTATTCTTGAACTTCCACTTTTACAATACATTTTCCAATATTGAATTGCATATTCCATAAAATGATGTGGTAGATGATGACTGATGACATGACATGACATGAGACTGGTGACATGGACCGCATGATGACATGGCAGTCTCAAGTCACTCTTTGTTGCTACTTCCTTTTTGTCTTCTTGAAAGATGGAACATTCTCTTCTCCTTCCTCCTCATGACTTGAAGTTAAGGAGTCTCCAATGTGGTCTTGGTCTTCATCTATTGTTACAAACCGATGTCCCTTTGTCTTCTCTTCATGAGAAATTTTTTCTTTACAGTTACAAGGGTATCTTCTAGCATAGTCTCACTCTCCATCTCCTTCATCATCATCTTGCCATGATGTAATAAAATACCTATGACTACAAACCACTCATGACAAGACAACATCAATCTGATAAACCCCTCGCCTAAGATGCTTCATGAAATCTCTTGTTAGGGATGGAACTGGTGACTTATTAAGATACTGACTCAAGGACTGCGTAGTTCTAGAGGCCAATGTCTAGGATTGAGGGTTGATATTGCACAATGTGCAGTTCAGGATGGCTAGGGTCAAAGGATTGCGTAATTGAGGGACTCAAGGACTCAGGCTAGAGGATTGAGCCTTGAGACTGCACAATTCGTAGTTGAGGAGGCTTAGGCAGAGGGAATGCGTAGTTAAGGGAATCAATGGCTCAAGTTGGAGGCTTGAGGCTTGAGACTTCACAATGCACAGTTCTGAGGGTCTGGACTAAGTCACTATGCAGTTAGGGAACTCAGGAGGTTAAGCTTGAGGCTTGAGGTTGCCAAATGCTTAATTCAGACAAGAGAACAAGCTGTGAGATTGCACAGTTTAGGGGTTAAAGGGCTCAATATTGATGCTTGAGGGTTTAATTTTCACAATGCACAATTCTAGGGTGAGAATAGTCTCAAGGATTACGCAATTGCGTGGCTCAAGGTGTTAGGATGGAAGCTTGAGGCTTGACACTGCGCAGTGCGTAGTAAAGGCTGACTCGTAGGCAGATATTTCACAGTTCTAGAGCTCAAGGGTCAAAGTTGAGCACTGTAACTACGCAATGCATAGTTCTAAGAGGAAAGGTCAGGGCTTGAGGATTAATAATGTGCAATGTGCAGTTTAGGACGACCGAGTGAGGTCGAGCTTCTCGGGAGTGAAATTTTCTGGATGAGGCTAAGTGTGTAATCAGTGAGCCAAAGTGAACAAGGAAAAAAATTGATCATGATCACACACTTGGAAAACTTGAAGACACAACATTGATCACTCAGAAAACATGAACAAAGTAATTCCCTCAATGTGATGGCCTTCCCTAAGTGCGACACTAAAGGTAAAATTTGCAACGATAATGACGATACTTGTCCGACGGTGCTTGAAAATTTGGAAATGAGTGTGGAACATGTCTAAGTAATAAGAAAAACTCATTATCACAAAAATTTCCCCTTGAAACAAGCCAAAACTCCACTTTACACAATAAGCGATAATTCCCATGCCAAAAGACAATACTTTCCATATGACAAGAAAAGTGTGAATGACAATTGCGATATGTGATGACAGTGAAGAAAACACATGATAGGATGAAGATAACATGAAAATGATGCTAACTAAAGTGAATGCAAGCAAAAAAGATAGTTGTAAGCATGTGTTGAGGGCCTCGAAATCGCGTCAACAACAAGGGGGATACCCACCCGGTCCGGAACCTGGTTGGCGGCTCCTTGCCCGTTTGTTGTAGCGGGTCCGACTGGGGGTGACGGGACCAGCTTCCCGATGCATGGGATGTGTGTGTGTGTAGATTTTGATTATGTTGATTCTGGAAGCATTCTAAAACTAATTTAAATCTAACATGCAAACTGATTCTAAGCTACAGTAATCTAATGAAAACAACATATGTAATCTACACTAACCCGAGATATATCTTTTCCATTATGCGATTTAGAAAGATTTCATATAATAACTGGTAATAAAGATCATTCAGCTATCACAAGAATATAAACCATTTAAGATGAACCATTCTGCATAAGAAGTTAAACAAAACGGTTGTGAACAACATATCGCATAAATAAATCATTCATATGTTAAGCATAAATAAATGAGTCCACCGTAAAAAAGTGCCAAATGATAACCCATATGCTCATACATTAACATATAAACAATATCAGCTGCATATCACTCTAAGAATATAAGCAGAAATTCGTCAAGAGATAAAAGTACCATTTATGACTGATTTTTACTCACAGACTTCAAGCAATAACGATTTATCTCTACTTGTTCTAATATCTACTAAGAGTACAGTAGTGCAACATCAGTAGCAGACATTAAAATGCAAACATAAATAAATCTCGATCCTTCCATTCATCAAAACCTCCTCTGAGGGTGCAGAAGTGCATGTTCCGAGGACAAGTTTTTGACAAATTTATGGACCCTTCCCCAATGCAATGAGAAGGGTTAAAATACTACTTCCTAATTCTAATAATAGTATTATTACAAAATTGAGGATACGGTTCTCAAATGACCGCCCTTTTTCTAATTTAGTTAAAAAGGAAAAAACAACATTCTAAATGAAATTACTTGTGAACTTGGTCTTTGAAGTTGCAGCTGTCAAGCATAGGCTTGAGAAGAGTAGGCTGGCTGATTTCTGCGCTTAGCTGGGCTGCGAAAACGGCATCCATAAGAGCTGGCGCTACCTTCTCGGCTGCGTTCATGATGCATCTCACTGTCATGCATTGGCTGTGCGGTTTAACTAAATATGTCCAGTAACTTTCCCAATTTAGTCTAGCTAATGCCTGGATTGTTTTCCTATTTGCCTGCGCTTTCTGCTTCCATTCTGTCTCCAGTTGCAACTTGCTCGGTAGGTATCCCGGGTGGTCTCTAAAATCAAATTGGCTCTGTGTAAATTTTCATTTACACAGTCGATAAGGATGCTCGCTTGTGTCACCGCTGTCTCTGCTGCTTGCTCCGCCTGTGTGATTTGTTCGTCCCATTTATTAAAGAGCAGTTCCTTGTGATTTTCATTAATCTTGGGTGCCCCTGCTCTTTTCCCTTCCTCATCATCTTGCCAAGTCAAATATTCTGTTACTCTTTTGTTGTTCTGATCATAGTCGTTCCGCAATTCCACCACCTGGCTGGTGATCCTGTCGCTTAGTTCACAAAAGTGTCTCCACTGTGATATTCTACGTACCATATCTTCCTGTTGCTGTGATAGTTTCTCGTTCAAGCCGATGGACTCTGAAATAAACTCTGCCAGCTTAGGTTCATCTTTATGCATTTCTTGCACCGTCTGCAGTTGCTTTTCTTTTTCTTCAAGACTTCTTTGATAGCTTACCTGCATCTGGCGAAAGTCTTCCTGTAGCTTTTCGAGCTGTCTGGAAGCTTCAGTGTTTGCGCTGGCTTGTTGCAACTGTTGTTGTAGCAGTTTTATTTGATTTTCATGTTCTTTTAGGAGTTGCTGAACTTCAGAGGCCTTGTCAATAGTTGCAGAAGCATATGCTCCTGCAATCTGAGACAGCTTCGTGAGATTCTCAGTTGGATTATTATTTGGGTCTTTCCACAAGACGTCTAGATGTTCAGCATCTTGAGACAGTGCATTCTCAAGCTTTCTCTTCTTTCTTTGTCTCCTTACAACTGCTTTGTGCTGGGGACTGTAGAATACGTCCAGTGGAGGAATTTCTTCTACGTTGAGTAGAAGTTCTGAGGACGGAGCGATAGGAAGGTGTTCTGCTTCTGCGGCGCTACTGACTATGGTCAAGACGACCTCTTGCATCACCTGTGTATTGCCCACAGGTGTCTTCGGGACTTGCCCTTCAAGATTAATTAATTCATTGAAGGTTTCCCACTCTTTATCCAACTCTGTTGTGACAAGAGGTGTTTCGACGGCAGGAGGGGGAACGTTTCTTGGTGGTGAGGCGATAACTTGCTGCTGAGCCATCGTACTTGATTGAGCTGTGTCTTTGGTTGTTTCTTCGTTCTTTTCTTTGTCGTGCACAGACTCTTCAGGATGTTCAGATATTTTTCTTGCGGCGCTGGACTTAGATCTGGAAGCGCTGGAGTTTTCACTGAGGCTGATGCTCGGATTCAGTTCTCTAGTAGCTACTCGCAGCCCTTCTAGTGGAATACTAGCCAGTCTTCTCTCTCTATATAACGTGAATTTCCCGAGGTCGTCTGGAGACAACCTCGACTGAGCTTCTTGCAAAATCTCTTTGAGTGAGCTTTTACTCTGAAAGAGATCATCAAACAGATCTTTCTTCCTAGAGAACACTCTTATGTTGACGTTGATTGTAAATTCCTGGGCCACATTATTTGGGTCGAATGGTCTTGATGAGAACTTAAATAATTGAAGACACGTCACATTCTCCACCTTGTCAAAAGCGTGTCCCACATCGAACAAAGAGAAGGCCCCACAAGTGACGGGAAATTGAGGCCAAATGGCCTTCTTTTTGTCCTTTAGGTCCTTGGTTAAGCCGCCTTCAGAACAAGTTTGATAAGCGATTTCCCGGGCCAACAGTTTATCAGGGACATACAAGGGTAGGACATGTGGAGGTACAGTGCTTCCAAAAACTCGAATGTAGGTAAACCATTCTTCCCCAAACCATCTCGCGATGGGGATGATGTCAATTTGGGCCTCGGGAGAGCACCTTGGGGGGTCCTTATCATATATCATTCTATGTATGGGCAATATGAGCCCATGGCAAATCTGGTAAAAATGAGGGGCAAACTGGGAATCCCATAAGACTTTATGATAAACATGGATGGGCAATGGGTCTTGGGTAGTCCATTTCCAACCCATGGTAGGAAAATTTGATATAATACAGATGGATTCCATTATATAGGCAGACAAATAAAAAGGAGGATAGAACCTTTGGGAGAAGGATCTCTTAGAACGGTAATTGACAACCGCCGTGTATAGAGTATCAGAAAGGATTTTGGCCCAATCTACTATCTCGGAGTTAGTCGCGGCATCAACTAATGGTAGCCATTCAGATGAAAACTTATTGATATCGGGCATACCAAATAATCTACAGAGCATGGCTGCAGCAAAACAATATGGAGAGGTAAGGGAACCAGTGTTGTACATACTGTTTTTATCCTTTTTCAACGGCTCATCTCTTCTTGACCATTCTTTAGTGGTGTCTGATAGATCCATATTTTCTACTGCGAACTTCTTAACAAACTGTGCATTATAGGTCGCTTGCGGCTCAGGAAGATGATACATGAGCTTCAGGTCTTGGGCAGCAAACGATCCCACGACCCCATGTCCCTGGACTTTGAATTGCCTATTTGCCAATTCCGCATCATCTAGAATCCACTTGATCATGTCTGTATATGGTAGGATCTTCGGCCTTGCCACTAATCTATGGAGGAAAGAACACGCTAGGTCTTCCAGGGATGCCTCCGAAGGACGTGATGCACCCGCGACGGCAGCAGTTACCTTCATTATTCTAGGGTTCTCTTCTTCTAACAGCCTATACATGCCTTCCCATGTTGAGATACCTGCATCTCTGTTGTAGGTTGTATCTGTGTACAGGGGCGCCATCTCCTTGGTTTTTTCTCTTGTTTTGGAGCCTCGAGCTTTGTTCTTCTTTCCCATTTCGCTTTGCGCTTCTGTCTGGTTTGCCTTCACACTTTGCTCCTGCAGGTTACGAGTGAAATGGAAATACTGATCAGAAAGGTGATGGGAGAGTTTTAAATGCAAGAGATAATCAGATATGCCACCTTACGTGAAGCAAATCCGCATCAAGGCACGCGTCTTTATTCCACTTAATAACTGACAACTAATTTATTACTATCATTAAAAGCGCATAATTTCAAGTCAGGTTATAGTAAGTGGCTTTTCTTTGGGTGACGTGCCCGAAGGATTCGTACTAAGGTGTTTTATGATTTGCCAACGTACCCTTGCATGTTGCGCAATCGCAAATCGCAGCGATCGCAATATCGCAAATCGCAATAATTCAATGTTTGCCAAACTTCGCCTACCTCATTTCTACGATATGCGATCGCGCGATCGCGATATCGCATATCGGCGGATTTGTGAGCTTTTCTTTATGGATGCTAGTATGTTGCGATGCGATGTCGTTATTAACACCGGGGCGGCGCGCATATTGGTCTTTAGAAGGGAAATGAAGGTGTTTCTTATCCTTGTGTGGTGCGACCTTAAAGATTTGCTTTCATGAACACAGGCTTAGGCTTAAGACGTTCAAGAAACCTTTTCTAAGTGTATGGTTGTAACTTCAAAAACAAATCCTTGCTTCTCCTAAAAAATTAACTAAGGGTCCCCATTCATTCAGTATCGTGGCTGATACTAGATTGAATGAGGGGGGTTGTTGCTGGCCACAACAATTGGTGATTCACTTGGGAGAACCAGTTATCTCTGCTCTTTTTCTATTGACGTTTTCAAACTTCTAAAAAAAAATTTCTCAGGAATTTTGAACTTTATTATAAAAAGATAAAAACAAATGATACTTCAAAGCGTCAATGATGTTTTGTTTCAGCTCCATTCTAGCTCAATTACTTGCATCCCCAGATTGTATTCAAATTTAAATCAGTCATTACTTGGTCTTGTAAAACATAAAAATAAAGTGTTCTCTATGTATCAGTCTTTCTCAAATATGCTCCTTTGTCGCAGGTAGAGCCACTGCTGCCAGCAGGCGTCCATAGCCTCGACAGGGTTACCTATTATCCAGGAATGATCCTTTATCTTGCCTCAGGTTATTTACAACTTTTTCAGAAAGAATCCCTTTCTTGATGCTTTTTCCTTTTTTATTCTCTAAAGAACAATTTCTTGGTTTGGTGGCCAAATTATGACACAGTCATTCACTTGATTTACACTTTTGCTGAGCAAGTTGGCTCGTGATGAGACCCCTTGTCTTTTGATTGCAACAATCTTGAGTCATTGCCCTGTTTTGGTAGACAGTCTTGGCAAAGTCAGCAAGTTATAATATATGTGATCATGATAAGTCGGCTCGTGATGAGACCTCTTATTCTTTGAGATATAGCATCTTTTTAGGTCATTCCTCTGAATGTTGTGTTTTCCTTCAGCAGGGAGGAAGTCAAATTTTCTTTCCTTAAGAAAGTTCTGGACGACAATGATAGGGCTGCTTTTGGTAATGGTTGCTTTCACAGAGAATCTTTATTTTAATATTGATACCTTTCATTGTGCTGACCTAAAACAAATCCTTCACTGAGATAGCTTTCTTTTAATTTTTTGGAGTTGAAACTATCATCATTTCCAGGTCAAAGTTCTATCGATAATAAAGATCAAATTCTCAAAAGATTTGCTGTTCATAGGAGCCGAAGTCCAAAATATTTAACAGAGACAAGGTGTCTTTAGTAAATGTCAAATTTCGTTTAGCCAGAACAAACATTACTTGAGAGAGGCAAACATTCCCTAGGGTCATGTAGAGAATATAGATAGCTTTGCCTATCAATTATTGAAAGCAAAACTAACAACCTAGCTAAATTACTCCTACTCCTATTCTAACTATATACAGGAAATAACTAAGTAAAATGATATTTCCAATGGAACCAACGATTCATTATTATTCCTAGCCATATGAATCTTCCAAGCCTCAGTAAAAAGAACCGAATTTTCCTTGGATCGAAATTGTTGGCTAGGGAATAAGAACCTACAGCCTCAATTGGAATTCTGTCTGATTTTCTTTTCTCATGAGAAGTTTTTTCCAACTGAGTACCTATTGGATCATAAAAATTAGGATGAATTTCTGATGTGAATTGGTGATCTTTCAATAGGAGGGATAACGAGTCAAATTGTGAAAAGGTTTTTTCAGTTTCGATGGCTTGTAACCCGTTGCTTGTTGACGTTGAGTTTTTAGCGATAATGAAAGTTCTCATATATAAATCGCTAAAATATAATCTATCAAAAATTTGAAAATTTAAAAATAAATCCGATTTTGTACAAAATAAATGCAAGTGAGAAAGAAATGATTGGGTATTTATACAAATAGTGTTATCGCACAACTGGGAGTTACTTGCAACTTTTTGATTTTCACAAGAACTGGCCAAGTTTTGTGAATCAGGAACTAAGTCATGATTGCAAACAGGGATGGAGCTTTCCTCTTGATATGAATCATAGATCGGAGTATTGTCTTGGATAGTAGAATTATTCAAATGAGCTTTTGCTTTGAGATGAGGGTCAGATGGAATAGTTCCTGATCTAATATGTTCCTTATTAACTGACCCTAGATGAGTTACCTGTGATAACTCAACATCATCACAATTGTCAAAGCAACTATCACGAAAGACTTTACAGTTTTCCCTAGGTTCCTCTTTTTCATTATATGTTTTCAGACAAGGGAGGTTAGGCAGCTCTCGTTTGATATTGATCAAAGGCTGTGCTAAAGTGGTCTCTTTATTTTGAAAACCCAATGATGATTTGTTTGAATAACCCTCTGTGTCTATTGAGATATGCTTGATATTATGAGGGGGGAAATCGTCATCACTAAAAACATTGGGGTAAAGAGAAAAATGGGAATCTGGAATAATGCATTTAAAAACATCAAATAAATTTTGTTCATCAGATTCACTATAAGCATCGGGCTTTAGATCATACCTTTTTGTACCGATATTTTTTGAAAGAGAAACAGTTGGTGGATCTAACCTTGGCATCAGCATTTGTTGATTTGAAATGATATTGTCTGACTCTATGTCAAAGTCATCTTCTGGTTCCAAGGTAGTCTCCCTTTCAGTATTTTCGTCTTTGTTTTCTGGTACTAGAGCATGCAAGACTCCTAGGCTAATCTCTGTTTGGTCAGATACAGGAGGTAGGAAATACTCGTCACAATCTAAAGATTCTTCATCTGTGAGCTCATTCTCGAGGTCATATTGTAGACATTTAAGATGAAATCGCATATTGAAATCCCTTATGGGTTCGTCTTGTTTCCGCAGATAGTCGATTTCATCATAGACCTGGTCGTATTCATAGCAATCAAATTCCAAGTTGAAAGTCCTAACGAATTGGTCCCAGCTGTGGATTGATGCAACTGGGAGGTTTCTGCACCATTTTCTAGCTTCCGCTGTGAATGTAAGAGTAAAAATCCTGCACAAAACGCCTTCATCAATTTTCTGAATATCAGAACTCGAAACTCTTTGAATGAATTGCAGGGCATGGTGGAATGCAGAAGAATTATTCTTACCATTGAATTTTACTTGAGACAATAGCCTTACCACATCTGGTGGAGTGTTGGAAGAGGCAGGAACATGGATGCAACTCCAAATAGGAATTCTATGAGCAGCCATTCTGTTTCAAGATTTCTAATTTAAAAACATTCCAACAGACAGTATGCTCAGGCCCTCTTTCTAGCGCCAAATATGTTGAGGGCCCCAAAATCGGGTCAATAACAAGGGGGATACCCACCCGGTCCGGAACCTGGTTGGCGGCTCCTTGCTCGTTTGTTGTAGCAGGTCTGACTGGGCGTAACGAGACCAGATTCCCGATGCATGGGATGTGTGTGTGTGTAGATTTTGATTATGTTGATTCTGGAAGCATTCTAAAACTAATTTAAATCTAACATGCAAACTGATTCTAAGCTACAGTAATCTAATGAAAACAACATATGTAATCTACACTAACCCGGGATATATCTTTTCCATTATACGATTTAGAAAGATTTCATATAATAACTGGTAATAAAGATCATTCAGCTATCACAAGAATATAAACCATTTAAGATGAGCCATTCTGCATAAGAAGTTAAACAAAACGGTTGTGAACAGCATATCGCATAAATAAATCATTCATATGTTAAGCATAAATAAATGAGTCCACCGTAAAAAAGTGCCAAATGATAACCCATATGCTCATACATTAACATATAAACAATATCAGCTGCATATCACTCTAAGAATATAAGCAGAAATTCGTCAAGAGATAAAAGTACCATTTATGACTGATTTTTACTCACAGACTTCAAGCAATAACGATTTATCTCTACTTGTTCTAATATCTACTAAGAGTACAGTAGTGCAACATCAGTAGCAGACATTAAAATGCAAACATAAATAAATCTCGATCCTTCCATTCATCAAAACCTCCTCTGAGGGTGCAGAAGTGCATGTTCCGAGGACAAGTTTTTGACAAATTTCTGGACCCTTCTCCAATGCAATGAGAAGGGTTAAAATACTACTTCCTAATTCTAATAATAGTATTATTACAAAATTGAGGATACGGTTCTCAAATGACCGCCCTTTTTCTAATTTAGTTAAAAAGGAAAAAACAACATTCTAAATGAAATTACTTGTGAACTTGGTCTTTAAAGTTGCAGCTGTCAAGCATAGGCTTGAGAAGAGTAGCTTGGCTGATTTCTGCGCTTAGCTGGGCTACGAAAATGGCATCCATAAGAGCTGGCGCTACCTTCTCGGCTGCGTTCATGATGCATCTCACTGTCATGCATTGGCTGTGCGGTTTAACTAAATATGTGTTATAGACATTTTTGTGCCTTACAGCATGGAGCATGAAATGTCAATAATCTGAGGGATCCAAAGTCCCTAAACATGTTGTTCTTACCCTTAGAGGAACAAGGTCAGCAAACCACAGCACTGCAAATCAGTTCTCCACTGAAAAACACTCAAAAACAGGTCAATTTTGGATCAAAGCAGCTGCTCCACTAAGCATCTGCGCTGAATGACAAAAGCTCCATGGTGTACTTGCGCTGCATAGCAAGTGCAACAAAGGCTACCTGCGCTGGGCGTACTTTGACATGTGGAGGAATCTTTTCTCAATGTACCAGTGCCCAGGAAGTTTCCAAAATGACACTTGGATCAGAAGATTCGCCTAAAGATGAGTAAAGAGGTTCTAAAACTCCAAGTGGAAGGTAGAAACTCCGAGTGGACTCAAGGACTGAAGAACAACTGGAGTTGAAGAGGACAACAAGTCACACATCAAGCTGACTTATCTTCACTCCAAAACTCTATATAAGGATCTCATCCCATGGGATCTGGAGGCTGGAATTTTGTGCAAAGAATTGCTGTTGGTTTACAGTTGTGAGTATTGGGTGATTGCTTGAGGGAGGTGAAGAGGAGATTTCTTTCCGTCGGGAAGGTGATGCTGGATTGGACCTCTCACGGTTGTATCACCGCCTGAACCTTACTTCCTTATATTAATAAAGCATTTGAGGTTCTTCTATTCGCATGTGTTTCAATGGTGTATTGTCTTACTTGCGTATTTGATTTATGCTAATCCTTGAATCAATTATGAATGCATGCTTCTTGTAGTTTCCCCTTCTTGTCTTGTTCGCAGGATCTCGTGTAGCTGGGCCCGTGAGAAGACTTGGAGCAGGGAGCAAGCGGCAAATAGAGGAGATTGGATCGACCATTTGCGCAAGACATCGGTAAGTGGATCTCTTCCTTTCATCTCTTGCATGTCATAAAGAAGTAACTTTAGATAGCTTTGCTTCAGCTGTTGCTAAGGAACTATCACCTTAGAGTGGGATAGGGTCATTCCGTGTTGGATACTTTTCCCCACAACAGACTGGCGACTCCACTGGGGATCGTGTCTTGTTGGTAGCTTGTGTTTCTTGCTATTCATTTCCTAAACAAAGGGAGTACCGAATCGAACTGCATTCGAATCCTTCGAATGCAAAGTAGAGGGCAGCTACTCTAGCTCAGTGTTGGGCATGTTTATGATTTGAAGAGCTGATCCACGAGGACTCTTTTTAGCTCTTTGTGATAGTGTTCATCTTCCTTTAATCATCCTCTAGTGTATACTTGACTGATAGCCTCTGATTTGGCCAAAAACCATTGATTTTTGAGCAAACTGTGACCCGGAATCTGAGAGAGACGAGAGTTGTCTCTTCAGTGCAGCTGCAGCAAAGGCTACCTGCGCTGCAACGCAGGTCCTGAAGGGGCTACCTGCGCTGCATGTCAGATTGACAGTGCAGCACCTGTGCTGATCCAGTTTTGCCTTGTGCAACTGGGATTCCCCACTGTCTGTTGCCCAGTTTTCAATATTGTTTTTGCAGTCGGTTGTCAACCTGTATACCCAGCTGAAACTACCTTTCTTTGCCTTCATTTCGCCTCAGTTGTATGAAGAAACCGTGATTGTTCTTATTGTATTTCTTGCTTTCATTCACAGTTTCCCGTAGCGAAAGTGAACTAGTCTTGTTGTGACCTCTTGGATCTAGACCTGTGATAAAGTGTCGTTGTGATTCTAAGAGCTAGTTTATTGCTGTTCATAGCTGCTTGAACATTTGCTTTCGTTATATGGTTCGAATTTCAGTATTTCTTGTGTTGAAACGAGTGAATCTTAAGGTGTTCTTTTGATTATTGGACAAAAACTTGGTTGCTTTCGCTTGAAATTGAATTCGAAATTATACAACAGCTTTCTTTTTGTAATACATCAACATTAAGGAAGAAGAAAAGAAATACTTGCATTGTGCATGTGCATTTTGACAGTTTGCATGTCGATTTAGGAAAGTGCATCAGTGTGTGCTCTATGATCTGTTTGAAAAGATGATGTCTTTCTTTTCCTTCAGTAGTTAAGATTTTCATAAGTTGAAAGAATTGAAAAAGCTTGCTTATCATTCTTAAGCCGCATTTACGAGTTGTATCATACATCACGTGGTGATCCATAAAGGCAAACTGCTAAGCAAGATCAACCTAAAACGAACTGAATTTACCTAACAACGCTTTGAAACATAACGAAACACAGTAGAGGTCTAGGTAGAGACGTGAACCGGCGTCGTTAAACATAGTGACTGTCGATCTCTACGAAGGTGGGTAATTCCTCCTGAGGGACGATAGCACTAATACGGACTTGTGCCCCCGCGTACCGTCGCGTATATTGGGGGACCCCTATAGGAACAAAGCCTTTATCCATAGGAAGCCGTGTCGGCCGCCCTACTGATCGCGATGCAATGAACACAGCGTTCACGAAGATCGACCACTCGTACCGTAAAACGTATTCTGTGGTTTCGCGAAAGGTTTGGCACACCCTCTGCCTAGAACTCCAGAGTAGTTTCTTTTGGCCTTTTTCAAACTCTATAACTGAAAAAGTCCATCCGAGCATTTGTCACTTCGGGCTCGTTAATACATCGAAGGAGACTAGAGTCATCTTTAGCTTTTTCTCGACTCTTAAAAAGTGAAAAAGCAAGTTGTGTCTAAAGCGTCGTCATATAAAATTCATTCTAAACGGAACATAATCACCCCTTATTCCTACGTTGATCTTTAGGTTGAGAACATGGAACACACCAACCAAGGGATTCCACATGGTGGGACCCCTAGCCCTTTCTCCTCTTGGGGAGAAGTTGGTGCGCCCCACATGGCCACGTTGTCGCTTCCAGGACTGACAATTGGCCTGTCAGTTTGGCTATTCTCAACCACTGTAGTTCAGACCACCACCGTTCCTGAACAGTCGAGTCAACAGTTAGACCAGTCTAAAGCTACCCTCCAGCCTTCCACTTCTTATAAGCCTTCCTCCGATCCTTCTTCTTCGAGAGGTCAAGCCGCCGAAAGCGGAGCTCCCATAGAAAAGAAGAAGGAAAAGAAGAAGAAAGAAAAGAAGCAGACGGAGCCAAAGGCGCCTGGGGGCAAGCAAAAGGCATCTAACAAAAATCCACACACAGCACGGACCGGGCCCAAATCACCATGTGTCATATGTAGAGAGGACCACCTCCACCGTGATTGTCCCAGTATTCCCCGGATACTAAGGGACTGGTCCCCTCGTTTGCACAGTTCGGAAGCGTCAACCTCTGACAACCAGGTTGAATGCTTACCGTCGACCAACGAAAGTGAAGGTCCTAGACGACGAAGGGGAACGAGATTCCCCTGCGAACTGTGTGAAGGTAATCACACCCTCCGCCGTTGTCCCTTTTTGGACGAAGCCAAGAGAGTTTTGGAAGATCAACCGGTTGCACCGTTGCTACTTCCTCCTGGATACCAAAAACTCGCGCCAAGTCCTTCGTTGGTTGAAAATACAGCTGCCCCGCTCATAGGGCCAGCTGAAGTGTCAGTCACTGAAAGTGAACCTATTGAATCCAGACCAGACGAAAGTCCAAAGGTCGAAACGGCAGTTGACCCAGTTCTCCCTTCAGAAGTTTCATCTTCAAATACCACAGTCACTGAGGATTCATCTTCAGCTGACACCCCTACCGAAGAGAGTAAGGATGACATCGTCCAGATTCTTTTCGTCAACACCGATTCTGATGAACATCAGGGCAATGTGCCCACTCCTTTATCGCAGGAAGGAGCATCGTCAGGATCATACCCAGCCGTATATTCGGTCCCACCACCAAGCAACCTGGTTGTGTCCTTTGATTGGAACCAACTAGGCAGACCCCGGTTACCAGCCAGCATACCATTTAGAATTATAGTCCAAATATACAAAATGGTGATGGCTGGGACTATCATTGATGAAGGGGCATCTGTGAGTATCATGTCCTCTATTGCTTGGAAATCACTGGGTTTCCCGGCGCTTTTGCCTAAGATAAGGAATCTCTCGGGTTTTGACAAAGGAACCAGTCGACCATTAGGGATTCTACCTAATGTGCCTATTACATTGAAAGGGAAGGCTGTCAAGATGAATTTGATGGTCGTCCAAGGACCCTTGGATTATAACCTACTCCTTGGACGAGACTACATATATTGCATGGAAGCAATAGTCTCCTCACTCTTTCGAATAATGTGTTTTCCATACGAAGGAAGAATGGTCAAGCTCGTAGACCAACTTTCATTTCCGGGATCACACATCGCAAATAGTCACATACCTATCCTGAATGGTCTATTTGATCAAGAAAGGTCTCTACCTCCGGTTCTTCTTCCTGATGAGTGCGAGTAATTCGGGAAAGTAGGGCCGGAACCCAGGGGGCATGCATCCTGGTCTGCTGGGGTCAGAGAAAACCTTGGGTGTAAAGTAGAATTTCCGCGGGAGAATATGACTAGTCCGTACCCCGTCCCCTCCTTCATCTTCGTAAAATAGAAGAGCCGGCAAGAGCTCTCATGCAGAGGAAGGGGCAGTTAGGAATGGGGTTGTTCTGGAAAAAGATTCTTTTGTTAAAGTTAAGTGTGTGGCGGAGCATCGTCATTCACCTTTGTCTAAATAAGTAGGCTCTACCAAAGAAGGGGATCCGTTTGCGGCAGCAAGTAGTAACCATCTTTGGGTAAAAGGCAAGCCTCACCCATTAAAACAAATGTTTTAAAGGATAAGTAGGGGCAGCCTCCAAAGAAAGAGATTCTATTGCTGCAACAAATTGTAACCATCTTTGTGTAACCTAATGATAGACATCGCCAAAGAAAATTTCTGTTTGAAAGGATTAGCAGAACGATCTTTGGATAACCTGAAAGAGTTAAGCCTCACCCATTGAAAACAAGGGTTTTCGACGGACAAGTAGGGGCGACCTTGAAATTAGACTTACACCTGGGGGCATGCAAACCTCTTGGAATGCAAGCACGGGCGGCTATTTTGTTTTTTAGTTTTTTAGGTCCTCCCTTTAAACCTGTAGGTCTAACCCGTTAAACTCGTAGGATTAGCCGATACCCAGCTTGCATAAAGAGAGGATATGGAGCAAAGCATAGCGAGATGAAGCTCCTTAAAAAATAGCGAGCAACCTACCAGGAGACCTTCCTACTTTATGACTGGTAAAACGAGCAGTTTTGGCATAGTTCATGCTCGTTAAAAAATAAACGCAAAACCGAGCAGTTTTAACGCGGACTTCATGCTCGTTAAAAAATAAACATAAGCATGTGAGCAAGCTTCCCCCCTAGAGTTCAAGCTCATCCAGAAAAAATGAACTGGTAAATAACCATTTGAGACCGTAAATTCATCAGCCATAAAAGCCTTGGTCGTGTTTGTGCGCCGTCACCTCCACTTTTCATTTGGCCGATCATTCACATCCACTTGATTGTTTACCTATTTTGAGGAACAGCTGCGAAGAGTGATTTCACCTAGCCATCCTTGTGACATTGCCGTGATTGGAAAATTCCAACCTGTACCTGGAATCTGCTGCTATCCCTGTTTATCACTCGTTCCTCAAAATACGAGTCTTCTTTGAGCTCTTTTCACTAACTCGTAAAATATGAAAAGTTTGCCGAGTTTTGGCCTTCCAGCTCGTTAAAAGGACCGGAAGAGCTATCCCTCCTCTAGATTTTAATCTTTTTGGACCTGAGGGATTATTGCACAAAAAGATCGAGCGCTTGTCTAGTTCGGCTCGATAAAGATATCGAACATTCATCCCTTCTGTATTGTTTTATACTTTTTCGGACTTAAGGGATTAGATGACGAAAAAGGACCCCTGGAGTCCACTTTATGTACCCTTTTCAGACTCTCCAAAAATGAAAAGGACCGAGTTGTCTTTGTCGCTGGGCTCGTTAAAAATATTAGATAGCGACAAACTTGTCTTTAGACGAGAACGAGTTTCCCTATCGTTAGGCTCGTTAAAACATAGCGATGGGCTTACCCGAAGGGCAGGTTATAGAACAAGCATATGTTATCCTCCTCAAGCTTGACAAAAATAAAGAGGTATTGGTCAGAAATGACTGGGGAAAAATTGGGAGAACCTCAAAGCTTAAATGGTAGCAAGTCGCTCTTGAACATGACACTTTTGCCTCCGTAAATATCGGGTTGGGTTATTATCATTCACCGGTCCCTTCACCATGGTCTCGCCATACCATCCATACATGGGGTAATGCTACCGATCCATCACATCAGTGTCGTTATATGTTCAAGAGATGTCATTCAGAAAGTGTCAACCGGGTCCCATCCACTACCATACATCATCTTTCGTCCTTCCATGACCACCACCCTGAATCATATTTCACAGATCATTTTCACCATCATGACTAGCTCCGTTCCGTGTCACTGATGTGGGATTCATTAAGGCCCTCCTTTGACGGATCACTTCTTGTCGACATCAGCTCACTATCCAAGAAGTTGATCTAGGAACACCCCCCTCAGTACTTTGAAGCTTGAATGCCTCAATGGCAAGTTTCTCACTTCCGGCGATAGGTATACATTAATGACCTTCGACCGGGAGACTTTGCGTGGTGTTCGACGTGAGATCCTATATTCACGCCACGTGAATTGTGCTGCAGTACCTTGAGGGTCATCATCATTATCGGTGATTCCTCTCGCGCTTGTTAACAGTTTACATTATTGACTGGTAATCAAGCGATGTCTTTCCATGTTCGACTTCAAGAAATTCTCACATGGATCGACTTGTACTAGAGTGAAGGTTGGACAAGTTTGAAGACCCCGGATCTAGTTTCATCCATCCGGGCTGCGATATATATTTAGGAGATAAAAACATAGACATGTGCAGCAGATGATCATCCTACTAAAAGGATGATAATTAAAAGCAGAGAATTATCAGTCTATTATCAGACGATCGTCTGTTTATGTACAGCAAATGTATTTATAAAGCTGAGCATGGGAAATGCCCGCATCAGCTAGATCATGAAAAGAAAGTATGAAAAGATAATGTATTGTATTGTATTTTGTTACAGGTCACCTCCCGACGATTGAATGAACTTCGGATCCTCCTAATAAAGCATTTCACCCGATAAACGACCTCATACTTTAGGGGGCAACTGTTATAGACATTTTTGTGCCTTACAGCATGGAGCATGAAATGTCAATAATCTGAGGGATCCAAAGTCCCTAAACATGTTGTTCTTACCCTTAGAGGAACAAGGTCAGCAAACCACAGCACTGCAAATCAGTTCTCCACTGAAAAACACTCAAAAACAGGTCAATTTTGGATCAAAGCAGCCGCTCCACTAAGCATCTGCGCTGAATGACAAAAGCTCCATGGTGTACCTGCGCTGCATAGCAAGTGCAACAAAGGCTACCTGCGCTGGGCGTACTTTGACATGTGGAGGAATCTTTTCTCAATGTACCAGTGCCCAGGAAGCTTCCAAAATGACACTTGGATCAGAAGAGTCACCTAAAGATGAGTAAAGAGGTTCTAAAACTCCAAGTGGAAGGTAGAAACTCCGAGTGGACTCAAGGACTGAAGAACAATTGGAGTTGAAGAGGACAACAAGTCACACATCAAGCTGACTTATCTTCACTCCAAAACTCTATATAAGGATCTCATCCCATGGGATCTGGAGGCCGAAATTTTGTGCAAAGAATTGCTGTTGGTTTACAGTTGTGAGTATTGGGTGATTGCTTGAGGGAGGTGAAGAGGAGATTTCTTTCCATCGGGAAGGTGATGCTGGATTGGACCTCTCACGGTTGTATCACCGCCTGAACCTTACTTCCTTATATTAATAAAGCATTTGAGGTTCTTCTATTCGCATGTGTTTCAATGGTGTATTGTCTTACTTGCGTATTTGATTTATGCTAATCCTTGAATCAATTATCAATGCATGCTTCTTGTAGTTTCCCCTTCTTGTCTTGTTCGCAGGATCTCGTGTAGCTGGGCCCGTGAGAAGACTTGGAGCAGGGAGCAAGCGGCAAATAGAGGAGATTGGATCGACCATTTGCGCAAGACATCGGTAAGTGGATCTCTTCCTTTCATCTCTTGCATGTCATAAAGAAGTAACTTTAGATAGCTTTGCTTCAGCTGTTGCTAAGGAACTATCACCCTTAGAGTGGGATAGGGTCATTCCGTGTTGGATACTTTTCCCCACAACAATATGTCCAGTAACTTTCCCAATTTAGTCTAGCCAATGCCTAGATTGTTTTCCTGTTTGCCTGCGCTTTCTGCTTCCATTCTGTCTCCAGTTGCAACTTGCTCGGTAGGTATCCCGGGGTGGTCTCTGAATTCAAATTGGCTCTCTGTAAATTTTCATTTACACAGTCGATAAGGATGCTCGCTTGTGTCGCCGCTGTCTCTGTTGCTTGCTCCGCCTGTGTGATTTGTTCGTCCCATTTATTAAACAACAGTTCCTTGTGATTTTCATTAATCTTGGGTGCCCCTGCTCTTTTCCCTTCCTCATCATCTTACCAAGTCAAATATTCTGTTATTCTTTTGTTGTTCTGATCATAGTCGTTCCACAATTCCACCACCTGGCTGGTGATCCTGTCGCTTAGTTCACAAAAGTGTCTCCACTGTGATATTCTACGTACCACATCTTCCTGTTGCTGTGATAGTTGCTCGTTCAAGCCGATGGACTCTGAAATAAACTCTGCCAGCTTATGTTCATCTTTATGCATTTCTTGCACCGTCTGTAGTTGCTTTTCTTTTTCTTCAAGACTTCTTTGATAGCTTACCTGCATCTGGCGAAAGTCTTCCTATAGCTTTTCGAGTTGTCTGGAAGCTTCAGTGTTTGCGCTGGCTTGTTGCAACTGTTGTTGTAGCAGTTGTATTTGATTTTCATGTTCTTTTAGGAGTTGCTGAACTTCAGAGGCCTTGTCAATAGTTGCAGAAGCATATGCTCCTGCAATCTGAGACAGCTTCATGAGATTCTCAGTTGGATTATTATTTGGGTCTTTCCACAAGATGTCTAGATGTTCAGCATCTTGAGACAGTGCATTCTCAAGCTTTCTCTTCTTTCTTTGTCTCCTTACAACTCCTTTGTGTTGGGGACTGTAGAATACGTCCAGTGGAGGAATTTCTTCTACGTTGAGTAGAAGTTCTGAGGACGAAGCGATAGGAAGGTGTTCTGCTTCTGCGGCGCTACTGACTATGGTCGAGACGACCTCTTGCATCACCTGTGTATTGCCCACAGGTGTCTTCGGGACTTGCCCTTCAAGATTAATTAATTCATTGAAGGTTTCCCACTCTTTATCCAACTCTGTTGTGACAAGAGGTGTTTCAACGACAGGAGGGGGAACGTTTGATGGTGGTGAGGCGATAACTTGCTGCTGAGCCATCGTACTTGACTGAGCTGTGTCTTTGGTTGTTTCTTCGTTCTTTTCTTTGTCGTGCACAGACTCTTCAGGATGTTCAGATATTTTTCTTGCGGCGCTGGACTTAGATCTGGAAGCGCTGGAATTTTCACTGAGGCTAATGCTCGGAGTCGGTTCTCTAGTAGCTACTCGCAGCCCTTCTAGTGGAATACTAGCCAGTCTTCTCTCTCTATATAACGTGAATTTCCGGAGGTCGTCTGGAGACAACCTCGACTGAGCTTCTTGCAAAATCTCTTTGAGCGAGCTTTTACTCTGAAAGAGATCATCAAACAGATCTTTCTTCCCAGAGAACACTCTTATCTTGACGTTGATTGTAAATTTTTGGGCCACATTATTTGGGTCGAATGGTCTTGATGAGAACTTAAATAATTGAAGACACGTCACATTCTCCACCTCGTCAAAAGCGTGTCCCACATCGAACAAAGAGAAGGCCCCACAAGTGACGGGAAATTGAGGCCAAATGGCCTTCTTTTTGTCCTTTAGGTCCTTGGTTAAGCCACCTTCAGAACAAGTTTGATAAGCGATTTCCCGGGCCAACAGTTTATCAGGGACATACAAGGGTAGGACATGTGGAGGTACAGTGCTTCCAAAAACTCGAATGTAGGTAAACCATTCTTCCCCAAACCATCTCGCGATGGGGATGATGTCAATTTGGGCCTCGGGAGAGCACCTTGGGGGGTCCTTATCATATATCATTCTATGTATGGGCAATATGAGCCCATGGAAAATCTGGTAAAAATGAGGGGCAAACTGGGAATCCCATAAGACTTTATTATAAACATGGATGGGAAATGGGTCTTGGGTAGTCCATTTCCAACCCATGGTAGGAAAATTTGATACAAGACAGACGGAGTCCATTATATAGGCAGACAAATAAAAAGGAGGATAGAACCTTTGGGAGAAGGATCTCTTAGAACGGTAATTGACAACCGCCGTGTATAGAGTATCAGAAAGGATTTTGGCCCAATCTACTATCTCGGAGTTAGTCGCGGCATCAACTAACGGTAGCCATTCAGATGAAAACTTATTGATATCAGGCATACCAAATAATCTACAGAGCATGGATGCAGCAAAACAATATGGAGAGGTAGGGGAACCAGCGCTGTACATACCATTTTTATCCTTTTTCAACGGCTCATCTCTTCTTGACCATTCTTTAGTGGTGTCTGATAGATCCAGATTTTCTACTGCGAACTTCTTAACAAACTGTGCATTATAGGTCGCTTGCGGCTCAGGAAGATGATACATGAGTGACGCAGGTTAGACCTGCAAATAACCAGGATCTTTCAAACGTTGTGAAAAAAACGCTCTTCAGTTTTTTTCCAATTCAAATGCTGTCATATGATTCACTAGAGCCAATCATATACAAAGTTTCTCCTTACATAATCCACATGTGCGCCCTTTCCTTTTTATAACAAGCTGGCCTTTCTTTTGGAGGCAACTACTCAAATCTCCATTTGGAAAATACGCTGCAATGATCATCATAGGAACATGCGCACAGATAGCCTCTGCTCTGGAATTAAACACAGTTCATACATATACAATCACGCACTCACGCAAACAAAAATCAACGCTCCAGCACTTATATACAGACTGAGCTTCACTGTTTAATTAATCCACGGTATTCCAATTCAAATCCACAATTCACAATTCCTCTATCCATACAATAGAAAAACACCGCGACTTTTGCTAGTTCAGGGTAATTAACATCTGAAGAACGAACCTTCAACTGACTGTTAAACATGGGCATTCAATGTATATCTTCCTCCGTGTATAAAAACCATGCTTGCATTAAACCCAATTCATAACTCGACAAAAGATATGGCCCTACCATTATCTCAACTTCACATAAAAAACTTTCCTCCCAAAATTCGAATCTAGAAACTCTTAACAGAAACATGCCATGCGTATACCATATACCTGGATATATTCACTTGCCACATCCTCAGCAATTCTTTGCTTTCGGCGCTTTCATGCAATCCTTTAAATAAACATATAATTACTAGACTTACCCACACAGCCTGTATGTATCATACGCATCCACGGCATGCTCACTTGAACAGAGATGTATATATATATTCGCAGCTCGTTCAATTCGAATGAATGCTTGGTTATATACCACATGCTTTATCACCGACAAGCTCACATCTAGATTGCTGGCTGTAATTTAAAGTCGGTACACATATACCGACCACAACTCTGCCTCCGCCTTCAATGTTCAGTCCTTTACATAATCCGGCGATCAACAACGCTTCAAACGACTTTTATATATATATACATGAATCCGGCAAGCCTCATGACCATATATAATTCCCCTGTTCACTATACCACTCTCGGCCGGTATATATATGGATGCAACGCTTTATATATATCGCACTTTAATTACCACTCTCGGCGATAGACACCAATATTGGAACCGTCTCTTGGTTTGCGCTGTAGGTATATATATACCCCTCTCGCCTTTACTTGGAGATAAACCATATAAAGGTTTAATATGCTACAGCAACACATTTACCATATATCATTATGCCCATCCACAGGCTTTAGAAACTGGACACAAACCAATGAACAGTTCCGAAGGTCCTCTGCCCTGCAATGTCATCTCAGAACGCGGGATTAACGATAAATACGCACAACAACTGCGCGTTAAGCAATGAAAGGCAACCGGTTTAACACACAAGGTAAATTCGCATGGGAACCATCAGCACCGTGCGATTTCAACACTATATAACTGCATATAGGTGCGCATATAAAATCAAGCCTGTCTATATATCACGAAGTGAAAATCGATTCACCATTTTTTCCCAGAATATATATATATACCCACAGTGAATTAAAAGTCAAGGCAAAACAACCATGAATACACAGTGTTTGGAATGTGCTGTCCGCCCACAGAGTTTAGCAAATTCAACATTATCAAACATCGATTTCTGCCATAACCACAGAACCATCTCAGAATTTTATTAAATCCAACATATTCATATTTACAATAAAACAGACATTCACACAGAGTTTCTTCATGGCCAGATATGCAAATCCATGGCCCTTTTACAAATAGCCAGAAGGCTCCCAAGGAGAATCTTCCTTACCTCTCACACTCACTCTCACTCTCTCACTTTTTTCCTCTATCTTTCTCTCAAAAAACCCATTCCTATTTACACACTGAACTAATTAAATGCTCAATCCCCTTAATATCTCCACACCACTAGAATATCTCAACAAACCCTATTATCTAGAATTTTATCCCTTCATATCCTTAACCAATTCCCTCATATCCTCTTAATTAATTAAAAGGATATTTACAAAATCCTCACCTTCTCCCATTTTAATAACAAATTAATTAATAAAATATTAAAATTGTCACACCCCCTTTATCACATATTTACAAATGAAAAGATGGTCTTGATGCTCCTGCTTCAATGAGCTTCAGGTCTTGGGCAGCAAACGATCCCACGACCCCATGTCCCTGGACTTTGAATTGCCTATTTGCCAATTCCGCATCATCTAGAATCCACTTGATCATGTCTGTATATGGTAGGATCTTCGGCCTTGCCGCTATTCTATGGAGGAAAGAACACGCTAGGTCTTCCAGGGATGCCTCCGAAGGACGTGATGCACCCGCAACAGCAGCAGTTACCTTCATTATTCTAGGGTTCTCTTCTTCTAACAGCCTATACATGCCTTCCCATGTTGAGGTACCTGCATCTCTGTTGCAGGCTGTATCTGTGTACAGGGGCGCCATCTCCTTGGTTTTTTCTCTTGTTTCGGAGCCTCGAGCTTTGTTCTTCTTTCCCATTTCGCTTTGCACTTCTGTCTGATTTGCCTTCGCACTTTGCTCCTGCAGGTTACGAGTGAAATGGAAAGACTGATCAGAAAGGTGATGGGAGAGTTTTAAATGCAAGAGATAATCAGATATGCCACCTTACGTGAAGCAAATCCGCATCAAGGCATGCGTCTTTATTCCACTTAATAACTGACAACTAATTTATTACTATCATTAAAAGCGCATATTTTCAAGTCAGGTTATAGTAAGTGGCTTTTCTTTGGGTGACGCGCCCGAAGGATTCGTACTAAGGTGCTTTATGATTTTCCAACGTACCCTTGCATGTCGCGCAATCACAAATCGCAGCGATCGCAATATCGCAGATCGCAATAATTCAATGTTTGCCAAACTTCGCTTGCCTCATTTCTGCGATATGCGATCGCGATATCGCATGTCGGCGGATTTGTGAGCTTTTCTTTATGGATGCTAGTATGTTGCGATGCGATGTCGTTATTAACACTGGGGTGGCGCGCATATTGGTCTTTAGAAGGGAAATGAAGGTGTTTCTTATCCTTGTGTGGTGCGACCTTAAAGATTTGCTTTCATGAACACAGGCTTAGGCTTAAGACGTTCAAGAAACCTTTTCTAAGCGTATGGTTGTAACTTCAAAAAGAAATCCTTGCTTCTCCTAAAAAATTAACTAAGGTTCCCCATTCATTCAGTATCGTGGCTGATACTAGATTGAACGAGGGGGGTTGTTGCTGGCCACAACAATTGGCGATTCACTTGGGAGAACCAGTTATTATATGAAATCTTTCTAAATCGCATAATGGAAGAGATATATCCCGGGTTAGTGTAGATTACATATGTTGTTTTCAGTAGATTACTATAGCTTAGAATCAGTTTGCATGTTAGATTTAAATTAGTTTTAGAATGCTTCCAGAATCAACATAATCAAAATCTACACACACACACATCCCATGCATCGGGAAGCTGGTCCCGTTACCCCCAGTCGGACCCGCTACATCAAACGGGCAAGGAGCCGCCAACCAGGTTCCGGACCGGGTGGGTATCCCCCTTGTTGTTGACCCGATTTCGGGGCCCTCAACAGCATGAAAATGACACTTGTGAACATGAAAGTGTGCAAAAGGCGACAATTGAAGAAACTCACCGAAATAGAAGTACGATCACAAACAATGTGAGGTACTGTAAATGAAAATGCATAGTGACTACCAACATGGGTTGAACATTGCATAGGAATTGTCTTAGTGGACTGTGCCACACCTATTCAAGCTTGCGTGAAGGAATTCTTTCATGAATGCATTACAGATTGAACATGTGTGAGGAGGTGACTTCGACACTTACAATTCAAAAGAAAGCTCAAAGACTTGTCAAAGCATTGACCAACCAACAAGTGAATATGGAATTATCAATCACAAGATCCACAGTAGGCTCCAAAATTCATGTATTGGAAAAATTTTAGAGGGTGTTTGTCATAACGACAACACTTGGCGACACATTGGTAGAACTACAGCTTCTCTTCCTTGGCCAATTATTTCATGCAAGGTCTAGTTATTTAGGGAGTATTGATTCATCATTAAGATTACCATGGCTTCCCCACTTACCTCATGCCTAAACATCGTCCCCTTCATTTATTTACTCGATTAAATGCAAACATAAGGTAAGCGATCACATAATGTTTCTAATTAGGAAAGGGTAATGAAGATATTGAGCTTTAGATTTTCAGAGTGTAATTTTTCATCTCTAGTGTTGCTCCACTAGTAGTAGACTAGGACAGTACCCTGACGGAGTTTCTTTCTTCACCTCTCTGTGCAGGAACAATTTCTCTTATCTTGCATTTATTTATTTATTTATTTTATATAGGACTGTGCATCGACACTTATTTAATTTATGGGCAGAAGAGGGATCTCGACTTATTGAGAGTAGAAGAGGTTGTCCCTTCAGAGAAGAATATATAAGGATTTTGATATTGGTTTTCTCATTTATATTTTCCCCTTGTCCTTCTCTACTTGATTGGATCGGCTTGAAAACACCAAAACATAAAGCCCAAAGTGTAGGCATGAGGATTCTAAAATAGGCATGGAGATCATGGTTTGAGACAAGGCTTTCCTTATGCAAGGATCATATTTTCCATCGGAACATCATCGACCAAAAGGTGTAACAAACCTAAAGAAGAAGGAAATAGAGTTAGCCAAATGTTGCAGTGTCACAAAGTCCTTTTCTATTTTTCCACATTGCTTTTCGAGCCAACAAAGGATCTTCATGCAAGGCCTTACAAAATGAAAGAAAGGAAAATACACACAAGGAGACAAAATGAGGATACACAATAGAAGGAAGTTAAAACAAAACATGATGCGAAACCAAAAATCAGAAAACATAAGAAAAACTACAGAAAATGAATGCCAGATAAATGTGCAAGTAAACTAACATGCAAGTAGACAGAGGAGACAAAATAGAAGGAAGTTAAAACAAAAGATGATGCGAAACCAAAAATCAGAAAACAAAAGACAAACTACAGAAAATGAATGCCAGATAAATGTGAAAGTAAACTAACATGCAAGTAGAAAGAGGAGACAAAATAGAAGAGAGTTAAAACAAAACATGATGCGAAACCAAAATCAGAAAACACAAGACAAACTACAGAAAATGAATGCCAGATAAATGTGCAAGTAAACTAACATGCAAGTAGACCTACTCCTAACCTAACCAGATGGAAGGTTTGGGTCACGTATAATGAAACTTCCAATGTAGCCACCATAATTGTTCCCGAACTGCAATCATAAAGATATGGCCGATTAAAACTGAGATAAAACAATGTGCAACAAAAAAGATAATAGCTTGAAGAATTTGCACAACAAAAAGAAGGTATTTTGAGTCGGCAGAAAGATGTGTCACAACCACTACTTTTAACCAATTCACATTCTTACCTTTTCGACAAAGACCATAGTTAAACAAATCTTGGAATCTTCTTTTGTATGGTTCTTCATCTACTTTGTACTTCTTAGCAAGCCTGAGGAAATATTGAAACCTATTACTCACGACGAAGTTTGCCATGTATATTTCTCCAACCATTCAGCGATTGGATCATGAAACTCAGAAAAATCCTCTTGAGAATCCTGAAAGTTTTGAAAAGATGAATTTGCAATTAAGGGCAAGGGATCAGGAGGAGAATCTTATAAGGGAAAATAAATCTAATTACATTTAGAAGGCTTGTCAATATAGTGAGGGCTTGACATAACCATTAGCAAAGGATGAAGTACCTCAGCTAATCATCAAACCATAGAGATAAACCATAGAGATTAATTGATGTGAAACAACTATCATCAAATATATTAGTGGGAAAATGGTAGAATGAATGAAAATTAATATTATTGATTAGATGGACTGTTTGTGGAAAGATATTGTCAGTTAGAAGATAAAAAATATAGATTAGTTTGAACATATTTACAAATTCCTTGAACAAATTAATCATATTCCTCGCATGATAAATGCAACAAACGATTTCCTTGTGATTAGTCGTATGTTGTACTATTATGGTAATAATCAAAATAAGTGAAAAGGAATGCTAGTACAAAAAACATATGAGACCAGTCAAGATGCAGTGGATGAAGAAGAGTTGTATTCACACAATAACTCACACATTCATTAGCACTTAGGAGGATTTCCGGTGTGATGAAGAACAAGATTTGCGATATAACAGTCTTAAGAAAAACTAGGAGCTAAATATTCTGAAATGAATCTGATAGGCATGATTTCTTAGGCCAAAGATGATTTTCAAAATGATCAACTTCACAGTTCCATGATTCAATGAGAGATACACATTCCAAACCCAAGTGTGATGCAAGAGATTTTCATGAAGGTGAATCAACTGAGGAAGATTCATGAATCCGATCATAAATAAAATCTTGAAAGCTCAAAATACTACATCTAAAATACCAAACATATTTCAAGAAGAAATTTTCATTAAGTGAAACCATGAAAAGAGAGATATTTCATAAGAGAAACCATTTCTAACTTAGTTTGGGGACCTTACTAGAGTCGTGATATCCTGACATAACCATCAACGAAAGTTGAAGTGCCTCGACTCCTTGACAACTTCCATAACTTTCATGGATTGTAAAATCGCATTCTGAATATTGAATCTGATCATGCATGGTGTGGGGATAGTTTCCTTCATTGATTTCAATGATACCACTATTAACCAGATGGAATCCATATCTATCATTGATTTGATCGGAGTTTACAACTTTAACAACCAGATTACTCAATTTGAAATATTCTTCTAATCGCAAATCTAAAGATGCATGAATTGGAGAAATTTCATGAGCAAGCTGATTTAAGGAGTTTCTCTCATAAGAAATAAGATATAATAAGGGATTGTATGGATACTCTATAATTTCATTGTTTTCTTCTTCATCATGGATATTCTCACTATCTTTTGTTATTTCAAGATTCAACTGATGAGATAACAAACTTGAAGAGCATTGAGAGTCTCCATCGCATGTTGATAAATTGTAAACAGTAGAGCACAAAGGATAGGGAGGTGAAGAAGAAGAAGTATTCATAACTAAATATTATTTGACTGAAAGATATTTAAGATCTAAATCATTTGAAACAAAATCTTCTTAAGAAACTGAAGGATCAATTGGTGCACTAGGGAATTCCTCATCATATGTATCAACAAAGTCATCCTTGTCGGAATGATTGTTGCACAATACTTGAGATTGACTATGGAAATTGATTACCAAGATTACCAAATTCAATATCAGCCAAGAATGAGGAAACACCATCTTCACACAGAGGATTTTGAAAAATGAAAGAAATATTGAAAGAATCTTCACCTTCCTGCTCCACTACCTATGTAATGTGACTACCTTGAACCTGATCACAATGGACCAGCAACTTGAAAATCAAGAGAGTGTGAAAAAATAGTTGGTGGAGAAGATTGATCAAGAAGATCATGGTACAAAGAGTCATGGAACATAGATGTTAGAGGATAAAAAAAAATCCAAATAAAATTCAAGACTAGAGTTATGAGAGTTAATACCATCTTATGGAATGGAAAAATTGGTTTTCACCATAGGCTTCGTGAACCATTATGAGTTTTACTCTATTGAATTTGGATCATAAAAAGTGGAAGGAGGATTAAAAGAGGGATTAAGAATTTGATGTGCAGATTTCCAAATTTTATTATCATCGAATGGAGGCACCCTCATTGAAAATAGAAAAGGAGGAGGACAAGGAACAAAAGGAACAACGAATTCCTCCTCTGAAATTAGGGGTGTCTCATTATTTACAAGTGTTGGGGAAGTAGAAATATCAGGAGGTTCATATTCACCATGCAAAGATACGTAAAACAAATTCTCAAACTTGTGCTTAAAGAAATCCCAAATTGTGTATTCACCAGGAAATTCATAACAAAGGTGAAGGAATAGATGAGATAAATCCTCAACTAATTAACTAGGCTTCATTCTTAGCTTATTAATTATTTTATAAACATATCGATAATCATACATACCAAAGGCTTGATTAATCTCCTTGAGGAAATGATTAAATGAATGGATGGAAGCATATGGTAAGGTATGACACCATCTATTAACATGACCATCAAGGGTGAAGAAGAAAGCCACACAAGCAAAATCTTTATCATTGATTTCATAATTGTTAGGTCCCTATACTACTAGTGTAACCCCTTATTGTTATTAGTACAACCCCCTTATTATATTGGTGTACCCATGTAGTCCCCATATTGTTATTAGTGTGCCCCATAGAAGCCCACTATTGTTATTATTGTGCCCTTACATTATTATTGTTATGTCAGCTCTGATTATATTATGACCCCTTAGACTCCTATATATAGAAAGGAGGTCTTGTCATTTGTATCATCCAAGAATTGTTCATTTGTGTAATGTAAAGGAGGCTTCCCCCTCGAAGAGGCTTATTTTGAAGGCGTTTATCTATCTTTTCTATCTTTCTGTGAGTTGGTTTCATAGCATTTGGTATCAGAGCTTTGGATTCTAGGGTTTCGCTGCTCCAAATAGGTCATCGTGGAATTTTCACTATAACTTTTTTCCTGTGACATTTTAGAAGCTAAAAAAAAACCCATTTGAGCTGAAATAGTTTTGAACTTCGGGTCTGAATTTCAGAGCTTGTATCGCTATATTTTCGGAGATATGATCTGAGGAAGTTAGGGTTTTTGCAGACTCCCGAATTACATTCCAAACAGGTGACCTGGGGAAATCATCATAACTTTTGTTCTTAGCATCAGATTGAAATTTTGTAAGAATTTTCATAAAGAAGACGACCTGTAGTTTTCAGTATATCAGTTTCAGTTACTAAGGTCGAAACAGTGACACATGGAACTTCATACAAGTTCGCTCTACTAAACTAGTCTATAATAAGGTCACTATGGGAGATTTGGCATAACTCTTCCTTGGAGAATCCAGTCTTGATTAGATGTGTGAGGTTAGAAAGAGGACTCAAAGGGCTACGGCAGGATGTGATTTTAGATATTCGAGATCTGCAGTTACAGAGATACAACAGATTCAATATCAATCTCTTACAAAGTGAAAAAAAGGTGTGTAGTTTTTTTTAAATTGTGCATAAGATTGGTTAGAAAAATTAGTTTGAAGGAATTCAAAGGGAATAGTGAAGAATTATTAGCATTAATTGATGCCCAGAAGAAAGAAAATGGAAACACCTATTAAGAAACCTAAAAGCTCTAGCATGACTTGTGAAGAAGAGGAATAAATGCAACATGATATATCAAAATTACAAGACCAAGTACAACAAATTTCACTCTCACAAAAGGTAACTGAAGCCAAGTGAGAAAACAAATTGCTTAATAAAGAAGGAAACAAGTCCCTTCACAACAAAACCATCAACCACTCTCCTCCAAAAATTCACATGCTGACGCATAGTACCTCAACTGGACCAAAGCATAGCCCTTTCGATAGAGCAATTTTAGATGGTTACAATCGATCCCCAAAGGCCTCATCAAAATCCTCAAGGGTATATTACAATTCCTTCAACTATAGCCACATATCTTCTTGGTTGAAATACGCTTGGCAAAGACTTGTATTGATGTATTTATTTTCATTAAACACCCGCTCCTTGAGCTAAATGAGAGTGGCGTCGATGCACTTTGTATAGTTCTCAGCCATTACATACCAATTTTTCTCTCTAAAGTGCATGTTGACCCTCTTCCTCACCTCCTTCACATTCACACGCAACATCTCCTTAATTACCAGCTTGTGGACGTTGGCATGGTTATCCATGTGAATAAGAATGCTAGCATTAGTGACTCATATAAAGTAGGGCTCTTCGACTACTAGCCTAACTTGAACATTTGGAAGGGAGTCTTGTTGTATATTATTAATTTGATGGCAAGGCCATTATCATCTTCAAGTGAGATCACAATCTTGCTTCTTCTAAGAACTTCCACACACAACGTGAAATTATTATTTTCACAATGTTATATCGCTTTATCCACGACCCACAAAAAAACACATACGCACAAGAAATATCACACACTAAATTAATTTGATCTCACACACTCTATGCTAATCTATATATAGAACAATAACACTCAAACACCCCTCATCTTCTTAGCCTTCTAGTAAGGGAATTAAGTTAGAACAAACTTGGATACCAAGTTTCGAAAATGTGTAATAGCGAGCATCATACACAATGTTTATTGATCACATAAGAAATTACATATATAGGAATAGATCAACAATTTTTAGAATATAAAATTCAAAGAATGTGGATTTATGACATGAACATGACTTAGCTATAACTCACACAAGGAAAAAACATCTTCTAAAAAACATGTTCTAGAATAACACCTCACACTATATAATACACATGGAATAACTCTCACATAAGAAAAAGACATCTTCCATAGTAACAGCATATGAAGGCTATTCCTATTTCCGACCCTATTGAAAAATAAATGCCCCGTGACATGGGCCCGATATAACACCATATAACACGCCGTGAGGTGATGAGAGAGAAAAAAAACGTGCGGCGTGTTATATGGTGTTATATCAGACCCATGTCAAGGGGCATTTATTTTTCAATAAAGTGGGAAATAGGAATAGCCCAAAATCACACTATATAATACACATGAAATCATTACTTCTAGATACTACCTACCATTGTGATTATATAAATTGTTTAAACATTTCATTATCCTTGTTACCGCAGCGTCAGATCTTATCCGATCACATGAGATTACATATAATAAAAGCTATTGTCAATTACTGCCCTCCACATTGAGCCCACAAACATTGACTACCCTCAGTGACCACATATTCCATCTATGTCTGCTTCCCTGCATACTTTATTACAATCAAATCAACCCCTAGGTTCGAATGTATCTTTTAGGATTAGTTATTCACAAAGTCGAAGACACGACGACCCCTGAAACTTTTGAGATTCTGGAGATAAAATCAGATCGTTTCCCGGTATATGTATATACCATCATATGCTATGGATTAGTTATGCACAAAAGGAGTTTGAGGAATTTTTGTGTTGCCTGTTAATACTGAAACCTTCTGCCTGACGATTTTGATACTGGTACATTAAACTGGCTTCAAGCACCAGTAGAATGGATGGCCATGGAAGGAAAAGGCGTATGGTCTTGAATTTGGAGATTTTGGAAGCTAGAAATGTTATAGTTAAGCCTGACGGGGGTAGAGACAGTCTGTTTGTTCGCTATTATCTTTCAACTGGCAATGGCCAGGACAAGAATATTGCTGTCAATTCCAGGGAAGTAACGGCAAGGTCAAACCCTCAATGGAAGCAAACTTTCTGCTTGGAGTGCGGAGGGATTATGGACGACGCTAATGTTATTCGTGAATTGCAAAAGCAAAATGTTAGGTTTGAGTTGAGGCAGAGGAGCGGCAAAGTTAAAGTTCTGGGAAATATGTTCAGAGCGTCCAAAGTTGTGGGATGGGTTGAGATACCATGGAAGGATTTGTTGGCATCTCCCACGGTATCAATCAAGAACTGGTACCCCTTGATACCCAGTGTTAGTGGAGGATCAGACCTGCCACCCAGTTTGCAACTTGCAATCTCTCTTAGTGATTCGGTTTCACAGCCTGCTCAAGAACATCGGCCAGATATGGAAATATATGGTCCACAAGTTATGGGAAGGGAAAACGAAATCAGAAGGAACTTTGTGAATATAAATAGACGCATTAAGCAACTAGAACGGGATGGGTGTGGACGCGGAGGAAAGGTCTGCTGCCAAGGCCTCCATGAGGAGGGTATTTTCGCTGCTGTAGCGTGATGAAGAGTGGCAGCCACCAGACCTAAATGAAAATTGGTGCAGCCTTTATGGGTTGTTGTATATATCTTGATTTATATGTGTTCATATTGAACAAATGATGGAGGTCCAGATATCGGATCTCTTAGTGTACCGGCTTTACTGAAAATTATACAATTTTTGTTCAGAGTATTCGCAACATTCCAGGAATATATTTGTTTCATTGGACCACTGCAATTCTTTGGGAATGAAAATTAGGTCTCAAATTTTTATCCCCGCTTGCTTTTTTAATGGTAATATCGAGCATCAAACATCGAGAAGCACAATGATCGTAGTCTGGAATTTTCTCGAACCAAGAAATAAAACATCATTTTTCGCATTTTTAATGAGTCGATAATGATTATCGAGATTACTCGGCTCTGTCTCTTAAAGTAGGAAAAATACCTTCCCGGCCAGCGAATAGCTTTTAAATATACAACCGGAGTATACGAATTTATTGGAGATTGTGACACAACATTTATCCTGAATTATCTATAAATAATAACAAGTGTAGATACTTTTTTTGTATATTTTCCGTTCGGACTTTATCGTGTCTATAGGGATGAATATAAAGATTACTCAATTCTGGAGGCTAATTTGTTTTTCAACAATATTTTAATATTTATCTTTGCTGGTCTGATAGTCCAGATTTCACATTTCTTTCCTAATATAAAGATCACTCGATTCCGGACACTGTAAAATATAAAACTAGAATATACTAATCGAGACTTACAATATAAACACTAAAATACACTAATTTGTTAAAGGTTGTCACACAATATTATAATATTTATCTTTGACTATCAACTAGTGTAGATTTAAATTAACTTATATTTCTTAATATTTTCAATTATATGGCTATTATTTTTTAACGATTTTATAATAAATTTAAAATAAAGATAAATTATAATTATATAAACAATTTTAATTAATAAAGAAGTCAAACTTTAAAATTAAAACTAAAAATATCAAAATTCACTATTTTTATGGATTTGATCTTCTTATTCTTGTGATAGATTTACTCTTAAGATGGATATAAAAATGTGAAATCTTTAGACTATATTATTGTTAAATTCATTGTTAAGATAGATATAAAAAATTAAAATTATTATTATTTCTATTATGCAATGGATTTTTTGAAATCAAAAAAGATATTGTATATGTTATTTTTATATATATTATTCAATTCGATATATATTATTGTTTTATTACATATATAGTATGTTAAGTAATTCCACACTACTAGGTATATTAGTAACATCTTATATTACAAGTCCATAGGTGTAACTCGATTGGTGATTACCATGATATGAAGTATTATGTAAACAATTAGATACACTACAAATATCTCTTTTCATTCTAAAAAGAGGTTTGCATTTTTGAGTTGTCAAAATATGGAGCCCACAAATCACCAATTGTATATTGGCTATTTTACCTTAATTTTTTTTTTTGTAAATCGAGAAAATCTATTAATTCATGAAAAAGTTACGTCATGCACTGCATTGTTTCAAAACACCCCTACCCACATTCTAACTGGACTTGTTGGCCCAGTGGTAAAGACAAAAAGATACATACAATTGCACCTCAAAACTAAGTGACCAAAACTGGATTCCCCATATAAACCAAAATGGTCGAAGGAACCAAATACAACCTACTAACATTGTTAGCCAGCAAGGTTACCTAGAGCTGGATCATCTAGTACATCCCCACATGGCTAATGAAAGGCCTAATGGTTGTGAGCCTCAATATGTGCCATCCTCCCTTCGAAGTTATCCATATTTTCTCGGATTCACTTCTGACCTCGTCAAAGGGAGATTAGATGATCCATCATGTGCCATCGGTTTTGTTGGATGTCATTCATGAACAAGATAACCTCGTTTCAATCATTATGTTGGTCTCTTGCTAGTCACTCCACTACATCAGGTATCTGTTGAATTTGTGCCAATAACACATCAGAAGGCGACGGAGGTTTGTCTCGACCCAACAACTGTGTCTATTGCTCCTCAATCCCCTCACCCTCGTATGCCTTCTCCATCCAGTGACCACCTCCTTACCTACACAGCCTAACGCCTCATCAATCTCGATGCCGCTAGCATTGCATATTGTCCCAACTAGCCGTTGAATTCAACCCACGCAAGAGAGCCAAACCAGAAACCCAACTTCCAAGGAATATAGTCCACCAACACTCCCAAAATACCTAGAGCACCCCTCCAAGTTGGTAGTATGTTCCCCACATGGACAACCAAATGGTGTGAGTCTATATACACACCCCTATGCAAACCCACCTCCTCGACGAAACAAAAACCTCCACCACCTCAGAGAAAGTATAGCCAAAATCTATTATCACTCCACCAGACTCACCGTGTAGATACAAAAGGTTACAGGAAGAAAAATAAGATTCCACATTGGAGGTGTCATTATCCCTAATTAATGTCGTAGCCAAATTTGAAGACTCACAATTTTCCACCGCAAGAACCCCACAAAGAAAAATCAAACATACAATGAAAATTAGACTGAAAACAAGTACTTGCACCATCGAGAGAAGGGACAAAATGAGCCCTGGATAGTTGACCAACACCATAAAGGGATTATCACCACCTTTGACACTCATTTCCCCAAAGACTCAGCGCCACCAACTCCCTCGTAGAACACTAGATTAAAACCCCTCGACACATTCAGCAAGAGAACCAGAGAAGGTCAAGCCGAAAAAATATACCAGTGAGGACGGGGTCCTGGAAATTCCCAACCCTAAAAAGCCCTTCCTCTTGGCTAAGGAGATGCCTAGCTCTACTAGTAATACACTATATCTAGGCATGCCCAAATATGACTCCCTCAGATCCTAGATGATAATCACCATTGCCACCACTAAAGTTGAGTAAACACCATTCTTCTTGTAGAGATTGCAGAATTCCTTGACCTTCACCCAGGGAGTGAAGAATGGCTTTGTCTACAAGACACCCAACACTCTTGACGAAAATCCCCACACCATAGACTTGTCCTTCATCTCCCAAATCCTACAAACACACCCCATGACCAGATTAGTGATAGTTAAACGAAATAGGTCCTATAGAACCTTCTACGATCAAGTGCTAAGTGAAGCAACCTCAACATGCTTTTGTGACATTAATGATGCATGAGAGGGGGGTTGAAGTCCAATTCATGAGGTTCCAATTATTCATCAATCACCCTAATTAGGGGGAGTTTATCTTTCTCTAGAATTTTTTCCAAATGTTCAAGATCCAACAAGTTCAAAGGAGGGGGCCATCAAGTCGAAAAATGTGGGTTGGACTCATGATTCCTCCAATTTGCTAGTCAATCCGCAACTTGATTACCTACCCTTATTGTATGTGAGGTAATGACGTAGTTGAAAGAGAGGAGCAGGTCTAGGATTCTTGAGGCTTATCTCTCTGATTATCAACTTTTGATCACCTTGGAGATATGGAATTCATTAATCAACAACTTAAAGACCTAAATCACCTTTAATTGAGAGACCCCAGTGACCTAGATCTTTCACACCCCCAACTGTCAGGCTAGTAGTAGACCCTTTTCCATAGTAGTAAATTCCACTAATTTATCAGTGATGACTCAAAATTATCCATCATAAATACCCACCAAATCTCCATAACAACCCCGGAGGACGCCCCCAAACCTGCTTGACCTTGGATTACCTTTTGAGGCCCCATCGAATTTTAGTTTCGTGAAACCTTCTAGTGGTGCGACAAACGTTGTCGAGGACGAGAGATGAGCTCACTCCAATGGATGTGACTGATATCCCACCATTTTTTGGGAGAGAACCAATTTTGAGAGAATTATTGCTTCCTCTCCCTCTGCATCCCAGTCGTCAACTGCCCATTTCTCTTTTAGAATGGTTTCCCTTACATTCTCTTTTGTAATATTCCATATGTTTTGCAAAGAAGATATCTAATTTTTGAAGATTACTCGGTTGTGTTCCTTCCATATATTCCAGAGAAGAAATCCCACAACCAAAACCCATGCACAATTGATCACTGGGATTTTAAAAGAGTGATCCCATCCATTGTTCTATGGTTTCTCCCATGCTATTCAGTAAGTGGTCCAAGTATCTAAACGTGTTATGCACCTTCCCCCATAGTTCTTCTACTGTGGTACGTTGATTAAATAATTTCTCCACGATTTACTCTTGTTGTTGACATAAGTAGCACCAAGATGGATCAACATACCCTTTCCTTTGGAGATGGTCCCATGTTAAAAGTCGCCACCTACTAATGACCCAAAGGAAGTACAAAACCTTTGGCCATAACTTGGAGGCCCATATTTTTCACCACAAGGGCTCTTATGTAATCCCTACATTACTCGATACTAAGTTATACAGTTCTTTAATTGTGAATGAGCCGAAATACTTATAGCCCCATCATAATTTGTCTTACTGCTTTACTATCGAAATTATCTGCTCCCTCAATTTGTTCTGAAGTATCATCCAATTCTAAACTCCCTCTATTGGTGGCCAATCCTCCTCTAATTTCCACACTCACTAAGTGGATTGCGGCTTAGAATCGAGTCCAAAAGTATGCCACCATTGTCGCACCCCTGGCACTCAAGAATTCCTTAATGGGTCCAAGTTCCTCAATTCTATCGAATTTGGGCATTTGTTTCCATGACTCGTCCCAAAAACGAGCAGATCGACTGTAGTGGGTCTCCCAAAAGAAGTGGTCATGAACGACGTGCCTATTCATTTTTCCCAGATTCCATAGTGGGGATCCCACCGAAAAATTATTTATTCTTAGATTCTTTATTTATGAATGACCTCTTTTATACTTCATATCCCATATTGGCTTCCAAAGTTCTGCTCCACTTTGAAGAAAATTCCACCACAATTTTCCTCCCATCACATCATTGAGGGCCTCCAAATCATGCAATCCAATCTCCCCTCCAAGTTTAGAAGTTAAAATCTATCCTATGAAACCAATGCCCATTTGTTGGTGAGGTTGACCCCTTGCCACAGAAATTTGTAGAAAAGTGAGATGATTTCTTTGTAGATACCTTTGGGGGCTAGAAATACTAATAATTGATATGCCTGTACGGATTGCAAGACAACTTTCAACAATGTAGTCTTCCCAACAATATTCATAGATATGAATATCCAGATAGCTAGCTCCTTGGAGATTTTGCTACAGAACTATCTCTATCAATTTATCCTCAAAGGGTTAGATACCAAGGCACTCCCATGTACTTAGTTCGTAGAGTGTTTATAAAGAACCCAAAAATGCGAGTCGGATTCGTTTGAACTGGATTATCGGTGTTAAAGAAATACATGCTTGATTTCTACTTATTTATCAACATCCCGTAGGTGTCCTAGAAATCTAATAAGATAGTGTCCAATGTTTTCATTTCTTGAAGAGTTGAATCCCCAAAAAGAAAGGTGTCATCCACAAACTGTTGATGAGACAATGGAAAATAGTCTCCTAATATCCCAATTCCCTTAAATTTGACATCCTAGACCATAGCTCTAATGGGTCTACCAAGCCCTTCGTCCACAATGATGAATAAAAACAGATACATAGGAACTCGTTGTCAGAGTTCCTTAGAGTACCTGGAGGTAGACGTGGGGGATCTGTTGTGTAGGATTGAAAAGAAGGGAGTAGACCCAAGGGACCTAATCGATGGGATCCAGTTGACTGAGAATCCAAAAGCCACCGACATTTTGGTAAGGAAACCCAAATTTACATTGTCATATTGTTTGTAGAGGTCTAGTAGCTTGACTAGAATCCGTAGTTTTTTACTTTGTTTCAACAAATAGACCATATCATGTGTAGTCACAATTCCATATAGGATATTCCTACACAGCATAAATCATTTTTTCTTTGGATTGATGATATTCTTTAGAAGGGGTTTCAATATTCTCACAATCACAATTGAAATAATCTTTTATATCACATTTCATAATACAATAGGTTGAAACCCACTTGGATCATTACCATTATTTGATTTAAGAATCAACGTGATAAATGTGGCATTAATATTGGACCATACCTAATGTATCTTACAAGATTCCTTGACCAAGGTGTGAATGTCCTCTCCCAGGAAGTGTCGACATGCTTTGAAGAAATCCATTGTGAATCTCTCTAGTTCTGGAGCTTTATTGTTGGGCATCTCCTTAATTGTTGACTCCACCTCCTCGTAAGAGATTTCCAGTATAAAGGCCTATTTACAGTGATAGAAATCCGTCAACCAAGGGGGTTTCCCCCAATTTGAAGTCCCAATTAGAGCTCACATCGTTTGGAGGAGGAGCCCCATCCAAAGTATCAACCTGGTTTCCATGTATCCTTATTGGTTTACCTTGCCTTTAGCTGTCAGTAAGAGAGAGAATCATGTATGCACCTTTGTGAAAAGCAAGTGTGCCTAGTGAATGTTCGGCTTCAATTGTATCAAGGTTCTTCTACCGCAGAGGGAGGAGAAGTGAGCTTCTTAAAAGACAGGTAATAGTACCACCCTAGTAGAGGAACACAAAAGTAAAAAAGAGAATCGCCTGACATCACGCAGAATAGTCCACATAGAAGTGGCGATTGTTACAACCATTAAAACACATTTTCAATAAGATAACCACTAAAATAATCGAAATAGTTCAACTACTTTAGTACAGGCGGGAAAAAACATGAAGCATAAACATTCACATAACAATCTTTCAAATATTCACAATCCATGCATGAAAACCTGTTAGCCATCAGGCTTCAAGTATTAAGTAAAAGTCACAATATACATGTATACAATGAACATCACTAACTCCAATAGTGGAGCATTGGATCCATGACTTTCTCCCCAAAAGTAGTAACTCTCTCTCTTTGATGCCTTATCGGAGAAGCGAAGGTGAAGATTCCTTTGTCTGTACAATGAGGGTGTATATATAAAAAATGAGGTGACCAATCACCTCCCTTATGACTCTTGGACTATCGTCATCACCATTTGACTTCCTACATGACTTTTCACATTACATGGATGACTCTTGAACTTCCACTTTTACAATACATTTTCCAATATTGAATTACATATTCCATAAAATGATATGGCAGATGATGACTTATGACATGACATGACTTGAAACTGGTGACATGGACAGCATGATGACATGGCAGTGTCAAGTCACTCTTTGTTGCTACTTCCTTTTTGTCTTCTTGAAAGAAGGAACATTCTCTTCTCCCTCCTCCTCATGACTTGAAGATAAGGAGTCTCCAATGTGGTCTTGGTCTTCAGCTGTTTTTGCAAACCGATGTCCCTTTGTCTTCCCTTCATGGGAAAATTTTTCTTTATAGTTACAAGGGTATCTTCTAGCATAGTCTCCTTCATCATCATCTTCCCATGATGTAATAAAATACCTGCAGCTACAATCCACTCATGGAAAGACGACATCAATCTGATAAACCCCTAGCCTAAGATGCTTCATGAAATCTCTTGTTAGGGATGGAACTGGTGACTTGTTGAGATACTGACTAAAGGATTGCGTAGTTCCAGAGGCCAATGTCTGGAATTGAGGGTTGATACTGCACAAAGTGTAGTTCAGGATGGTCAGGGTCAAAGGATTGCGCAATTTAGGGACTCAAGGACTTAGGCTAGAGGATTAAGCCTTGAGACTGCACAATTCGCAGTTGAGGAGGCCTAGGCAGAGGGAATGAGTAGTTGAGGGAATAAATGGCTCAAGTTAGAGGCTTGAGGCTTGAGACTTCATAATGCATAGTCCTGAGGGTTTGGGCTAAGTCACTGTGCAGTTATGGAACTCAGGAGGTCAAGCTTGAGGCTTGAGGTTGCCAAATTCTTAGTTTAGACAAGAGAACAAGCTGGGAGATTGCACAGTTTAGGGGTTCAAGGGTTCAATATTGATGCTTGAGGGTTTAATTTTCCCAATGCATAATTCTAGAGTGAGAATAGTCTCAAGGATTGCGCAATTATGTAGCTCAAGGTGTTAGGATGGAAGCTTGAGGCTTGACACTGCGCAGTGCGTAGTTAAGGCTAACTCGGAGGCAAATATTTCGTAGTTCTGGAGCTCAAGGGTCAAAGTTGGGCATTGTAACTATGCAATTCATAGTTCTAAGAGGAAAGGTTAGAGCTTGAGGATTAGAACTGCACAATGCACAGTTCAGGACGACCGAGTGAGGTCGATTTTCCCAAGAGTGAAATTTTTGAGATGAGGCTAAGTGTGGAATCAATGAACCAAAGTGAACAAGGAAAAAACTTGATCATGATCACACACTTGGAAAAATTGAAGACACAACATTGATCACTCAGAAAACATGAACAAAGTACTTCCCTCAATGTGATGGCCTTCCCCAAGTGCGACACTAAAAGTAAACTTTGCAATGATAGTGACGATACTTGTGTGACGGTGCTTGAAAATTTGGAAATGAGTATGAAACATGTCTAAGTGATAAGAAAACCTCATTATCACAAACATTTCCCCTTGAAACAAGCCAAAACTCCACTTTACACAATAAGCAACAATTCCCATGCCAAAATACAACACTTTCCATATGACAAGAAAAGTGTGAATGACAATTGCGATATGTGAATAACAGTGAACAAAACACATGATAGGATGACGATAACATGAAAATGATGCTAACTAAAGTGAATGCAAGCAAAAATGATAGTCGTAAGCATGAAAATGACACTTGTGAAGATGAAAGTGCGCAAAAGGTGACAATTGAAGAAACTCACCAAAATAGAAATACGATCACAAACAAAGTGAGGTACTGTCAATGAAAATGCATAGTGACTACCAACACGGGTTGAACATTGCACAGGAATTTCCTTAGTGGACTATGCCACACCTATTCAAGCTTACGTGAAGGAATGCTTTCATGAATGCATCATAGACTGAGCATGTGTGAGGAGGTGACTTCGACACTTATGATTCAAAAGAAATCTCAAAGACTTATCAAAGAATCGACCAAGCAACAAGTGAATATGGAATTATTGATCACAAGATCCATAGTAGGCTCCTGGAAAAATTTTAGAGGGTGTTTGTCACAACGACAACACTCGGCGACACATTCGTAGAACTCTAGCTTCTCTTCCTTGGTCAATTTTTTCATGCAGGGTCTAGTTATTTAGGAAGTATTCGTTCATCATTAAGATTACCATGGCTTCCCCACTTACCTCGTGCCTAAACATCGTCCCCTTCATTGCTTTACTCAATTAAATGCAAACATAAGGTGAGCGATCACATAATGTTTCTAATTAGGAAAGGGTAATGAAGATTTCGAGCTTTAGATTTTTAGAGTGTAATTTTTCATCTCTAGTGTTGCTCCGCTAGCAACAGACCATGACAGTACCCCGACGGAGTTTCTTTCTTCACCTCTCTGTGCAGGAGGAATTTCTCTTATCTTGCCTTTATTTATTTATTTTATATAGGACTGTGCATCGACACTTATTTAATTTATGGGCAGAAGAGGGATCCTGACTTATTGAGAGTGTTGGCCTCACTCTCATGTGATGAAACAATTCTAAGTCCGAAATAATTAATTTATTAAAATCATGAAAGTTAGGATTTAATCCTACCTTTCTAGATTGAGTTTGTTCCTCATAGGTAGGAGTCATTTTAGGCCTAGTTGGTTGAGAGATTCTCTCCAACTAGTTAGGCTCCTAGATTAGTGTGTTGTTGAGATATTTTCTCAACCATAGTGTCCAAGATAGATGTACTATCTTGAGACAAATTTCTCATGTATTTATATGTATCATAAACATTATTTTAATAATGAAATTCATGAGAATGAGAGACTACAGGAACGTCTCTCATGCCTTTTCCACCATGTTTGGTTTTTCTATATTCCTGATATTTATTTTATGAGTGTGAGTGTATTATTTTATTAGTTTGTTAGTTTTCTTCATGTGGTATCAAAGGCTAGGATTTGTTGTGTCACTCCATTGGAATTTTGAGTGATAAGAGAGTTAACCTGTGCAATATCTGTGTTGGTTTTCCCTGCATTCAATTTGGAAACAGATTCCACACTCGTTGCACGGTACTTAGAACCACAACATTCGTCGGTGTTGTAGCGATGCCATAATAACTTCACTGGTGTACAGCTCCTCAGCTCTTTGAGAATTAATAGGCAGTGGGATTGCGACGTGCGCCGGAATTTGATTCAGGGTTACATAGTTTTCAAAGTTCCGTAGCAATTTTTTTTTGCTACAATTTTGTAAAAAAAAAAATGAAATGTTCATGGGTGGTACTAGTACTTGTGTTGATCAGTCTCCTACGCTATGTGCATGTTTGTCTATGAAATCGGCTTAGTAAACTTGTCAAATCATGAAATCGTTCTTGTCCTGCTGTATCCCTAATGGCAAGTGTCACTATTACTCGTTTGATTTTGAGGCGCTTGGTTAGGTAGGAAGCTTGAACTGTTGTCGTTTGTGAGTCAGAGAAGACATTATTTACATATTGCAACACAAGGGACGTTTTTCCAACTCTACCGTCGCCCAAGAGCACAAGTTTGAAGGTAGGAGGCCCCGCCTTCGCGTTCGTATTCATCTTAAGATCGCCCACCAAAAACTCAGCAAATCCTGGCCTTCGACCCTACAAAACTCATTTACCCTGAACAAAAATTGGCAGAGAAAATTGGGAATTCGCAGCTGTATAATGGATGGTCTGTTGTTGTTCAAATTTGGAAGAGAACTTCGGTAAAAATGTTGGACAAGAGCTGAGTTGTAAAACGTCTACATGAAGCGTTGGACGTTGATGTGCCTGCGTGGATAGCTGCTTGGATTGGTGCCTCACCGAGTTCCTGTGTGTACTGCTCTAGATTTGCACCAAAGAAGAGTTTCGTGGAGTAGTTTGCCTTGCCTGGAGACTTGTGCGTTGCATAGCGTACAGACCTTTGGAACGTTCCTTCAATATTTGTGAACGTGTAACCTGCGTGCATGGACCAGCGTTGAAGCAGAAACCAGCAGAAAAGGAAGACTTGTGAATGCGTTAAATTAAGGTTATGAATTAAGTGTGCTTTGACTTTTCAAAAAGGAGATTCGTTCACTTTTAAAGTGACTCCATAAACCTGAATTCATTTTTTTATTCCCTTTATTAATTTCTTTTAAATGAGAGTTTAAAAAGAAATTACATTATTTTATTAAAGTGAAAAGGTACCTTTTTTTAGTGGAGGTATAAGTGTGTTATTATTAGTTTTTTAGTTTTCTACTTGCAAATCATAATTTGTAGGTGTGAATTTTTTTGAAGTGATTTTGTGGAGTGATAAGGTGAAATTCTTTTTGTAATTTTGGAGCGATAAGGATGTTGTAAATCTAGAGTGATATGTGAACTTTTTTAAAAGGGAAGTTCGTTATTGAAAGAATTCATTTTTGAAGACAGATTGCTTCAAGGAGTTCTTAAAGTTTGTGCTTGAGAAATTCCATTCATGATGTTGTGAAGGTGAAGGTTGATGTAATTCACTATTTAATAAAGACATATATTTTTGGTGGTGATTGTGTCCTAGATCTGCCTGAAATTGAATAAGGGGATCTTAGGTACATCATGTGTATGTTTGTGATGGCGCATGATTCTTGATATTGTTTTTGTTTTGTGTCTAGTTTTGACACTAACCTTCATGTGGTATCTTTATAATATGGTACACATGTAGCACACAACAAATTAGCGAATTGCATGCACATAATCAATTCCATTCAAGCTTATTTAATCAAGCCAACTACAAGCAATCAAGAAGCAACAATACATAGTCAAGTTGTCAACGACATTTCTACATCAACATCCAATCAAGCTGCCATCTACATCAACAATTTTTGCAGCAATTCAACAACAATTTTTTGGAAATTGAACTTGCACCATTTTTTAATAAGCTCAATACAAAACTGTAACTTGCAAATCATAATTTGTAAGTTGGATTATAATCTAAGTCAAATTAAGTTGAATTGTAAGGGTGCATTCTCGGTTGAAACCGACACCCACGCTTTGAATTGATAGGGAATTAATTAAACCAAGTTCATCCATTATTTTTTAACTGCGTCATTCAAATCATTGTAAGCGTTTCTCTTGGGTGCATTTTCGATAGTATTTGGCACCCTTCTTTTGATCACTCAAGAGTGTGATTTCAAGCAAGTGAAAAGTTCACAACATCAAGCGAGCCTGAAACTGAGTGCGTTCAACTTTAACGAAAATAGATATTCAACCAACAATCAAGCCTATTCATATCTACAACAAGCGAGCGCGAATTCAAGCAAGCAATATCAAGCATTCAAGCAAGCGAGTTCTAAAAATCTGGCAAATATTAAAAGCAAGTGAGCGTGAGTTCCAACAAGTTCACATGGTGAAAAACATTCAGTTATTACAGATTCTTAACAATTTGATCCTCTCAACTGCTGAAGACATAGTGCAAATCCGCAAAGCAACTCTTGTTGATATTTCAATGAATCTACAACAAGCACATGAAACAATTGGGTTCCTTCAACTAGAGTCGCAACTTCAAAGAGATGAGTTGCAACAGAAGAGTGATGTTTACAAGTCTTTCATTCGTACATATGAAGATAAAGATGTTGATTCCAAGTCACTGATCCAACCAACTTCAAGTGTCGAAGTGGTTCCTGATCCAGTTCAACTTTCTTCCAAACCAATCATCAAGCCATGGGAAGAACTTCAAATTAACAAAAATTGACGAGGATTACGATATGACAAAGATGAAAACAACTTGCATATCCCCGATTATTCTAAGCCAATCAAGTTCATCAGTGCAAGTTTTCTTGATCAAATAACATCAACAAGCCATGAGAAAGCTGCAAACAAACATACATGTGTGCAAATTGAAGTTGCAGTCAAACCAAACTGCCTTCATTGTCAAAGAATCGATCATCTAGAAGATCAGTGTTTTGATCTCCATCCTTGTCACCATTGTGGCAAGTCAAATCATTCATCAACATGATGCAGCAAACAACAACAATCAATGAGATTGAAGATCAATTATTCATGGATTGATCCCTGGGAATGGTCATCCATGGTCAAAAGATTGTATAAGTTTTACGATCGAATTCACTCACACATAATGCAACCAACAATGAAAATGAAGATGGTACTTTGTGCAGTTGAAAGGGGGAGTACACCAGTGAAACACTCCTACACCTGAAGGGGGAAGTTCAACAATAATTTGAAGAAGATTGTCTCTCCTTTCAGCTGACAAAGGGGGGGAAATGTTAATGAAATTGACAATGGTTGTCAGAATGAAAGTCTCGACAACATCAGCAAAGCAGCCAATGGGCATTTTCAGTGGTTGTCAGACTGAAAGTCTCGACAACATCAACAAAGAAGCCAGTGGGCATTTTCATCAGCGAGTGAGCATCAACAAAATTCGCCAGTGGGCGATCAACAGCAAAGTTAGCCATGAGCAGTTTTCAAACACAACAAAAGAAACAGTGAGTTGTTTTTCAATGTCATCAGCTAGTGGGCATTCTCTATATTTTGTCAGTGGACAAAGGATGTTGATTGCAAGCAAAGTACTGATGGATCCTTTTGCAGCTTGGCACTTGATGGAGTTGTTAAGCGACATTCAGAGATGAATCAAACATGCAGTTGAGTCATGGTCTATTCATATTGCAATTTCTTCAACATCCAGCGTTGGCGGTTTTTCAGGCAGCATTTTTGAGGATCAACATGAGAACTTGGAGTTGGTTCCTCGTTCTTCTTTTGGACTTATCATTGGGGGGGGGAATGTTAGCCTCACTCTCATGTGATGAAAACAATTCTAAGTCCAAAATAATCAATTTATTAAAATCATGAAAGTTAGGATTTAATCTTACCTTTCTAGATTGAGTTTGTTCCTCATGGGTAGGAGTCAGTTTAGGCCTAGTTGGTTGAGAGATACTCTCCAACTAGTTAGGCTCCTAGATTAGTGTGTTATTGAGATATTTTCTCAACCATAGTGTCTAAGATAGACGTACTATCTTGAGACAACTTCCTCATGTATTTATATGTATCATAAACATTATTTTAATAATGAAATTCATGAGAATGAGAGACTACAGGAGAGTCTCTCATGCCTTTTCCGCCATGTCTGGGTTTTTTATATTTCTGATATTTATTTTATGAGTGTGAGTGTATTATTTTATTAGTTTGTTAGTTTTCTTCAGAAAGTAGAAGAGGTTGTCCCTTCAGAGAAGAATATATAAGGATTTTGATATTGATTCGCTCGTTTATTTTTTCCCCTTATCCTTCTCTACTTGATTGGATCAGCTTGAAAACACCAAAAAATAAAGCCCCAAGTGTAGTCATGAGGATTTTAGAATAGGCATGGAGATCATGATTAGAGACAAGGCTTTCCTTGCGCAAGGATCGTATTTCCCATCAGAACATCATCGACCAAAAGGTGTAACCAACCTAAGGAAGAAGGACATAGAGTTAGCCAAATGTTGCAGTGTCACAAAGTCATTTTCTATTTTTCCACATTGCTTTTCGAGCCAACAAAGGATCTTCATGCAAGGCCTTACAAAATGAAAGAAAAGAAAATACACACAAGGAGACAAAATAGAAGGAGGTTAAAACAAAACATGATGCGAAACCAAAAATCAGAAAACACAAGACAAACTACAGAAAATGAATGCCAAATAAATGTGCAAGTAAACTAACATGCAAGTAGACCTACTCCTAACCTAACCAGCTGGAAGGTCAGGGTCATGTATAATGAAACTTCCAATGTAGCCACCGTAATTGTTCCCGACCTACAATCATAAATATATGACCGATTAAAACTGAGATAAAACAATGTGCAACAGAAAAGATAATAGCTTGAAGAATTTTCACAACAAAAAGAAGGTATTTTGAGTCGGCAGAAAGATGTGTCACAACCGCTACTTTTAACCAATTTACATTCTTACCTTTTCGACGAAGACCATAGTTAAACAAATCTTGGAATCTTCTTTTGTATGGTTCTTCATCTACGTTGTACTTCTTAGCAAGAATGAGGAAATATTGAAACCTATTAATCATGATGAAGTTTTCCATGTAATATTTCTCCAACCATTCAACGATTGGATCATGAAACTCAGAATAATCCTCTTGAGAATCCTGAAAGTTTTGAAAGTTTGAATTTGTAATTAAGGGCAAGGGATCAGGAGAGAATCTTGTAAGGAAAAATAAATCTAATCACATTTAGAATTCTTGTCGAGATAGTGAGGGCTTGACATAACCATCATCAAAGGCTGAAGTGCCTCAACTGACTGACAAGTATCCTAATAGTAAGATGAACCATAGAGATTAATCGATGTGAAACAACTATCATCAAATATGTTAGTGGGAAAATGGTAGAACGAATGACATTAATATTATGATCAGATGGACTATTTGTGGCAAGATATTGTCAGTTAGAAGATAACAAATATATATTAGTTTGAACATATTTACGAATTCCTTGAAAAAATGATTCATATTCCTCACATGATAAATGCAACAAACAATTTCCTTGTGACTAGTCGTATGTTGTACTATTATGGTAATCATCGAAACAAGTGAAAAGGAATGCTAGTATAAAAAACATATGAGACCAGTCAAGACATAGTGGATGAAGAAGATTTGTATTTGCACAGTAACTCACACATTCATTAGCACTTAGGAGGATTTCCAGTGTGATGAAGAACAATATTTGCGATATAACATTCTTAAGAAAAACTAGGAGCTGAATATTCTGAAATGAATCTGATAGGCATGATTTCTTAGGCCAAAGATGATTTTCAAAATGATCAACTTCACAGTTCCATGATTCTATGAGAGATATACATTCCAAACCCGAGTGTGATGCAAGAGATTTTCATGAAGGTGAATCAACTGAGGAAGCTTCATGAATCCGATCAGAAATAAAATCTTGAAAGCTCAAAATACTACTAAAATACCAAACATCTTTCAAGAAGAAATTTTCATCGATTGAAACCATGAAAAGAGAGACATTTCATGAGAGAAACCATTTCTAACTTAGTTCGGGGACCTTACTAGAGTTGCGATATCCTGACATAACCATCAACGAAGGTATAAGTGCCTCGACTCCTTGACTAGTTCCATAACTTTCATGGATTGTAAAATCGCATTCTGAATATTGAATCTGATCATGCATGGCGTGGGGATAGTTTCCTTCATTAGTTTCAATGAGACCACTATTGACCAGATGGAATCCATATCTATCATTTATTTGATCGGGGTTTACAACTTTGACAACCAGATTACTCAATTTGAAATATTCTTCTAATCGCAAATCTAAAGATGCATGAATTGGAGAAATTTCATGAGCAAGCTAATTTGAGGAGTTTCTCCCATAAAAAATAAGATATAATAAGGGATGGTATGGATACTCTATAATTTCATTGTTTTCTTCTTCATCATGGATATTCTCACTATCTTGTGTTATTTCAAGATTCAACTGAGGAGATAACAAACTTGAAGAGCATTGAGAGTCTCCATCACATGTTGATGAATTGTAAATAGTAGAGCACAAAGGATAGGGAGGTGAAGAAGAAGAAGTATTCATAACTGAATATTCTTTGACCGAAAGATATTTAAGATCTAAATCATTTGAAACAAAATCTTCTTAAGAAACTGACGGATCAATTGGGGCACCAGGGCATTCATCATCATATGTATCAACAAATTCATCCTTGTCGGAATGATTGTTGCACAATACTTGAGATTGACTATGAAAATTGATCACATTTGATTAATTACCAATATTACCAGATTCAATATCATCCAAGAATGAGGAAACACCATCTTCACACAAAGGATTTTGAAAAATAGAAGAAATATTGAAAGAATCTTCACCTTCTTACTCCTATACCTATGTAATGTGACTACCTTGAACCTGATCACGATTGGACCAGCAACTTGAAAATCAAGAGAGTGTGAAAAACTAGCTGGTGGAGAAGACTAATCAAGAAGATCATGGTACAAAGAGTCATGGAACATATATGTTAGAGGATAACAAAAATCCAAATAAAATTCAAGACTAGATTTATGAGAGTTAATACCATCTTATGAAATGGAAAAATTGGTTTTCACCATAGGCTTCGTGAGCCATTTTGAGTTTTCCTCTATTGAATTTGAATCATAAAAAGTGGAAAGAGGATTAAAAAAGGGATTAGGAATTCGATGTGCAAACTTCCCAACTTTATTATCATCAAATGGAGGCACCCTCATAGACAATAGAAAAGGAGGAGGACAAGGAACAAAAGGAACAACAAATTCCTCCTCTGAAATTAGGGGTGTCTCATTATTTACAAGAGTTGGGGAAGTAGAAATATCAGGATTTTCAGATACACCATGCAAAGAGATGTGAAAAAAATGCTCAAACGTGTGCTTAAAGAAATCCCAAATTGTGTCTTCACTAGGAAATTCATAACAAAGGTGAAGGAATCGATGAGATAAATCCTCAACTAATTCATTAGGCTTCATTCTTAATTGATTAATTATTTTATAAACATCTCAATAATCATACCTACCAAAGGCTTGATTAATCTCCTTGAGGAAATGATTAAATGAATGGATGGAAGCAGATGGTAAGGTATGACACCATCTATTAACATGACCTTCAAGGGTGAAGAAGAAAGCCACACAAGCAAAATCTTGATCATTGATTTCATAATTGTTAGGTCCCTATACTACTAGTGTAACCCCTTATTGTTATTAGTACAACTCCCTTATTATATTTTTTTGCCCATGTAGTCTCCATATTGTTATTATTGTGCCCCATAGAAGCCCACTATTGTTATTATTGTGCCCTTACATTATTATTGTTATGTCAGCTCTGATTATATTATGACCCCTTAGACTCCTATATATAGAAAGGAGGTCTTGTCATTTGTATCATCCAAGAATTGTTAATTTTTGTAATGTAAAGTAGGTTGCCGCCTCGAAGAGACTTATTTTGAAGGCGTTTATCTATATTTTCTATCTTTTTGTGAGCTAGTTTCATAACAATAATATTCACAAAATTTAAGAAAAATAGAAATGTGCTCGGTTATGGATGTTTCATCCCCACCATCAAACTTCAATTGAGACAAGTGATAATGAGGTGTATATTGGAACTTTAGCTTAATTGTGAAGCTCACTGAACCAACACACTTTCATGCGTATGTTGTAAATATTGTAAGACTATTCTTTGAATTTTTGCGATGTATGGTGTTTTCATCTATATTAAGGATATTGAACTATTTCAATGGATTTGGTACTTATCTTGTTGAAGGTTTGTTGTATTTGTTTTGACAATCATTTCTTCTGTGTAAACTATTTTTTTGGTTGATCAATGATTCATTCTTATGTGTGATTATGTGTCTTTATTGGATCAATACTATTACTCTTCTTTTAAAGGCTCACTTTTCTCTCCCCTTTCACTAGAAGAACCCTAATACATTCCACAAGGCATACTCGCATGCTAATATGAAAGTACACATGCATTACTCTCTCATGTTGAACATTGTAGCTAAGGCGTAGCTCTAAAAGTATATGGCAATCGTACCTTATTTTTGGAATGGCTCCTACACCAACTGCTGCCAATTCTAGTTGGGAATTTTCATCAAGGAGACCCTCTTGGTTGACAGATTTCCAACACTGTCAACAAATTTCACTAGAAGGAGGGTCAGATGACACGATATTCCTATTGAGTATGTTTTGAACATTTTATCTTAAATGGCACTTCCTCAAATGATAATCCCATAATGTTTCTCTAACATATCCCCTAGTAAACGTTTCATCACCATGGATGAATTTGATGACTTGTCACAATTTAAGTTTGATATTGAGGGTGATACATCCATTGCAGAGCGTGCATCTACTTTCTTGAGTTCTATGAATACTATGGAATTGATTGTGAAGATGTGGCTTGTATTCTTTTCTTCCTTACACTTTAAGGTCAAGTTAACTAATGGTGTCATACTTTACCACTTCCTTCCATTCAATCTTTCGAACACCTCATTAAAGAGATTCATTTAGCGTTTCATAGGTATGATTACCAAGATGTTCTTAAAAGAATAAATTAACTAAGAATGAAATCTAATGAATCAATTGAGGATTTTTTTAATGGATTCCTTCACCTTTTTTATGAATTTCTGGAAGAAGATACATATTGAGATTTCGTGAAACAAAAGTTTGAGAATTTTTTTCATGTCTCTTTTCATGGTGAATATTAACCCCCTAATGTTTTCAATTCCTCAACTCTTGTAAATCATGATACAAATCTAATTTCAGAGGGGTAACCTATTATTCCTTTTTTTACCTTCCCTCCTTTTTCAGTTATGGTATGGGTGCCTCCTTGCAATGATGTTGAAGTTGGGAAATTTGTAAATCAAATCGTCAATCCATATCTTCAATATTCATTCATTTCTCATGATCCATTTATGATGGACGAAACCTTGGAACAGTTCATGGAGCCTACAATCAAGGCTAATCCTTCCACTCTACAAGATGATATTAACATTCTTAACCTCAATCCTGAATTTGGTTCAACTAAAAGTCTTACTTCTTCAAGGGACATCTATCACCTCTACTATCTACATGCCATGACTCCTTGTATCATTATTTTCACAATCAATCTTCTCCACCAACTAGGTATTTTCACTCTCTTGATTTGAAAATTGTTGGTTCAAATTGCAATCAGGTACAAGGAAGTCACCATACATATGTATAGGAGCAAGAAAGTGAGGAGGCTCTTGATCTCTTGTCCCTCTTTGAAAACCCTCCAGGTCACAATGTTGTTCCTTCATTCTTGGATTTTTTTTCAATCTACTAATCTCTATAGTCAATTGAATGAAGTCAATTTTCTTAATCAATCTATAGTCTTGAGTAAAAATCATTCTGATAATGATTATTCTCTCGATGTATGCAATGATGAATGCCCAAGTGCACCAAATGATATTTCGGTTTCTCATGAATATTTTAATTTGAAAGATTTAGATCTAGAATCTGATTTAATCAAAGAAGAGGCTCTTATCAAAACTTCCTCTTCATCTCACTATTCCTTGTGCTCTACTGTTGGAATTCATCTATTTGCAATTAATATACTCCATGCTCTTCAAGTTCTTAATCTGATGAGTTAACTTCTCCATTGACACAATGTAGTGAGGTTAGCCATGATGAAAATGGAAACAATCAAATTATTAAGTATCCATTCAACTCCTTGTGATTTTTAGTTTTGCATGAGGACAACTCTTCAAATCATCTTGCTCATGAGATCTCTCTGACTCATACATCTCTAGATTTGTGATTATAAGAATTTGTCTACTTGAGTAATCTGGTTGTTGAAGTTGTAAAATCCAAAAATTAGTCATAGAGATGGCTTCCATCCGATTAATAGTGGTCTCATTGAAATTAGTGGTAGTAGTTATATTTACTCCATCCATAATATAGTTCAATCTTCAAAATGTGATTTTGCAATCCTTGAAAGTTCTAGTACTATTCAGGAAGTTGAGGAACTTCAACTTCCTTTGATGGTTATGTCAGGACCTCACAACTCTAGTAAGATCCATGAACTAAGTCAGATTTGGTTTTTCTCTCAAAATTATTTTCTTCACATAGTTTCATTGGATATGAATTCCTTCTTAAACTATGTGTGGTATTTCGGATATAGTCTTTCGAACTTTCAAGATTTGGTTTTTGATTGAATTCAAGATTCTATTCTAGTTAATTTATCTCCATGTAAGGATATTCTACTTAACTTGGGTTTGGAGTGTGTATCTATCATAGAAGCATGGAAGTGTGAAGCTGATCATTTCAAAGATTACCTTTGGCCGAAGGAATCTTGTCTATCAGATGCATTTGAGGATAGTCAACTCCTAGTTTTTCTTGTGAATGTTATATGACTATTATTTTTCTTCATCACACCTTAAATACTCTTGAATACTAGTGAATGCATCAGTTATTGGGCGAATCAAATTCTTCTTCACTCATTGTAACATGATTGGTTTCATGTACTGGCATTCCTTTTCACTTCTTTAGACAATTACAATTCTAGTGCAGTGTGTAACTAGTTAAAAGAAAATGGCTTATTACATTCATTACGTGAGGAAGATGGTTCTATTATTCAGAGAATTTGTGAAACTATTCAAACTAATCTATCTTTTCTATCTACTAACCGATAATATCATGTTGTAATCAATCCATGATCCATAAACTATCGTGGATATTCCACTGGATAGTTCGTCACGACAGATCTGATAATATTATGTTAAAAATTGAGATTCTACGCTATTACAGTTTTATTTAATTTTTAGATCTATAAAATTAACTGTAATTAGTGCATGCATGTAAAAAGTAAATCAAGCAAAAAAATAAAGAATGTAAAAATAATCTCTAGGAAACCCTTTCAGGAGAAAACCTAGCTGGAAGGTGAGGTTGCTTCGCTCTCTTTCTCTGTCTAGAAATATGGTTGCAGATACAAAGAAGTAATATATGTGGCCCGTGGACTACTACAGTGCACAGATATTCTATGTGTGCTCTACCTCCTATCTCTCATGGCTCTCTTTACTCAACTATGGAACAAAATTCTCTCAAAACAATGGAATGCCTCTTCCTCCTAGTGGCCTGGTTATAACACAACCCGATAGCCTACTAGTGGTTAAGTTTGACTACATAAACTCTTAACTAGAGTTAAAAAATAGACTCTTCTAGATTATTTCACATCACAAACATGTGGCTAGTCCCTTTTCCATGAATAATGGGGGCTGATGCGACACCTTCCTGAACTATAAGGGTGAAAATAGGAAGGTTAACTTCTGAGTGGCATAACGTTTGCATACAAACTCCGATCGACGTGATTCTTCCATCATTGGAAAGATTTCTATGTGTAGAATACCATGAAAAGGTGCTACACATGGACAATAAATTTTTAACCCAAAAAAACGTCATTTGATACCTCAAAATGCTCTCAGAAGGTTTCCTACCTTGTTTCGCCAAACTGGGTCCCGTCGATAAAAATGGTCCCGTGAGCTGATTCCTCCACTTTTTCCACTCCAAATGCATCGAGATGGATGAAAAACAATATAATGATCCAATTCAGATCACACCTCCCCATGTTGGGAGGATTTCTGTCTCCAAAATATTTTACCAAATGAGGTGAGGAAATTTTTCCTCCACCTTCTCTCTGGTGTACCATTTAGCTTTGCTTGGAAGTTTTCTCTGCAACCCTATCTGCCAAAGGTCTTGCTTCTCTTGTCTTGTAGTTATAGACCTCTTCTGCAAAACTATATCTTCTATCAACTCTGCCTAAGCGTTTGGTGCCAAATCCTCCACAGAAGGTAGGACCTATTCCTCTTCCTAATCTAGAATGGAAGGCTCGTAGAGTTTCAAATTCTCTACATTTACAACTAAGTAATGCACATATATGGTGGTAAACTAAGTCGATAGGAATTATCACCCGCCTTTTCCAATATGTCAAAGGGACCATACCTTAGAGCGTTGATTTTCTTACCAGGCCCTTGTAGCCTCTCCTTGTTTAATTGTAGCCATACTCTGGCTCCCACCTTGAACGATTTCTCTATTCTATGTTGATCATGCCTGGAATTATACTTCACCTACAACTTCTGCAATGTTTCTTGTACCTGTAGATGGATCTTCCTAATCTTATTTATAAAATTTTCAACACTCAAATCATCTCCCATAATGTCTTCATTCACTCCTCCTTGTTGCCCATGTGCAATATCCAAAGGTGAAGGTGGAAAATATCCAAAACAAGTTTCAAATGGGGACTTTCTTGTAGAAGTATGGATCGCTCTGTTATAAGAATGTTGTATATATATTGTATTTTCATCTTAGGTCTTTGGATACTTCTGGTTGTAAACCCTCAGAAGTTGCACCAAAGTCTTTTTGACTACTTATGTCTGCCCAATTGTTTGTGGATGGAATCTTGTAGATCTCTTCAACTTCGTGTCCATCGTCTCCCACAATGTAGTCCAAAATGCATTAAGAAATCTTGTATCCCTATCTGAAATGATGCTCCTTGGTATCCCAAAGTGTACCCAAACTTGTCCAAAGAACAAGTTTGTTGCCTCTTATCTACTAATGGTCTTTTTACAAGGCATCAGAGCACACATCTTGCTGAACCTATCAACTAGCACGAACAGGTAGTCATGTCCCTTCCTGGTTGTCGGTAAACCTCCCACAAAGTCCATGGAAATGGTTCCCCAAGGATGAGTAGGTACAAGTAAGGGATGATACAAACCATGTTTCCTGTTGCTAGGCTTATTGGTACAACAAATCACACATCCTCTTATGAACCTAGCTACTTGCTCTTGCATCTTGGGCCAATACACGTACCTCTACAAGTTAGCCACACTCTTCCCTACACCAAAGTGCCTTGCAACCTTGGAGGTATAAGCCTCTCTAATCAAATGCAAACACTCACCTTTAGAAACACAGAGCTTATCTATCCTATAGAGTAACCCATCCTGGAAATGATAGTCAATGGTGTTGTTGCCATCATGCACATGACTCTAACTCTACAACTGCAGATACACCTCCTTGAAGTCCTCATCTTCTAAATATTCCTCTTTGAATGCTTCATGGGTGAATGGATCCATGTGTGTAAGAGTCCCCAAAGTTGTAATATTTTATGTGGGTGGCCTTGAAATCATATCAACCAACTTATTTGTGTTTCCCTTCTTATACTTGATTACCAAATGAAACTATTGTAAAAAACCCATCCACTTGTAATGACTGGTATGTTGTAGCTTACTCTGGGCTTGCAAGTACTGTAATGGCTAGTGATCTGTGTGGATTATTGTCTCCTTTCCCATTAGATAGTGCTTCCACTTCTTCATAGCCTACACCATTTCATAGAGCTCCTTATCGTAGGTAGGGTAGTTAAGAACTGCCCCATGAAAGACTTCAAAATTGTAGCAAGCGAGCCTTCCTCCTTGCATCAATAAAGCTCCCATAGCATTCCCACTCGTGTATGTCTCCACTTCAAAGGGACGTTGAAATTTTGGTAATGCCAGAACTAGTGCTTCATTGATCTTCTTCTTTAACTCATCGAAAGCCTTTTGCTTCCCTTTTCCCCACTAGAAATTCTTGCCACTTGCTATTATGGTGTGGAGCAGTGCTGCTACAGCTTAAAACGAGGCTCTGAATTTCCTCAAATTGTTATGAAACCAACTCACAAAAATATGGAAAAGATAGATCAACGACTTAAAAATCAACCTCTTCGAGGGGGCAACCTCCTTTACATTACACAAATGAAAAATTCTTGGATGTTACAAATGACAATACCTCCTTTCTATATATAGGAGTCTAACGGGTCATAATATAATCAGAGCCGACATAAAAATAATAATGTAAGGGCACAACAATAACAATAGTGGGCTTCTATGAGGCACAATAATAACAATATGGGGACTACATGGGCACAACAATATAATAATGGGGTTGCACTAATAACAATAAGGGTTTACACAAGTAATATAGGGACCTAACATGCCCCTCTCCTTCAAAAAGAGTTGTCCTCAATGCTTGAGTAGTTCTAGATGCTTCTGTATAAAATTCTCATCCTCCCATGTGGAATCTTAAGCGGGTACGTTCATCCACTTAATGAGATACTCTAGAATTGATCGATTTCGTAGCTGTCAAAGTTCTTGTTTCTATGACTGCTTCAAGTTCCAATATGATTTTTCCTTCCTCATCAAGTTCTGACAATATTGTTTGAACTGGGAGCTTGTCACCTATAACCTTCTTTAAGCATGAAACATGGAAAACTGGGGGCACTCGGGAAGATGCAGGAAGCTCCAATTTGTATGCCATAGTACCAATCTTTTGCAGCACCTTGTAAGGACCATAGTACTTTTGTGATAATTTATTATCCTTCTTAGCTTTCTTGAGGGACATTTGTTTGTATGGTTGTATTCATAAAAATACCCAGTCACCTATATCAAAACTTCTTTCGCTGTGATGTTGATCTGCCTATTGTTTCATTTGATTCTGTGCGAAAGTGAGGTTATCCTTTTTCTTCTTGATATGTCCTTCTATCTTGAGAGTTTGAGGAGTGGTAATTCCTTCCAATGCATTACAATATATGGTCGAATTCATTTCTTCTTTCTCTGGGGTTGGTTCCTGGTGTATATCCTCTTCTTTTGATGTTTCTTGATCCTTTTCTTCCTCCTCTTCACAATAAATGTAAAATAATTTCTTCTCTGCACACTTATGACCTTTAGTGTATTTTCTTCCAATTGTTGTGGTGTCAACCTTGTAGGTTGTGGAAGGCTAGGAGCAACAATACTTCCATCTTTATAATTGTGAGTGGTAGGATTTTTCTTGCTCCTTTTGCTTCAATCCACTTGATTGTGCTCTTTTTAGGCCTATGTTCTCCATGTACTATGCCTGAACAGCATCACTTGCTCATGTAGATGGTGGTGCAGACCCCCCAAATACTTGAGGATTACATCTGGATTCTTTGGAGAGATACCCATCATTATAGCCATCTTTCTAAATTTTGTGGTGTACTCCTGTACGCTTTAGCCCAACTTTTTCCTGAAGTAATTCCACCAAATCCATTGGTCTTCCACATACCCAATGGGATAAAACTATGAATTAATGAGGGTTTTGAAATCCTCCCACTTAGTCACTGGAGGTCCTCCCTTCGACCTCAGGGTTTCTGTGTGGCTCTCCAACCAAGTCAGTGCATGGCTCTCCAATTTCAGCAGTGTGAATGAGATCTTCTGCCATTCATCGATCTGATGGACATTGAAATAAAATTCCAGTTGTTGCAACCAGTGGTTTAGCTTCAGAGCATCGATCTCGCCATGGTATGGCTTGATATCGAATTTTTCTTCCACTTTAAACAGGGATTGGTTCACAACACTCGAACTGGGTTGATCTTTTCTGGGTTCTTTCTTCAGCTGGTTATCTGTGTCTTCCCAATCTCCCGATCCCCCTTATGATTTTTCCTCTGCATTCAAACCCCCTTCTTCTCCAAATATCCCCAGCTTATTGCTTAGGGCCTCCATGAGGAGGTTTACATTGCGGTTTATATCTATGACTTGTTGTTCGAGCTGTGAAAACCTCACCTCTGCAATATCATGAGGTTCGTTTACAGATTCGTCGCCCATGATTTGGGTTTTACAATTTTCGGCCCCACCAATCTAGATCCCCTTAATATCCACAAAATAGCCAAAGAAACCTACTCTGATACCAAAGGATCCATAAAATTTCGTGGATATTCTATTGGACACTTCGTCAGAATAGATCTGATAATATTATGTTAAAAATCTGAGATTCTACACTATTACAATTTTATTTAATTTCTAGATCTATAAAATTAATTGTAATTAGTGCATACATGTAAAATGTAAATCAATAAGAAAAGTAGATAATGACAAAATAAGATCACACACACATAATACAAAAGATATTCTCTCTGCGAAACCCTTTTGGGAGAAAACCCAGCTAGAAGGTGAGGCTGCTTCACTCTCTTTCCCTATCTGGAAATATGGTTGCAGATACAAAGAAGTAATGCATGTGGCCTGTTGGCTTCTATAGTGCATAGATCCTCTCTGTGTTCTCTACCTCCTATCTCTCTTGGTTATCTTTGGTCAACTATGGAACAAAATTCTCTCGAACTAATGGAATGCCTCTTCCTCCTAGTGGCTCGGTTATAACACAGCTCAATAGCCTACTAGTGGTTAAGTTTGACCAGATCAACTCTTAACTAGAGTTACAAAATATAATCTTCTAGATTATTTTACATCACAAACATGTGACTATCCCATTTTCCATGAATAATGGGGGCTAACGTGGCATCCTCTCAAACTATAGGTGTGGAAATAGGAAGGTCAACTTTTGAGTGGCATAATTTTTGCATATAGACTCTGATTGGCATGATTCTTGCACCGTTGAAAGATTTATATGTGTAGAATAGCATGAAAAGGTGAGGTGCTTGGACAGAAAATTTTTACCCCCAAGAAATGTTGTTTGATGCCTCAAAATGCTCCTGGAAGGTTTCAGACCCCCTTTCCCTGAACTGGGTCACGCCGGTAAAAACGGTCCCATGATTTTATTATTCCACTTTTTCCACTCCAAATGCATCAAGATTGATGAAAAAAATACAATAATCCAATTTGGATCAGTCCATCTGATCATCATGCTTTATTTATTTATTTTTATTCAACTTATCATTTTCTCACCAGCATATCTAATGACATTTGTTCTACATTCTTTAATCTTTATGGTCTATCGCACTATTCAGATACTTGTCAAGTAGTTGAGGCACTTCAACCTTCGCTAATGGTTATGTTATTTCATCACTATCTTGTCAAGCTTTTGAAAATGATCATTTTAATTTTCCCTCACAAGATTCTCATCTTGATCCCATGCTTTTAATTGAAAATTCATCTTTTCAAGGAGCTTAGGATTTTAAAGTGTCTCGAATTTCACGATCTAATCATTGAATGGTTGGAGTAATCTTACCTGGAAAGCTCTATTGCAAATAAAAATTTTCTATCTTTCCTCGTGCTTGTTAAGGAGTACAATTAAAATGAAGATACATTCGCAAGAAGCATCCGAGGTTTTTTTAGTTATGGTTTTCATCGAAAAGTTAAGAATGCAAGTTGGTTAGAAGTAGTAGCTATGACATATATTTCTGCTAACACAGAGGACCTTAAATTTGTTGTGCAAGTTATTCAAGATCTTAACTTTTCCATTGCATGTTTTCTTATATCTATTTTAATTGCTCTTATCTTTTTTTATGTAGGTTGGGAGCATCTATGGTGGTTACATTGGAAATTTCATAATACGTGACCCTGATCTTCTAGCTAGTTAGGTTAGGAGTAGGTCTAACTACATATTATTTTCCCTTGCATATCCATCCTCCATTTGCTTTTTGTAGTCTTTTTTATGTTTTCTAGCTTTTGTCTGACATTCTGTGTTTGCTTTACCCTCCATTTGTTTAGACTTTCTGGTTTTTTTTCTTGTTGTGTCTTGTCTCTTCTTTTGTTCTATTTAATACGACTTCGCATGAAGGAAGTTCCCTTTGGCTCGAAAGAAAATGTGGCAAACTATAAGAGGGTATTATGACACTAAGACATTTGGCTAACCTTTAGTCCCTCTTCTTATTCTTGGTTCATACCTTTTGGTCGATGATTTTTTGATGGAAAATATGATCCTTGTGTAAGGAGAGCTTTGTGTGAAACCATGGTACCCACATCCATTTTAGGAGCCTCGTTTCTATGCTCAGTTATTTATGTTTTAGTGTTTTCCATGTTAATCCAATGAAGTAGAGAAAGACAAGGGGAAATCTAAATGAGAAAACCAATATCAGATTTCTTATATATGGTTCCTTCAATAATTGGGGATCCCTCTTATGCCACATGAAATGAATAAGTTGTTGTGGGGAAAAATGCCTATGCAGGATGATCCTATCCACCTAAGGTGTGATAGTGCCTTAGCAACAAACGAGTACAGCTACACTGGTTTCTTCCTTTATGAAATGTGAAAGAAGAGAGATCAATAGACTTACCAGTGTCTTCCGTTTGTCCCTCGATCCAATCTCCCTTCTCTTTGGGTGTTCACAGCTACTTGCCTTCTTGCTTATCCAGCTACAGCTTCCTGCAAGATCACAAGAGAACAGCTACTTGCAACAAGAGAACAACTACTTGAAACAAGAGAAGAACACTACACAAAGACAGATGTTCACATTCATAACTAGTTTAGGATTAGAAATAAACCAAATACACTAATACATTCATACATCAAAATACATCAGCATATAGGAGAAACCAAGATAGCTTTATTGATGAATAACAAGGTTCAGGAAGAGATACAACCCAGAGGGCTCCAATCCAGCATCTCCTTCCCAGCAAATGGAATTCCTATCTTCAGCCCCTTCAAAGCATTAAGCACCCAATGGTTCTAGTCTCAAACCAACAGCAATTCTTTGCAATAATAAACTTCCAGCTTCTTGGATCTCATGGAGGAGAGATCCATATATAGATGTTTGGAGAGAGGATGAGTCAGCTTGAGATCTGACTAGTGTCCTCTCCCTCTGTCAGTTCTTGAGTCCACTTGGAGGTTCTTGCTTCCACTTGGAGATTTGGAACCTCTTACTCATCACCAGTCGAATTCCCTGAGGCAAGTGTCATTTTGGAAGCTTCCTGTGTTCTGACACCTTGAGGAATGAGTCTGCCACTTGTCCCATCTCGCTCAGCGCAGGTAGCCAGTGTTGGAGTTGACATTCAGCGCAGGTAGCCAGTGGAGCCATTGACATTCAGCGCAGATGGTCAGTGGAGCAGTTGACATGATCCTGAATTGACTTGTTTTTGAGCAATTTCAGGTGGAGAACTTTTGTGAATTGCTGTGGTTTGTTAGCCTTGTTCCTCTAGGGGTAGGAACAACATGTTTAGGGACTTTGGATCCCTTAGATTATGGACATTTCATGCTCAATGCTGTAAGGCACAAAAATGTCTATAACAGTTGCCCCCTAAAGTATGAGGCTGTTTATCGGGCGAAATGCTTTATCAGGGGGATCCGAAGTTCATCCAATGCTGGGAGGAGACCTGTAATACAATACAATACAATACATTATTTTTCATACTGCTTTCATGATCTAGCTGAGGCGGGCATTCCCATGTTCAGCTTTATAAATACATTTTTCTGTACATAGAACAGACAATCGTCTGATGGTAGACTGATAATTGATGAAATTATCATCCTTTGAGTAGGATGATTATCTGCTGCAATGATGTACATGTCAATGTCTTTATCTTTCCTGAATATATATCGCAGCCCGGATGGATGAAACTAGATCCGGGGTCTTCAAACTCGTTCGATCTTCACTCTAAGTACAAGTCGATCCATGTGAGAATTGTTCTGAAGTCGAACATGGAAAGACATCGCTTGATTACCGGCCAATGATGTAAACCGTTAACAAGCGCGAGAGGAATCACCGATAATGATAATGACCCTCAAGGTACTGCAGTACAATTCGCGTGGTGTGAATAAAGGACTTGGCGTCGAACACCACGCAAAATCTTCTGGTCGAAGGTCATTGATGTATACCTGTCGCCGGAAGTGAGAAACTTGCCATTGTGGCATGCAAGCTTCAAAGTACTGAAGGGGTTGTTCCTAGATCAACTTCTTGGATAATGAGCTGACGTCGACAAGAAGCGATCCATCACAGGAGGGCCTTCATGAATCCCACATCAGTGACACGGAACGGAGCTAATGATTTTAATGGAGGTGAAAACGATCTGTGACATATGATTCAGGGTGGCGGTCATGAATGGATGAAGGATAATGTATGGCACTGGATGGGACACGGTTGACTCTTTATGAACGACTTCTCTTGAACATATGGCGACACTGATGCGATGGATCGGTAGCATTACCCCAAATATGGATGGTATGGCGAGACCATGGTGATGTGACCGTGAATGAAACAACCCAACCCGATTGTGGTACGGAGGAAAAGTGTCATGTTCAAGAGCGACTTGCTACCATCAAAGTTTTCTTTAGTTTCTCCCAATTTTTCCCCAGTCATTGCTGACCAGTACCTCTTTATTTTTGTCAAGCTTGAGGAGGATAACATATGCTTGTTCTATAACCTGCCCTTCGGGCAAGCCTATCGCTATGTTTTAACGAGCCTAGCGATAGTGAAACTCGTTCTCGTCTAAAGACAAGTTTGTCGCTATTTAATGATTTTAACGAGTCTAACGACAAGGATAACTCGGTCCTTTTCATTTTTAGAGAGTCTGAAAAGGTACATAAAGTCAACTCCAAAATTCCTTTTTCGTCATCTAATCCCTTAAGTCCAAAAAAGTATAAAACAATACAGAAGGGATGAGTTTTCGATAGTTTTAACGAGCCGAACAAAACAAGCGCTCGATATTTTTGTGCAATAATCCCTCAGGTCCAAAAGATTAAAATTTAGAGGAGGGATAGCTCTGCCTGTCCTTTAACGAGCTGGAAGGCAAAAACTCGACAATCTTTTCATATTTTACGAGTCAATTGAAAAGAGCTTAAAGAAGACTCGTCTTTTGAGGAACGAGTGATAAACAGGGTTAGTAGCTGATTCCAGGTACAGGTTGGAATTTTCCAATCACGGCAGTGTCACAAGGATGGCTAGGTGAAATCACTCTTCGCAGCTGTTCCTCAAAATGGGTAAACAATCATATGGAGGTGAACGATCGGCCAATGGAAAAGTGGAGGTGACAGGTGCAAACACGACTAAGGCTTTAATGGCTGATGATATTACATTCACAGTGGTTATTTACCGGGATAGTTCATTTTTTAACGAGCTTAAACGCGGGTGGAAACATTTGCTCGAACCTATGTTTATTTTTTAACGAGCATGAACTATGCGCTAAAACTGCTCAGATCTTGCGTTTATTTTTTAACGAGCATGAACTGTGTGCTAAAACTGCTCGAATCTTGCATTTATTTTTTAACGAGCATGAACTTTGTGCTAAAACTGCTCGATGATAAGTTTGCATGCCCCCGGCATAACAACGCAAATCGAGGTGCATGCCCCCCAAGCTTCATTGCATTCAACTTGGTGGTTGGAATGAAGGTTTACCTTTGAGATTTGGAAAGGGGGTTGTTTCATTTTTTAATGAGGTTGACACAGTAAAAGAACTATCCTCATGACTCCTTGTTTCATTTTTTAACGAGGTTGACACGAGATAAGAACCGTCCTCAGAGTCCACTGTATTTACAGTATTTCTATTAGGGCGATGATCCATGCTCACAAAATGTTTAGGAATCTTCTGAATTCATTAGATATAGAAGATTTCATATTGTAGGTTTCCACTGTGGCCACTTCCGCTAGATTACTTGCAGGCGGTAGGGCAAAAGTACCCATTAAGGCAGGGTCTTTTAGGAGACCTACTCCAATATTTTGAAGCGAATGATTGCTTCCATGGATCATTGGAATGCTTCCCGTAACTTGTGAACTGTCGGGGAGGAAAGTTTGTTGGTCGACGACTGTAATTCCTCCTTGAAAGGGAAATGCAATCTTCCTGAAGTAGGTCGACACAACTGCGGCCATGGCATATATCCAGGGCCTTCCCAGTAGGATGTTGTAATCGAGGTTTCCATCAATTACTTCAACATCAATTCCTACTGTTTTGCCCCCTAGTTCATCTTGCAAGTTACTTAAAATCCCGTATGGAGTGTATGATTGTCCATCAAATGCTTTTAACGTCGTTGACAATCTCGACAAGGGTGGTGAGCCTAAATTCTTCCAGCAACTCATCGACATAATACACGTAGATGCCCCCTCATCAATAATTGTTCGATGAACAGTTTTGTTGAGGGCTTTCACTTGAATAAGGAAAGCTAGTTGAGCTGGTAACTAAGGGTCATATCCTTTATGATCAAAGGCCACAAGATTGGAGTCCATTGGGTCAATTTCACCTATTGCTGATAATAAAGCTTGCTCTTGGGAGAGGCAATTTTGCGGTACCTCAAGCGTCGACATAACGGACGGCGATTGGGCCAGGTCCTCTATTATATTATAATTCTGTGCTATTTTTGCACGAGGATTAAATGTCGACTTGTACCCTACTCCCTTTGGCGATTTTATCATTTGTTCAGGAATGGTGGGCGGCACAACTTTGGTCAATGTTGTTGTCGAACTACTAGGTTGTTCATTAGCCTTGTTATTCGACACCTGTGGATTCCCGTAATCTTTATTCCTTGCCAAAATCAAAGCATCATTCTGCTGTTTTGAAACCGACAACATGAGCACTTGCGACAGGGAAGCATTTCCACTACCAACCAGATTTTGACCTGGATTGGGAAACGGATCAGTTAACACAGCTGAGGTTTGCAAACTTTTGAAGAACCTTTTAAGCTCAGCTTTGTATGGACATTCGTTTGTCCAGTGATGCTCGTCACATATCTGACACCCTGTGGTAGGGGGTTTCCTATTTCCAGGAGGGTTTGAAGAAGTTTTTCCAGGAGATGACTCACCCTGTTTCTTCCTCTTCCCTTTGTTTTGCTTCTTCTTGCTCCCTGGTTGTTTGGTTTCTTTGCCCTTATCTGCTGATACGGCATTTCCTTCCGAAGCAAGAATTTCATTTTTTGCATTTTGATCCGAATTCTTACGGGCTTTCTTAGACGAAGCCTTTGTCGATTTTGCGTTTGCCGTGCCAATCACGCCATCGTCGGCATGAGAGTCACTATTCGATTTAGGAGGAGGAGGAATTGAAAATTCCGGCCTAGGGGCGTCAGGTATTTTGTCGTAGAGCGTGCCAGACTGAGTATAAACTAAGTCTAGATATTGTGCACGAGCAATAACTTGCTCCTCTGTTACGACTCCCCCCTTTGCCACATCTTCTGTTATTGCAGGAAGTAACGACTTTATAAACCATTCAGCTAACAGCTGATCGGGAACGTATGTTTTCACCATCCTACGACGACGACGCCACTCATGTATATGATCGGATATATGAGTGGCCGTTGTCTGCTTGAAGTTGGTTAATATTTCGGTTCCCGTTTCATACCTGATCGGTAATTGAAAATGGGTTAAGAAAGTCGTGGCTAGGGAGCTAAAATTGTCGAACGAGGCTCTAGGTAATTCAATATACCATTTTGCCGCTGGACCCGTCAACGTCCTCTGGAAAAGGCGAAGCCTTATCGAATCATCATTCAGGGTGTTTGATGAACACCATAGATGAAAAGTCATCACGTGATTCGATGGGTCTTCACCTAGATTTCCATTGAATTTAGGAATGTCAGATGGAAGTTTGTGAGGAATCGCTGGCCACCAAGGGGCGTAAGCAATCGGATCGTTGGTTAACCGGTGTAAATCGGGTAACTCTAAAGTTGCCACGAATGGTAACTGTTGATTCAGGTTAGGTGAAGCATACCCAGGGTACGATGGAATCGCTTGAGCAGTGGGTCTTTGCATACCAGCATAATGTAATTGATGTTGGTATGACTGATACGGTTGGTGGACTTGACCACTGTAAAGCGGTTGGTTTTGACCGTTTTGAATATACGGTTGTCCACTGTTCGCAAAGATCTGCTGCTCAGAACCTTGGTACACTTGCTGGAATTGTGGTTGTTGGTATTGCACTAGCCATGGTTGTGAAGCCATGTTCTGTTGTGCTATACTAACTGTTGGACCAAGGTGTGGGGTAATTGTACCCGTTTGGACCTGTGTCGCCCCACCAGCTGGCGATTGTGATTGTGTCCCAGGGTCAAGGGGCTGTTGCATTACAACCTGAGAAATCTGAGGTTGACATACAACAGGCATCACTTGAACTTGTGACACTGTTACAATAGTTGGTGTGGTCGGAATGTTCGACATAGGTACACACTGTTGCATAGAATATACAACCCTTGGTTGTTGAGGTAGCATAGGTACCCAACCACTTGATGTAATTCCAGTATAACCTGAATACTGTTGTGAACTCCCGTATGGATACCCTCCCGGAGGGGGTAATGAAAGGGCATACTGCTCCCCATATGGTAGCAATCCGGAACTCAAGGGGATTGTTTGTCCTTGGGGACTAGATTGCCCAAATTGACCTCCAAATGGATCAATCTGGCGAGTCTCAACATAAGAGTTGCCGGATATTATTCCGGATGAACAAACTGGAACAGACCACACTGTCGAAATAGTCCCTTGGTGGACTCCTTCTAGCGGTTGCGAGCTAGTCGGGACAGATGGTATGCCGGCAAACATTGTCGGAGTGACGGCAGGGGCTTCTGTTGTCGCTGTGTCATTCGACACAGTCCTAGATGTTGACGGTTGTTCAGACATTTTGAGTCTATCCAATAGATTGCCTAGCGATTCTACAGGAACTTCCACTTGTGGTGGATTAACTTCTGATGAAGGAAATAGAGTGACCCCGACTCCAAAATGGGTTGGAGTACTTGCTTGCGGATCCTCTACAATTTCTTCTATCGATATCAAACCCAATGGAAGAGGAAGACCGTCAGGTCCGTAAAAAATTTATGGTGCCGAAGGAGGGGTTGAATCGACAACGACAATTGTTTGAGGAGCAAGACTCTCTGAACCGGTTACAGATGGAACTGGTTCAGTAACACAAGTATTTGCTCCCAGACTAGGATCAGTGTTACTGTCCCTCTGTGGCTGTTGAACTTCTTCTATAGAGGCAGGGTTTCCAGAAATGTTTGGAGTAACCGGAATCTCAGATGTTGTTGGAACACTTGTTCTAACTTTGATAGGAGATTTCGAACTGGTTAAATGAGTTCGCTTTGTCCATACTGTTTTTGATTCCAGAGACAAAGACGGTTGACTCGTAAGCCTCCGTGAATGATGGGGTTTCAATTGACTTTCTTCCACGATTGTGGATTACTCGATCAACCAAAATACAAAGGGGAAAGTGTGTTTCCGAATTAAATGAATTTTTTAGACGCTTTTAGACACAACTTGCTTTTTCACTTTTAAAGAGTCGAGAAAAAGATAAAGATGACTCTAGTCTCCTTCGATGTTTTAACGAGCCCGAAGTGACAAATGCTCAAATGGACTTTTTCCGTTATAGAGTCTGAAAAAGGCCAAAAGAAACTGCTCTGGAGTTCTAGGCAGAGGGTGTGCCAAACTTTTCGCAAAACCGCAGAATACTTTTTAAGGTACGGCCGGTCGATCTTCGTGAATGCTGTGTTCACTGCATTGCGATCAGTAGGGCGGCCGACACGGCTTCCTAAGGATAAAGGTTTTATGCCTATAGGGGTCTCCCAATATATACGCGACGGTACGTGGGAGCACAATCCGTACTGGCGCTATCGTCCCTTAGGAGGAATCACCCACCTTCCACGAGATCGACAGTCACCAGGCTTAACGACGCCGGAACACGTCTCTAGCCTAGACCTCTATGTTGTGCGTTATGTTGCAAAGCGTTGTTGAGTTCATTCAATTTATTTTAGGTTGATCTTTTTAAAGTTTGCCTTTCAAGGCTCACCACGAGATGTATGATACAAATTCCTAAATGCAGTCTAAATATGATAAGCAAGCTTTATATCTTTTCAACTTTGAAAATCCTAGCTACTAAGGGAAAAGAAAGCACCATCTTTTCTCAAAGAGCAATCAGCACACTCTAATGCACTTTTCCTAAATCCAACATGCAAACTATCAAATGCAAATGCACAATGCAAGTGTTTGTTTTCCGCTTTCTTAGTATTGATGCCTACAAAGAAAGCTTTTTGTACAACTTTGAATTCGCTTTTAAATGATCAATACAAACAAGTTTAATTTTTTGAAATCAGAGAAGATAGAAGAGATTACCACACTTAACGATTTCAAAATAAAGACTTGTTTTGACACTTAAAAGAGACAAAATCCAAACCAATAAGCAAAAGTAAATGTATAATCAATTTGCAAACAGCCAATGAACTCTCTTCTAAGATCACAATCAATCAGATCTGAATCAAGGGCTACAGGATGACTATTTTACTCATGCAAAGGAAAACTGTAAATGACGCCACATAAAAACACTCACAGTCTTTTTGTACAAAAGGAGGCGGAATCTAAGCAAAGAAAATGAGTTATCTGACTGGTACCTATGCTGGTTAAAGGCTGCAAAAACAGAGATCAAAACAGGGCAACAGAGAGCAGAGAACCCCAGCTGCACAAGGCCAAACTGGTTCAGCGCAACCTCAACACTGAGGATTTGACATTTAGCGCAGGTAGCCTTCACGGGACCTGCGTTGAAATGCAGACTGCCTTCACAGCAGTTGCGCTGAAGGAGAAACTCTCGTTTCTCCTGGGTTCTGGGTCACAAATTGCTCAAAAATCAACAGTTTCAGGCCAAATCAGAAACACAAGCAAGGTATAATCAAAGGGATGATTTGAAGGCTACTAAGATCTATCACAAGGATCATCAAATCATTTGTGAACCCATTGTTCAGATCATAGACAAGTCCAGCAACTAGATCAAAGCAGCAACTTTCTACTTTGCATCCGGGAAAGATGCAGTTCGATTGTTGCTGTCAAGTCTATGAAGTAAACAAATGATAGAAACACAAATAAAATGACTAAACAAATTCTCCCCAGCGGAGTCGCCAATTTGTTGTGGGGAAAAATGCCTATGCAGGACGATCCTATCCACCTAAGGTGTGACAGTGCCTTAGCAACAAACGAGTACAGCTACACTGGTTTCTTCCTTTATGAAATGTGAAAGAAGAGATATCAATAGACTTACCGGTGTCTTCCGTTTGTCCCTCGATCCAATCTCCCTTCTCTTTGGGTGTTCACAGCTACTTGCCTTCTTGTTTATCCAGCTACAGCTTCCTGCAAGATCACAAGGGAACAGCTACTTGCGACAAGAGAACAGCTACTTGAAACAAGAGAAGAACACTACACAAAGACAGATGTTCACATTCATAACTAGTTTAGGATTAGAAATAAACCAAATACACTAATACATTCATACATCAAAATACATCAGCATATAGGAGAAACCAAGATAGCTTTATTGATGAATAACAAGGTTCAGGAAGAGATACAACCCAGAGGGCTCCAATCTAGCATCTCCTTCCCAACAAATGGAATTCCTATCTTCAGCCCCTTCAAAGCATTAAGCACCCAATGATTCTAGTCTCAAACCAACAGCAATTCTTTGCAATAATAAAATTCCAGCCTTTTGGATCTCATGGAGGAGAGATCCATATATAGATGTTTGGAGAGAGGATGAGTCAGCTTGAGATCTGACTAGTGTCCTCTCCCTCTGTCAGTTCTTGAGTCCACTTGGAGGTTCTTGCTTCCACTTGGAGATTTGGAACCTCTTACTCATCACCAGTCGAATTCCCTGAGGCAAGTGTCATTTTGGAAGCTTCCTGGGTTTTGACACCTTGAGGAATGAGTCTGCCACTTGTCCCATCTCGCTCAGCGCAGGTAGCCAGTGTTGGAGTTGACATTCAGTGCAGGTAGCCAGTGGAGCCATTGACATTCAGCACAGATGGTCAGTGGAGCAGTTGACATGATCCTGAATTGACTTGTTTTTGAGCAATTTCAGGTGGAGAACTTTTGTGAATTGCTGTGGTTTGTTAGCCTTGTTCCTCTAGGGGTAGGAACAACATGTTTAGGGACTTTGGATCCCTTAGATTATGGACATTTCATGCTCAATGCTGTAAGGCACAAAAATGTCTATAACATAAGTGTCGATGCAAATTCCTATATAAAGAAATATATAAAGGGTGAAATAAGAGAAAGGCATCCTACGTAGGGTGGTGAAGAAAGAAACTCCATCGGGGTACTATCTAGGCTCACTGGCAGTGGAGTAATGGTTGTGTTTCTAAAGTGACTTTTTCGAGGTACTGTCCAGGCCTACTGGTAGTGGAGGAACACTAGAGATGAAAAACTATGCTCTGAAAATTTAAAGCTCATGAATAACATTACCCTTCTCCTGATTCAAAACATTGTGATATGGTTGGATTTATGATTATTTTCAGCTGAGAAAGAGATGAAGGGTACTATATATATAACTAGGTTAGTGGGGATTCAAAGTAATCTGTATGATGAATCAATACTTCCTAAAAAACTAGGTCCTGCATAAAAGATTAGACCAAGGAAGAGAAGTTGCAGTTCTAATAGTGTGTCGCCAAGTGTTGTCATTGCGACAAACATCTTCCAAAATTTGGTCTGCATTTGAATTTTGGAGCCTACCATGGATCTTGCGATCAATCATTCCATAGTCACTTTATGTTCGATCGATAAGTGTTAAAGACACCTACTCACACATGCTTAGTCTGCAACAGGTTCATGAGGGCGCTCTATTATGAAATATTTAACAAGCATGGAACAAGTCAATAAAGACAATACATGTGTGATGTTCAACTTGTTTTGACAATCAGAGCACACTTTTGGTTGCAATTGTTCTTCTATTTTAGTGAGCTTTTCCAATTGTCTCTCTTGTGCACCCTCGATTTCGCAAGTATTTCTATCACGTTTGTGATTGTCACTTTTTCTATTTTCAATTGTAATAAGTTTCATTTTCATGCTATATTCATTCTGGAATATGTCGCATTCAATTTCGTTCTCATTTTGCAAGTGTCAGTTGCACTTTCCTCTTACTATCACAAATGTTGTCTTTTGGCATGGCAAGCGTAGCACATCGCACAAATGTAGTTTTTTTTTGGTTTCAAGGGTATCCTTGTTTTTAATTAATCATTATTATTATTTAGACATGTAGCACACAAAGTCCCAAAGTTTTAAGCATTATCTCACAAGTGTTGTCACCATCCTCGCAAAAGTGTACATTTTGTATCACACTTTGGGTAAGTCATTGCAATGTCGTCGCATTGAGTGAAGTATGGTGTTCATGTGTTTTGAATTATCAATGTTGTTTCATAAATTTTTCTGAGTGTGTGATCATGCTCAAGTCTTGTCCTTGTTCACCTTGACCTCACTGATCCCACACTTAGCTAAATCTAGAAAAGTTCATGCCTGAGCAACTTGGCCTCACACTACCTTCCTGAACTATGTAGTGCGCAGTCTCAGTCATCAACCTTCCCTCTTGGAACGACACAATATGAAGTCCTTGCCTTCCAAAACTATGCACTATACAATATTAATGCTTAGTCCTGACCCTTAAGCTCTAGAAATGTGCAATCCCTACCTTCATCCAGTCTCCTCTTTGCACTACATAGTGTCAAGCATCAATCCTCAACCTTGAGCCCTTGATCTATGCAATCACTTAGCCTTTGTACCTCCAGAATTGCATAGTCATAAAAATCAATGCTCAAGCCTCAAGACTAACCCATTGAGCCCCTCAACTGCGTAGTTATCTTGCTCTGGCCTCCCTTAATCCAAAAACAACAAAATTGAATATTTTCTCAATTTATTCAAATATTAACTAAGGTTTCCTTTTAAGTGAAATAATGAGGGACACTGATCTTTATGTGCCTTAAACATAAAACTTGAAATCTAAAATTAAGCATGAATAACATAGAATATGAAGCAAACACAGAAAACTTGATGATGGAGTTCGTCCGTCCTGGACTACATCTTTGGGTCTACTTCCAATGGGCGTCTATTATATTAAAAATGCTCATAAAGTATCTTTACATCAAATTCACCATTCTATAATGTGCACACAAGCATCAATGGATAATATCAGAAGATAGGCCTTGGCCTCAACTCTTGAACACAACTTACATATCTCAAAAAGGCCCAATATTGGCCAAGATATGCCACAAAAGGTATTTATAGACACAAATAACACAATTACAGATTCGACACTTTGCAACTTCCCTACCTCTGGCACAGTGGAAAACTATTTTGTAATGCATAAGCAGGTCCCGGGGTCAAACTCGTGGGTCTCCTGGGATCAGATTTACAAACTTTAGTAATATATTACAAGAGAATATGTTAACATACTATACGGGCGAAACTATATAAAAAAATATGGTATAATTGTTTTGTCATTGGAATGTGGTCGTATCATATAGTTTTAACTTTGGAATTTGTTGAACTAGCGGATATATCTAAAGATCCCCATGGCATGTGATTGCAAAATTAATTCGGCAATGATAAGCCTTGTGGAAGGTGGTTGTAACCATAGTATAACTATGGAATGATGGATACATAACTCCCCAATGTTGTGGCATATAGCTTCAACGATGGTGTTAATATATTTGGTTTGAACGTTAATTGTGCCAAGCTAACTTTGGAATTGGCATTAATACGATCCACGGGTTTAGCGAACCATCGGATACGGTGGCTCTGCCAACCCTTCCCCCACATGCCATTACAATAAATCTTAAATATAATATTCTGAGCTTGATATAACAAAGCAATAGTGTGGGCTATTGGTAAATTTTTGTGGTGATGCTTCGGAGGTCGCGGTTTCAACCCCCGACCTGGTAGTTTGACCTCTCCGCTTGGTTTCAGTTGACTTGACACATGCCCTGCTATGAGACTGCCAGGTGCCCTGTTCTGAGACTGCCACTTGGCTTCCTCTGGCCCTTTTTTTGCCTATTTGGGAAAAACTTCAAAATGTGTTTTCTCCCTCATACGAAGGCCAATTTGAAAACTGAATATACCACTAGAATAAATGCAATGAGCTGTTTGACTTGGCACTGGTTTCATGAGCATCTTAGACTATTAAATTTTTTAGCATTTTGAGGATCCTCCTAGATCATTCCTCCCCACTAGAAGTGTTTGTACCACTAAAAGTTTGTTTTTAATTAGACATGAGGTGAGGGTACAGCTCCCTCACCCTTCCGATCTCCATCCTTGCTTTGCTTGGATTTGTGCCTTTGGGTCCCACTCGAAGATACTTTGTATCTCCTCGCCTGGAAGTGCAGACCTTCCTATCCAAGATGGTATCTTCCTGTAACTCAGTCATACATTCAAGTGAAAATTCATCTACGGTTGGAATTTTATCATTTTCCTCTTGATCCATGATCATTGGAGGTTCATACAACTTCAAATTTTCAACATTTATGACTAAATAGATGTGCATGTATGGATGAAAATTCAATTGGAATGCATTGTGCCCAATCTTTTAAAAAAATTTAAAAGAACCATACCTTATAGGTTTCAACTTTTTACCTTCACCTTTCATCCTTTCTTTGTCGATGTATAGCCATACTTGATCACTAACCTGGATGTGATGATCCATCTGATGCTTGTCATGGCACATTTTGTACTTGGCTTGACTTTTCTCCAATTGATCCTACACTACTTCATGAATCTTTTGGATTCTTTGAATGAACTTGATTTCTTTGTCAGCATCTACATGTCCATCCTCCTTATCTTGCTCACCAAACATAAAGTCCATTGGTTATTTTCGCAGGTATCCATAACATGTTTCAAAAGGAGATCTGCCAATAGAAGAGTGTAAGGCCTAGTTGTAAGCATATTGGACATAATGTACAGATTCATCCCACAATTTAGCATGTTTGCTACAATAACCTTTGAGAATATGTACCATTGTTCTATTCACCACCTCTGTTTTCCCATCGGTTTGTGGATGAAATATTTTTCTCTGTTTCAACTTAGTGTCCATGAGTCCCCACAAAGTTGACCAAAAGTCTCTTAGAAAGAGAGAGTCCCGATATGAGATTATCGAAGTAGGTGTTGGGCCGCCAAATTAGCATACATTTTCACTCCATTTTCACCTTTATCCTCATTTTGTCACCTCATTTCATCACATTATCATTATATTTTCATTACCATATGGGTTCATAGTTTCATTTTCCAAATTTATTTATTTTATGCATTTAAAGTGAATTTATGATTAAAAGTTAGAAAAATAACATGTATTTTATTATACCTAAAGGTGGAATGAGTTTGGTGACATGTGTAGGTGATTTGGAAGGTTCCACGACACTCATATGTGGCCTCCAAGACTCAAATTCGAATTCTCTTGAAGATTTGAAGGAGATTTGGGATAGGGGTCAAGCATATCTCATAGAGAAAAATCATGGATAAAGGAATATGTGTCTCATATTGGTTGTAACCATATGAATGATTTGTGGAACTAGGAGGGATTAGTGGACCTCCATTAATGAGTTAGTTGCTTATGTTTTTGTATAAATAGGAGTACCTCCTCCATTCCAAAGGGAGGACTCTTGGAGCATGTATCCTAACTTATGATGGAATAGAACAAAGTTTTCTTTCTATGGTTTTAGACATAAATTGGGTTAATGTAATATATGAATTTATGGAATAGCTTGTCACTTTGTTCTTAAGAGAATTGAGCTCACTCTGAAAAGATCAAAGAAACATTTTATTTCATAATATATCTTTTTTCATTTAATTGCCTAGATGTTTGAGGATTTGTTTGTGATTGATGAATGAGTTTTTAATTAAAATATTATTACATATGAGGGGACAACCAAGGTCTAAGTTAGGCTCTCTCTCTATTTGATTTGCATGATAATTGAAATTCATTCTTTTGCTTTTAAGTTTCAAGTTATTTCATTTCTTATGCTTATGAATGAATTTTAGTTTAGTTTGGATCAGTATACGGGGGGACAATCAAGGGACTAAGTTAGTCTCTCTCTCTATTTGAATCTAAACAACAATTAAAATTCATTCTCTTGTCTTTATTTCAAGTTTTTGATTTTATGTAATCAATAGTTTCTTTTCAATCTATAATACTATAGGGAAGGACAATCAGGACCTCCTCAATTAGGAGCCTCTTCCCTTGCATATTATATTAAATCAAAAATCATATAGTTAGACATAGAGTTAGCTGCCTACTCCTGCATATATTTTGTTGGCATCATCACAAGCTTACGAGTATCCCTGGTTGATAATTTAATGAAAGCAATTTAAGCAATTAAATTGCCCAACATTTTGGCTCTGCTGCCGGGGATGGTTGTTATAGACATTTTTGTGCCTTACAGCATTGAGCATGAAATGTCCATAATCTAAGGGATCCAAAGTCCTTAAACATGTTGTTCCTACCCCTAGAGGAACAAGGCTAACAAACCACAGCAATTCACGAAAGTTCTCCACCTGAAACTGCTCAAAAACAAGTCAATTCAGGATCATGTCAACTGCTCCATTGACCATCTGCGCTGAATGTCAGTGGCTCCACTGTCTACCTGCATTGAATGTCAACTCCAACACTAGCTACCTGCGCTGAGCGAGTTTGGACAAGTGGCAGACTCATTCCTGAAGGTGTCAGAACTCAGGAAGCTTCCAAAATGACACTTGCCTCAGGGAATTCGATTGGTGATGAGTAAGAGGTTCCAAATCTCCAAGTGGAAGCAAGAACCTCCAAGTGGACTCAAGAACTGATAGAGGGAGAGGACACTAGTCAGATCTCAAGCTGACTCATCCTCTCTCCAAACATCTATATATGGATCTCTTCTCCATGAGATCTAGAGGCTGGAATTTTATTATTGCAAAGAATTGCTGTTGGTTTGAGACTGGAATCATTGGGTGCTTAATGCTTTGAAGGGGCTGAAGATAGGAATTCCATTTGCTGGGAAGGAGATGCTGGATTGGAGCCCTCTAGGTTGTATCTCTTCCTGAACCTTGTTATTCATCAATAAAGCTATCTTGGTTTCTCCTATATGCTGATGTATTTTGATGTATGAATGTATTAGTGTATTTGGTTTATTTCTAATCCTAAACTAGTTATGAATGTGAATATCTGTCTTTGTGTGGTGTTCTTCTCTTGTCTCAAGTAGCTGTTCTCTTGTCGCAAGTAGCTGTTCTCTTATGATCTTGCGGGAAGTTGTAGCTGGATAAGCAAGAAGGCAAGTAGCTGTGAACACCCAAAGAGAAGGGAGATTGGATCGAGGGACAAACGGAAGACACCGGTAAGTCTATTGATCTCTCTTCTTTCACATTTCATAAAGGAAGAAACCAGTGTAGCTGTACTCGTTTGTTGCTAAGGCACTGTCACACCTTAGGTGGATAGGATCGTCCTGCATAGGCATTTTTCCCCACAACAAATTGGCGACTCCGCTGGGGAAGATTTGTTTATTCATTTTATTTGTGTTTCTATCATTTGTTTACTTCATAGACTTGACAGCAACAATCGAACTGCATCTTTCCCGGATGCAAAGTAGAAAGTTGCTGCTTTGATCCAGTTGCTGGACTTGTCTATGATCTAAACAATGGATCCACAAATGATTTGATGATCCTTGTGATAGATCTTAGTAGCCTTCAAAGCATCCCTTTGATTATACCTTGCTTGTGTTTCTGATTTGGCCTGAAACTGTTGATTTTTGAGCAATTTGTGACCCAGAACCCAGGAGAAACGAGAGTTTCTCCTTCAGCGCAACTGCTGTGAAGGCAGTCTGCATTTCAACGCAGGTCCCGTGAAGGCTACCTGTGTTGAATGTCAAATCCTCAGTTTTGAGGTTGCGCTGAAATAGTTTGGCCTTGTGCAGCTGGGGTTCTCTGCTCTCTGTTGCCCTGTTTTGATCTCTGTTTTTTGCAGCCTTTAACCAGCATAGGTACTAGTCAGATAACTCATTTTCTTTGCTTAGATTCTGCCTCCTTTTGTACAAAAAGACTGTGAGTGTTTTTATGTGTTTGTGGCGTCATTTACAGTTTTCCTTTGCATGAGTAAAATAGTCATCCTGTAGCCTTTGATTCAGATCTGATTGATTGTGATCTTAGAAGAGAGTTCATTGGCTGTTTGCAGATTGATTATACATTTACTTTTGCTTATTGGTTTGAATTTGTCTCTTTTAAGTGTCAAAACAAGTCTTTATTTCGAAAATCGTTAAGTGTTTTAATCTCTTCTATCTTCTCTGATTTCGAAAAAGTGAACTTGTTTGTATTGATCATTTTAAAAGCAAATTCAAAGTTGTACAAAAAGCTTTCTTTGTAGGCATCAATACTAAGAAAGCGGAAAACAAACACCTGCATTGTGCATTTTGCATTTGATAGTTTGCATGTTGGATTTAGGAAAAGTGCATTAGAGTGTGCTGATTGCTCTTTGAGAAAATATGGTGTCTTTCTTTTCCCATAGTAGCTAGGATTTTCAAAGTTGAAAATATAATAAAGCTTGCTTATCATCTTTAGACTGCATTTAGGAATTTGTATCATACATATCGTGGTGAACCTTGAAAGGCAAACTTTAAAAAGATCAACCTAAAATAAACTGAATGAACCTAACAACGCTTTGTAACATAACGCACAACATAGAAGTCTAGGCTAGAGACGTGTTCCGGCGTCGTTAAGCCTAGTGACTGTCGATCTCGCGGAAGGTGGGTGATTCCTCCTGAGGGACGATAGCGCTAGTACGGATTGTGCTCCCACGTACCGTCGCGTATATATTGGGAGACCCCTATAGGCATATATCCTTTATCCTTAGGAAGTCGTGTCGGCCGCCCTACTGATCGCAATGCAGTGAACACAGCATTCACGAAGATCGACCGCCCGTACCTTAAAAAGTATTCTGCGGTTTTGCGAAAAGTTTGGCACACCCTCTGCCTAGAACTCCAGAGCAGTTTCTTTTGGCCTTTTTCAGACTCTATAACAAAAAAAGTCCATCCGAGCATTTGTCACTTCGGGCTCGTTAAAACATCGAAGGAGACTAGAGTCATCTTTAGCTTTTTCTCGACTCTTTAAAACTGAAAAAGCAAGTTGTGTCTAAAGCGTCGTTAAAATTTATTTTAAATGGAACAATCACCCTTTAATTCCTGCGTTGATCTTTAGGTTGAAAGATGGAGCACACCAACCAAGGAATTCCCCTTGGTGGAAATCCAGGTCCCTTCTCCTCTTGGGGAGATGTTGGTGCGCCCCACATGGCCACATTGTCGCTTCCAGGACTAACAATTGGCCTGCCAGTTTGGCTCTTTTCAACCAATGTCGTTCAGAATACCACCATTCCTGAACAGTCGAGTCAACAGTTAGACCAGACCAGAGTCGCCCACCAGCATTCTACTTCATCTTCCTCTCCTCCTTCCTCTTCGCTTGACGAACTGGTAGAACCAAAAACTAGGCTCCTAAGGAGAAGAAGGAGAAGAAGAAGAAAGAAAAGAAGAAGAAGGAGCCAAAGGCGACTGGGGGCAAACAAGAGTCGTCTGACAAAAATCCACACACAGCACTGACCAGGCCTAAATCGCCATGCGTCATATGCAAGGGAGACCACTTCCATAGAGATTGTCCCTGTATCCCTCGAATACTAAGGGACTGGTCTCCCCGTTTGCACAATTCGGTAGCATCAACCTCTGATAGCCATGTTGATTGCTCACCGTCAACTAGTGGGAGTGAAGCCCTAGGACAGAGAGGGAAACTTAGATTTCCCTGCAAACTGTGTGAAGGCGATCACGCCATCCACTGTTGTCCCTTCTTAGACGAGGCTAAAAGAGTTCTAGAAGATCGCCCGATTTTACGAGCGCAACTTCCTCCTGGATATCAAAAACTCCTGCCAAGTCCTTCACTAGTTGAGAACCCGGCTGGCCCGCCCAGGTGGTCAGTCGAAGCACCTGTCATTGAAGATGAACCGTCTGGATCCATGCCTGACGAAAGTCAACAGGTTGATACGGCAGTTGACCCGGTTTTGCCTTCAAAGGCTCTATCTTCGAATGATACCATCACAGAGGAGAATAAAGACGACACCGTCCAAGTTCTCTTCGTCAACACTGACTCTGATGAACAAGGGGGCAATGCCCCCATTCCTTTATCGCAGGAAGGAAGTTCGTCAGAGCGATATCCGGCCATTTATTCGGTCCCACCACCAAGCAACCTGGTTGTGTCCTTTGACTGGAACCAACTAGGCAGACCCCAGTTGCCAGCAAGTATACCATTCAGAATTATCGTTCAAATATACAGAATGGTAATGGCTGGCACTATCATTGATGAGGGGGCATCTATGAGTATCCTTTCCTCTATTGCTTGGAAAGCGCTTGGTTCGCCAGCGCTTTTACCTGAGATGAGAAATCTATCAGGTTTTGATAAAGGAACCAGTCGACCTTTAGGGATCCTCCCCAATGTGCCTATAACATTGAAAGGGAAGACCGTTCAAATGAACGTGATGGTCATTCAAGGACCCTTGGATTATAACCTACTCCTTGGACGAGACTATATATATTGCATGGGAGCTATTGTCTCCTCACTCTTTAGAGTAATGTGTTTTCCGCATGAAGGAAGAATGGTCAAGCTCGTGGACCAAATTTTGTTTCCCGGATCACGCATCGCAAGTAGTCATGTACCATCCCTAAATGGTCTATACATGCAAGAAGTGTCTCAACCCACGGTCCGTCCTCCTGATGAGCGCGAGTAATCCGGGAGGATAGGACTGGAACCCAGGGGGCATGCGTCCTGGCCTGCTTCGGCAGGAAAACTTTGGGTATAGGGTAAGTTTCCGCGGGAGAATATGACTAGTCCGTACCCCGTCCGTGGTTGGAAGAGGGGTTGTTCTGGAATAATATTATCTTGTCAAAGTAATGTGAGAGGGCGGGTCTCGTCACTCACCTTTGTTTATTTCGGTAGACACTGCCAAGGAAGTGTTTTGTTTGAAAGATTAACGAGACAATCTTTGGGTAGCCTGAAAGAGGTAGGCCTCTCCCAGTAAAACAAATGTTTTATCTGCAAATTGAGGGGTAACCTTGAAATCGAACTTTATGCCTGGGGGCATGCAAACCTTTTGGAGTGTTAGCAAGGGGCGGCTATTTATTTTTTAAATTTTTAGGACCTCTAACCCTTTAAACTCGTAGGATTAGTCGTTTTCGAGCTTGCATAAAGAAAGGATGCGGAGCAAAGCTTAGTGAGATGAAGCTCCATAAAAGATAGAATCTTGATGAGACACTCTTATCATATGACTGGGTAATCGAGCAGTTTTAGCATAAAGTTAATGCTCGTTAAAAAATAAACGCAAGATCCGAGCAGTTTTAGTGCATAGTTGATGCTCGTTAAAAAATAAACATAAGATCGAGCAAGTGTTTCAATCCGCGTTTAAGCTCGTTAAAAAATGAACTATCTCGGTAAATAACCACTGTGAATGTAATATAATCAGCCGTTAAAGCCTTGGTCGTGTTTGCACTGTCACCTCCACTTTTCATTTGGCCGATCGTTCACCTCCATATGATTGTTTACCCATTTTGAGGAACAGCTGCGAAGAGTGATTTCACCTAGCCATCCTTGTGACACTGCCGTGATTGGAAAATTCCAACCTGTACCTAGAATCAGCTGCTAACCCTGTTTATCACTCGTTCCTCAAAAGACGAGTCTTCTTTAAGCTCTTTTCAATTGACTCGTAAAATATGAAAAGATTGCCGAGTCCTTGGCCTTCCAGCTCGTTAAAGGACAGGAAGAGTTATCCCTCCTCTAGATTTTAATCTTTTGGACCTGAGGGATTATTGCACAAAAAGATCGAGCACTTGTTTGTTCAGCTCGTTAAAACTATCGAAAACTCATCCCTTCTGTATTGTTTTATACTTTTTCAGACTTAAGGGATTAGATGACGAAAAAGGAATTTTGGAGTTGACTTTATGTACCTTTTCAGACTCTCTAAAAATGAAAAGGACCGAGTTATCCTTGTCGTTAGACTCATTAAAATTATTAAATAGCGACAAACTTGTCTTTAGACGAGAATGAGTTTCACTATCGCTAGGCTCGTTAAAACATAGCGATGGGCTTGCCCGAAGGGCAGGTTATAGAACAAGAATATGTTATCCTCCTCAAGCTTGACAAAAATAAAGAGGTACTGGTCAGCAATGACTGGGGAAAAATTGGGAGAAACTAAAGAAAACTTTGATGGTAGCAGGTCGCTCTTGAACATGACACTTTTCCTCCGTACCACAATCGGGTTGGGTTGTTTCATTCACCGGTCACATCACCATGGTCTCGCCATACCATCCATATTTGGGGTAATGCTACCGATCCATCGCATCAGTGTCGCCATATGTTCAAGAGAAGTCGTTCAGAAAGAGTCAACCGGGTCCCATCCACTGCCATACATTATCCTTCATCCATTCATGACCGCCACCCTGAATCATATGTCACAGATCGTTTTCACCTCCATTAAAATCATTAGCTCCGTTCCGTGTCACTGATGTGGGATTCATTAAGGCCCTCCTGTGATGGATCGCTTCTTGTCGACATCAGCTCATTATCCAAGAAGTTGATCTAGGAACAACCCCTTCAGTACTTTGAAGCTTGCATGCCTTAATGGCAAGTTTCTCACTTCCGGCGACAGGTATACATCAATGACCTTCGACCGAAAGATTTTGCGTGGTGTTCGACGCCAAGTCCTTTATTCACACCACGTAAATTTTACTGCAGTACCTTGAGGGTCGTTATCATTATCGGTGATTCCTCTCGCGCTTGTTAACGGTTTACATCATTGACCGGTAATCAAGCGATGTCTTTCCATGTTCGAATTCAGAACAGTTCTCACATGGATCGACTTGTACTTAGAGTGAAGATCGAACGAGTTTGAAGACGCCGGATCTAGTTTCATCCATCTGGGCTGCGATATATATTCAGGAAAGATAAAGACATTGACATGTACATCATGGCAGCAGATAATCATCCTACTCAAAGGATGATAATTTCATCAAAATTATCAGTCTATCATCAGACGATTGTCTGTTCTATGTACAGAAAAATGAATTTATAAAGCTGAGCATGGGAATGCCCGCCTCAGCTAGATCATGAAAGCAGTATGAAAAATAATGTATTGTATTGTATTGTACTACAGGTCTCCTCCCAGCATTGGATGAACTTCGGATCCCCCTGATAAAGCATTTCGCCCGATAAACAGCCTCATACTTTAGGGGGCAACTGTTATAGACATTTTTGTGCCTTACAGCATTGAGCATGAAATGTCCATAATCTAAGGGATCCAAAGTCCTTAAACATGTTGTTCCTACCCCTAGAGGAACAAGCTAACAAACCACAGCAATTCACAAAAGTTCTCCACCTGAAACTGCTCAAAAACAAGTCAATTCAGGATCATGTCAACTACTCCATTGACCATCTACACTGAATGTCAGTGGCTCCACTGTCTACCTACGTTGAATGTCAACTCCAACACTAGCTACCTGCGCTGAGCGAGTTTGGACAAGTGGCAGACTCATTCCTGAAGGTGTCAGAACTCAGGAAGCTTCCAAAATGACACTTGCCTCAGGGAATTCGACTGGTGATGAGTAAGAGGTTCCAAATCTCCAAGTGGAAGCAAGAACCTCCAAGTGGACTCAAGAACTGATAGAGGGAGAGCACACTAGTCAGATCTCAAGCTGACTCATCCTCTCTCCAAACATCTATATATGGATCTCTTCTCCATGAGATCTAGAGGCTGGAATTTTATTATTGCAAAGAATTGTTGTTGGTTTGAGACTGGAATCATTGGGTGCTTAATGCTTTGAAGGGGCTGAAGATAGGAATTCCATTTGCTGGGAAGGAGATGCTGGATTGGAGCCCTCTGGGTTGTATCTCTTCCTGAACCTTGTTATTCATCAATAAAGCTATCTTGGTTTCTCCTATATGCTGATGTATTTTGATGTATGAATGTATTAGTGTATTTGGTTTATTTCTAATCCTAAACTAGTTATGAATGTGAACATCTGTCTTTGTGTGGTGTTCTTCTCTTGTCTCAAGTAGCTGTTCTCTTGTCACAAGTAGCTGTTCTCTTGTGATCTTGCAGGAAGTTGTAGCTGGATAAGCAAGAAGGCAAGTAGCTGTGAACACCCAAAGAGAAGGGAGATTGGATCGAGGGACAAACGGAAGACACCGGTAAGTCTATTGATCTCTCTTCTTTCACATTTCATAAAGGAAGAAACCAGTGTAGCTGTACTCGTTTGTTGCTAAGGCACTGTCACACCTTAGGTGGATAGGATCGTCCTGCATAGGCATTTTTCCCCACAACAATGGTGCTAAGGGATTAGGCATTAGGAATTTAATTCAGTACTAGTATTTTTCTTTGGAAAATCTAACTCATGCTGAAAGGATTACTTGGTGACAGCAATATCTTAGTAACATGGGGAAGTATACATAGGGGTTAGCTTTGAATCTCATTTTTAACTGCATATATAAATCATGATAAATATGATGCATAAATTTCAATCAATCTTTTCACTATAAGAGTTTCGAACTAATACATTTATGGACAGGAGATCTAGAATGATATTCAAGCATTTGGAGGAGAGCCAAGAGAATGAGGACTACATTGAAGATTGGTTTCAAAAGGTGACTAGGCCACAACATTCTTCCATTCTTCAATGAATCCTAGCATTTAATCCAAATGCGCAATTGATCTCTCATATCCTTGTAAACATTAAGGTATATGTTTTCACATTTGGATGTGAGCATACTAGATATTATGATCCGTAAATGGCTTCATTGGAAATACTCCTATACTTAGAAACAAAAAACAAAAAAAAAAATCTCATTCTCAAAATAGAATAGTATAGATAAGGAAAATAAAACTATGCTTGGAGAGTTTTTTTGAAGTTTTTGATTTTCAAATTTGATTTCATTTTCTTGGAAATTTTTGTGGTGCAGTAAGAGCCACCTCATTCACTAACCTTTGGCAGGAAGATCTACAATCAAAAGGATATTTGTGAAGAAGGAAAACAAGTGGAGTTTAGAGCACTAAAATTTGGGGTTTGAATGATCAATTCTTCTTACTTTGTTTTTCAAAATTCGATATTTCAATTGTATAAAGATTTGACAAAACTTTTAAGCATGCTCTCTTCTTGCGCCTTGTTGCAACCTAGAAGATCAGAAAGGAAAATTGAATAAGTTAACCATGAAATAAAATTTTACAATAAAATTCATAGATTTGGAAAAAATCGCTAGGAGATCTAAATTCACTATTCAATCTAAAAATTTATTTAAAATTTGATCTCCACTTTCAAAAGAAATTTGTCTCAAAAAATTGAATAAGTTAACCATGAAATAAAATTTTACAATAAAATTCATAGATCTGGAAAAAATCGTTAGGAGATCTAAATTCACTATTCAATCTAAAAATTTATTTAAAATTTGATCTCCACTTTCAAAAGAAATTTGTCTCAAATTTTCTAAAGTAAATTCTTTATATTTTTAAATAAAAACTAAAAATAAAATAATAAACAAAACATTAAAAAATTTAAAACAAAATACAAAACAACGAAAATTAAATTAAATTAAAAACAAACACCACATAATAAAAACAAAACATAACTCAAGAATATAAATAAAACAAAACCGATGCATTACATATGAAAATTAAAAATAAAACAATACATTAAAAACCATAGAAACATGAATGAATTAAACGATGGTTCATATGAAACAAATCGAAATTGATTTATTGCAGTGTTATGATATGTGAATGTACAGGTTGAGCCGCGGGTCTGGAATTTTTCATGGGGTTTTGTCCTTGAATAAACTTCAATACAACCTGAAAATTAAAATAAATTGTCTTCACGCGCAAACCGTTTGACAGTATGATCAAATCATAATATGTAGAATTTCGATCTGTTTTTCCTTGCGGGTGGACAAGTTCGAATTGAATAAATATTTTGTTGGACTGTTGTTAACTAGACACGTGTACCACAATCACTGGATAGTTTAGATTCTTTGGCAAAGATCATGGGTTCAATCACAACGGCTGCCATGTTGTTTTTTTTTAAACAAAACAAATTGTTAATATAAACACATTTTAATAAATAAAATAAAATAAATCCATTTGAAAGTTTAATTGTGACTTGTGGTGTAGGGGTGAAAGATTATATTAGTTTATTGAAGTTCATATGTTTGACTCGGTTTAGTTGTGAATAAATAAAAATTTAAACAAAATTGGGCTACCACGTCGCTGCTTGTAGACCAGTAAACAACCAAATCCTCATAAAAATCATGAGAATCATTCCAAATCGGTAATTAATCGCCAAAATCTCTCTAAATCTCTTAAATTGAGTTTCAATAGGGATTGATTAGGCTCAGAATTCAAAATGTTGTACATTTTTGTTCCAAGGGCACCATTCATCAATGCAGAACCAGAAAGGGAGATAAAAAATTTCGAAGTTTCTGAGGTATATGGTGTTGAAGAGATCTAGAACATATCCTTGAAAAGCGCCGAATCTCATTAATTGCACCAACAAAGTCCGAAATTAAGCTGTAGATTTACAAATCCCCTGAGTCACAGGGTTTGAGTTTAATTGGGAATTAAAATAAGTTAGTTTTTAAACAACGGTCAACATAGATATCAAATCAAAATTGAGGTGCGTTGTTGGCAGCCTAAACTAGAATCTGAAACTCCAAGTTACAGCATAAAAATCGAGCTCTTAGGGTTATGAACAGAGTGTGAGCCAAAACATAACTCAAATACATATGACCACCTTGCCCCAGATCCCATCAGGAGTGGCATTGGATCCTATTCCTCTATCAATCCGAGTAGAAGTGATTACTATAATACCGATCTGGGAGGCAGTTCTTACTTATCATCTCTCTATGAAGGCATCCACGTGTTGGGAGGTGGTTCCCATTATTAAAATGGCCAGACGTTATTTTTGGTGCTGATAGAACTGCAAAAGTAGAATTTTTGGAGCCATGGCGTGATTTTGATGAAGAGATTATGGCCCAAGTCAAATCGGTGTTTGTTGATGGGAGCCCACCATATTGGTACAATGACCGAGTGAAGGAGCACCTAAAGAAGTATGATGAAATAGAATGAATTGTGTTGGCTCGTAACATGCCCACTGCAAAGTTAAGGGATTTTGGATTTGAGAAATTTATTAGTCACAAGGCAGCCATGTCATGCATTGAAGGTTTAAACAACACTATATTGATTAATGGAGAGACAAAGTTGAAAGGACTTGCCAAATCCACTTCTAAAGAGTCAAGCAGTGAAAGAAGGAATGCATGGTGGATTTTATATTGGTCGCTCTGGCATTGGCATTTACACTAGACAAGAATGGGGACTACATGCTAAAAGGTTTCCTATGAAGGAAGTAGGGATGCTTCAAGAAGAGCCTTTAGAAAAAGATTCCACTTTGAGTTTGAGCATGCATGGATAGTTGCCAATTCTTCACATTCATTTGCTAATTATTCACAATTACTTTGAGTATGCATGCATAGAAGCCATTTCATCACAATCACGTTTTTCTTAGTTGATGGAAATTCTTGGGATAAATTGATTGTTTTCATTTCATGCTTGATTCGAGAGATTTCTACTAACATGTTTTTATACAGAATGATCATGTTTCTTTGAGTCTTGCAGGTACAAAATTCGATGGCATCACAAACTAGAAAATATTATGCCATGTCTCAACCAAAGAAGATAGAAAATATTTTTAGATGCAGGAAGGACGCAATCCTGCAACTGAGAAACCACATGACAATCTTCACTATTTCAACCAAATTTCAAATAAGCACAACTTTCTCATACGACATCGGATTTCGATGATTCAAGCGTCATTGGAAATATCTCGATGAGATCTACATAATGAGAAATATATCATCAGAATTTGAAATAGATAAAGAATGAATAAATTGTTGACAAGATATAACAGGTAAAATAAGGCACTAGTTTCGACACAGGTATAAATTCTTTCGGTTTTTCTTTCATGAATTTGTTTTATTAGTACCAATTCTCAGTTTTTCTTGTAAATGTCATAAATAGAGAGACTGATCACCTCTCTCTTATGATAAACTTACATTTCATTTCAGAAAAAAGTACTAAGTTTTTGCAGGTTCCAGGAAGATAAACAAATGACCACAAGCAAACATTGTCTTTTAAAGACCCCATTTCAAGCATGGGGACATGATTTTGGGTAAGCCAATGGGGAGAATGTCATCATATCTATAAAATCATTGAAAAATCCTCTCAAATACCAAATTTTTTTCACAAGAAAATGATCAAAGCAACAACAAAGATGAAACATCAATGCATGAGCACGTGATGTCAGATCAGATCCATCACTTGCAAACCTTTCAGATGCCAGTGTCTTCATTACATTCTCACTTTTTCAGTCAATAAATTTTTCATTCCATTTTCCTTTTCATGTTTTCAAATAAAACCTTGATCCATTGTTCATTTTCCTTCACAGTCATTTTCCTGCCTCACTTTCACTAACATGTAACCCATCAATAAAAACATCCAACTCCTATACAAAGTTGATTCATTCCATTTCCTTTCCATTTTTCCAACTAAACATTGATCCACTGCAAAATTTCTCATCCATAATCCTTCAAAATTATTGTTTCATGCTCGAGTTAGATGATGGAGGATTCCTTAAGGCCTCCCTTCTAACAAGTCTTGGCCTATCAACATCAACACATTATCTAGGTTCAAGGCTAGAGTCCTTAGTAGTACCTTAAGGCTTGTATGCCTTAATGACAAGCTCTCTCGCCAACAATCATGGGAATACACCAATGTACCTTGATTGTTGGATCTTGCAAGTGGCTTGACATCAGCTCATCTATTCACCCTTCGCAAGATGTACTTAGGTACCTTGGCACTCATTGACATTAATGGTGAGTTGCCTCGCATTGGTTAACGACATGCATCAATGGTCGGTAATCCAATGACTTCTCTTCATGCTCGACATCGACACATTTATTTGCATGATTAGAATTGTACCATCAGGTGTTGTAATGATTGAAGACTACACCATTTCAGAAGTTTGCAGCAGATAAATTTATCATAACAGCAATAAAGATTCAACCCTTTTCATTAGAAAAAAGAACACAGAAGAAGATTCAAATTCCTTTGTTTACATACTCCATGATCCAACAGCATCAACAGACACACTTTTCAGCGTCCACAACTCATGTACATTGAGGGTAAGTGAAGGTATGTGGTTTTCTAATTTTTAGTCATGCAATTCCTTAAAATGCTTAAAATTATAACTTTGGAAAGTTCCTCACTTCCTTTTTCACATTGTCATATCTCTAGTTGGAGGGGGAATTCATGTTCATACCTCATATTCACATTTCGCGATATATCACCTTTCATATGTCATATATGTCCTTTATACACATGGCGTCCTAACCAACATACTTTTCCAAACAACTACTATTGCATTATGATTCAAAATGTTACATGTTTTGCAAATGATGATCATAGAATGAATGGTTGATTAAATGTTTTCAAAGTATTTTGATGCAACACAAAAAAAAAAAAAAAAGTATTGTTACACAAGAACCAATACTAGTAAAAGTTGGTTGCCACACAAGAACCAACCAAAGTAATATGTTGCAATCAAATATTTTTCAAAATGACATTTTGTAAAAGGAACAAAGTTGTAAAATCATTATGTGAAGATGAAAGAATAATTAACATCAGCCAAAGTTCATATAAAAGGAAGACAATTCAAAAGATCAAATCATGATTAAAGTAAATCAATGCAATAGATTGCATGAGGACATGCAATAACTTAAGTTGGGGGGTATGTTGGGCTGCCAAATTAGCATACATTTTCACTCCATTTTCACCTTTATCCTCATTTTGTCACCTCATTTCATCACATTATCATTATATTTTCATTACCATATGGGTTCATAGTTTCATTTTCCAAATTTATTTATTTTATGCATTTAAAGTGAATTTATGATTAAAAGTTAGAAAAATAACATGTATTTTCTTATACCTAAAGGTGGAATGAGTTTGGTGACATGTGTAGGTGATTTCGAAGGTTCCAAGAGACTCTTATGTGACCTCCAAGACTCAAATTCGAATTCTCTTGAAGATTTGAAGGAGATTTGGGATAGGGGTCAAGCATATCTCATGGAGAAAAATCATGGATAAAGGAATATGTGTCTCATATTGGTTGTAACCATATGAATGATTTGTGAAACTAGGAGGGATTAGTGGACCTCCATTAATGAGTTAGTTTCTTATGTTCTTTTATAAATAGGAGTACCTCCTCCATTCCAAAGGGAGGACTCTTGGAGCATGTATCCTAACTTATGATGGAATAGAATAAAGTTTTCTTTCTATGGTTTTAGACATAAATTGTGTTAATGTAGTATATGAATTTATGGAATAGCTTGTCACTTTGTTCTTAAGAGAATTGAGCTCACTCTGAAAAGATCAAAGAAACATTTTATTTCATAATAGATCTTATTTCATTTAATTTCCTAGATGTTTGAGGATTTGTTTGTGATTGATGAATGAGTTTTAAATTAAAATCTTATCAGCATATGAGGGGACAACCAAGGGTCTAAGTTAGGCTCTCTCTCTATTTGATTTGCATGATAATTGAAATTCATTCTTTTGCTTTTAAGTTTCAAGTTATTTCATTTCTTATGCTTATGAATGAATTTTAGTTTAGTTTGGATCAATATATGAGGGGACAATCAAGGGACTAAGTTAGTCTCTCTCTCTCTATTTGAATTTGAACAACAATTAAAATTCATTCTCTTGTCCTTATTTCAAGTTTCTGGTTTTATGTAATCAATGGTTTCTTTTCTATCTATAATATTGTAGGGAAGGACAACTAGGACCTCCTCAATTAGGAGCCTCTTCCCTTGCATATTATATTAAATCAAAAATCATTTAGCTGGACATAGAGTTAGTTGCCTACTCCTGCATATATTTTCTTGGCATCATCACAAGCTTACGAGTATCCCTGGTTGATAATTTAATGAAAGCAATTTAAGCAATTGAATTGTCCAACAGTAGGAAACCCAAAATGAACCCATACGTTTTGAAAGAACATTTGTGCAGTTTGTTCAGCAGTTACTTTCTTTCTACATGGAACAAGAATACACATTTTTCTAAATCTATCAACCAAACATACAAATAATCATGCCCTTTTTGAGACATTGGAAGTCCTCCTACAAAATCCTAGATATACTTTCCCATGGCTGAGAAGGAAATGGAAGTGGCATATACAAACCTAACTTTCTATTGTTTGGTTTTATTGTTGAACACATGACACAACCTTTGATGTATTTAGTAACTGTTTCATTCATCTGAGGCCAATAACAATACCTTTGTAATTGTTACATTGTCTTACCTACACCAAAATCCCCTGAAACACAAGAAGAATGTGCTTCCCTATTGACATGCACTCTTTCTCCCTGTGGTATGCATAACTTGCCAATATGGTACAATAACTTGTCATGAACATGATAATTCACTTCTTCTACCTGAGAACCATGATTTAGTGATTCATAAACATCCTTAAAATTAGTATCTGCCACATATTGTTCTATATAACTTTCATGTGCTAAAGAATTATTTTGCAGAATAACTGGAGCATTCAAAGAAGGTCTTGATAACATATCAACTACTTTATTGGTGGTACCTTTCTTGTATTTGATTACTAAATGAATTTTTTCCAAAAACCCCATCCATCTATAATGTCCAGACTGTTGAACCTTAGTTTGAGATTGAAGGTACTGAAGTGGTTGATGATCTGTATGAATCATTGTTTCTTTTCCCATTAAATAATGTTTCCATTTTTTAACACTTTCCACTAATGCATAAAATTCTTTATCATAAGTTGGATATTTAGAAACTACTTTATAAATGTTTCTGAATGAAAAAAATAGGCTTTCCATTTTGCAATAACACTAAACACATTTCATACCCACTAGCATCAGTTTATATTTCAAATGGTTGTTGAAGTTCTAGTAAATCCAATATTGGAGTTGTAACAATTTTCTACTTCAAAGTATCAAATGATTTTTGTTGTTTTCCTCCCCACTAGAAGTAGACTTTAGAACTTGTTAATGCATGAAGTGGTGATGCAATAAAAGAGAAATGAGAAATAAACTTCCTCCAATGTTGAACTGCACCCAAGAAACTTCTAACTTCCGTCACATTTTAAGGTTTTGACCACTTGACAATTAATTCAATTTTAGTTGGATCTATTTTTATTTGACCTCCTCCAACTATGTAACCAAGATATACTAAGGAATTTTTTCCAAATTCACATTTAAAGAGTTTGAGATACAATTTCTCTTTTTGCAACACATCAAAAACTTATTTAACATGCTTTACGTATTCTTCCCAACTTGAACTGAAAATAAGAATATCATCCAGATACACTATGACAAACATTATATCAATAAAACAATGAAAAACATCATTCATCACTCTCATAAAAGTTGTTGGAGCATTGCATAACCCAAACATCATAACCAACCATTCAAAAAACCCATGTCTAGTCTTAAATGCAGTTTTCCATATATCATTCTCTGCAATACGAATCTGATGATAACCACTTCTTTAGTCCAGTTTTGTAAAGTAAACAAGATTCTTTAACTGATCAATAAAATCATCAATTCTAGGAAGAGGATACCTATTCTTAATGGTGATTTTATTTAAGACTCTAAAATCAACACACATTCTCCAAGTTCCATCTTTCTTTGGGACTAATATGATCAGTGATCCACATGGAAAAGAACTAGGTCGAATAAAGCATTTATCAACCAATTCTTGAATTTGTTTCTTAATTTCTTCATTCTCTATGGCTGACATACCATACATGCCAATGTTCGGAAGAGGGGCATCATATTGTAAGTGAATCTCATGTTGTATTTCTCATTTTTGAGGTAAACTTTTTGGTTCTTTAAACAATTCCTTATAAGAATCTACTATTTCAACCATTTTTTCCTTAAACTGAGAATCACACCCTTGAAAATCATCATACTTATCTTTAGATTGGTCTTTGACAATCATGAGAATATACTTTTTACTTGAATTTATTAGCCTTTTCATTTGACTAACATTCATTAAATCCAAGTTTGTCTTAATTCTGTGTGCCCTGACAATGTATTCAATTCCATATTTAAAGAGATGATACTTATTTTCCTTTCTATGAAATATGCCATCTCGATCATAAAGATACAGACTACCAAACACAACTTCACATATATCCAAAGGAATCACATCTAGCTCAACTTCATCAACAAAATTAGTTGTAATTGTAAACCTTAATCGACACTGTTTTTTTACTTGCATCTGAGTATTTTCATTCAACCATCCTAAAGGGTATGGTTTTAGATGATTTTTAGTTTCCAATCCCAATTTCCTTACTAGTTCCTCAGAAATTAGATTTTCTTGTGATCCACTATCGAATAATGTTTCTATCTTAGTGCTCTTAGATATGATCCTTATGTGAAACAATTCAACTCTCTTCTTTTCTTCAATCCCAGTATTAGATTTTGAAGAAGATGCAGAACAAGTAGAACTAGAGCTAGTTTTAGAAGAAATACATGTTAGACCCATAGCTAAAATATTATTTTCCTTATCGGAGTCAGATCCCAAATCTTGTTGGATTGCAGCATTAGCTTTCATTTCACCCTTCTTCTTAAGGAACTTCTTTGGTTTAAGTTTAGGATGAAGTTTCCAACATTTGGAGTCATCATATCCAACCCTCTGACAATGAGTACAAGTAGGCCTTTCTCCTTCCTTCTTATCTATTGTCGACTTCTTCCCTTTCAAGTTATTCTTTCCCTTGCCTTCTTTGGAATCTGTGTTCTCTAAATGCTTGAATGGCTTCTTTGAAAAGTTTGATTGAAAAGGTTTTCCACCTTATTCAATATGAATGGCTTGTACACACACTTCATCAAATTCAGTTGGATTAAACATAAGAAAAGTATGTCGCAAATAAGAATGCAAACTTCCAGTATACTTTAACAAACTTAACAGTGTGTTTAATGGAACATTAAGTGTCAATGCCTTTTTCCTAAATTCTTGTGTAAACTCTTGCACACTCTATCCTTTACCTTGCCTTAAATGTTGTCAATCCATTACAGCATGTTGCATATATCCTAAAGGATAGAATTTCTTTCTAAGAGCTTTAACAAACTTAGACCATGAGGAGATAGTTTTATCTTTTTGCTTCAAATCTGATTGAGTTTTACTTTCCCACCAAATCAAAGTTTTCCCCCCATTCTAAGTGTAGCTAACTGAATTTTTTCAGAATCATCAACAACATTTTGAATTCTACAATACACTTCAAGTTGCTTTATCCAGTTATCTAACTTTTCAAGATTCATTTCACCATCATATATTGGCAACTCAAACTTAAAATCAAGCTTCAAAAAAGGAGATTTCTTTTGCTTCTTTTTTGAGCTTGAATCTGGACTTGAATGATAAGAAAGTAAAGAGGAAGAAGATGAAGATGTAGGAGAAGGAGGTTCATTACCATCAGCTTTTTCCTTTCCCTTTTTCTCTTTCATGCCTTTAGAAGATGAAGTTGCATCTCTAGTCTTCTTATCTTCATAAATTTTTGCAATCATCCTTTGCATATTAAGGAACATTTGTTGATATTGCTCCTCTCCAACAACCTTTGTTTCAGGATCTTCTCCTTCATTTGGCTTTCCCATCTTCAATTTTTGAGAGACTTTCCTCTTTCCAATCTCTGGATTTATCTTTTGAAGTTTCCCTTCTCCACGTCGTAACCTGGATCTAGTCAAAAATCACATTGGAAAATATCCTACTTATACATGATCAACCTTGCTCTGATACCAAATCTAAAAACAACAAAATTGATTATTTGCTTAATTTCTTCAAATATTAAATAAGGTTTCCTTTTAACTGAAATAATGAGGGAAATTGATTTTTATGTGCCTTAAACATAAAACTTGAAATCTGAAATTAACCATGAACAACAGAGAATAAGAAGCAAACACAGAAAAATTGATGATGTAGTTCGTACCTCCTAGACTACATCTCTGGGTCCGCTTCCAATGGGCGTCTATTGTATTAAAAATGCTCATAAATTCTCTTTACATCAAATTCACCATTCTAGAATGTGCACACAGGCATCAACGATTATTTTCAAAAGATAGGCCTCAACCTCAACTCTCCAACGAAACTTACAGATCTCAAAAAGGCTCAATATTGGTTGAGATATGCCTGAAAATGCATTTACAGACACAAATAACACAATTATAGATTCGACACTTTACAACTCCACTACCTCTGGTGCAGTGGAAAAATATTTTATAATCCATGGGCAGATCTTGGGGTCAAACCCCTGGGCCTCCCGGGATCGGATTTGCAAACTTTAGTAATATGTCACAAGAGCATATGTTAACATAGTATATGGGCGAAAATATATAACAAATATGGTATAATTATTTTATCACTAGAATGTTGTCGTATCATATAGTTTTAACTTTGGAATTTTTTGAACCAAGGGATATATGAAAACATCCCCATCGCATGTGATTGGAACATTAATCTAGCGGTGATAAGCCTCATGGGAGGTGGTTGTAACCATAGTATAAATATGGACCGATGGCTACATAACTCCCTGACAGTGTGGCATATAGCTTCAACATTGGCATTAATATATTTGGTTTGAATGTTAACTCTACCAAGCTAACTTTGGAATTGGCGTTAATAAGATCCACGGGTTCCATAGACCACAGGATATGGCGGCTCCTCCAACCCTTCCCCCACATGCCATTACAATAAAACTTAAATATAATAGTTCTCCCTTGATATAACAAAGCAATAGCATGGGTTTTTGGTAAAGTTTTGTGGTGATTATTTGGAGGTCACAAGTTCGAACCCCAAGCTAGTAGTTTGACCTCTCTGCTTGGTTTGACTTTGACTTGCCACATGCCCTGTTATGAGACTACCACGTGCCATGTTCTAAGACTGTCACGTGTCCTGCTTTGGCCCTTTTTTTGCCTGTTTGGGAAAAACTTCAGAATGTATTTTCTCCCTCATATGGAGGCCATTTTGAAAATATAATATACCACTAGAATCAACACGATGAGCTCTTCAACTTGGCGCTAGTTTCATGAGCATCTGAGATCGTTGAATTTTTTTAGCATTTCGAGGATCCTCCTAGATCATCCCTCAACTATGCATTGCACAGTTTCAAGGCTTAGTCTTGACCCTTGACCTCTTGAGTTGTGAAATTGCGTAATCCGTTGGCCTTTTTCCCTCTAAAACTGTGCATTGGGTAACCTCAAGCCTCAAGCCCTCAGCTTAAAATCTTGAGCCCCTCAACTGTGTAGATGACTAGCCCTAGGTTTCCTAAACTGCACATTGCACAATCTCAAGACTCAGTCCTAGCCCTTGACCTCTGGTGCTACTGAACTACGCAATTTGTGAGCCTGTCTCCTAGCCTATCACCCGGTTACATCTCAGACAATGGCTATCAAGAAGCATGTTAAACTAGGGTTTTTATCAAACTGATTTCATCTTGTCATGAGTGGATTTCATTTGCAGGTATACTATCATGTTATGACAAGATGATGATGAAGGAGATGAATAAGGAGACCCTGCTAGAAGACACCTTTGTATCTAGAAATACAAGTGGATCAATCAAGAAATACATAGGGACACCAAATTGTGACAACATCTTGAAATCAAGATCAAATTGAAGACTCCCTACCTTTAAGCTTTATGGAGGAGGAAGAAGAAAACATGTTCCATCTTTTAGGAGACACAAAGAAAGAAAAAAAAAAGAATGACTTGATACTGTCACATCATCATGCAGTCCATGTCATCAATTTCATGTCATATCCTATCATGAGTCATCATTTTCCCCATCATTTGTGGATTATGTAAATTCAATATGGGAGAAATTTAATGTAAAGTGGAAGTCTATGAGACTTGTATTGAATGTGAAAAGTCATGTATGAATCGAAAGGACATGGGGAAGTCAAATAATCATGAGGGTAGTCCAAGAGTCACAAGGGAGGTGAATGATCATCCCATTTGTTATATATACACCCTCATCACTCATGTAAAGGAATTTTCACCTTGGCTCCTCCTACCAGGCATAAGAGAGAAAGATAGTTCTTTTGGAGGAGCAAGTGGTTTCTCTAATGATCCACTACTGGGGCTAGTGGTGTTATTTGTACTGATGTATTTTGGAACTTTTGCCTGATTATGAAGCTCATTGAGCCACCACACTTTCATGTGTATGGTGTAAATATTGTAAGACTATTCTTTGAATGTTTGTGATGTATGTTATTTTTATCTGTACTAAGGAAATTGAACTATTTCAATGGCTTTGGTACTTATCTTTTTGAAGGTGTGTTGTATTTGTTTTAACAATCATTGCCTCCATGTGAACTATTTCATTGGTTGATCAACAATTCATTCTTATTTATATGCTCATTTGTCTTTATTAGATCAGTACTACTACTTTTCTTTTAAAGGCTCACTTTTCTCTCCCCTTTCGGTAGAAGAACCCTGATACATTCCGCAGCTGAACATTCCACAAGGAATACTCACTTTCTAATCAGAAGGTACATGTGCATTAATCTCTCATGCTAAACATTGTAACTAAGGCATACCTTTAAGACTATATCAAATCTGGGTCTTATTTCTAGAAGGGCTCCTACACCAAACGATGTGAAGTCTAACTGGGACTTTTCATTATGGAAACCCTCTTGGTTGATAGATTTCCTACATTGTCAACAATACCTTATATGCATTGCAATTGTATGCTTCACAGTGTCAACTTGCTTATTTCAAAGGTTACGTGCATACTCTCTTATGTTGTTCATTGCAACCAAGAAAAATCTCTAAGTTATGGCAATTGGTCCTATTATCTCGATGGGGCTCCTATTCCAAACAGTGTGAGGTATAATTGGGACTTCATACCAGGGAGACCCCCTTTGTTGTCATACTTCCAGCGCCGTCAATAATTAATGCTAGAAGGAGGGTCATTTGACAATCTAAGCCCATTGAGTCTATTTTGAATCCTCATCTTCAAATGGCTCATCCCCAAATCTTAATCTTGGGATGTTTTTCCAAAGAATTTGATCTTATAATCCCCAAAAAAATTATTCATGACTTGTCTCATTTTAGATTCGATGGCGAGGGTTAACTAACTATGCTTAGACATATGATTCAATTTTTTTATTTATGTATCTTTAATGGAATACATTGTAAGGATGTCATGGCTAGATTGTTCACCCTCACACTTGAAGGTCATTTCAAGCATTGGTGTCATACATTACCAATTTCTTCTATTAATCCATTTGAGAAACTTGTTAAGGTGCTTCGTGAATCTTTTGATAGGTATGATTATCATGATATATATAAAAAGATCCATCAGCTTAGAATGAAGCCCAGTGAGTAATTGTAGTATTTCCTTCATCAATTCTTCACCTTTTCTATGAATTTTTCGAAGAGGATGTTGAATGGGATTTCATGAGTGAAATGTTTCAACATTTGGTTCTAATCTCCATGAAACTAATTGAATTATATTATTTTGATGATTTTTCACTTCCAGCATTTCTCAATCATGAGGCACCTTCATTCTCATAGGAGGATTCCATTACTCATTTGATTCCTTTCCCTCCTCCTTTCTCATTACCAAAAAAAGGGGCTCCTCGTGTTGAGGTTGGAGTTGTGAAATCTGAAAATCAAATTTCTGATTTGTTTCTCTCACATTCATCTTCTTACCATGAACTAAAAAGAATTAATGGTTATCTTGATTCCGTCAGATCTAATCCCTTGATTCCTTAAGATAGCATTAACATGCTTAATCTTAATCTTGAATCTGATTCCATTGAAAGTAGTGTTTATTCAAGGGATACTTGTAATCCTCTATCATTCACACCTCATGACCCTCTATACCTTGATTCACTTAATCAATCCACTCCACTAGTAATTGCCTCAAATACTTCTGATTCTCAATTTGTTGGTTCACATGGTGGTCACATACAAGGTGGCTATATTTCATAGGTGTAGGAGTAAAATAGTGAAGACACTTTCTATATTTCTTCCCTCTTTCAGATTCCTCCATGTAAAAATGATGGTCAATCATCTTGTGATCCTCATAACTAGTCAAATGATCTTAAAATACTTACTCAAGTTGAAACCTTGGATATTCATCAACTTGACATTCATGTTTATGTTTATATAAGAATTTATGGGTCCCAAAGTACATTGGATGATCTTCTCCTTCATCAAGAAGACCTAGATTCACAAGGCTTTGATCTATTTGTTGAGAAGCCTTCTTGTATTTTGGAAACTCTATTTTTTGATTTAGATAATCTTTCAGTTTAGGATTCTCTCGAAATTCCTTTGATCCATACATCATCAAATGCAAACCAAAAGAATCATACAATCATGTTTTTCAAGCTTTAATTGATCTAGACTTATGCATGAATGAAACAGAATACATATATAAACATAGTTGCAGCAAAAATAAAACTTCATTTCATTAATATAAAAAAACTTAAATATTCTTACATACATAATGGAAATAAACTAGCTCAGGCGATGGTAGCTTATCTCTGAGAAGATATGTGGTGCCTATATGCCTTTGAACTGTGTTACAATGAGGCGCGAAGGCCTATTTATTATTAAGAAATAATGGAAAACCATAAACATCCAAAAACCTAATCCTAGGAGATGAATCGCCAAAACTATGGGCCCTGTTGGGGTAAACTGGTACATCAACTTCCCGAGGTCATAACTTTGGCATACGATATCTGTTTGACGAGCACAATACCCCACTAGAAAGATATATCCCAGGACTATAAATTTAGACTAAAAAAATTAGACAAATCCCAAAAATTTCTCTTTTCCAAAAAAACGTCGTTTAGGGCCTCAAAACAGCTCCGGAAATTTAGGACCCTGGTGAGCCACTTGCCTTGGTGCAGGAGTTGACTATCTTTGACAATATTATACAATTGGATATTCTGTTGGCGAATGTTCTTGATCTATATGTCCATGATCCGATCAATTGTGGCATGTTCCATGCAGTCTGGTTTTAACTCTGTTAGTGTGAGTTATTTTACAATATCTAACATGTCTGGTAATGGTGGAATGTATGGTCGAAGGCGGTCCACATTGAACACTAGGTGTAGGCCAAGGAATGGGGAAATGGTGAGCTCAAAATAATTTTTTCACACAACCTTGGTAATGGTGTAAGGCCCATATCATAGTGGTTTGAGCTTTCGATGGGCTCCAGTCAGGCATTCTTCCTGCAAATGCAACCAAACTTTGTCGCCTTCCTGAAACTTGTGTGGCACCTGATGTTGATCATGTCACTACTTGTACTTGGCATTGGACTTCTCCAAGATGCTGTGAACCTACTAAAGGATGTGTTGGATGCGTTCAATAATCTAGTTACTTTATCAACCTCAGAAAATACATGTGTGTATTTTTTCTGTGTAGTTGCATGAGGCATGCAAACATCAATTGAACACAATGGTTGAAAACCTAGACCCACTTGAAATGGGTTGCGACCAGTCGAGCTATGGATAGTTCTATTATAACTTTGTTGCACATAAGGAATGCTCTCATCCCAAGTTGGTGGATGCTTGGAGTTGTACATGCAGATATGTGCACTATCATCTTGTTGACGACCTTTGTCTAACCATCAATCTAGGGATAGAATGCAGTCGACCTAGTGAGCTTTTTGTCCAATAGTGTCCAGAGGCTTGACCAGAATGTGCTCAGGAACCTGCTATTGTGATCTGATACAATGTTCTCCTGGATCCCAAAATGTACACACATTCAAAGAAGATTTTGGCAGTGTCCTCTGCTATTATACTCTTCTTACAGGGCGTCAATATCGCCATCTTAGAAAAAAATCCACGAAGACAAATACATAGGTATTACCATGCTTGGTAGAAGGGAGGCTACATGGATAGTCCATGGAGATGGATTCCCAAGGATGGTTTGGAGTAGGCAAAGGAGTGTACGGGCCTTGCTTCTTGATAGTTGGCTTGGCGATGGCGAAAGAAGTGCAGGATCTGATATATTTCCCAACATCCTGTCAGAGTTTTGGCCAATAAAAGTACTTTTGTAGTACAGTCGCAGTTTTCTCCACACCAAAGTGTCCTGTGACCCGGCTGTAGTTCACCTCCCAAATCAATTTGGCACGCTCACTTGAAGGACCACAAAGGTGTCCAAGGTAGCATAATAATGCGTCATGGAGGTGGAAATTAGGAACTTTCTTGCCATCTACTAGCATCTAGTACATGGAGGCAAAATCTAGGTCATGTTTCTATAGTTGTGGCCATCCATAGGTCTCGTGACCATAAGAGTTGAGAATAGTAGTCAGTGCTGCAACTGGGGGATGACTGAGGTAGTCTTGAACATGATTGATGCTTCCCTTTTTGTATTTAGTTCAAGTATAATTGTTGCAGATATGTAGACCAATTCTGATGGTGATCATTCTGTAACTTCCCTTTTGTCTGTTTAAAATGAAGAGGTCGGTGATCGATGTGGATGACCATCTCCTTCCCTAGAATGTAATGCTTTCATTGCCGACAAACCTGCATGATGGAATACATATATTTATCATAGTTTGGGTACTTCGAATTGTATCAAAAAGTGTCTCACTATGATAGGCCATTAGATGCCCATGTTGGGTGAGGACTGCATGATTAGCATAGTCAGAGGTGTTTGTCTCAATTTCAAATGGCTGTTGTAGGTCTGGAAATGTGAGTATTGGTCTAGAGTAGAGGCAGAGATTCAACTCAATGAACGCCTTATGTTGGGACTTAGACTAGGAAAACATTTATTTCGCTCCGCCCTTAGTAATCTAACTCAAAGGCCAACTGATATGGGAGAATCCCAACATGAACCTCCGATAAAAATTTGCAAGGCCCAAAAAATTGCGAAGCTTTGTTAGAGTGGTCGACATTGGACAATACAAAATGACTTGGATCTTAGTTGGATCCACATGCACGCCTCACTCATCTATGATGTAACCTAGATATTGGATCTCGCTCATGCCAAAGGTGCATTTCTCCAAGTTGGCACAGGGTTTATGTTGTCGCAGGGTTTGAAGGAAATGTTGAATATGTTGCAAGTGTTCTTCCTAACTCTTACTAAAGATGAGGATGTTGTCCAGATAAAAAACCACGAATGAGTTGGTGAATGGATGCAATATGTCATCCATTAGATTCATAAAAGTAGAAGGGGCATTTGTCAACCTGTTTATGGCCCAAAATGACCATTCAACATGATAAGGGAGATCACTCAATCGGGAACTTAAAGAAGCTCTTTTTCCATTTGGAATGGTGGTTATAACTGGTTAAACTAGGTCCAGTTACCTTCTCTCTATCTCTTCTATATTAAAGTATGTCTTTAACTCGCCAACAGAGAAAGAGAAATTGGATTAGCCTTCTTACTATGCACGGGCAAGGAAGAAAATCCTTAGGCAGATTTAAGACTAAGCCAAACCACAACTATGGTTTTTCCTCTTTTAGAAGAGGACTTCTAGAATGCAAGATTTAATCTAAATGCATATCTACTCTATGATGGAAGCAAAAGGAAAAATATGCTAAGCATATCTTGATGGAAAGAAGGATTAGTCCTTCTTTCTACCAAGGGAAAGATATTAACATAATTGGGATTTTAAAATGTCTGCCTTAAGTTGAATATGTAGCTAATTAAATAGTTCAATTAACTAATATTATAATTACCAAACATGCCTTTCAGATATCTATTAACAATGAATGATGAACCAATAACATTAGGAATTATTTCACATAATGTCAATGGAAATTAAATCAAGGCTAGATAGCAAATTTCTGATTAAATAATTACTTAGAAATATGGTTTTAATATATCAAATAAAAAGTTACAATTGGCAACAGATTCATGAGACAAATAAATTAGATAACTAATCTGTAAGACAGGTATTCATATTGACAATAGTGCACAATATAAATCCAATCAACATAACTATGTCATGAAGAATGAAATTCACATTAAAAATAACAATATTTCTAATACAAATTTATTTGAACCTATTCTCATGCTCTGTTCTTTAAATCCGATCTCCTACAATCTCCTCCAAAGCATAAAATTTGTTGCTAAAAAGAAAGAGCTACAATAGTGCAATCTCTGCCTCTCATACTCAGTTCAGAATGAAAAGAGACAAATCCCAATAATTTCCAGATCTGATATTGATCCTCTCTACCTACAACACAAAACCCCTATTACAATAGTGTTGTACAGTCCTAGTGAAAATTCCATGTAATAAAATTTAATAAATGCAAATAATAACCACGGTTGATGGGACACTTATTCCAAGATGAATGTTGCGCAAGACATCATAGTGTGGATGTTAATTTTGTTATTAATGGGTGAAGAAATTGCAAAGGAAATGGTTTAGCCTTTGGAAAGGAAAAATGGTATTTTTAGCACATTTGTTTATGAAAATAATTGAAATTAAGAGAAAAGGGAGGTGAAAGGTCTCAGGTTGCATGTGGTGAGGAAATTGAAGGAAAATAATGGAAAATGAGGAAAATAGAGACCTCATTCATAAAAGGGCTTCTGAGGATCAGTTGGTAACCTTTTGTCAATTCAATTTTGGAGCTATCTCATTATTCTCTCTCTCTCTCTCTCATACTCTTGGATACTTAGAGTTTTATTGGAGAACTCTTGGAGGGTGTGGCATACTCACATTTTTGGAGCAAGAAGGAAAAGGAAGAGTAGGAAAGCGTAAGATTACATCAGGATCAACAACTACTACATATTTTTCAACGAGGTACCGAGTTTCATGTATGTTTTCCTCGCTAGTTCTGGCATGCATGGAATATGCATGTGGTTTGTTGATTGTGATTTATCATTGGCATGGAGGATCACCAGGATTGACAATGGATTTCCTATCCTTACCATTTCCTGGATATCCATGGAGATTTTGGGTTTATTTCATTATTTGTTTTTGGTTGGTTCCCATGTTTCCTTAGCTTGGGTTGAGTTACTAGTTCCTGGAGCCTTGGTTGGACAAACGCTTTGGAGCCCTGTAAAAGCTTGGGTTGAGTTACTAGCCCCATAAGCTTGGTTGGAAAAATGCTCTGGAGCCCTTCGTGGGTTGATCTACTAGTCCTGGAGCCTTATTTGGAAAAATTCTCTAGATCTTAATAAACGATGTGGGTTGACTTACTAGTCCTTGAGCCTTGGTTGGAACAAATTATTTAGAGTCCTGGAAGGCTTGGATAGAGACCAATTTGATGATGGTTGTGCGATGTCCAACCGTGAGGTGGAATCATTGTTTGATGGGTTGAGGTGGTTCACCTCTGGAAGCCCTAGGTGGTTTTGGATCAATGTGTTCTATGATATCCCACATTCATGTTTGGAATATGGCACGGGGGTGAATGGCTGAAGAGAGATTTGGCTTAGCCATTCTATGGTCGGGTGGAATGTGGAAGTCTCATCCTGTGTTTGTATTTTTCATCATCAATACGAGGTTATTTCTACTTGTATTTCTATGAGTATTGTATTGCTTTATATGTGGATCATATGGTTTTGATTTCATTTGTATTTCTGTTGCTATTATGTTGGTTATGTATGTGTTTTATGATAGTATATATGTATGGCTCTCGTTATGTTTTTACTTGTAAATGAATAAATAATATATCTATGACATAATGGGTGAAATGGAAATTGATGTGTTGAGGCATCAATGTTTCTTAGTGATTCTTAGCTAAGTATGAGACTCCTATTCTCAGATATTTTATTTACACCTGCAAATTACATATTCGTGATATGTCTGACGAAATTCCTGTCATGGATAGTAGGGTGTAGTCAAGGTCTTATTCAACTGATTGCATTTGTACTGTCATTTCTTTGATATTTTACTATTCTGAAGATTTGATTTAATTCTGGGTAGTGACCTAGGCTCTAGGCCTAAAAACGTGGCTCAAATCCTGAGGACGCTAGCACAACACTGAGAAAAATATTACCTAGACGTTGGCTTGCAGGCCTATGAGAGCGTCCAAAGGTCCCTAGACGTTGGCATGCCCATGTAGGAATTTATAGGGTAAGTTCCTCAGACAAAACACCAAAGGACACCGCTCACAAACAGATCACAGATCAATACACCAGTATTTTGACGTGGTTAAAACCCTCAAAGAGGGAAACAGTCCACGACCTGAGCCAACGCGGCCACTTCAGGCAATTTATTAATAAAAGAATGAAAATTTACATATGCTTCTCTCATAGACGGATTACCCTACAAATGACCCTCCATGCGCTTTAAATAGAAATCATGGACCAATCGGGTGTTAAGCAATGGATCAAGTATCGGTAATACCGAGGAGAGAATGAACCGTCGGATCACTACATATCATGACAGTTGGATTGTAAGTTACAAAATGTACAAGGTAAAGAAACACACTTTGCCTAACTCTATACCTAACTCTATACTAGACCAAGTTGTACTTAACTATTTCCTATGTGTCGGAATATCCTAACATCCCCCCTTAAGAACAACTTGGGATAGGATTGAAGGATTTACAAATATGACACAATAGGAGAAGGTTGCAGGATAAGGTTGGAACACATAATACATCATTAAATTGACCATTGTCTAGATGAACAGTTCGAGTCCCTACAACACTAAGAGATCTATCATCGCCAACATATATATTTTTGGTGTTACAATCATTTAAAGAAGAAAACATGGCTTTGTTTTTGGCCATGTGATAAGAAGCTCCAGAATCAATGAGCCACTCATGAGAATGAGAAGAAGAAGATACATTTAGTGCATAGCCAGACCGAGATGCTTGACAACCACATGCAGAAAATGCCATTCCTGAAGATGAAGTTGAAGTTGAAGATTGCTCCAAATGGATGTTATGCTTCTTCATTGCTGCTTCCAAGGCTTCCATCTTCTTAAAGCATTTGGATTCTAAGTGGCCATCTCGATTACAAAAGTTGCAATGTCTATCAGTCTTCTTCCCTTTGTTTTTATTTGTCTTATCATTTTGTTGAAATGATTTTCCATTTTGAGGCTGAAATTGCTTAGGACCCTTGTTTGGTTTAGGACCATTCTTTTTAGGATAAAACTTCTTAGGATTCTTTGGATTTGGTTGCTGCTGGGCGGCTAACGCTTTCTTAGAAGAGTTTCCAAGATAAAGAAGACCAAGGTGTAAGAGTTTTTCTTGTTCTCTTATTAAAGAATCACAAAAGGAATCAAAGGAAGGGGACTTATAGGTTTGTCCTTGAGAAATGAAGGCTTCTCTTGTAGAATGGAAGGTGGAAACAAACATAGAATAGGCTGGTCCCAACTTAGTAAGAATGGAGTAGATAAGGCTACTATCTTCTTTCTTAACCTTAACACCTTCCAAGAGAAGTATAAGGGTCTTGAACTTGGACAAAAAATCTTCAATGCAAGAAAAATTATTGGGGTCCAATGTAAGCAATTCATTTTCAAGTTGATGGGCTTTAAGTTCATTTTTAATTCCAAAGACTTTAGTAATTTGTTGCAGTGCTTCATCAGGAGTATCAAGTTCTGCAATATGGAATCTATGATCTGGAGAAATAGACATCCCTATCAACCCACGTGCTTGGTCTTGCCTATTTTCCCATTTAGTTGCCTTATCTTCATCTTTCAGTTTGGTCTCTTGGCCTGTGGCTATTCTGTAAAGACCTTTACTTCTAAATAAATCCACAATGTAGGACCACCATTGGATGTAGTTAGTGCTATCAAGAATGACTTGACATGGAATTTCCATTTTTAACAGAAAATGAAGCTGTAGATGCTAAAACTAAGTGTACCAATGGAAAGATCTCGAAAAATTAGGCCGTTTCAAAAAAAACGGTTCTGAAAACGGCTTCCGGATGAAGAAGTTATGGCTTTTTAAAAACAAATTGACAAAGTCGCCGACGAAGTGCGGGAATGTGCGGAAATGAAAAAATCCGCCCCCACAAAATGGAGACTTGAACCCAAGACCTCTACTCTCATAAATTAGCTTTGCGAGAGAGAGAGAGAGAAAGAGGTTGATGCTTTGGGCTGCGTGTTTGCTTTGAAAAGGCTCTTTTTCCCTACAAAACAAAAAACACAAAACCCAACACGGACATACAAAAAAAACGAACCTTGCGGCTTGAAGTTAGCTTTAGCCGGAAACTAAATATTTTCAAAAACAAACCTTGCCGCTCGAAGTTAGCTTTAGCCGGAAACTAAATATTTTCCTCAATGTTTCTGATTTTCCGAGATCACACTAAGGCGCAGCGGAAAAGAGCATATGCATGAGAAAAATCCTTCCTTTCTGTTTCTGATTTGCCCAGATCGCACAAAGTCGCAGGGAAAAGAACATATGCAAAAATGAAAGTTATAGATCCGGTAATAAAAAAAAGCTAAATAAACTGAAACCGAAATAAACAGAGAGAAAATAACTGTAAACTGCAAATAAACACTGTATACCTCCAGATCTTAAAAATGACGTAGCTAGGGCTACCGGAAACCTTTTCGCGTGAAACGAAAGGGGTTCCTCACTAGAACAGATGCTCCCAACACAACATAGCAGTCCTCTCGGCCCGAAAGCAGTCAGAAACAGTAGATCTAGGAAACGGCAGTCGGATGCAATTCTACCAGCTTCAGATTTGGATCACCAACGGACGTGGCCCTCAAATAGCTCTGATACCATGTAGGAATTTACAGGGTAAGTTCCTCAGACAGAACACCAAAGGACACCGCTCACAAATAGATCACAGATCAATACACCAGTATTTTGACGTGGTTAAAACCCTCAAAGAGGGAAATAGTCCACGGCCTGAGCCAACGCGGCCACTTCAAGCAATTTATTAATAAAAGAATGAAAATTTACATATGCTTCTCTCATAGACGGATTACCCTACAAATGACCCTCCATGCGCTTTAAATAGAAATCATGGACCAATCGGGTGTTAAGCCACGGATCAAGTGTCGGTAATACCGAGGAGAGAATGAACCGTCAGATCACTACATATCGTGACCGTCGGATTGTAAGTTACAGAATGTACAAGGTAAAGAAACACACTTTACCTAACTCTATACTAGACCAAGTTGTACTTAACTATTTCCTATGTGTCGGAATATCCTAACAGCCCATAGAATGAGAGCGTCCCGAGGTTAAGTGGTCCAAAATCTCAGTGGGACCCACAGGCTGGTTTGCTTAAAGGTTGGATTCGTTCCTAAGGGTCATAATGCTGATGTTGAATGTTTGTATGGTGTGTTTTTGTTGTTTTCACTTCCTTAACGTGACTTAGGAGGCCGAGTCATATCATAGTGGCCTTTTGTTGCATGTTTACCCTAGCTGGCCAATTGCTTAGGTAGATGTGGGAGGAGGGTGTTATAGAGTGGTATTAGAGCATGGTTCACACCTCGGACTGGATGGGATGTGTGTTTTCCATGCATGCATGTCAGTTGCATGTGTGCCTCTTACACTTTCATTCCATATGCTTGTTGCATTTTCATAATGTTGATCATGGTTGTAGTGATGTCTCCATGTGGAAGTTCATGTTGTTATTATGGGGTGCATCGTCATGAGTGTATGACTGGTTACATGTCGTTATATGTCACTTACATGTACCATTTTGTATGCTTGGTTACATTCTCATATGTTTCGTTACATTCTTGTATTCTTGGTTACATGTATCATTCTTGTAAGCGTGGTTTCAATTATTGTTCGTTTATGCCTGATTATATGTGTTTATGCATGTGTGTGGTGGATTACGCATTGCTTATGCATGTTAATGTTTGCATGTAGTCAAGTGTATAGTGATGTAATGGCGGTTTTCATGCATGAGGTCATAGTATGTGTTGTTGATAAGGTCATGCATTGATGACTGGACCCTAGCTAGAATGATGGTTGCATGGTTATATGCTTATGTGTTATGTTTCGATATGATGTCATGATTATGTTATACATGTATGGTGCTGATTTTTTTATCTTGTAGATAAGGTATCCTCCCCAAGCTATACTAAGGTACGTTGGTTTATTGTGATTTGGTTTCGCTGACATGATATACCTTACAGGAAGAAATAGAAAATGGCTAGCAAGATGGTAGACTACAAAGACTCTCCCTATGAAATAGATGAGCAGTATGGTGTTGGAAATTCTTCCGATTTGATAGATACACTGAGAAGCTTAAAGAAAGAAATAAAGAGTTATAAGGAAGATAATGACAGAAACATATAGGCACTAGAGAAGCTAGTAGAGGTAAATGTAGTGACACTTCAAAATTTGTCAGATTTGCAGCAACCTATTGCCGGAGTGTGACACATTCAACATATTCATCAAGCTCGACTGCGTTAATCCAGTAGCCCATTGTTGCAGTTCTAAGCTTGTCACACCACTCTCAGGGTAGTATACTTGTTTTAAGTATCTATCTGGTGTTAACTATGGATATTTCTTCTTATCATTGAAATAATAGTCCATGAACTTCAGCTACGAAATCTTCCCAAGGGTTTCTCTAGTGAATCGCACTAACTCTGGTAATAAAGGTGTGAAGGTGCCATACTTTGCATCCTTCAACTCTTTAATTGGTTTTGCATTTAGTTTTCTTGGTGGAATATATTGTGGGAGAGGTGATGGAAATGTTGCATCATCTGTTTCCATTTCCACTTTCTTTGTTTCTTCTTCGCTATCTCTCACTTGTTCTAGCTACTCAACAAGTCTCTTGTCCTATTTCTTCTTCGTTTTCTTCTGCAGGGATCTTCATTGTGTGCATGATGTTGATGTTGCGGGTGATGCTGATGTGGGCATATCAGCTGATGTTGCTTTAGATGTCTCTTCCATGACTCCTGCTAAGCCCCTTTCACTAAATATATGAATAAATTCTTTAGTCGTCAGGATATTCATGCAAAAATTTCTGCAAATTCTTTAGAATTCGAATTCTCAATTTAGCAAAGTGTCATATCTGGGCGGGACGTGGATTTTTATAACAAATATGAGTTTTAAACCCCATCATTAGCTCATATTGTGTTCATTAATCACATACCTATCCCTAGATCAGGTCAATATGTCCTCATAAATGCATCTTTTTGCGTTTTTTTAATGACAACTTTCCTTTTTAACGGTCATATTTTTCCGGTGTACTTCGACACATCCCGAATTTTAGTGAGAAACCCTTCTTACGTAAGCTCTCTCTGCAGCATAGTTTATAGTCCAATGCCCAATTTCAACTACAGGTGGCACTAAGACTCTCTCCTTTCTTTAGAGTGAAGTTGTAGGGGCAGGGTTGTCCCTATATAGCTTCAACCTACTGCCATTTACTCTTCCTTAAACCAATTCTCCATTTATCTTTGCTAATTGAATTGCGCCTCCATCATTAATATGCTTGATAATGTATGGGCCTAACCAATGCATCTTGAATTCTCCTGGAAATTTTACAAACTTATTGTCATAAAGGAGAACAAGGTCTCCTACCTCGAACTTCTTATGCTTAATATGGCTATCATGCTAGGCCTTTTGTCTTTCTTCCTGTACCTACTAGTGAAATCCTACTATAAATATATCTTCCTCAGAAGCAAGCAACTATGACATTCTTTCCTCCATTATATCAGGGTCTTCCATACCTGTAAAAGTTGCAATCCTCAAGCTAGGCATGATTTACTCCATGGGAATGAGATATTCTTTCCCATAAACTAACCTGAAGGGTATCTGACCTGTCAACTTTTTACATGTGATCCTATAAGCCCATAAAACTACTGGAATTCTAAGGTCCCAATCATCTCTATTCACATTGCATACCTTAGTAAGTGCATTCTCCAAAATCTTATTAAATGCTTCTACTGTTCCATTTGCCTGTGGATGATAAGGGGTACTCTTCCGATGATAAACTTGGAACTCCTCAGTCAATGCTTCAATAGTCTTATTTAGTGAGTTTGAACCTTGGTCACTCATTAAAATCTTTGGACATCCAAATATGGAAAATATGTACTCAAAAATAAACTTCCCAACAATATCTATGTTGTAGTCCCTTACTGGTTGTGCTTTGGCCCATCTTGTCAAGTAATCAGTCATTGTAATTATGTACCTTGCACCATTCATCTTTCCGGGTAGGTTTATGGGTCCAACAAAGTCAATCGCCCACTTATCAAAGGCCCGTAATGTAACTTGTTGTACCAATGGCATCTCATCTCTTCTAGAAGGCTTCCTTTTCCTTTGACACACATCACATGCTTGATAGTACTCCTTTGTATCTTTATATAATGTAGTCCACCACAATCATGCTCTCAAAATCTTCTGCGCAGTAGCTTTTCTTCCATAGTGTCTACTACTTGTGCCTCCATGAGCCTCTACTAGAATCATTTGTCTTTCATGTTCAGGAACATATATGTAGAGTATCTCATTTGGTCCCATCTTATATAATTGTCTTGTTATTAATGAAAATTCAGTTGCCTTAACAACTAATTCTTTTTTTTGCTGCTCAGTATACTCTAAAGGAGCCATTCTTGTACTCAAAAACTGAATGATATCTGTGAAATCATCATCTACAACTCTGATTACAAATAACTAAGCATCAGGGAGATTATCCTCTATGCTAGTTGGTTCTTCCCATGTTTCCAATCTTGACAGATGGTCGGGTCCTGCATTCAGTCTCCCTGGTTTAACAGTGATCTCAAAGGCATATTCCTGGAATAACAATAATTATCTACAAATCTTTCCTCCTAAGACAGGTTTATTCACCAAATATTTCAATGCAGAATGATCTGTAAACATTTTAAAGTGTGAACCCAGCAAATAATGTCTAAACTTCTACAAAGCATATACCATGGCCAGTAAATCCCTTTCTGCAGTGGTGTAATTATTTTCTTCCTTAGATAACTTTCTTCTTGCAAAATCTATAGGATGATCAATCTCTCTTGCACCAGGATGTGCCAGTACTACTCCCAAATCTATACAAGAGGCATCCACATAGAATTCCTTATTCCAATTAGATCATAGGAAATTGTGGTCAAGCATCTTCAAAATTGTCAAATTGTGTTCATCCATGCCCAACATGATCAAACCATGGTCATCATGCCCAAATAGAGTCAATCACAGTTAACCATTGTTAATCATACTCTATCTTAGTCAAGAATAGTTTCATGTGGACAAGCATGCTCATCAACCATATCTTGAATAGTTTTAGCTATAACCAATTGAAGTCAACCATTCTCTATTAATATTCCCCACAAACACTAGTTGTCAACTAGCAAAACCACATTAGTCAATGTGGTTGATATATGTTGATCGATGACATCTTCCACCTTTTATACACTAACCACCATATGAAAATAGCATCGATCAGCATATACCAACCACATTGACTATGCTTGATATAGTTATTGGCCATGGATGATCACGGATGACAAGGTTGAGCATAGTTAACCATTGTCAACCATAATTAACATTAGTTGACAATAACCAATCATCGTATAGCATAGAAAACATGGGAAACCATGGTCAAATATGGTTAAACCACTTTTAATAATGGTATACATGGTTAGCATGGTTAATAGTGGTCACCCATAGGAAACATGGTTGAACATGGTTAGCCATAGCCAACATAGGTACCATGGTAAAACATGGTTCACCATAATCATCTATAGTAAATATTGACAACGTTGATCAACCATGTACAACCATAGTCAACCGTATGTTGACACTATTTGATAATGTTTGACTAGCTCAACTATGGTCAAACATGGTTAAAGAAACTCAGTCATGGACATAAATGGTCAAACATTGCCAACATGTTCTAACAATGTCATTCATTTTCACCCATGTTCAAACATACGCAACCTTAGTTAGCCCTAGTCAACCATTCTCAACCAAAGTCAACCTTGGTCAATCATGATCAACCATGTGTAGCTTTGGTCAACTATAGTCAACCTAGAACAACCCATACTCTACCCATGTAAAATATTAAAGAATTCAAGCCCATGTAAAATATTAAAGAATTCAAGCAATGTATCACCTTATGAAGGCATGTGGATCTTAGTGGGCGTTAATGGTCATCATCATTATCAAATTTATTCTTATTATAATATTTTAAAATTAAAACATTTTAAATCATTTTTATTTTTAACACCTACCAATTCATCCATAATTAATAATTGTGTTTAAAATATGAAAAAATTTAAAACATATATTAAAATAAAAGGTTTAAAGAATCCCCTAGGTCTAGTTCCCACCGTTAAAGCACTTCTGCTATTGAGAGTTCACAGTTCAATTCTCTCAACATCCATTTTTGTGGATATCCACAAATATTATGTGGATGTGGCAGTGATTGATCCACAAATATTACTAGATATGGCAGTCATTGATCTCTGGAACATGAACCACAAAAAGAAAACTATTTAAATAATTTGCAAATTAAAATATTATTGAAACAAAAATGTTAATTAAAACTCAAATTTTAAAAAAAATTGTTAACAATAATCAATTTAAATAAATATTACGAAAACAAGTGAAAAATAAATACCTAAATTAACTAAGTATATCATTTTTTCCAAATTAATATTCATATTGATTGTATTATTAATTATTCAAAAATATTATAAATAAAAAACCATTTTTTTTTAATTTATTATTATAAAAAATCAATAAATCCCTAAAAATACAAACTTTTTTATTCAAAATTTTTTTCTAATTTTACTGACTCAAAAGAATTTACACTTTAATAAATTTTATCCTCATCTACTTTAATAAATATTACAGTAAAATAAATTTTAAATAATAATAACTATAAAATATAGGGTTATTATTATTTCCATTATACAACTATAACCTTGTGAAATGTTATAGATGTCATGAATACGATGGCCTCATACTCATCATGCATTTATTTTTGTGCCTTTGATTATTACCAATACTTCTCCACAAAATCAACCCTCTTTCTTCCCTTTTTTTATAGTTGTTTCTAATCTTAATGGATGATATTTTCATCTTATTTTTTCTTAATTTGTTTTTTAATTCCATAAATACCTACTTTTAATTAATTTTCCTATACATTGTAACCCATAAACTAACTGCAATAAATAACTAATAAAATATAAATTAAATTATTATTTTTAAAGAAAAATGGCCAGCTTATTATAGCTGGATGGAAAATGTGGTGTATGCATTGTAGAGATAGTAACCCATAAACTAACTGCAATAAATAACTAATAAAATATAAATTAAATTATTATTTTTAAAGAAAAATGGTCACCTTATTATAGCTGGATGGAATGCATTGTATAGATAGTATCTTTTATTTGATTTACATATTTGAAATTGAAAAGAATAGTTACCTATTTGTTTTGAAATTGTTTTTTTATTAATATTTATTGTGATTTATATAAATTTGAAATTGAAATTGAAAAGAGTAATTATTTTGAATAATTAAAATATTTTCGGTAGAAATTATATTGAAATAATTTGGTGGACTACTCGTTTAGAACCAACCAATATAATTTATCTTCGAAACAAAATTTATTTATTTTAAAATTGTATTTTTTAATTAATATTAATGCTGATAAGATGTGAATTTTTTTTATTTTTTTAATATAACTTCACCAATTACTACAAAGCATTAATAATTTTTCTAATAACTATTATATATATTAATTTTTTTTAATATAAAAGTAAAAGTGAAATTTAAAACTATTTCTAACTTATTAAATATTCATATTCTTTGGATAAAAGAAAAAAATATATCTAAAAATATATATCTAAGAAAGTAAAAATCTACTTCGTAATAAATCACCCTTAAATGATTTAAAAAGACATTCTGTAAATATTCTCACTTTCCATTTATCAATGATAATTAAATTATAATAAACTTAAATAAAAGAATAAAGTTCGTTAAAAAGGCACAAGTGGAATCCCTGGCTCATTTCTTCCCCAATGAGTTCACGTTGGCCCAAATCCTTATTGCTTCACACATCTCAAATCCAAGTGGATAATCAAAATGAAGCCAAGTTGCTAGATGTAAATTAATTAATTAAATAGTGGCAGAAAGTTGCTGATTTTTAATGGAAACTGGGGCAGAAAATTGCTGAATTTTAATAAAAATAGTGGCAGACAGATGCAATCTTGCATCCAAGGATTTGGTAGACTGTGATGGATTGCAACGCTTCAAATTCCCACACTGTAAACATTTCATTAGCCATGGTACCGCAGCATCATATCTTATCCGATGACATTGAAATAAAGCTAATCTAAATTATTCCCATCAACGCTGAGCCCACAATATTTGAGGACCCATAGGAACGTTGACGAGCACACACTTCATTAGCCATGCTACCGTAGCATCAGATCTGATCTGATCACATTAAAATAAAGCTAATCTCAACTATTCTCATCAGCAAAGAGAGGATCAGATCTGATAAATCTAATCTCTGATTATTCTCATCAGATCTGATCCGTAGGATCGTTAGTGACCACATACTCCATCCTTGCCTGCTACTCCATTCTTTCATCAGTCAAATGGCTGCCACACACTCTGCATTAACGAAATTGCAATAAAATCAAGTATTAAGTTCGAAAGTATGCCAGACACTCTGCATTAACGAAATTAGCCAATAGTTTATTGCTATCAAATCAACCACTAGCTTCGAATGTATCTTTTAGACTCACAAAATTTGAAGCCACGAATTTGTTGGAGGTTGTCACCTATCATCTAGAATTTTTTTTCCACATAGGAATTTATCGTGCATGCATAAATAAATATCAAAATTACTTAAGAGGGTCTCAGGGTATTATTGATAAGTTAGAAGGTTATAATATCAATAATCCTCAGTGTCTAATTTTAATTTAAAACTTGTGGGAAAATCAACAACATCAACAATCCAGTTTTTATCTAAATTTTGTGCAATTGCTTGAATAATTTCCCCATTGTCTAATTCTAATTTTAATCTTAAACTTGTGGTAAAATCAACAACTTCAACAATCCATCTTCTATATAAATTTTGTGCAATTGCTTGAATAATTCCTCACCAAACATTGGTAAATCTACGTATTTCTATTTTTACTCTTACTTAAATATATCTAAAGAATGGCATAAATTATGTGAGATATAACTCTTTGATAAGCATATTTATTCATTTAAATATAAAAAATGTTCAATTTAATTTTTAGATTAATACATATCAACATTTACCAATTATTTAATTTATAAAATTATATAAATTAAACTAATTTTTAAATTTAATAATTTAAATATTTTATTTGCATAATTATATTATTAATTCAAATATAAAAAAATTATAATAATATCATTATAATCATTTTCCTAACATAAATAAAATAATAATAACAAAAAAAATACAATTCTCATCAATAAAAATCATGCCTCAACCAGATATATAAATAATTTCAAGAAAAACATGAATAAATATAAGTGAATATTCACATGTGAAGTATAAACGTGTAAAAATATGAATTTATTTATTTAATGGGTGGTTTAAAAAAAATTAAAATGTTAATATTAATTATTAAAATTATATAATTTAAACATAATAGAAATGTAAACTAAAATATTTATTTATATATTAAAAATATAATTTCAACGCTAAAAAAATTAAAATTATAAAATTTATAATATTTCTTTTTGTAAGCTTAGGTAGGACTCTCTCATTTTCGAGTTTTTACATGTTCGGTTTTTACATGTCCATTATTCACCCCATTTCCGGGGAGAGTAGCACAAAAATCAAACCGAAATCTCGGGTTCGGTGAGACTTCCTTTCCACGGCCATTGTCACTTGAACTACCCCTTACAAACATAAAATTTATAATATTATATAACAAAATTATCATAAATAAAATTTTGATTTATAAAATTTATATCAAAATTATTATCATTAATTTTAGACTTTTGTAATGATTACTGATTTAGATAATGTCTTTTGAATTAATCACATCATAAATCGTTGATCTTTGTCTTGAGAATAAACTACATTAGATAATTCCAAACGTAGACCAATATCTTATGATGTGATTAATCAAAAGAAATTATCAAAATTAATATGGTAATTTAAAAAAATTACAAACAATAAATGACCACGCTAGAATTTAGTTGTTTATTAAAATAAAAATTACACTGTTTTGTGAGAAAAAAATAAAAAAATAAAAAATAAAAAATAAAATCATTATTGTGAAATTTCAAAATCCCAATTAAAGCTAAAAATATAAAACTAAATAAAAAAATAAGATTTAAACACAAATATACCAAGATTCACATGCCAAAAGAGTAACTCAGTTATTTCACATTGATGTTATCAGACATTTTGACATTTAACTCATTTGGAGATAATAGATGTTGATTTCAAATCGGTGGCAAAGATCACAAGTCTACCCCCACATTCCAGTCAAAAAGGAGGGAACGAAGCATCCCTCACAATATCCGACAAACAAGGACATGAAGAATTCTTTTTTATTCGCAGAAGAGAGAAACCGAACACTGCGCCATGTATCTATCAAATCATGAAGTTTTTGCACCTCGGTCTGTAACAGACACTCCATATCCCGCACAGAACAAACCGGTCTCAAACCCTACCATTAATTCCATAAAAAAAGGAATTTAAGGGTTTCACATTCAAGCAACAACGATCTTTCTAATGAAAACTAAAGAGTAAACAATACCTTCATGAAAATGAAGAGAGCCTCATCTGGATGATATTCAACGTGCCTTCCTACAGTCGAAGGAAAATAGAAGACTTTAATGTTTATCTAGAAAAGCAAATTTATTTTCTCAGTGCAGAAAGTAAAAACAATAATGATTCTTTAATAAAGATGAGGGGATACTAATTCCCTGGAACCCTGCCCCCTGCAACTATCATTCCCTGAGGGCTAACAACTCCATCACTTTTGGCTGGGCATGGAAAGGTTTGGCTGGGCATGGAAAGGAAGGGGAGTGTTAGAAGTAAGCAACTATCATTCCCTGAGGGCTAACAACTCCATCACTTTTGGCTGGGCATGGAAAGGAAGGGGAGTGTTAGAAGTAAGCGTGTGAGATATGAGATTTAAGAGTTTTTCATTATAGTTCAAATAGTGCCTCAAAGAAAAATCCACGCATGTTTCTCTCTTAAAACCTCTAAAGTGCACAGAAAGGAAAAAATATTTATCGCTTTTCCTCAAATATATTTTAAGTATACTTATAGAAGCAGATTGTTTCAACCAAGGAGACATCTCACAAGAAGTACATCAGCTCCCACGTACTCAGGTTTCTTCAAGGGATATTGTCTTACTTGCAACATATTTGGTAACAAAGCTATTGATTGCAGTAGAAGGAATATGAAACAAAAACATTATTATTCCCTTGCTCATATAAGATGTTATGCTTGTAACAAGTTTGGGCATGTAGCAAAAGAATGCAAGAACAAATATATGGATCGCCTCAAACAACATAACAAGTAATCATATGATAATATTGATGTCAAAAGACCTAAAAAAGATGGAAGCACCAAAATTTCTCATAATAAGTAGAAAGAAGAAGAACATATAAAGTGTGGTCTTGCTCTCTGCTTGTTTGAAAAAGAAGATGAACAGTGGATTCTCTCATCACATGACACGAGATAAGACTAAGATGGAGTCTCTCAAAAAAATCCAACTTGGTAAGGTTATTCTTGGAAATAATGCTCCAGCAAAACTTCTTGGAAAAGGTAGAGCCAAAATTAATAGACATAGAGGAGCCATTGATACTTTATTGGTTCAAGGGCTAAAGTAGAATATTCTAATTGTATGTCAAATGGCATATAAAGGAAATATAATTTTGTTTACATCAAACAAACCCAAGGTTATGGACGAAGAAACTGGAAAAGTCATAGCAAGAGGATACAGAAATCCAGAAAAATTATACGTGTTTAAAGAACTAAATTCTCGCAGAAATGAGGAGCATTTGGACTTAGATTAAAAGAATATGATCTCCACTGCAGTACATTGTTCTCACAATGACTTTAGAAGATGATTAGCAGGTCCTCAGAATTAGTGATTTATTATCTCAAGGGGAGAAATACATATGTTATCTTAATGATAAATCCCATGGTTTTTTTTATATTCATGTTTCTAATATTATTGACAATGCATCTAATGTAGTAATAGTGAACAGTAACAGATAGTATAGGCGTAGGGGGAGTTGTGGTTATGAAAATTCAAAATTTTACTTCCTATACGCGGATGCCATGAAGGACAGTCACGTATATACGCAAGTTCAAATCTAGACAGTCGTGTATGTTTCTCTATGATGAAGAAACAATGGGACAAACTCAGGGAGAAGTTATTATATGTTTCAGTTAGTTGTTATTTGGCTTTCTAGTTCCAACATTGGTTGATGCTCAGATGCTACTTAGAAGTGGTATTGTCTTGTGAGGGTTTATGAGTTGTTGCAATATGACATTGTTGCTTTGATGGCTTTACTGTTTGATAAAGTTTATTTGATGACCTTACTGATGGATGAGTTGAATATGATCAGACCTGACAGTAAATAGTTGGCACAGGTTCAGGGGGAGAATTTTCTATATTTCTAGAAGTGCATTGTTGGCATTATGATTGCTTGAGAATTCCTTCTTACATAATGATGCTTATCATTAGTGATGCTGCTAAAGACACATATGTTGTTGAAGTTTTGGATATATTCCTTAAGTTGCTCTTAGTGAAGTTGATCCTACATAATACACTTGATGAAGAAGATATGCATGACTATGATTAATGACTTACTCACTACTTGTTGACATTTATATGTTGGTTTCATTGTGTCTTATGTGATACACAAGTTGCACATAGTGAATTTATGGATGATACCTACATTTTGCTTGAGCTACTTAGTTGGTATGATGTTGTTGTTCAGAGTTGTGATGATAAAAGACTCCCTTTATCTGCACACCTGGTGATGATGCATGTATATGTTAATGGTACATATGATATGTTTGAGGATTGTCTCCCTTGATGGTATGAGATCAAAGGAGATGGGTTACTAACAAAGTTTGATAGATGATGGTGAGCTCATGGTTTTCTATTGATTACTTCTCTCATTGATGAGAAGCTATATACATACTACTATCTCTATGTCATGGGATATTAGTGATGGGTGAATTGCAGATAGGGATCTTATGGATGATTACTTGAATTGCATAATTATTCATAATACAGGTTCTCCTTATCTTCGATAAATGCATATGATGACATTGTGGTCCAAGAAAATGATGTTTCTTCCTATATGAGGAAAAGGTAGGTCACATGAAGATAAGAGGATGGTTATTGATATACTACTACTACTACTGATGGGTGATGTTTGGAGATATGGCATATTCAGTCACATATTGATGATGTTGAATAATGATGCTACATTTCCCTATCGTACTTTATGATAATATGCTTGGTTCTCACACATGTTGTTGATGCACGAAAAGATATGTTGGATATTCCTACAAAAGGAAAGAGAAAGTTGACCTTGATGTGGTCAAGGGGATGAGTTCATAAGATATCTCTTTGGAATAAACTTATGTTGTTGATGATGCATACTTGGTCAGAGGTTGATGATATTGGAACTACATAGCTTCTTGATGATGTTCATGTTGCTACTATCAGATGTTTATGGTTTAGATCCTATATGTTGTATGATGGTTGTTAATGACTATCATGGTCTTGCTACCTCACTATTGATGTATTTGGTCTCAGTTATAAACATCATATTTGTCTCTTGATGTAAAGGTCATGTAAAGACCTATGTTATAAATCATTGTAAAATGCAGTCATGTATGGACTATTGGGGTCAAGTCATGTAATCCCATTACTTTGGGTATTTTTTGTAATGTTGAACCCCGCTGTATTGGGTGATAAATGTAAGCATTAGTCCTTGGTGATAAGGAAAGGTCATATTTGATTGAGTCATAGAGTCATGTACTTCTTTGAAAATCATCCTGAAGATTCAGCATATCCTCAGGGGGAGCTGGTCAATGTTTATATTCAACAGATCAAACCTATAGTGATCCTCTCTACAAAGGGAACAAGAAGTATTCATTCAACATTGATCAACACTTTTCCCTTAATGTCAAAGGGGAAGAGTAGCTTGGTGTTTTGAGAAGAGAAGGGTGGAATGTCTACAAATGTGTTTACAGGTATCTACTGGTAGTGGTGACCAAACACCAAAGTGGTTGTCATCAAGTCCAAAGTGGGAGATTGTTGGCATTATGACTAATGTGTTGTCCTTAATGGAAACCAACTTCATAAAGATGTCAACATGATGGTAGCATGATGATTATACAGCGTGGTACAGATATGACAGAGACAATGGACAAAGGAATATCAGTTTAGAAATAGAAATATGATAAAGGTAAATATTAGGAAAGTATACGCCGATCATGTGAAGAGAAGTCACGTACATACGCAGGTATAGTGAAGCAAAGTTGTGTACAATTTCTGCACCATCATATTCTCAATACGAGGGGTCTTTACCATGGTATTGGACCATAGTAATGAGTGTGATAATGGATATTTGATCCCGTCAAATAATACCATCGGCATTACTAAGGGATTGACCTAAGGTATTGGCTAAGGCCTAAGCTATAGAAGGAGATGGACATCCAAGTCTTAAGTGTGAAAGTTTTGTATTTTCTATGAATGATTTGATCTGAAACAAGTGTGTACCAACGAGCATGAAGGAGGTTCAGATTTAATAAATCCAAAAGCATTGTAATGACTAATGAACATTCTTGCTTGATCATTTATGATTATGACTAATAATGATAAACCTATGATGGTAATAATACTCTGAAATGAACATATGATAGTAAGGGTTCAGAAATATGTTTTTTGGTTGCAATTGATCTAGGTGGATATTGGTGGCCACCCTCCTGATCCACTTGGACCCCCAACACTATCTCTTTCAGTTTTTCAGTTTCCTTAATTATAGTACAGTTTACTATTTTTGGCAGTGTTTTGGGTCCTAAACTTCTAGAGCCATTTTGAGGCCCTAAACAAAGTTTTTAGGGAAAACAGAAAAAATTAGAAAATTCTCATATAGACCTCCTTGTTTTTTTTTGGCCTATTCTTTGAGATCTTTGAAACGAGGTATTATGATAGCCAAACAGAGATCGTATGCTAAAGATACGACCTCGGGAAATTGATGTACCAATTTACCTAAACGGGGCCCACAATTTTGGTGCTTCATCTCCTAGGGTTAGTGATCCGAATGGAAAATGGCTTCAAGCCATGGTATTCATCCACCCATGTTATTCAGCCACCCATGGAATTTACCCATGGTATTGTAAGTGGCATCCACCCATGGTATTGTGAGTGACATTCACCCATGGTATTTGCCCATGGTATTGTGACATCCACCCATGGTATTCATTCACCCATGGAATTGACCCGTGGTATTGTAACTGAAAAATATTATAAGTAACAAGTCGCATTTTGTAAAAGGACAGATTGTCCACCACAATATAGTCCTTACAGTTATTATCTGTTTTAATAGAAAAAACAGATAATAACTGCAAGGACTACATTGTGGTGGAAAATCTGTCCTTTTACAAAATGCGACTTGTTACTTATTGTATTTTCAGCTATAATACCACGGGTCAATTCCATGGGTGGATATCACAGTACCATGGGCAAATACCATGGGTGAATGTCACTTACAATACCATGGGTGGATGCCACTTACAATACCATGGGTAAATTCCATGGGTGGCTGAATTAAAAAAAAAATTTGATGGAAATTATATTGAAAGAATTTGGTGGACCAAGAGTTTAGAACCAACTAGTATAATTCATCTTCAAAACAAAATTTATTTATTTTGAAATTGTATTTTTTAATTAATTTTAATGCTGATAAGATGTGAATTTTTTTATTTTTTAATATAATTTCACCAATTACTACAAAATATAATAATTTTTCTAATAACTATTATATATATTAATTTTTTTTAAATATAATAATTTTCTAATAACTATTATATATATTGATTTTTTTTAATATAAAAGTAAAAAGTGAAATTTAAAACTATTTCTAACTTACTAAATATTCATATTCTTTGGATAAAAGAAAAAGATTTATCTAAAATATATATCTAAGAAAGTAAAAATCTATTTTCTAATAAATCATCCATAAATGATTTTAAAAATCTATTTTCTAATAAATCATCCATAAATGATTTTAAAAGACACATTTTGTAAATATTCTCACTTTCTATTTATCAATGATAATTAAATTATAATAAACTTAAATAAAAGCATAAAGTTCGTTAAAAAAGCACAAGTGGAATCCCTTGCTCATTTCTTCCCCGAGTGAGTTCACGTTGCCCTAATTCCTTATTGCTTCACACATCTCAAATCCAAGTGGATAATCAAAATGAAGCCAAGTTGCTAGATGTAAATTAATTAATTAACTAGTGGCAGAAAGTTGCTGAATTTTAATAAAAATTATGGCAGAAAATTGCTGAATTTTAATAAAAATAGTGGCAGACAGATGCAATCTTGCATCCAAGGATTTGGTAGACTGTAATGGATTGCAACGCTTCAAATTCCCACACTGTAAACATTTCATTAGCCATGGTACCGCAGCATCATATCTTATCCGATGACATTGAAATAAAGCTAATCTAAATTATTCCCATCAATGCTGAGCCCACAAAATTGAGGACCCGTAGGAACGTTGATGATCACATAATTCATTAGCCATGCTACCGCAGCATCAGATCTGATCTGATCACATTAAAATAAAGCTAATCTCAATTATTCTCATCAGCAAAGAGCCCACAAAATTTCACGATCCGTAGGATCGTTAGTGACCACATACTCCATCCCTACCTGCTACTCCATTCTTTCATCAGTCCAATAGCTGCCACACACTCTGCATTAACGAAATTGAAATAAAATCAAGTATTAAGTTCGAAAGTATGCCAGACATTCTGCATTAACGTAATTAGCCAATAGTTTATTGTTATCAAATCAACCACTAGCTTCGAATGTATCTTTTAGAGTCACAAAAGTTGAAGCCACGACGACCCCATGGCCCTTTTCAGATTCTGGAGATAAAATCAAATCAAATCATTTCCTGGTATATGCATATATACCATCGTATGCTCTGGATTAGTTATATGCACAAAAGAAGTTTGAGAGATTTCTGTGTGGACTATTAATATAGAAAGCTTCTGCCCGAAGATTTTGTAACTAATTCATTAAACTGGTTCTGACCAGTAGGATGGAGGCCCATGGAAGGCAAAAGCGTATGGCATTGAATTTGGAGATTATGGAAGCTAGAAATGTTATAGTTAAGCCTGCCGGAGGTAGAGACAGTTTGTTTGTTCGCTATTATCTTTCGACTGGCAATGGCCAGGTGAAGAATATTACAGTGAATTCAAAGGAAGTAACAGCAAGGTCAGACCCTCAATGGAAGCAAACTTTCTGCTTAGAGTGCGGAGGGATTATGAACGACGTTAATGTTATTACTGAATTGCAAAAGCAGTTTGTTAGGTTTGAATTGAGGGAGAGGAGTGGCAAAGTTAAAGTAGTGGGAAATATATTTAGAGCATCCAAAGTGGTTGGATGGGTTGAGATACCATTGAAAGATTTGTTGGCATCTCCCACGGTATCAATCAACAGCTGGTATTCCTTAATACCCATTGTTCGTGGAGGATCAGAGCTACCACCCAGTTTGCACCTTGCTATCTCTGTAAAGCCTCTAAATTTGGTCGATTCGGCTTCACAGCTTCCTCAACAACATCAGCCAGATATGGAAATAAATAAACACCAAATTTTGGGAAGCAAATTTGTGGATGTGAATAGGCGCATTAGGCGGCTAGAACGGGAGGGTTGTGGATCCAGAAGCAAGGTGTGCTGCCAAGGCTTGTATGAGGAGGGTATTTTCGCTGGTGTAGCGTGACGAACAGGGAATCCACATCATCAAAATGGATATAGACACAGCCTGCACGGATTTCATTTGTATATATTTCAATTTAAATGTGTTCATATTGAACTCTATTCTTTGTAGTATCCTCCGATAAAGGGGACGGCCAGATATCGGATAGGTTGATGCACTGGCTCTAAAGAACTATATAAATTTTTGTTCAGATATCTAATATCTTATTGTACTGACTTTAATGAACAATTACACAACTTTTGTTCAGAGTATTTACGACATTCAAGAAATACATTTGTTTCATTGAACCAGTGCACTTTCTTTTTATCCCAAACTCACATTTTGAGAAAGTCACTTATTATAAAAAGGGAAACATAGATTTACTCTCTAACTTTGTAAATGTAATGGATTCTTAATATACCATTATGATGATGATAATGATAATGGTAAACATCTACGGAGGTCAAATTTGGTTTATTAAACTTTAAAAAAGTAAGGAATTACTTGACTCTCATAATTTTATTTTATGTATTTTCCAAAAATTTTAAGAAAAACATTTTTAAAGTATTATGGTATTAATGAGTTAAAAGGTCAGGAATGTAGATAATCTCCACTATCTAATTTTAAATTTGTGAGAAAAACAATAACATTAATAATCTTTTTATCTAAATTTTGTGCAATTGTTTGAATAATTTTTTATGGGAACCAAATATTGGTAAATTTACTTATTTCCATTTTCACTCTTACTTAAATATATGTAAAGAATTGCATAAATTATATGAGATATAACTGTTGGTAAATATATTTATTTATTTAAATATAAAAAATGCTCCAATTAATTTTTAAATTAATATATATCAACATTTACCATTTATCAATCATTTAATTTATAAAACTATACAAATTAAATTAATATTTTAAATATTTTATTTGCATAATTATATTATTAATTCAAATACAAAAAATTTATAATAATATCATTCTATTAATTTTCGAAACATAAATAATATTCAATTTTTATAAATAAAAATCATGTTGCAACCAAACCAAATATATACGAATAATTTCAAGAAAAACCTGAAGAAATATAAGCGAACATTCCCTTGTAATGTGAAATCTAAATGTGTAAAAATATGAAATTATTTATTTAATGTTTGGTTTTAAAAAATTTAAAATGGTTAATATTAATTATTAAAATTATATAATTTAAATATAATAGAAATGTAATCTAAAATATTTATTTATATATCAAAAGTATAATTTCAACACTAAAAAAAATTATAATTATAAGATTTATAATTTTAAATAAAAAAATTACCATAAATAAAATGTTGATTTATAAAATTCATATCAAAATCATTATTATTGATTTTAGACTTTTATATGCATATTGATTTTGATAATGTCTTTGGGATTAATCACATCATAAGTTGTTAGTCGACATTATGTGGTTCAGCCTTCTTGTTCTAAGCTTCACCAACAACTTATGACTTATCAAAATCAATATCATTCTTTAAAAAATTACAAAAATCATAAATTCATTATTTTAAAATCCCAAAAATCCCAATTAAAGCTAAAAATATAAAACTAAGTCAAAGCAAGGTAGCTTCTGGAAACCGATTAGTTGACGGAGGTAACGATGGCGGAACTCTAGTGCTAGGGTTTCACTAAGCGAGGGAAGGAGGGCAACAGCCACCCATGGAGACAGAGGGAGGAGGGAGCTAAGCTCCCTCCTACAGCAATATGGTAGCAAACAAAGGAAGAGGAGGGATAAAGAATAAACCTACACAATCCTTGGAGAACAAGACAAAAAACATTGAAACTCAGAAGGCGAAAGGCAGCAAAAGCCATGCATATCAAGGGGCCCACGAAGAAGAGTGTCAGGAGAAAAAAGAGGAAGACAGAGGTCAACGAACAGAGAACAGATACAAGATGGGGCCCTGTAAACCTAAAACCACAACTAAACCTCGAGTTATTCTAAATGATCGAGCTCTGCAAGCGCACAGGGATCACATGGCAAACTATGCCATCATATGCAAATTTATGGGGATCTGGCCATCAGAGAAAGCATTGTACACCTAGATAAAATACAACTGGAAACCAAAAGGGGAGCTAAATATACATCTTGGATCCAAAGGTTTTTTTACTGTGGTGTTTACAAACATGGAAGACAGAGACAAGATTTTTGAGGGAGGACCATACTTCTTTGTAGCTATTGGACTCTATATGCGGCCATGGACAATGAACTTCATGCCAGAACGAGAAATCTTCACTTCGGTACCGGTATGGATTAGACTATACTTCTTACCTTTAGATTATTGGATGCCAGATTCTTTAAAAGCTATAGGCAATAAATTAGGCCATTTCTTAAAAATCTCAAAGGCAACTCTAAGGGGAAAATATACATCCTATGCCCGCATATGTGTAGAGATGGACTTATCAGGAGCCCTTCAGGATGAGGTCATCCTAGAAGTCTATGACGACGAATGGGTTCAAACAGTGGAATATGAACATATCTCGTTCAAATGTCACAAATGTCATGAGCATGGGCACCTATCCAGAGACTCTCCTCTTAATAGAAGGGAAGAAAACCTAAATACTAGCGAAGGGAAAGACCAGACAAGTTTTACCAAAGTAAAAGGAAGAGGAAAAGGAGGGGGAAGGAAAGCACATAAGACCCCTATTGGGAATGATAAAACAAAAAGTTACAACAGGTTTGAGATCTTAGGAGAAAAAGAGGCAGATGGAGGGGATCAAGAGAGTATAGAGAAGAAGATAGCAAAAGGGAAAGGAAGAGGTACCAGCATGGAGTTCACGCAGGAACAGATTGAACACAAAATGGATCCTTTGAGTACCATGGAAATAGAAAAGACCAGGAAATGTCTCAAAGTGAAAGCGGCACAGAGGATCAAGATTTACAGGAGATCCTAGAAAGGGAAAACCTAGAGCTGGAAAAGTTTCTAGAACAGGGAGGGAACCTGGGAATAAACTCCATCCCTCAAGAGGATGTGGAAAAGGTCCAACATATATTCCTTAACAAGTCACACCAAACAGCTGCAGGAGTCAAAAGAGGACATGACAACCCGAAAAACAAAGGGTCGTCCTCAATAGGATTAATCACAGGAAAACTAACAAAGAATCCAAGCAAGAGGAGGGGAAGAAAAAGACAAAAAGAACTACTACTGGAGTGTGGAAAACTCATGATTGACTCAAGAAGGATGAAAGACATTTCCAATTACTCCTTTAAAACCCCACCTCAATGAAAATAACAACCTGGAACATTAGAGGACTAGGGAGCAGAAGAAAACAGAGGAATCTAGGTAAAAGGATCAAAGAGGAAAAACCTGACATAGTATTCATACAGGAAACAAAATGCTCTATGGAGAGGATCCGTGAAAAACATAGTAAATGGTTAAATAGATATGAATACCTTGAAGTTAAAGCAAATAAATCTGTTGGTGGCATTCTCACTCTATGGGATCCACAGAAGTTTGGTGTAATTGATGTGGAGGCATCCAGACATCACCTTTCACTGACTTTCCAACTGGTGGGAGACAGACAATGTTACATGATCACCAATGTCTATGGACCGTAGCCAATGGAGGACAAACTTCGACTCCTCACAACACTGGAGGATGTGAAGAAGAGATACCCAGCTCTACCCTGGATACTTGGAGGTGACTTTAACATAACAAAATCACTCATGGAGAAGAAAGGAGGAACTAGAACACTTGGTAGAGACTCAGTTGCCTTCCAGAACTTCATCACCAATATGAAATTGGTTGACATGGAAACAAGCAATGGAATCTTCACTTGGAATAACAAAAGAGGGGGATCTACCCAAGTAGCCTCAAAACTAGACAGATTTATTGTTTCAGAGGAACTTCTTCTCAAGGGAGGCAACTTTTCTGCACTCATTCTACCTTTTGGAGGTTCAGATCACTGGCCTATCCAATTGGAAGCTTCCCTATTTGGAAAACCAAGGAACACCCCCTTCAGATTTGAGAATGCTTGGCTCACACATTCAGATTTCCTCAAAAACATTGAAGAATGGTGGAAGGAAGAGCTTCACCTGCAAGGTACAAAAATGTTCCTTCTACACAACAAGCTCAAACACATTAAAGGCAGACTTAAAGAATGGAATAAAAAAGAATTCGGTAACAACTTCAAAGCTAAGGAAGATGTGGAAAAGAAACTGAAGGATATCAACCAGATTCTTATAACTGAAGGCTGTACAGAAGAAAGGAAAGAGATGGCAAAGTCACTTCAGCAGGAATAGGACAATAGATGTCTTCAAGAGGAAATATTCTGGAGACAGAAATCCAAAGTACAATAGATTAAAGAAGGGGAGAGAAACACCAAATTCTTCCATAAATCCACCATAGCTCACAGAAACAACAATAGAATTGTGAAACTTACAAACCAACATGGAATAGAGAGAAACACTCATGAAGAGATGGAGAAGGTTCTACTCCAGCATTTTCAGAAAATTGCTGAGGAAACCTCAGAAGACAGATACCAATCCATGAAAAGATTTACTCAGTACATCCCTAAATTGGTTACCAGAGAAGATAATTTCAACCTAAACAGACCAGTAATAGAGGAAGAAATAGAGGAAGTCGTGAAAGAGATGCAAAATGGGAAAGTACCAGGCCCGGATGGCTTTAACGTAGATTTTTTCAAAGCTTGTTGGAGGATAGTGAAACAGGACATCCTAGAGGTAGTGGAAGACTCTCCAAGCTTTAAGACAATCTTAAAGGCACTCAATGAATCTTTCATAGCCTTAATCCCCAAACAGGAAAGGGCCATCTCTCCAAACAGATTTAGACCTATATCTTTATGCAATGTGATATACAAAATTATATCCAAAGTCATTTCCAACCGCCTCAAACCTCTCCTCCCAACCCTTGTGTCAGAGGAGCAAACGGGCTATGTGGAAGGAAGACAAATTTTAGATAATATAATTCCAGCTCATGAAATGGTTCATTCACTCATTACCAACAAACAAGTAGGAATGATTATGCAGCTGGACATAGCAAAGGCCTATGACAAGCTTAGTTGGTTGTACATAAGAGCAATATTAAAAGCCTATGGCTTTGATCACAATTGGATTAAATGGGTTATGGCGCTAGTTACCACTGCCAACTGTTCAATCCTTCTCAATGGCTCTCCTTTAAGAACTTTCAAGCCTTCTAGGGGTCTCAAGCAAGGAGATCCTCTTTCTCCTTTCTTTTTCATTATAATGATGGAAGGGTTAGGGAGATCTATCAAAGCTGCTAAGGAGGAAGGAGAATTCAAGGTCTAAGACTCACTCAAGGGGGGGACACTATGACACATCAGCAATTTGTGGATGATACCATGCTTCAAGGCACACCCACTGTCAAGAAAGCCAAAACATTCAAATAGATTCTGAGTGAGTTTGTTAGGGCAGCAGGCTTAGAGGTAAGTCTTACTAAATCTAAGATTTTCTTTTTTAATACGGACATTTTAATTCAAAGAAATCTTTCCAGAATTTTGGGCTTTCAAAGGGAGTCACTACCTACAAACTACCTGGGAGTTCCTCTCACTGACAAACCGCTTCACAAAGATATCTGGGAACCTATACTTAATAATCTAAAAGACAAGATCAGCAAATGGACAAATAGAGCACTAAATCTAGCAGGGAGGCTGATTCTCACTAAAACTATCCTCCAAAGCATCCCTATCTATATGTTATCTGCAATCCCAGCACCAAGTGGTGTAGTTACTAATATAAGAAACATTCAGAGAGACTTTCTCTGGGGTAAAGGTGAAGAAAAGAAGAAATGGGCCCTAGTGGCATGGGACACAGTGTGCAAACCTAAGTCCCATGGTGGCCTCGGTCTTCATGACCCAAGAATTCTTAATAGAGTTCTTGGTGCCAAAATCTGGTGGAGATGGCTAAAAGAAATACAAGCCCCCTGGGAAAAAACTTTGGAAGCAAAAATATGCTAGCAAATGGCAGGAGAAGAATCTAATCAGAATGACAGGACAAGTAAAAGGTCCTGAAATTTGGAATAGGGCATGGGAGAACAGGGCCCTAGTCCAAAATCACATTTTCTGGGAGATCAGAAATGGAAACCTAGCTTGGTTCTGGGAGGATAATTGGCAGCAGGAGTACAATCTCCGAAGTGAAGAATTAGAAGACATTCACACTGATACCATCAACAAAGGAATGAGATGGGTAAGTGACTACTGGGACCAATCAAGGAACAATAGGAAATGGAGAACATGGAAACTTCCAGATTACAGAGGTATGGGAATGTTGCATACTCAAGCTATAGCCCTTAAAGGTCTTTTAGACGAGAGACAAAACTTAAATGCAAACTTGAATGATCAACTGAGATGGGGAAATAACAAGGCAGGTCTCTTCAACCTCAAGGAGGCCAAAAGGATAGATGCAGGGTTGAACCTGTCAAACACAGATAAAACGTGGAAAGAAATCTGGGAAAATCCTCACTGGATGAAAGTCAAATTGTTCAAATGGCTGGTTCACCAGGGCAAGATTTTGACATGGGATAATCTCATAAAAAGAGGCTTTGTTGGCCCCTCAAGATGTCACTTATGTAGCCAACAGGAAGAAACTACAAATCATCTCCTGAATAGATGCACTTTCACCACAACACTTTGGAATTGGGTTAGAGAAGTCTTTGAGCAGATAGATAGAGATGTTAATGACATCATCACTACTTTGAAGAATTGGAGGAAAAATTTCTCGGATAATGAGATCCTAAACTCCGCCTGGATGCTGACCCCAGGATTCCTAATCTGGAATGTCTGGAAGGAGCGCAACAATAGGATTTTCAAGGAGAAAGCAAGTCTGGTGAGCAACATCCTCAATCTAGTCCTTAAACAAATCAAAGAAACTGTTCATATCCTAGGAGGTGTAGCTATAGGTAAACCCATTGGACAAAGAGAGGCCATAATTTTGGAGAAGTTGGAGCTCAGGGTTATTAACCCTCAAGGTCCTATGCAGATTAGCAAGATAACTTCAGCAGAAAAGTCTTCTTGGCAACCCCCTTCTCAGGGCTTCTTAAAATTCAACATAGACAGGGCTTCAAAATGGAATCCAGGAGAAGCTGGTTATGGAGGGGTCTTGAGGAATGAGGAAGGAAACATACAAGTCATCTTCCACAGCTATCTAGGCAAAGATACCAACAATATGGTTGAGCTCATGGCGATGGAATCATGCCTGGAAATACTGCTCAAGTACAACATTCAAAACGTCATCATTGAGGCAAATTCAGAATTAGTCATTAACTCAGTGAAAAGGATAAATGTTGGCGCTACTCCTGAGAAAATATCAGAACATCGGAGACTTTTGCAAGTCTATCAAAGAATTCAAGCGCACCTAAGATTGTTGAGAACCCTCAGGTTGGTGCATGTTCGTAGGGAAGCCAACAAAGTTGCAGACTGGTTGGCCAATGAGGGGGTCCGAAACAAGCATATCGATTTATGCTACTGGTGGGAGGACTTAACGGATGATAGGTTGAAGGAGGGATGCATCCAGGGCCCTCAGCGACTGACAACAGTATCAAGAAAATTCGAGAGACAGTACATGATGACGCAGAGCCACAGAGACGGGGTCCAACTGATCTGGTTTCTTCATGAAGTGTTTTGATATAAGTGAGATCATTTTGAGGATGCAGGTCTATGTTGGCCTCATTACCTCAGGTATCAGCAATCAAGATGTCTCAGGGGGTCAAATGGATGGAGGGATCTTCATCTCCCTTTGGCCCTTGCGCCGAAGCCCAGACTTCTGCGGTGAATGCAAAACCCCAACTTTTATCCCTATAAACAGCTTTATGGCCCTTGAAGTGGTTTCCGGTATATCGTGTGTTCATCAAGCTGGAAGCAGTGTTTCTCAATTGTGAGTGATTCCACTCACCATACGACACGTGGCTAAGGGCAGGGAGGAGTTACCGCCTTCATCGCGCGCTAACTATCGGCGCTTTTAGTCCGCGCGATATGATCCTAAACCGTTGGATCTAACGAGGCTAATCTACGACCAGGATTTGGCGTGCATGTTGGTGGGTCCGCAACAATGGTTATGTTTCGTGTTGTTCGCTTGACTTCTCTAGGATCGCGTGCAAACGGTAGATTTCAGGTGGTTAAAGTGATCGGAAGATAAGTCAATATAGGACCTGATTGGATTATAAATTATGGCACATTAGGTTCTTCGGGTCCGATTTACTTGTTAACGGGTGTGCTTGTTGGGCACCTGATGTGTTTTTCATCCGCTGGATCTGCAACACAAGATCCAACGGTCAGGTTTGGACTGTTTGTTTGATTTGACAGGCTCGAGTCCTTGGGTTGCTTTTTTGTCTTGAGACCATGTTTTGGGGTAGGCCTGTCATATTGGTGGGCCTTACTGCTGAGGTCGTCTATTGTACACTATCTCCCTTTTTTAATTGAACAGAAGGATCCGCTCTTGCCTTAGAAAAAAATATATATATAACTAAATAAAATCTATTCATTATGGCTAGGGTTATCGCTAAGATTTTTAATTTCTATCATCGTAAGTTTAGGGGAGCCTTCGAAATTCAGAGGTCTTCCAGTAATATTAATAGGGACGATGGTTAGAAAATTAGTAGTTGTTGGATTCAAATCCTTTCTTCTTAGTTTTCTCCGTCTTTGTCTAGGCCCCTTTTTTTATTAATAATATAAATATTAGTATTATTAATATTAATACTAGTGTTTAGTAGTATTATAATTACTTTAGTTTTTAATCTATATATATATATATATATATATATATATATATATATAAATTTAATATAATATAATATAAATATTATTATATATTTAATTTTTATTATTAGTTTTTAATCTTTCGTTATATGGATATATCTATAAATAAAATAAAAAGAATTAAATATTATTAACACTCTAATCAAATATAGTTTTTGATTTAAATTAATAAGTTGATATATATATGAAAATGAAAATAATAAAATTTATCTAAATATTATTAAACATTTACTTTTTCTTTCCCCTAGTCAAATATAATTATAATTGTTTTCCTCTCACTGTTAGGTTGACTTGTCTCCCTATTTAACCTTCTTCATAGATCTGTTTCTTCATAATGTCCTGAAAATGAACCACACTTATTGGTTTAAAACGCATCGACCAAAATATTCAATGTAATTTCTTCGAAAAAAAATTCTTTATAAAAAAATAAAGAAATAAAATTTAAACACAAAAATTCACCGGCCAAAAGAGTGACTCACTGATTTCACATTCATGTTATCAAACATTTGGACATTTGGCTCATTTGGAGATAATATATGTTGATTTCAAATCGGTGGCAAAGATCACAAGTCTACCCCACATTCCAGTCAAAAGGAGCGGACAAAGCTTCCGTCACAATATCCGACAAACAAGGACATGAAGAATTGTTTTTCTTCACAGAAGAGAGCAAGGGAATAGTGTGCCATGTGTCTATCAAATCATGAATTTTTTGCACCTCGGTCTGTAACAGACACTCCATCTCCCGCACAGACAAACCGGTCTCAGACCCTACCATTAATTCCATAAAAAAAAAAAAAAAAAGAATTTAAGAGTTCCACATTCAAGCAACAACGATCTTTCTAATGAAAACTAAAGAGTAAACAATACCTTCATGAAAATGAAGAGAGCCTCATATGGATGCTTCTTCTGGATGATATTCACCGTGCCTTCCTACAGTCGAAGGAAAAGAGAAGACTTTAATGTTCATCCAGTTAAAGGAAATTTCTTTGCTTAGTGCAGAAAGAAGAGTGAGGGATACTAATTCCCTGGAATCGAACCCTGGCCACCTGTAACTGTCATTCCTTGAGGGTTAACAACTCCATCACTTTTGGTTGGCCATGGAAAGGAAGGGGAGTGTTAGAAGTAATCGTATGAGATATGAGATTTAAGAGTTTTTCATTTATTGAGAGGTAAATGGTTCGATTAGTGCCTCAAAGCAAAATCCATGCATATTTCTCTCTTAAAACCTGTAAACTGCAAAGAAGAAAAAATATTTAACACTTTTCATCAAATATTTTATGTATATAAATTACAGTGGCCAAAAATGCGGTATAACATAAATTACAGTGGCCAAAAATGCGGTATAAAGAAAACTTAGAAAATAATTAAGAGAATTAAATCTCTTAGGTAAAATAGAATGTAATCCTGAAGATGGATCTTATTTGGGATTCGAAACGTTGGTACAAAAATGCAAAAACTGTGGACTCTCCGATAAATAATTCAAAAGAATGTATACCTTAAAGCATGGGATTTTATTGAATAAATTTCTAATATATTACATGTGTTCATGGCATGTTAAACAATAAACAATAACTTTACCGCTTTTTATCAAATATTTAAAGTATATAAATTACAGTTGTTAAAAATGTAGTACAAAGAAAATTTAGAAAAGAATTAAACATTGTATGTAAAATAAAATGTATACCTTAGAGTATTAGGACTTTAATGAATGAATGAACTTCTGACATGCCACATGGGTTCATTGCATGCTAAACAATATCCTTAATTTGACTATATATTAGAAAATACCTCTAAAAATCATTTTATTTAACCCCTTACTAATACTAACCCAGTACAAATTCCCAATTTAAAAAACTCATACTTTTACTAAATATTAAGGATCCATTTTTTCATTAACATTTTCTATACCCATTTATATTTTTTCAGTTCCATGTTTTATACTTGTCAATATAAAAACCCTTTACTCCCTATTATATGTTCAATATATTATGTCATTTTTCCTTAATATATATCTCCCAATATGAACACACTTGGTATGATATTTCTCCCCAATAAATCCAAATAAGTTAGAGAAAAAAATAACAACCAAATCTGATCTTTGTACAAATTACTCTGGTCTCATCTTGCTCTATCTTGCTCCAAAAAGATAGAGTATTTAAAGAGTTAACAACTCTGGAAGAGAAGGCGTATGAGCAAAGTAAATAATGTAAATATTTTGCATAGCGAATTTAAGAAGAAAGAGTATACCTATATCCATTGTTCAAAACCCTGACACTGATATTAATGAGAGCACACATGTACCGAGCGTTTAAACTTTACGATGATGAGCATACTTTGGCGATTTTTAAACCCTCGACCTCTGACGTTAATGTGAGATCAACGATGACGAGTGGAGTTTTTTTAAGTGATAACGACTCGATTACAAAATAAATGGTGTTTACTTCATGAGAGCGTGTGACATTTGACACCTTACGTTCATGTCCATGACCAGTCATTCAACAGAGTGGCCAGCTCATAATAATCTCGATAACTTGGAGGTGTTACATACGCTCTTAATGTTTATATAAAAGTAATATTTAATAATTTACCAGTGTCATGTCTTTTTGTACGCACGATGAGCGAATACTTTTTCTCCAGTCAGAGAGAAAGGGTGGTGAAATCAGCTTCGAGCTTTGTAGCCTTGGTGGTGGCCATGGGCGGGCATCACTGCTTAGAGGATAGAGAAACTTAAAGTAAACATTACTTGTAAATGAAAAAAAAAAATGGTACTGTAGCAAAGTAATACAACAACATGAAAACTACATGTCACCCATTATCGGAGTAACATAATAAAGTAATCTATGGAGTGATAAAATATCTTGAGTAGTTTTAACATTAATAACGTAATTAACTATAATAATTAACATAACTATATTAATAAGTGATGGATGATATGATAAAAAAAATTTTAAAGAAAGATAAAAAAAGTTTTAAATATAATAAGTAGCATAACTACATTAATAAAGTGGTCGATATACAACATTATTGTATTATTAAAAATTATTTAAACATGTCTAGATCTATTTTAAGTGAAGAAGGATCACATCTTTTTTCAGTCTAAAAAAGGTTTTCGTTTTAAGAAATTTGATCTCTCTTGGCGCTTGGTTTAATTATTAATTATAATTATAATTATTAATATAAATATTTATTTTATTTTATTTTATTTTATTTTTATTTTAGTTTTATTTTTATGTAATTTAAGCGAGTCAAAATGTTTTATTAATAATTATAATTATTATTTTATTTTATTTTATTTTATTTTATTTTTGTGTAATTTGACCAGTTAAAATGTTTAACAAGATAGGATAGGACATTACAATATCTCTTCCATACTAGAATGGAGAGTGTCCCAATAATATATAAATTATTAGCCTTTAGTAGGAGTTCATTTGCCAAGGGCTCTCACTAAGAAAGTTTGTGGAAATGTAATATAGTCGTGAGTAAAAGGTCCCTTGTTCAAATCTCCTAATTTTGTAACATGTCACAATTACCATATTACAAAATTGTTACAACATTCTTAACCAATTTTGAGTTCTTTCAAGCATAAATTACGATTAAGCATATTAGTAGGAAGTCAGATTTAGTCTCAACTAATTCGCTGGAATTAAACTTAGATGATTAGTAGCAATTTCTTAGTTGTAGAAATGTGAAGGAAATTTTCTTAGTTCTAGAAATCTAAAGGTTATGTATGAATATATTGGTCATTCTACGTAGATGAAGAAAAAGGAGGGAAAATAATCTTAGGCATTGATATGTTTGATGTTTTGGGTAGGATGTTTATATTACTTGTTATGTTTTTCTAAGTGTGTTTGTCTCTTCATAATTTCTACATTTTGTATCGGAGCAATGTTTCACTAGTGGGAAACATTTAATGTTTGTGAATATTGTTCGATATGAATGTCAAAGAGTTGAAACAAATGACCAACAAGAGCAGTGGTATTAATATCTCTCATCCTCAAATACCAACCTTTAAATCTAAGAGTTATAGTTTGAGGAGCATTAAAATGAAAACATTGTTTCTTTTACAATATTTGTGGGTTTTGCTAAAAAATTGTTATACATAACCAATGGATGCTCAAATTCTTGCAATTTCGACCTAAGTACAAAGAGAACAGTTGAGGGGGGAATCAAAAAAAGGACTCAAAAGTTTTTTTTTCATCCAATAAGAAGTGCATGATTCTATTTTTCCAAGACTTATTGCAACAACAAGATAAAAGGAGACCTGTGATGTGCTACAACAAGCATAGCAAGGAACATATAAGGTAAAAATTATTAAGTTGAAATATTTCAAAAGAGAATTTGAAACTATTTTCATGCAAAATTATGATTCTATACAAGATTTTTCCATTCGAGTTAGGAGAATAGTGACTCAAATTAGATATTATGGAAAAGATATAAGAGATCAAAAAATGTAGAAAGTTTTATATGAATTCTTCCTACAAAATTTGATGGTATTGTTTTTGTTATTGAAAATACTAAATATTTAACTCGTTTTATGCGAATTAGCTTGATTGGAAACATATATGGGGTTGTATCAATGTTTTGTTACTTTTGACAGTTTTTCACTTAATTAATCTTGAAACTAAATTCACATCACATAATCAATCATCCACAATGTATGAACACTAAGATTAAAGTGCAAATCAAAAGTTGAAGAAGAAAATATTGAAATAGATCTTTAATTTATTACAATCTCTTGTGAGGTTACGAGTCCTCTTTAAGCATCAAGTTACAAAATTTGCAGGCTCCAACTTGTAAATAATATGAGGAGTTCAATCCTTAGTAAGCACTAACTTACAATAATTGTAGGCTCCAACTATAAACTCAACCTATAATACATCAAAAATTGGAATTAAAATCAATCTTGAACATGGCCTTCAAGACACTAGGACTTGGCCTTCAAAATAGGTTTTAACTAGATCTTCAAATAGTAGAACTCAACCCTAAAACTCAATCTTTAAAGAACATAACTCATACATTGAAACTCGACCTTACAACAATAAAATTCATCCCCTTAAATTCGGTCTTGAAAATAAAAATACATCTCCCTAAAAAGCATACCTCAAACATAGCAAAAATCCTTCCCAATAGCAATTGTAAAAACCCTTGAAAAAATGTGCCAAAACTCTTCCACAAAAAGCTACTCCAACTCAACTTCACTTCACTTCTTCTTAGTTCATGAGGTATGAACTTAAAACCATCTCCTATACACAACTGAATGTTTGATTCAAGTGGTTTGGAATTCTCCTTATCACACCTACTTATAGTGTGTTTGATGATAAGTTAGGGTTGACTTGTCCACTGGTTGGGCCTATTGGTGCAACTGGTAGAATGTATTGTGAATATTAAAAAATTATTTTCTCCTCAAAGTTAGGAGTACTATATGTCGTTGGAAATTTCACACAATAATATTTCAAACCATATATCATATTATCCCATTCGAGATAAGCAATTAGAGAAAAATTTCCTTTGAATATAGGGTATCCAAATGGAGCCTACTTGTACTTTGGTTGGATCATCTTGAAAAAACATTGCATATCTCCTTATTCCTATGGTATTAGAGGGAGTGTCATATACCATTGAAAAGGTCTTGGAATATGTTATTTGGCTATGTAATTTACTCTTTCATTTGGAAAAAATTTGACATAAATTACAACCATTTTCAACAATATCCCCTTTTGTTATTGATAGCAATACTTTGATATCTTCCTCTTCCAATGAATGCTCCCCTTGTATGCATTATCTTCATACTCTTATCATTTTCTCCCCTTTTCTACATTCTCTTCCCCTTTGGCATAAATAGAAAAGGGTGACCCCCCTAAGTTTGTACCTCCTTTACTGAGATAAAGGAAATACATCTCCCAACTTCTTCTTGATATATTCAAAAGTTTATCTAGACAAAGTTTTGGTAAAGATGTCAACAATTTGTTCTTTGGTGACAATCTATTCCACCTTGACATTATTCTTGAGGACTTGTTCTATGACTAAATGATACTTGAATAGGATATGCTTTGTTTTTAGTGCATGACATGATTTTTTGAGATATTGACTGCATTAATGTTGTTACACAAAATAAAAATGAGTTAATCATATTCCACTTTGATGCCTTGTAAAGTTTATTTCATCTAGAGAACCTAAATATAATAGTTTGTTGTTGCTATGTACTTAGCTTCAACTATAGAAAGATAAATTAATGATTTATTTCTACCCACCCAATCAGCATCTATGTATGATTTTAATGTGAAATATGAAATATGTGATACCAAAGCCCAAAATCAAGTGTTCCCTTTAAGTATCGAAATATCCTTTTTACTAATTGCATGTGTGATTCCTTTGGTTTTGATTAAAATCTTGCAACCATTCCAAATCCTTGCATAATTCTTGGTCTCAAAGTTGTGAAGTATAGTAGACTCTCAATCATAGATCTGTAAAGTGTTGGATTGACTTTAGGAGATTCATCATCCTTTCTTAACTTACATATTGTATTCATAAGGGTACTAACTAGTGCATACTCTTCCATTCCAAAAAATTTGATCTTTTCCTTGAGGTATTTGGTCTGGGAAATGTATTCCTTCGTTGATTTGAGAAACATGTAGTCCATGGAAGAAACATAATTCTTCAGTCATTGACATTTCAAATTCCTTTAACATTTACTGGGAAAATCCATGACTCGTATCATTAGTATTTCTTCTAAAGATGATATCATCCACATATACAAGTGTAATCAATAAGTTGTCATTTTCCATCTTGATCTATAGATTATTTTTAGTAACCCCTCTTTTGAAACCTTGTTTTTCTAGATAGTGTTCCAACTTTGCATACGAAGCTCTTGGAGATTTCTTTAATGCATAAAGAGATTTCTTCAAATTGTACTGATAGTCTTTATTTTCAAACAAGTCAAAACCTTTTAGTTGTTTGATGCATACTTCCTCCTTTAAGTCTCCATTTATAAAGTATAATTTAACATCCTTTTGATAAACATTGAATCCTTTCAAACTTGCAAATGCCAAAAATATTCTTATTGCTTCTAATATGGCAACTGGAGGAAAAATTTATTTGAATTCAATTCATTAAATTTGTGCATAGCCCTTACAAATAATTCTTACCTTGTTCCTTATCATTTTTCCCTCTTCGTTCATCTTTTTTTTTATTACCCACTGAGCCCCAATTAGGTTTTTATCTTTTGGTCATGGCATAAGTTCCAAAGTTTTCATTTTCAGAATTTGATTCAGTTATTCTTCCATATAAATTTTTGCAATGTTGGTCCTTATTGGCTTGTTCAGAATCATTTGGCTATATTTTGGATAACAAAGCAAGACCGCATTTTCCCCGTGAATTCATCATTATTTTTGGGTTTGTATTTATGCATCAACATCTCTAATAATTTGGTTCTTTGAGTGATGTTTTTGCACAAATTTAAAAGTTATCCTAGATGTAGACTTGTCTTCCTTTTCTTGTACTTGCTTTGTAGTAATTTCTTCTTGGTCCACATATATGGTATTTTCTAAATTCTCATTTGATTGTTCTACTTCTTTCTTTCGAAAAGATTTTTCTATTCTTACGTCAAAATATTTCACAAATTTGTGTAGTCTTTTATTGTAGCATTTGTAAGCTTTGATTATTGTTGAGTATCCAAGGAAGCGTCCCTTGTCTACTCTAGATTCAATTTTCCAAATTTATCATCATTTATCTCCATGTGACATTTTCTTCAAAAAATTCTTAAATACTTAACTGAAGATGGTTTGCCTTTCCATAGCTCATATATTGTCTTGTCTTTGTTAACTCGGAGTTGTGCTCTATTCATTATGTAAGCTTCCGCAACAACTGGTTCTTTCCAAAACTTATTTGGTAATTTGGCTTCTAGCAACATTTTTCGCATTGTTTATTGTCCTAAACTATTATTTATTTCTACAACTCCATTTTATTGTGGATTTCTTGCAATTTAAAGTTGTCTCTTGATTCCATACTTCTCACAAAATTCATTAAAATCATTTGAGGTAAATTCACCTTCATTATCAGATCTTAGGCGTTTAATTCTTAGACCACTTTTATTTTCAACTAAGGCTTTGAATGATTTGATGGTATCTTGTGCTTCTAATTTTTATTTAAGAAATAAAAACCAAACCATTCTAGTATAATCATCAATAAACAACATAAAGTACCTTTCACCTTGTAAGGTTGGTTTTATTTTTGGTCTACATAGATCTATGTGAACAAGCTTTAGTGGCATTAATGTCGAGCACTCCTTTGACTTGAAGCTCGCTCTTGTCTATTTCCCATGTTGGCAATATTTACAAATGGTGCTTGTTAGTTTCAAGATTTTGGGCATATCTCTCATTGCTTGTGCATTGTTGATTTTTACAAAACTGTCAAAGCTTAAGTGTCCTGGCATTTTATGCAATAACCAACCCTCACTTGTCTATCCAATGTGGAAATTTTCTCCTTGAGTTCCATTGAGAATATATACATTTCCTATATTCCTTATCACTCTTCCCACTAATCATGCTGAATTAGTCTTCCTTATTTCACAATATTTAGCACAAAAAGTAAGATCATAACCTTGATCACACATCTAGTTGACACTTAAAAATTATCTTTGAGTCCCTCAACTTATAAAACATTTTTTTCATTAGTCCTACCATTGTCAAGGCCTGCAGTACCTCTTCCAAAGCTTCTTGTAGATTTATTGTCTCTAAAATACACATTTCCTCCAAGGTATTTTTTAAGATTTAAATAGTTTCCAATATATAGTATTGTAGGTGACTATTCGGGTTTGAAAATTCATATGTATATAATGTAGGTGAATATTCAATAAAAAAAACATAATTTACTATTAAAATTGGTAAATGTTTGGCGAATATCATCCAATTAATCATATATATGTAAAAAATAGGAACATGTTTTACCAAATTGGCGAATATATTTTTCAGAAAATGTCCAAAAGTAGCCCATTTGTGAAATTTAGCCCCTAAAATTTCCACTAATTTCCTTTTTTTCTTCTTTTAGAGTAATAAATTTCTTTTAATACATGGTCATGTGTTTAGAGCATTTGCTATCAGCCAACAACTGACTTTAATTATTTTGAGATACTTAATTATTATTCATTTTTTTGTTGGTGGTTCTTCATGTTTTCTCTTCCAAACCCCTTCTCTTGATCTTGTAGAACAATATCATGCCACATGTCCAAAATTATTTCATCTATAAAACTTTATATTATACTTGAATAAGGATGAAAATAAATTATCATTTATGTTATCGATAGTATTTTTGATTATGATGCTACGAGCTTATTTTTAGAGGTTTTATGACAAGCTCTTGCATAATCATTTTTTATATAAGATTTACAATTTCTTGCTTGACGACCAAAACTTTTGTAGGAAACAGTGTCCCACAAAAATAGTTTGATACCTAGCTAAGTATGGTCACCTTGATGGAATATTTCTTCTAAAGTTTATATTATTTAAATACAATCCAAATATTTGTTTCTCCTTGTCCCATATCATATTTATGCCTACATTTTGAATGGACCACTTGATAGCATCATCATATATTTTTGGTGTAGTAGTGTTTCTAGACTCCTCTTGTCTCTTGTGTTTGCTCTTATTGATATTGGAGCTTTCAAGTTTTTCTTCAACTTCCTCACCTGGTGAATTGGTGTTTGTATCTTCTTTGTATGAAGTCTCACCCATATAACTAAGGCATGCCTTGTCATATGGTGATCTTTTATTGTTGAAAATAGCATCCAAGGTTTGAGAGTTTTTCATGTTTTTTGTGGAGCTTATCTAGCCCTTTCCTTAAAGAGACAATTTATCCTTCAAGATTTTAATAGTTTTCTTCATTTTCTTTTACCTGACTGATCGACACTTCTTCCACTCTTTTTTCTTCCTCTCTTTCAGTCTTAATGAAGATTATTTCCTTGGATAGTCTCTTGTTCTTCTTCCTGAGGTTATCAATTTCTTCTAATTCACTAATAAGTTTTTCTTCAAGATCCATTATGCCTTCAATACTTTTTCCTTCTTCTTTTTATTTTTACTCCTTTGATTTTTGTGTGTTGGGTTCCTCATTTGTGGCTAAGGATATCTCTTTTATCATCATCAAAATCATATTCTCCTTCTCCTTCAGAAAAGTCATTATCATCTTTAGAATAAAGATTTTTCCTTTTCAAAGATTTTCCTTCAAAGATATTTTTTGTAGGTTATTCTTCATTGTCACTATCTTCCCTGTGAGGTCAATTAGGAGAAAAATGTCCTACCTTCCCATAGTTAAAATATACGATAGGTAGCTTACCTTTGAATTTGGATGCTCTTTAATTTTATGACTAGCTGAGCCATTTTTGTACCAGATTCATCACTGTAATAGTCACCATATTTGCATTTTCTTGACTTATTATATGCTATAAATGTTTCTTCCTTATGTGATGAGTTTTCCATCCTCATTTCCTATATAGTGAGAAATTTTTGAATATTTTCCATTTTCGTATTCTCCAATCTCTTAATTCTTCTATGGCAGAGACCTTGGCATCAAAATGTAGAGGAAGAGACCTAAAAGCTTTTGACAATTATTGTTTCTTTAACTTCTTCACCAAATCCTTTGAGATAATTAACCACCTCTTCTACTCAAATAAATTAAGAAGAAACATTTTCTTCATCATTCATTTTCACGCGTTCAAATTATCTTCAGAAAGTCTGAAACTTTTCCTTCTTTACTTTCCATCTCCTTCATAGTTGCTTGCAATCATGTCCCACGTCTCTTGTGTTGATTCACACTACAAATTTAACAAATTTTAAATCTGAAATGACACATAAAATGGAGTTAATAGATTTTTCATTGGATACATAAGCCCTTATCTATATTGATCATTTAGAGGAGAGGTTGGGACCTTATATCCATTCATAACAGATAGCCAAACTGCAGCACCAGAGACATTAAGTGTGTTCTCATTCTTATCTTCCAAAATTAAAATAAATAAACAAATAATCTATCAAAGAAAGAAATTCTAGTTTATGCTTATTGACTTTCCATGGCCCCCTATAATATCTTCTTCCTAATGTTAGATTGTCCTTAAATAATTCTACTCTAATACCAATTGTTGGAAAAATTGAGAGGGGGGGTAAATCAATATTTTGTTACTTTGAAAATTTTCATTGTTTAATCTTGAATCTAAATTCATATCACATCAATCGTCCACAATGTATGAACAGTTATATTAAAGTGCAAATAAAAATTTGAGGAAGATATACCTGAAAGCAATCTTTAATATCTTTTGAGGACATCAGTCCTCTATAGCACCAACTTACAAAAAATGCAGGTTTTGACCTATCAAGAAGATGAGGACATCAATCCTCAGTAAGAGACAACTTATAATAAGTTTAGGCTCCAATCTAAAATTATCATTTAATACACAATGACTTGGACTTAAAATCAGTCTTGAACTTGGCCTTCAAAACAAACCTAAACTAGATATTCAAATAGCAGGACTTAGCCCTAAAATGTGGCCTTCAAATGGAAGAACTCATCCCCTGAAACTCAGCCTTCAAATAATATAAGTCATCCTCATAAATTTGACCTTTAAAATAGTACTACTTAGCCATGAAAAGTAGACCCCAAACATACCAAAAACCCTTCAAAATATGTTCATAAACCTTCCACAAAAAGTTGTTTCAACTCGACATCACTTCACTTCTTCGTATTTCATGAGGTATGAACCTCGGACATGCTAATTTTCTCTCCTAAACATATAATTGAATGTTTGAGTCGAGTGTTTAGAAATACTCCTTCTCATGCCTATTTATAGTGCATTTGGACATTGGGTTAGGGTTGATTTGTCCACTACTTGCGCCCACTAGTGCAACTGGTGAAATGTATCGTGAATATTCAAAATTTAATTTCTCCTCAACCATTAGGAGTTAGAACACATACCATATATAATTGTGAATGTCTTGGAATAATATTTCTAACCATATATAGTAAGCACCCATTTGAGCTAGGTAATTGTAGTAAAAATTCCTTTAAAGATAGGGTATCCATTTGGAGCTTGCTTGTACTTTGGTTGGGTCATCCTAAAAGAATATTTCATATCTCCTCATTCTTATGGAATTAGAGAGAGTATCATATACCATTGTAAGGGTCCTAGAATATCCTATTTGACTATGTAATTTCCTCTTTAATTTGGACAAACTTTGACATCAATAACAACCATTTTCAACAAGATTATGTGATCTCCTCAATTTCATGATCAAAGGATGAATAGATAAAGCCAATATTTCTCGAGATAAAGGTCACAAAGAGATAAGCAGGGGAGATGGCGTTGGCACGACCACACCCTAACACGAGGTAGGCCCTCTGCGGTACACCTGGTACCAGTCTACAGTTTAGGTCCATTCCCCTGCATCTCCTAGACCATAACCGGTTAGCAACCTCCATTCCTTCGTGTCCCAGCTTACCTCCCGCAACGGTGACTGAACCCTATCGTTTTCGATTTTGCGCTATACTTTTTGGTCCCCGCCTATGTCGGTTACTCCGGGAAACAGCGGCAGCTGGCATAACCCTCGGGGCATTAATGGAGACCAACCTTATAGATTATTCTGAGGACCCCCTTGAGGGCATCTCCATTTTCGGTAGGTAGACCAATTCCGAGGCATACTTCCCATTCAGCAAGGAACTCACTGAGGTTATCACTCTGCTTCTGTCACTCACGGGATAGACCAATGCCGTTATCGACCTCCCGGAAGTACCTGTTACCTAGTCGGCTTCCGCTGCACCCCCTCTGACGCCTATCCCCCATCATTTGCCTCCAGGTTATCTTGCCCAAATCAAGCGGCTAGGTCATTCGACATATCCACTCTCCAACCTTCGGCGGCCTCTCATTTCCCATCCCAGTCTTTTCTCGAAGAAGTCCCGCCCTATCCTGCTTCCTCTTCCCTGCCCTTGTAGCCTACACATCCCTCTGGAAGCTATACTAATTTACCTCCCCTCCCGGACACTTTCCCTATTGGCCCAGCTCTGTCATCCCCTAACCCTATCAACCCTAATCTTGAAGAAACCCTTGAGGGTGCTAAGGATGCGGAGCCTAGTCTTGGGAAGAAGCAAAGGTGTGTCAAACCTAGGGCACAGGAAGTATTCATTGATTGGGAAGAAGATTTTCAGTGGCAAGATACCATGGACATGGCGGCGACAGTCCTGGTAGGTAGAGTCAGGGGTAGAAACTACACTATGGCAAGACTTAAGCAGTGGGTTGTGGAAATATGGGGCCATCACCTGGCTGATCTGCCTATTGTTCAAACATTTGTTCGTGGCTGGTTTGCCCTGCACTTCACGCGAGCAGAACACACCAATTGGGTCTTATCCTCTTTCTGGCACATCGAACAGGCCCCGGTTATGTTAAGGAGATGGAGTCCGCTATTTGATCCAGATAGAGAACAACTTGGGGCGGGGCCAATTTGGGTCTGTCTCCCTGGTCTGCCTCTCCATTTCTGGACCAAAGATATCTTCAGAAGAATTGGGAATTCTCTAGGTACATACCTAGACTATGATAGATCCTATCTCTCTACGGGGGTCATGGCCTATGCGTGATACTGGTTCATCTGGACATTAGAGGAGGGTTACAAGAAAAAGTCACTCTTCGATGGAGGAACTATAACCGGATCCAGATTCTGGACTATGAGGGTGTCCCCTTTCGTTGCAGGCACTGCCACAAGGTGGGACACCTCTATAAGGACTGCCCTCTTCTCGCGAAATCAAAGACGGGCAACAAAGGGAAGACCTCTTCAGCTGGGGGAGCTCAGCCACAGGTGGAACACTCGGATGGGGCCGATCAGATGGACACTGATGCAGATGGATCCAGGCTTGCCTCGATGGCTCTAAAGAAGCGCGGGAAAGCACCTCTTCGGCCACCTTCACCTCCGCTGACTAGGTCTAAGGCGATCGCTGGAGTCGCGCTATCTTCGGGTATGTCCAATCTTATCCCTTGCTCTGCATCTATTAATTGTACATCTGCTCATAAGGATAACTCTAAGGGAACTAGGCAGGGCCCGGACAAGCCTCAACCCTGTCTAAGCCACTCGGTTTGCCCCCTCAATTCTCATGTACATGTTCCATTCCATATTGCCCCTACCACCTTAGTGGAGACACCATGAGAATCGAACCCTAGATCTGATTCCGCCCCTCACCGATATCACCTCCGATCGCATACTCGGTCACCAAAGATAGATGCTATTGGCATTGGACTTGTCCCTCCCTCCACCACTCCGAAGCTCCCTCAAGGCAGACCTTCCTCCCTATCAAAATCTAAACAGAAGGCAGGAATGGAGGTGGCCATCGAAAAACAACTTACACTCGATAGGGTCCTTAGAGCACAGAGCCCCCTGCAGTTGTCTCCCCCATGAAGGTTCTCTCCTTCAATTGTAGAGGGATTGCTAGTCCCGAGAAAAAACTAGCTCTGAGGAGGCTTCTCCAGAAGGAGCCGATTGATCTGGTCTTCCTACAAGAAACGTTGGGTGCAATCGATATAATTTCCCCTCTAATGGAATCCATGCTCCCAGGATGGAATTTCCAAGCTATTGATGTAAATGGCCGCTCGAGGGGCATCGCTCTGGGGTACAACCCTCGCTCAATAAATCTAAAGGGAACTTGGGGGGGAATAGGGTTCATTGGGGTGGACATATACTCTACAGAGCTGGGATCAGAGATCAGAACGATAAACATATATGGGCCCTGCCATCATCGGGAGAATTTCTGGGAGAGGCTTTTGGCAGCCAACATTTTACAATCTGATAATATCATACTAGGAGGAGACCTTAACTTCTCTCTAGGCTACTCGGAGTCTTGGGGACACCATGCTCAAGCTAACCCCTTAGCGGTTTTCTTTGAGCAGCTCCTAGATTCGCACAATCTCATTGATATCCCAACTGCCAAACTTGCCCCAACCTGGAGGAATAGAAGAAGCGGGGAGGACAGCCTTGCTAGGAGACTGGATTGTTTCCTCATCAAGGAACGATTCCTAGAGCAGGGCTTCACTTATCGCCAGTGGGTGGGATCGGGTGGCCTCTCAGACCACCTGCCAATTTACCTTGACATCCAGGGCAATGTTAGCAAACCACGAGCACCTTTCAAATTCAACTCTACATGGTTGAAAGATAACTCCTACATCCACCTCGTCACAAACTTTTGGAAGGCCCACCCACCTGCAAGTAGAGGGAACATTACTGAAGGGTTCGTGGCCAACCTGAAGGAATTGAAGAAGCTATCCAAGATATGGGCTCACAATAAGAGGTGTGCAGAAGAACATCTGTTAAATGAGATCGAACTAGAGATAGCCAATCTGGAGGACAACAGTGGGGGCACCTTCCCTTCAAATGAACTCAGGGACAAGCTCACAGAATTAACAGCCAAATGAGGAAACATTCTCAAGGAAAGGGAGGAAACTTGGAGATTACGGAGCAGAGCTATTTGGCTGAAGGAAGGTGATGATAATTCCAAATTTTTCCACAAATTTTCTAATGGAAGGAAAGTTATTAATACCATATGGAAACTGACAAATGAGCAAGGAGTTGAGGTAGACACCTTCCCTCACCTGGCCTCCCTGGCTACCTCTCACTTCAAACAGGTCTATCAGGCCCCCCCTAATGCTACCCTAGCAGAGGTCATTAGAGTAGCACAATTGTTCCCTCAGTTCATCGAACAAGAGGATGCTATGGATCTTTACAGAGAAGTCACTTTGGGGGAGTTGGAGGCCACTCTGAAATGGTTTAAGAAGGATAAGAGCCCTAGTCCAGATGGGTGGTCGGTAGAGTTCTACCTGGCTTTTTTTGACATTCTAGGACAAGATCTGCTCAAGGTTATCAAGGAATGTAGGATGACTAGCCGTATGCATGGGGCTATCAATTCCACTTTCATCGACCTCATCCCCAAATTAGAAAATCCATCATCTTTCAATGATTTTCGACCCATCTCCTTGTGTAATTTCCTATACAAAATCATATCCAAAATCATTGCAAACTACCTCCGCCCCATCCTATCTGCCCACATATCATCAGAACAATTTGCCTTCCTACAAGATCGTCAGATTCATGAAGCCATAGGAACAGCCCAGGAAGTACTGCACTCCATTCAGACTAAGAAGATCAAAGGTATGATCCTCAAAGCTGATCTCTCAAAAGCCTTCGACCGGGTAAGCTGGCTTTATATCAGAATGCTTCTTACTCATTTAGGATTTCCTGTGGGAGTCATTAAATGGATCATGTGTTGCATTACCAATATATCCTTTAGTGTACTGATAAATGGGGCTGCATCTCCTTTCTTTGGCTCTGAAAGAGGACTCAGACAGGGGTGCCCATTATCTCCCCTACTTTTTCTCCTAGTCATGGAAGGCCTAAGCAGACTGATCAAGGACATGCACCATAGAGGCAGGCTCTCGGGAATCAGGATATGGACATATGCACGATAACACACCTCCTTTTCATGGATGATGTACTAATGTTTCTAAATGGGGGGATAGGAGACCTTACCACCATCCATCACACCATCAATCTTTTCAAAACCGCTACAGGCATGATCATTAATAACTCAAAGTCCACCATAACTGTTTCGGAATGCTCTCCCCATGAGATACACTTTGCAATACAAAGGTTCCCATTTACCCTGATGCAGATAGATGAAGGCCTCTGGTACCTGGGATACAGACTGAAACCTCTCGGATATAAAATTGTGGACTAGATATGGTTGATCTCCAAGCTCGAGAAAAGACTCAATATATGGTATCATAAGCATCTTTCCAGAGCCGGAAGATTGGTGCTCATCAAAGCGGTTCTGGAGGCCACCCCTGTATACTGGATGTCCCTCGCATGGATTCCAAGAGGCATCCTCAACCGAATACAAAACCTCTATTGCAGATTCCTGTGGAAAGGAAAACAAACAGGGAGGATATATACATTGACAAAATGGGATCTTATGTCTATCCCTAAGAAATGGGGTGGTTGGGGTATAAAGAATTTAGGGGATTTCTCCTCTACACTTGCAACCAAGCTAGGGTGGCAATGAGTCACCACTAACAGTCTCTGGACCAAAATTGCAGTCACTAAGTATATTGAACCATTAAGGTCATTGGACTGGTTGAGACAAACAAGCTGGAACAAATTTAGGGTCTCAAATATATGGAAACTGGTTCTGAATTCAATGTCTCTTATACGAAATGGCCTTACTTGGAGAATATGTAATGGTACATCTGTTCAAATAGGCCGACCATTGGAGAGGATGTGGGAACGCACACCTGCTACCTGAAGGCTTACTCCAAAACCTTAATTAGAAAGGAATCACACACTTAATGCACATTGTGGACCAGGAGAGATCAACTTTCCTGCACCGAGGGTGGAAGTCAGCCCATAGCCTGTTCCTTCCTATACAGTGGCACCAAGCTTGGAGCACCTACACAACAGCCCTCACTGAATCTCACATTCAAATAAGAGAAGGGGAGGATGAGATTACATGGGCCGTCACAAAAAATGGTCGGTACTCCCCAAAAGAGGGGTATCTACATCTTTCCAATCGACACAAACCTCACAACATAGATTCGTGGTGGAAAGGAATGTGGAAGCTCAAAGCACCTCCTAGAACAAGGTTACTCATGTGGTCCATACTGAAGAATAAGGTGCCGACGAGAGACAACTTGAACAGAAGAGGGCAATATGGACCTTATTGGTGTTGCCTTTGTAAGGACAACACTGAAACTTTGGATCACCTTTTTCTCTCATGTCCCATCACAATTGAACTTTGGAGCTCCATTCTATCTCACACACCCTCATCCACCAATTGGAGGGGACAGACCACTAAGGAGGTATGGGAAAACTGGTGGTCATCTGTACCATCACCTAAAGCTAGGAACCTCCCCCTACTCATTAGTTGGGAAATTTGGATAGCTAGGAACCACACCATCTTTTAGGACTCTGCCCCCCATTGGCCATCCATCATAGCCAGAATTATAGCCGACTACAGTGCACTACCCGAGGACGAGGCTGACTCTCCTCCCAGAACTATCATCCCTGAGTCCATTGATCACTCACAGCCCTGGGCATATTTTGATGGATCGGCACAAGAGACAGGATGTGGTGGTGGGGCAACACTATATATTACAGATTCACATTTCTATCATATTCAAATGGGACTTGGAAATGGCACAAACAACTATGCAGAGCTCATCACTGCAAAAAACCTCATACAATTTGCAATTGAAAAAAACTATCATAATCTACAAGTTTTTGGTGACTCGAAAATTGTTTGCAACTAGATTAACAAAACATCAACATGTCATGCATACACATTGCGACACATATTGGATGAGGTGCATAGATACATCACATACTTTGACAATTTTTCTTGTCACCATATCTACAGGGAACGGAACACACTCGCTGACAAACTTTCCAAAACGGCAGCGATCAGGCCATGCAACCTCTGGATGATCCAAGAGCAGCGAGAAGGAGAACAGTACCAGTACTACCACCACCCATACATGGACCATGCAGCACAGGCTCAACAGGAGCCTGAAATCATTTGATATTTGACCTGTTTATTTCTGTTTATATTTATTATGCTTATACATAATCAACACATGTTTTCAGGAATACTCTCTGCGTAGAGTAACAAAATTTTGAGTTTATTTACACAACACTTTATTTAAGGACTATCTCCCTGCGTGGAGCACATATTTTTGTTTCTTAAATTTTGGACAGGCACACAGCCACTAAATTATGCATATGCTTATAGCATCTACAACATGTAATTTTCCTATCTTAATGAAAATTACGATTTTTCCAAGGGGAAAAAGAAAAGGTCACAAAGTTGATAATTTCTCCAATTATGAATTTCTAAGAAGTTTTGGAAGAAGAGGATAAGCAGATAAAGGAGGAAGAGATTAAGGAAGAAGTTTTCCTACAAATAAGAAAGGAAGACACAATGATAGTAATGATGGAAGTAGAATATATACTAAACCCCAAATTCAATGTTTTTATTGTAAATTATTTGGTCATTATGAATGTGATTGCTAGAAAAAGAAAAATAAAAAAAATAATTATTTTCAAGAAGAAGAAGATGTGGAAAGTTCATATTTATCGTTTGATTCGACTAATAAGGTTTCCAAGGAGGTATGGATTTTGGATAGTGGTTGTAGCAATCACATGACTAAAAAAATAGATAAATTTGTGAATATCGCTGAATCTACTAAATGTAAAGTTTTGTTAGGAAATGACAAGCCAATGGAAGATAAAGGTAAAGTAACAATGGCGGTAAAGAAAAAACAAGGAAGAACAAAAGATACTAATGATGTTTGATAAGTTCCTAGTTTAGTTAAATTTTGTTGAGTGTAGGAAAAATTATTGAAAAATATCTTGTCATTTTTAAAAGCAATGAATGCATCATCTATGATAAAGAAAATTATAATCAAATTATAGCAAAATTAATATGCTCGAAAATAGAATTTTTTCTTTCAATCTTTCCTATGAAACAAATATAGCATTAGAAGTTGGCTATGATAATAATTCTTGGCTATGGCACAAGAGATATGGGCATATTAATATAAGAGGCTTAAAGTTATCCCATAACAATCAAAAGGTGAAAGATTCTCCTCTTATTGATTCTATTGTATGTGAAGGATGTATTCTTGGTAAGCGGCATAGAGACTCATTTCCCATGGGAAAATTCTTGGAAAGCAAAAAAAGTATTGGAGATAGTGCATGCAGATATATGTCATCTTATGCAATTTTTGTTTTTCAACAAAAACAAGTATTTTATAAATTTTGTTTATTATTTTATTATAATAACATGGGTAGATTTAATTAAAGATAAACATAATGTATTTGTTATCTTCTAACAATTTAAAGTTGTTGCTGATAAGCAAAGAGGTCTTGTCTTGAAGACCTCATGCATAGATAGAGGGGGGTAATTTTCTTCTAATGAGTTCAATCATTATTGCAAATCCATGCTATCCAAAGGCAATTAACAACCAATTATACTCCCCTATAGAATGGTGTTGCCAAGTGAAATAATAGGACAATTATTGAGATGGGTAGGAGCATGTTGAAAGGTAAAGGTCTTCCAAATGCCTTTTTGACTAAATCGGTATATGCACCTATTTACTTGATTAGTAGATGTCCAATAAAATGTGTGCAAAATATGACTCCGTATCAAGCATAGAGTGGAAGAAAACCTAGTGTTCTTCATTTGAAAGTGTTTGGTTGTATTATGTATCCTCGTTTTCTTCCTAAGAAAAGGAGAATACTAGATGATAAAAGTGTGAAATGCTCTTTTATTGGCTATTGTGTGGAGACAAAGGATTATATATTGCAAATTCCACAAAATGAAAAACTATCAGTTAGTCATGATGCGTGTTTCTTATGAAAAAGAGGAATGGTATTGGAATCAAGGGGTGCAACAGGAAAATTCAAGAGTTATTGTACAAGAATTTGAAACATTTATTTATACAAATCCAACTAGTAGCCCAAATACTTCCTAGACTGCATCCACGCCAATTTTCTTCAACTTCAAGCCTTATTTAAAGTTTGAGTCCCTCTCCAAGAAAGGTAAAATATTTAAATGAAATTTATGGATATACTAATTTTGATTTAATTTCTTATATTGAAGTGGAGCCAAGATATTTTGAAGATGTAGTAGAAGATGAAGAATGGTGCAAAGCACTGGATGAAGAGATTATAGAAATTAAGATAAATGAAACGTGGGAGCTTGTGGATCCTCCAACTAAAAAGTAAGTCACTGGGGTCAAATGAGTGTAAATAAAAATATATGAAATTGATGGATACATATGAAAGAACAAAGACAAGCTAGTGGTGAAGGGGTATGATCAGTAGATAGATATTGACTACAATGAAACATATGCTCATGTTGCAAGATTGGATACAATAAGAACTATTTTGGCATTAACATGGTAATATAATTGGTTGGTTTATCAGTTTTATGTGAAACCAACATTTTGAATGGTGTATTGAAAAAAGATACCTATGTTGAGTATCCCCAAGGATATGAAATTGTAGGAAATGAATACTATATCTAGAGATTGAAAAAGGCTCTTTAGGGACTTAAAAAATATTCCAAGAGCATGGTATAGTTGAAATGATAATTATTTCCTAAAAAATGGATTTAATAGAAGTGAAAATGAACCCATATTATATATCAAGTCAAATGGTAATGATATATTGATTGTTTGTATATATGTAGATGACTTGATATATACGTCTTCAATTAATTTGTTAGTGGAAGAGTTCAAACATGCTATGATGACTTAATTTCAAATGATTTGTTTGGGATTGGTGCATTATTTTCTTGATGTAGAAGTGGGAAAAATAGATGGTAGTATACTTATTTTGCAAGAAAAATATGGTACATATATTCACAAATGGAAAATGGAAAATAATAACTCATTGAGCAAACCCATGAATAAAAAAATAAATTTGTTTATAAAAGATGTAACTAAGAAGGTAGATGTTAAATCCCAAATGGATTTAGTAGGAAGGATTATGCATCTTACTGAATCCACTAGAGTTGATATTATGCAAGAAATAAGCCTGATATCTAGATTCATGTGAAGTCCAAGTAAGATTCATTTTGGAGCAACAAAAAATATTTTTTAGATATATCTGTGGAACAAGTAATTTTGGTATTTCATATACTTCAACAAATAACTTTGGGTTGATTGGTTATATAGATAATGATTGGGTTGGATTCCTTGATGATATAAAAATTACTTTAAGTTATTTTTTTAGCCTCGGATCAGGTGAATTTTCATGGTCATTAAATAAACAACCAACTCTTTTATTATCTTCGTCAAAGGTAGAGTACATTGCAATATCAACAACATATCAATCAATTTGATTGAATATAATATTAACAATTCCTAATCAAGAACAACAATATACCACAATTATTTATTTTGAAAACATATCTACAATTTCCATGAGTAAAAATCTAATGTTTTATAGTGACACCAAACATATTGATATCAAATATCATTTCATAAGGGATCATGCAGTAAAAGAAGAAATTGAAATGAATTTTTTTAAAACAAATTATCAATTGACTTATATATTCACCAAAGTACTACCAAAAGAGAAGTTTCACTATAAGAGAAAGATGCTTGGAATCACCACATTAAGCATTTAAAGGGGGTCATGAAGATAATGCTTAATATGCAATCGAAGAGTGCAGTCTAATTCCAGTTGCAGAGGAGACATGGAAATTATCCCGGATTCCGTCTGTTCTTGGCCAGAAGGCCCCAATCCCCGCCTACGAAGATCTTTGGCTTGTTTGAATAGCCTGCGGTGCAGTGGCCACGGAGCAGCTTGGTGGTCTCAGGTCATTTCCACTGGGTTCGCCGAGGCTCATGGCCCGAAGGCTCTCGCGGGGACGAAGGAGTCAACGGAGATGGCCGCATCTAAAATCAGCGGGAAGCCAAAGATGGCTCCATCAGCATGGGGAAAGAAGACAGGAGGAGCAGGCGGCTCCACGGGAAAGCCCAACTCGAGCAACGGTGCAGGGTTGAATATGCGGAAATGTCTAGATTCGGATGTCGGCGCCCCCAATGCAGCGGCCAATAGGGTCCAAAGGGAGAGAACTCGGAGAGTGGGGAGATTTAGAAGCGTGAAAGTCCAGAACCAGCAAAATAAGATATCTCATTTTAGATCCAAGAAGTTTGCAGGGCAAGTGTTTGACGAAAAGCCCAACCGAGATTTGGTCCCTAAAAGGGCCCTGTTCTCAATCTCAGCTCAGAATGAATGTGCTGGAAAGGTCTTAGGAAATCGGCATGATTCACAGGGTTCAGTAGGAGATGGGCCTGAGCATGGTCTTGCAGATGTAAAAGCCATGAGCTCCAGGGGTGCCTCATCCCCAAGCAAGAAGAATACAGAGAGGAATTCTGCCTACTCTTCTGAACAGGAATTAACAGAACCAGCACAGTTTGCGCCCTCAGATGGCCATGCTTGCACCAGTTTTGTCTGGATTCAGGTTCACAGTAGCAAGCAGAAAACAGATGACTCAGCACCTTTTCAGATTCTGATTGTGCTCCTCTCCGGCAAAACTTTGCTGCAGTGGGTGAGACCTTCAGATCTAGTGCAGGACCTTAAGCAGATATTGGAAGATAAAGAGGGGATCCCCATAGCCTCTCAGCGTCTCCTTTTCGAAGGCAAACAATTGGAGGACTCATGTCCCCTTTCCTGTTATAACATTCAAAGAAATGCTTCCATCACATTATCCCTACGACTGAGAGGGGGAGCTGTTGGACAGTCTTCCTCTGCTGCAGCATTTTCTTATAAGGATGTTGTCCATGCTCAGAAGCCCAAGGAAAAAGTCTCACCAGCTCAAGCTCCTAAACCATTCTTAGTAGACAAGCTGGAGGAATCCCCATCCATTGAAATAAGTCATCCTTCGTTGGAAAGGAGTCACCAGGTGTTTGCAGAGTCAGGCATCATATGCAGGTTCAATGGTCTTTGGCCTCGCACAGCAGATCTGTATCAATGGATTCACTCAAATTGGACCAACAATTGCAAGGTTATTCTCTGTTCAAAAGGCTTCTTCATTACCCTGTTTGCTGACAGTGAGGACTACCAAAGAGTCCTAACTGAAGGCCCATGGTTTTGGAATTCTGCGGGACTGTTCCTCACTCCATGGTTCCAAGATTTCGATCCATCCACAGCAGTCATCACCAAACTTCCAATCTGGGTCAGACTGCCTAACCTTCCAGCGCATTTATGGCACTTTGTTGTTTTTGAAGGAATCGGTAATTCCTTAGGACGTTTCCTCAACACAGACGCCTCAAGAGGGCAAAAAGGAATCTACACCTACGCCAGAATCTGCGCAGAAATAGACATAAGCAAAGGACTTCCTGATCAAATCATTTTAAAAATAGGAGACTTCCATTGGACTCAATCCCTGGATTTCGAGAATACAGCCTTTCGTTGCCGAAATTGTCATCTCACAGGGCACCTTCAAAGTTCATGTCCTTCAATGCCCACCCAAAAAAAGAAGGCCAATTCTAAGCCAAAATCCAAAAGCTGGAAACCTCATGATCCTCCCCCAATGGATGTGTTTTCCAACTCAGATGAAGAGGACGAGGAGGAAGATGAGGAAATCTTGGACGAAATGCCAGCACAGGTTTCAACCTCGGTTTGTCATGAGGAAGCCACAGTCCCTCCTATATCTCAAAAACGAACTCATGAGTCTTCTCCTTCAGACTCAGACAAGGAGCTTTCGCCCTCAGCCCAACGCAGTCTACAGATCATACCAAACCAACAGAGTCCAAGTGGTTGGGTCAAAGTAGGTAAAAAGAAAGGGAAAAAAGGTCGACCAAGTGATTCCACCCTCGTTGTGTAGAATCTTTGGTTCTTACCGGACTTCCTTCTTCTTTCTGTTTGTTCAGCTCTGCTCTAGTCTTTTCTTCTCTTGGGAGCCGAGGTGGATATTTTATCCTTTCCGGCTGCCCTTTCAGTCTTGTGGTTCTATGCCGCCCTGCGTGGTGGGCCGTCTATTCTTTTTAGTCTCCTGTTGCTGGGCCTGCTGTTTAGTGGCCCGGTTTCTGCAGTTGCAGAAGTTTTGTACTATATGTTCCTTTTAATACAAATGCTAACTTACACAAAAAAAAAATGCTTAATATGCAAATGCTGGAAAATTGTGACAACATTGTTAGCAAATTTTGAGTTCACTCAACATAAATTAGGGTTTATAAAATTAGTAGGAAATCAAAATTAGTCTTAGTGAATTAATTGGAATTAGAGTCATATTATTAGTAGCAATTTCATAATTGTGCAAATGTGAAGGAAAAATCCATATTTGTAGAAATATGAAGGCTATACAAATTTATTGGTTTATCTACAAAAATGAATAAGAAGAACAAGAACAAAGAATCTCAAGCATTGAGATGTTTGATGTTTCGGGTTTAATATTTTTGTTAGTTGTTATTCTTTTCTAATTGTTATTTAATCCTAATAATTTATACACGAGAAAATTTTGAGGCTTGGGATATAGCAAAGTTAATTTGGCTATAGGATAAAGGTCATGGTGGTGGGCTAAAAAATAGTGACAAAATTTGTAAAGCTCGAAGGTGGAATTTGAAGGGAGAGTCGAGATCTTAAACTCGGGAAAATAATAACATGAGAAAAAGAGGTATTCTAGGAACCATTAATTATCCAAACATTGGAAATATAATAAAGGATATTGGTGTATATTATCTTCAAATTAAGCTTCTTGTATAGCCTTCTTATCATAGAAGCTAAGAATATGTTAAAGAGGATAACCTAAAGAGCCAGTGGTGTTGGTCTGAACTCCATTTCAATTTTATATGAGTATACCTTTTAGGTATTGCAGACTTTCAATCTATTAAGTAGCATCACACTATATCTATTCATCCTCTCTTATAAGACAAAAAGTGAGGGAACCTCCACACTACAAGCCCCATATTCATGACTCTTGACTATAGTAATTTATGCTATTGTATTGTGGTTTATGTTGCAATGTAGGTGTAAATCCCTCAACGTTTTGGTCAAATCAATTGCATGGTAGTAATAAATCACACTGGAAAGGAGATCGCCACCATGCAATTTGAAATGTGATATCACACATCATATGCACACCTAGGGGGGCAGTCGAGTTCCTTGCACGAGATGGGTGTAACATGGAGCACCCAAATTTTGGGTTCCACCATCCTACAATGGGTAGGTCATGCAACAAGGTGCAAGCAACCCACATGTTAGTAATTATGGAGGAGTTTAAATAATTAACAAGAGGAAGGTGTGCAATCATGCATATGGAACAAGTCGAATGATTTGGATGAGTGTGTGGATGGATGATTGAGATGAGTCAAACAAGTCGGAAAGGAATGCAAGGGCGAGGTGAGACAAGCCAAACAAGTCAATGGGGCATGCAATTGCGAGGATGAGATAAGTTGGATAGGTTGATCATGTGAGTCACGGAATTACTAGATGAGAAAGTTGAGTTATCATAGACATAAACATGGTGTGAGAGGGTGAGATGATGCATGGGTTGAATGGAATTTAACTATGGTTTGGGAAGTTGAGGCATCAACTAGCTGAAGAGTCATTCCCTAGTGAATGACACATCGGTTGGGAAAGGCATAGTCAAGATGCATTTATATGTATAAACTTGGAATAAAATCCAAGTAGAGTTTGACAAGGAAGTAAGACGATTCAATGGAATAACCAAACTTGAACTCAACAAGAAGGAAGATAAGGGGGTTGGCATGACCACGTTTGCGTCCCACCAAATGGGAAGACATGCAAGTTGATATCTTATGGTTTTTATATGTGGTGTAACTTCTCTAGATGTGGCAGAGAAATGGTTGCAGTGTGGACTAAATTTTTATCGTTGGTAGAGTGCGACATAGTAGACCAAACGTTGGTTTTTAGCCAAAATTTTGGTGTTGGTTTTAGAAGGAAATTCAAGGTTTTTACAAAAACAAATTTGGGGTTTCCACAGGCCCAAATTTTGGTGTTCTGAAATTTTAGGTTCAAGTGAGTCAAATTTAGGAGCTCAAGAATGCCAAATTTAGGCCTTTCATATAACATGAATTTTTAGGTTCACACAAGACTGAAATTTGGTGATCAACTTAAATTTTGGATTATGCTTGAAATTTGGGGTTTGGACCAAATTTGGTGTTTTGGCTAGGGAAGGCTTATATTGTATGATTTGGCATGGGTTTCCAAAAATGTAAGGTGGTTGGATGTGATCGTTGTTTTGTATATGTAATTTTACATATTACATGATTTGAGATGATTATAGTTTGTGCATGTAATATTTTGGTTAAATAAACATAATTCTTCAAACAATTAACTAAGAAAAAATTGGAGTAGGTGTAGTCCAAACTCAAGTAAACCCAAGTTGAGCAAGTCATTGAGAAGAAAGAACATTGACCTACCAAATACTAAAATATCCATAGTGCACCTTAAACTGTATAGGGTATCCAGGGCATGACACTAGGGCTACCAAATCACATGTGCACATATATCCAATAGATCATGTTATGATATCACTAAACAAGTTCACGTAGTTCAATCGTTATTTTCAAAGTTAATGTAGTTATTTTGATTGAATCTTGGATTAGGCACACTAAATTAAATTATGATCGTCTGGCTTATAGAGAGAGATACTATAAATTTTGGAAAAATTTATGCCTCAGACAATGTGTCATCTAAAATTCTATACATTTTTGTAATGAAATTTTATTGTTTAGGTATTCAAATTTAGAATTAACCATAACATGTGCATTAAATTTTTCTTGAAATATAGCATATGATTTATAGAAAAACTCGATCTGGCTAATTTGAAGGCTCTCTTGATCAACAAAGGATATAGGAAAGTTAACCAATATTGGAAAATGCAACCATCTAATGCTTGTTAGCATACATGGAAATATAAAGAAGATTGGACCTTCATGAGAAAGATATGCGACAACTGGAACAATAACTTACTCATAGACTCATCTCAATGAATCAATTTTTTGACACACTTCGATGGGGCTATCACCCCAATGGGACATTCATAGTACAATAATCCTATCATATTGCAATAACCATATACTAGGTACCTGAATATCATATTTGTCCTTCTATATAGAGTCTAAAATCCTGAACCAAGATAGAACACTTCCTTTGGCTATTGTCCAAGAAAAGGGCACTCACTTGGGATAAAATCATCACCAAAGGCTTCAAAGGACATTCTTTATGTATTATTTGCAGAGTAATCCAAGAAACTATAGATCACCTTCTTATAGACTATCCCTTTACCAAGAATATTTAGATGAGATTATCCTCTGCCATCTACCATCTTGATCACTTCCATTTTTCACTCCCCAATTCTCTGCCATGCCTAGTCTTTGTGCCTTGGTTTTCTTCTTTGGTCTCTTTGGAAAGAAAGGAATGGTCACACATGTAAAGGACTCTTTTTTAATCCTAATAATGCTTGAATTTTTTCCTTAGACAGAGTTATGGAAACCACTCTCCTCTCTCCCTAGTCATCCGTTGATTAGTAAGCTTCCCTATTTCAAGCATATATTCTCTCCTCCCTTTCCATCCATCAACCTCCCCATCCCCTTTATCCTCCTCCCATCTTCACTCCTCCACCTCATCTCCTTCCTTATGGTCTCCCCATTATATAGGTTTTTTAAAATACAATTTTGACCGAGGCCCAAAGGGAAAACTTGGTCCAATGGGATATGGTCGATTAGTTTAAGACAACAAAGGAATCCTCTATTTCTGGTATATCGAGCCATGGGCTCTTCCACAAATCACATTGTGTAATTTTTCACATTGGAAATAAGCTTACAAAATATAAATCAACAAGGATTTAATAAACTTATGGTTGAGGGGGACTCCCAACTAGCCATCTCTTCATTCAAGAAATTGTTACATGGAACCCCCATCGACAAGATTTTCAAGAGTTGGTGAATAAATCATCTTTTTCATTAGATTTCCTCACTCATTTCCCCTAATATACTATCAACCCCATCCAATATGTCACTTTTGCAATTCCCCTACAAACAATCTTGACAATCTAGACTACTCCTATTGCAACTTCACAGTTTCAACCCCCTAGTTCGACATCTCAACCTCCCTTCTATTTTATGCTTGTAGCACTCCGATTCTTCAAGAACGGCCCCGTGTCGACTCATCAAATCCATCCATTCCCTTAATTAGGGCACCTAAGGGGGCAATGAGCGATAATGGGACAACATTGTCGCCATCCCATCCCACCTTATCAACATGCCACCTAAGTTGTTAATGAAATTTAAAGCAAAATTAATGGTCTCCTCAACTAATATATCCATCGTTCATTTCATTCGACCCAAATTCCTTACTAGCATTGTAATCCCTTTGTTCCTTTATTCCTTGAATCTAACTAAAAGATTGTTTTTTCCCTCATAACACTTGGGTTGATTCTTAGTCCTCTAACCAGGCCACCCTGCTTCCCCTTAACAATGTCATTTCTCTCAAATGGTGTTTGAATTCTATAATAGGCTCAAGCGTCAAGCTCACCACTTGTATTGAATGCTCCTCCCATCGCTTCTCTAGTATACAATGCACACCCATCTCCATTAGAAAAGGAGGGGCACAAGCAACTCTGTGCAACATCCTTTAATGCATTGGTAGATCATTAGAGACTTTTAGTGAGATGTGACTCATCAATTTGATTCCCATCATACATTACATCTCTTTGGTGGTGCTCTATGGTGTAGGTTGCATTTCTGAGGTGGTTCCTCGCTATGTATTTGATCTCTATCCATAGGTACTATAAGTTTGTGTATTCCTCAACAATTGTTTTATAAACGTGTTCCCAACTTTTAGGATTAAGTAGAAGAAACTATTGCGGTTCTTATTCCTATGGACTACCATGCTTGCGGTATGTCTAGTGCCTAGGTATGATCCCTAGGCTTTCCTACTTTCCAAATTGCATAGCCTTTGGCCCCCCACTTATCTACAACCTCATACACCTCCCTTTCCACCTCATGCACATATTGTCCTACGATATTTTGACATCTTGCTATGTCTCTTGGAATCTTGTGGCTCTATCCCCTATGATTTAGTGTTGGATTCTTGTTGTTGTGGCACTCACTATAGCTTTGTTATGTCACTTTCCACCAGTCCCCTTAGGACCCATCTCGCCAGATGAGCCTTACCGCACATGTAACGCCCCACTAATCTCAAAATACACTTCACAAAAGAATATGCTACTACAGGGGCTCCTCGAGTCATGATGTGGGAAAAGTATGAGCATGTCTCAAATCCTTCTTAGTGTTAGACAATTCAGAGCCCTCACTCCATAACCAACTCAAATTAACTTGAACAGAGCTTCATTTTCTTCGATGGAAGAAATCAACAAGTTCACTAATGCAGATATTTTAGCTTTGACTGTTGAGTGGCTCTCAGATCTGGGGTATACTCACAGCAATAGAACCAACATATTTGCATGGTCGAACTCTTTTGGCATATAAAATCTTTTCTTGGATAAGTGTTAATAGAGACTCATGGTGTTCATTGTGAGATATCCCTATAACTCAATTACCTCATCATAAAGCATAGAGACCAATCCATGGAGAACAGAGTCTTAGACATGTGTTTAGGCCACAATGAAGGAATCCTCCTCCAAGGCAAGGGGTTTCCTCCCTCTGCCTTTTGACAGCCCTAATTGATGTTTCTACATTGACTTGATTTACATGCTATAGTGGTCTTGAGTTTGTATTTTTCCATGTTTTAGAAATACCTTTTGTTTATGTAGCACGGTTGCATGCATGTTATATCTAGTTATCTTTTTGTTGAAGATGTCATTTCTTTTATAGTGGATCTTTTATTTGGATATCTTTCTACAGAAATAGTACGTTATTTTTAAGCTAAAATCCTCTTATTTTTCTAATGGTTGGGTTTCCCAAGTGGAAAACTACAACAACAAGAATAGGCGACTATGGATGTAATTGGAAGCTTTCATGAATGATCAATAGAAACTGAAATTTACAAAAAAAACAAAAAAATAACTTAGCAAAATTCAAATTCACATAGTTGTATGCAATTTTTATAAAGAAAAAAGTATATATTTAAAAAGTTAATCCATTTTATTTAATTTCATCATTTTATACAATATCCAAATTCATTGTGTTAATACCTAGAATAATCCTTCTCAATGAAGATATTATTTTATCCCATAAAAACACTTAGTTTGCTCCATACACTCATGGCTTATCAGGACCAAGAATTCTTAACCCTCTTCTTATGGAATATGTCCAACCTTCATTGACAATTTATTATAAGTTAATTCCCTAAAACAACAAGCACTAGGTTGATTATTTCATACTTCTAACCCTTTAACAATAGTAAAGTGAGATTGCATAGCTTGTCTCCAAGTATACATGATATCCCTGTGAATGTTTAAAAATTGATCACTATCGTGGCTTCATGATAATTATGGATTTCTTTGTAACCTTAAAAGTTATAAATACCTCTCCATAACAAGAAGTTTAGATAGAAAAACATCTTCCCTATATAACAAGAAATTTAAATAGAAAAGCATCAACTTTAGATTAAAAAACATCTTTCCTCCATAACCAGAAGTTCAAATAAAAAACACCTTTCCTCTTGAGCTTTTTCATTCTTCCCAATCTCTGGTTGGGATGATATTTACCCCTTCTTTTTTTAAATTATTTTTTTCATAAAGATATTTTTTAATATTGTATTCCTTGTAAACTGTAACCCACAGACTCACTGATATTTAGTGAACACTAATATACACATTAAATTAAATTCTGAGCAGTATTCTTTGACTAAATGGCATAGCTTTGATTTTGGATGATTCACACATGTTTGACATTGGAAAGGAAAAAAATTATAATTGATTGTGATATTGTTTTTCTCTCCTTGTAATTGGATACTGTTTTTTTCTGTTTTGCTTGTAAATATTAATGGCAATAAGATCTGAAGTTAAACTGCCGTTAAGGGGTATTGGGTTTCTTATTAAGGGGTATTGGTTTCTTATTAGGGGTAGTGTGGCATTGGGTATTTATAGTGAAATCGCTTTTTAAATTTAAATAATATACTTTTATTAAATAACTTAATCACTATCCTTATTCTCCTTATTATTTTATCGCCCAGTAATTAAATTACTAGGAATTTATTAAATTACAAAATTAAATGAATAAGATTTTTTTAATTATAATAATAAATGAATAAGATTCGTTTTTATTAGAGAAATACGTAAAATGCCTTACACATTGCTTCTTGCAACTCAATGCCAACTGGGTAATCAAAATTAATTCAAGTTGATAGAGCTAAATTATGTAATCAACTTGCGGAAGAAAGTTGCGGAACTTCAATAAAAATAGTGGCAGAGTTGTTGCCATCTTGCATCCAAGATTTTGGCAGAACGTAATGGATTGCAACGTTTATAATCATTGCATATCAAATATTTCGGCTTTTCCTAATCACGATCTTGTTTCGATATAAATATTTCGGCTTTCCCGCAGCATCAGATCTTATCCGATCACATTAAGATATTACAAAACTCCAGTATACTCATCAGCATAGAGCCCACAATAGGATTGTTAATGACCACATACTCCATCCATGCCTGCTTCTCTGTCCTTTCATCCGTCACATGGCTGTCACACACTCTGCATTAACTAAATTAGCCAATAGTTTATTGCTATCAAATCAACCCCTAGGTTCCAATGTATCTTTTAGGATAAGTTAGACACAAAATTCGAAGACCCCGTGGCACTTTTGAGATTCTGGAGATAAGATCCGATAAATTCAAGGAATATATTTGTTTACTTAAACTACTGCGCTTTCTTCTAAATGAAAATCACGTCTCATGTTTTTATATGCACGTTTTTGTATGTTTTCTTCCAAATTTTGTTGAGAGAGTGTTCACACCTCCGAGGAATATATTTGTTTCTTTGAACTACTGTACTTTCTGTCGGGCATTATTATCTCGATCACTGATTTAATGAATATTTAGTAATCAGATGGATGTTTCATCTCTACATTGTTGTTAGAGCATTATTATCTTGATGGTTGGTTATTATTTCGATAGTTGATTTGTTAAATATTTGAAAATTAGATGGATATTTTATCTCTCTACATTGTTGTTTGAGCATTATTATTTCGATGGTTGATTCGTTGAATATTCGATAATCAAATAGACTTCTCATCTCTACATTGTTGTAATATTAGACATCACTCGGGTCTTTTCGGGTTTAACCCAAATCTATTCAACACCCAGGAAGTCTGGAATTTTCTAAAATGTGTTAATGATGAAATAAAAATGCTATTTTCTCGCACTTTTAATGATTCAGAGGGTGGACAAATACCTTCCCGGACAGTGAAGCTTTAAATATTAAAAGGAGAGGATACGAATTTGTTAGAGGTTGTTATTTTATCGACAGTATAGTAATGTGTGAGGTTGTTATTTATGTTTATAGGAAAATTGAGGTGATGCAATGTTTTATATGTAAAAACACCTCTGGCATGAAGAATTATAACAAAAGAAAGTTTTTAAACAAAATTCTGAGTATTTGTAGTTTTTTTTAGTAAATATAATTTATTTTATAAGATATCATGGTTTATGTGAGGAAGAATTTTTATCGAGATTTTTGATCTATGAGACACAACACACTCCAATTCTCAGTCCAATTTAATAGATGTATTGTTCTATGTTAAGCAATATGGATACTAGATTCAACCTAATTAGTTTATATGTACATTAATGGTATGGTGTAATGTCACAACATAAATATATCCACTTGCTAACCAGGATAACAAAAAACCATTGGCGTGCGATAAATCATCCATAAATGATTTAAAAAGACATATTTTGTAAATATTCTCACTTTCTATTTATCAATGATAATTAAATTATAATAAACTTACATAAAAAGCATAAAGTTCGTTAAAAAAGCACAAGTGGAATCCCTTGCTCATTTCTTCCCCAATGAGTTCACGTTGGCCTAATTCCTTATTGCTTCACACATCTCAAATCCAAGTGGATAATCAAAATGAAGCCAAGTTGCTAGATGTAAATTAACTAGTGGCAGAAAGTTGCTGAATTTTAATAAAAATTGTGGCAGAAATTGCTGAATTTTAATAAAAAATTGTGGCAGAAAATTGCTGAATTTTAATAAAAATAGCGGCAGACAGATAAAATAAAGCTCAGCTAAATTATTCCCATCAACGCTGAGCCCACAAATTTGAGGACCTGTAGGAACGTTGATGAGCGCATAATTCATTAGCATCAGATCTGATCTGATAACATTAAAATAAAGCTAATCTCAATTATTCTCATCAGCAAGGAGCCTACAAAATTTCACTATCCGTAGGATAGTTAGTGACCAAATTGTAAGATTTTTGAGAAACACAGATCTAGATCTGCAAAACAATAAACAAGCTTGCAAGAGAAGGAAGGAAGCGAGCAAAAATTAAGAAAAGAATAAAAAATGATTCTACAATATTAGTTTTAGAATAAATACATAAAAGCAACTAAGTTAAGCTTAGTTGTACATGCAATAACTAAAGCTAAGTGTGCTTTATCTTATGTTAATGTGTACATGTGCCACATGCAAGCAATAAGTTAACTGGAGCTAATCTAGGTGCATGTACACCAACACAACTAGTCTAAGTGCATGTACACCAACACCCCCCCTTAAGCATAACTTAGGTGAGTGTGATTCAAAATGAATGAGTCCCGGCAACACGGCCATTTTAGGTACCCATATACAATGCATAAAAAGGAGGAAAGAGGGAAAACCCAGTAGGAAGAAAACCCCCCCTCAAAATATAATGCAAAAGTAGAGAAAAAACAACTGCTAGGCAGTCGTGTCCTTCACCCCGAGACGATCTCGCAGGAATCGAAACTTCTGCTCAGTGAAAGTCTTGGTGAAGATGTCAGCAATCTGCTCGGAACTAGGACAGTACTGAAGATCGATGATCCCATCATGAATGAGTTCTCTAATGAAGTGCATGTGGATCTCGATGTATTTGGTACGTTGTCGCTGCACTGGATCTCTGCAAAACTTTAGCGTACTTTGATTATCGCACCAGATGACAGTTGGATGATGGACACTAATCCCAAGCTCAGATAGGAAATGTTGCAGCCAAATTGCCTAAATAGTGGCATTGACTGCTCCTCTATACTCGGCCTCTGCTGATGATAAAGCAATGGCAGCCTGCTTCTTACTTGACCAACAAATTGAGTTGGATCCCAAACTAAGTACATAACCGGAAGTAGACTTGCGATCAATGGTGTCGCCAGCCCAGTCTGAATCTGTGAACCCGGTGAGATTCAAAGAACAATTGGCTGCATAATCAATCCCATAGGTGATTGTCCCCTGGACATATCGAAGGATGCGCTTTGCAGCATTCCAGTGTAACTCATGTGGCTCCTGCATGTATCTGGAAACTGCTCCGACAGCATAGGAGAGATCAGGACGGGAGTGAGTGAGATAAAGAAGACTTCCCACAAGCTGGCGATACAATGTGCAATCAACCAATGGTGTGTCTTTGCCATTCTCAAGCTTTATCCCTGATAAGAAAGGTGTGGCTGCTGGCTTGCAGTCACTCATGTGAAATCGTGCCAAAAGATCTCTGGCATATTTTGGTTGAGAAATGGTAATGCCATAATCACATTGATGGATCTCTAGTCCAAGGAAGAAATTTAGCAAGCCCATGTCTGTCATAGAAAACCGCTTATGCAATGCAGTTTTGATGTTAGTAATGACAGAAGCTGAACTACCCGTTATCAAAAGATCATCTACGTAGAGTACTATGATCAACAAGGAGTCAATTTTCTTCAGAAAATAAACATTGGAATCATATTTGCAGCGTACAAAATTTTGAGATAACAAATAAGAATCCATCTTTGCATACCATGCTCTAGGTGCCTGCATGAGGCCATAGAGAGACTTCTTTAGTTTGCATACCAGAGATGAATTCTGCATGTATCCCGGTGGCTGCTCCATGTAGATTTCCTCCTCGAGATCACCATGAAGAAAGGCATTCTTCACATCCATATGATGCACCTCCCATCCTCTTGTTGCTGCAATGGAGAGAGCTAGCCGAATGGAATCCATTTTTGCCACTGGAGCAAAAGTCTCATCATAGTCAACACCATGTACTTGTTGAAAACCTTTTGCTACCAATCGTGCCTTATATCGACTAACTTGGCCATTTGATGCTTTCTTGGTCTGGTAAACCCACTTGCATCTCCCAAGTTTGCGATTTGAAGGTAGCAGAACCAAATCCCAAGTCTGGTTCTCAATGAGAGAGTTATATTCCTCATCCATGGAGGCTTCCCATTCAGGATGCCCATTTGCTTCTGCATAAGTTTGTGGATCAGATCCATGCATCATATAAGCATGCATGGGCATGGATGGCTCCATAGCTAAGAGTGCTTGTGGATCTTCCTCAAACAGAGGGATAGAAGCAGGATCATCAAGGATATCACTCATGCTGCGCCATTTTTGTGTTGAAGGTGGTCGAGAATCTTCCGAACTACATGCAGAAGTATGATCTCGATGTTCAACAACTGGTGGTCTAACAGGGGTCACAGGAAAAGACTCATCTTCATCAGAATGCTGGTCTGAAGTTTCATCTGCATACTCATCAATGAGTGGTGATGAAAATTTGGTAACAAGTTCATCTACTGGTGCATGCGAAATATCTTCGTCAAACTTTACACTCCTTTCAATAAAGAGCTCTTCAATGTGGATATCAAGCAATCTGTACCCTTTGACTTCATCAGAATATCCAACAAACATGCATGCTTTGTTTTGAGGCTCCAAAGCCTTTCTCTTCTCTGGAGGAATGCGGGCCCATGCTCGAGATCCAAAAATGCGGAAATGACTAACTTCAGGTTGCATGCCAGTCCAAACCTCAAAAGGTGTTTTTCCAGTAACAGATTTATGAGGAGATCTTTTCTGGATGTATGAGGCACAATTAGTAGCTTCGGCCCACAATTTCGACGGAAGAGATCTTGCATGCAACATGCAATTAGCCATCTCTTTCAAAGATCGATTTTTCCTTTCAGCCACGCCATTTTGCTGTGGAGTGTAAGGAACTGTATGCTGCAACTATATGCCTGCTTCATCACAAAGATTCTTGATATCTTTGCTGACATATTCCGTCCCATTATCTATGCGGAGTATTTTGATGCGTTTTCCAAACTGATTTTCCGCATGCGCTTTGAAAATCTTTAGATGTTGAAAAACTTCAGACTTGAGTTTCAAGAAGTAAACCCAAGTGAATCTCGTGTAATCATCTATAAATGACAACACATATCTTGCTTTGCTCATTGAAAGCACCAGAAATGGACCCATGAGATCACTGTGTACAAGTTCCAAAGGTGAAGAGGCTCTCCATGCATGCCCCTTGTCGAATTTTTCTTGTGGATGCTTTCCAAGAGCACATCCATTACAAACACCATCTGAAAATTAAATGGTTGGCAATCCTTTGACCATCCCTTGCTTACTAAGTTGTTGCATATATCTGAAATTCAAGTGCCCAAATCTCTCGTGCCAAATCCTACTTTCTTCATTTGCGTGCGTAAGTAGCAAAATAGAATCTGATTGAGGAACAAAATCAGAAAATGTATATAGACGAGATTGATCATTTACCTTGCCAGATGCAATCTTCAAATTGGTTTGCATGTCATAAATGCTCACAGAATCTGGGGTAAATTCCACTTTCCTTCCACTGCCTGTGTGTGTCATCTGATACACTGAGAGAAGATTCACAGAAAGCCTTGGAATATGCAAGACATTTTCAAAACTTCCATCTTCGAATTGCACTCTTCCTTGTCCAGTTACTGCAACTGCAGAATTATCCCCCATGAGAATGGGAGGACCTGAGTATGCATGTAGAGAAGAAAAGGATTCCTTTAAAGAAGCCATATGATGTGAATCTCCTGAATCGATGATCCATTCTTGTGGTGCAGAATGAAGAGCAATCAAAGCATGCCCGTTACCTCTTGGATTTGGTGCTTTTTCTCCAGACTTCTTCTTAGCATTCTCAGGAATGTGGTCTCCAAGATTGTGTTGCTGGAGTGTCTGCGCCATAAGATCTATAGTCTTCTTCAGGCATGCAGATTCAGGATGAAAACCACGGTGGCAATAATTGCACATTGATTGCCCTTTCGTTCCTTTCCTTTCCTTTGAGCCAGATGATCCATCAGGGGGTTTGGGATGTCCTCCCTTTCTTGGATCAGGATCCTTCTTCCCTTTTCCTTTCTGATGGTCTTTGGAATTTGCCTTTCCTTTTTCATGCACAGTAAGTGCATGCGCTTTGGAATTTTTAAGTGTGCCCATTTTGATGAGCTTATCTTGCTCATGCATCAAAGACTGAATAAAAGAATCCAGTGAGGGCATCTTCCAAGCTGCACCAGTTGCAGATCTGACTGTGTGGAATGTAGAGACGAATACTGCATACTCTGGACCAAGTTTTGATAAAATGGAAAGAATCAACTGATTTTCTTGCTTGGATTTGTCGATCCCGCATCCTTTCAGCTGAACCAACAAGGCTTTATACCTTGTGAAAAAATCTTGAATGTTCTCAAAGTTTCTCGGATCTAATGAGTTCAACTCATTTTCAAGAATGTGACCTTGCATTTCATCCTGTTTTCCAAACAATCCTTCCAAAATTTTCGATACTTCATTTGGAGTTGAACATGATTCAACATGAAATAGAAGTTCCGGAGAAATAGATAAACATAGGATGCCGAAGGCCTCGTCCATGCGATTGAAATATCTTGTTTTCTCCATTGTCGATGTTGGTTCAACTTCCGTTTCCATGGTTATTCGAAATAAGCCTCTACTTCTGAGATGAAGTTGAATCTTTGGCTTCCATTCGAAATAATTATATGGAGTGAGAATTGCCGATTGTGGAAACTCCAATTTAGACTCCATTCTTTGTTGTTGCTTCAATCTTCTGAACCTGCAAATAAAATTGCTTGTGCACTGATTACAAATCCCTGTGCTCTGATACCATGTAAGATTTTTGAGATACACAGATCTAGATCTGCAAAACAATAAACAAGCTTGCAAGAGAAGGAAGGAAGCGAGCAAGAATTGAGAAAAGAATAAAAATTGATTCTACAATATTAGTTTTAAAATAAATACATAAAACAACTAAATTAAGGTTAGTTGTACATGCAATAACTAAAGCTAACTAAAGCTAAGTGTGCTTTATCTTATGTTAATGTGTACATGTGCCACATGCAAGCAATAAGTTAACTGGAGCTAATCTAGGTGCATGTACACCAACACAAATACTCCATCCTTGCCTGCTACTCCATTCTTTCATCAGTCCAATGGCTGCCACACACTCTGCATTAACAAAATTGCAATAAAATCAAGTATTAAGTTCGAAAGTATGCCAGACATTCTGCATTAACGAAATTAGCCAATAGTTTATTGCTATCAAATCAACCACTAGCGTCGAATGTATCTTTTAGAGTCACAAAAGTTGAAGCCACGACGACCCCATGGTCCTTTTAAGATTCTGGAGATAAAATGAGATCAAATCATTTCCTGGTATATGCATATATACCATCGTATGCTCTGGATTAGTTATATGCAGAAAAGAAGTTTGAGAGATTTATGTGTGGACTATTAATATAGAAAGCTTCTGCCCGAAGATTTTGTAACTAATTCATTAAACTGGCTTCAAGCACCAGTAGGATGGAGGCCCGTGGAAGGCAAGAGCATATGGCATTGAATTTGGAGATTATGGAAGCTAGAAATGTTATAGTTAAGCCTGCCGGAGGTAGAGACAGTTTGTTTGTTCGCTATTATCTTTCGACTGGCAATGGCCAGGTGAAGAATATTACAGTCAATTCAAAGGAAGTAACAGCAAGGTCATGTTGGAATTCAGAGGCACAGCAATATTAATTAAACACATTGCAGAATAAATCAAGCACATAAACATAGTTTTTAATGTGGTTCACCCAATCAATCTGGGCTACGTCCACCAAACATAGGCATCAGGAATTTATTAATCAAATTGGAGATTACATCAAGAAATCCTCACAAAACTCTCACACTCTCAGCAAACCATCCGAATGGTTGCCTGTTATATAGCATAGAGAATCTAACAGCTTCATTAACTCACTCACATCAAATATAGGAGGCATTAACTCCCTCCCAACAACCTGGAGCTAATCTAGGAACTGAATTCCTATTGTTGTCACCTTCAGAGATTTTTGCCTATTTCATCCCAAACAGAAAATCTCAACAATCTCCACCTTGACAACAATTCGCCTGATGCCCTGTTATTATTATTTTATCTTTTCTGCAAGCCAAGAGAAGCCAAACACCAGCGTAGCTTCTCCAACAAAACTGGTTTCGTGAACATGTCTGCACAGTTCTCCTTTGTATGCACCTTTTCAAGAGAAACTCCCCTTTCAGTGATAACTTGTCTTACAAAATGATATTTGATTGAAATATGCTTTGACTTACTATGATAGGCCGGATTCTTAGCCAAATGTATTGCACTTTGACTGTCACAAAGTAACCTGATGTTATCCTGTAACCTACCAAACTCACCAAGCAAACCTTTCAACCAAACTGCCTCTTTGCAAGCATGCGAAGCAGCAATGTATTCTGCTTCAGTAGTGGATAAAGCAACAATGTTTTGTAGCTTTGACATCCAGCTTATAGCTCCACCTGCAAGAGTAAAGACGTACCCTGAAGTTGATCTTCTCTTATCCAAATCACCTGCCAAATCAGAATCAACATATCCGCAAACAAATTCACTACTCTTATTGTAAGAAATACAATAACTACTTGTGCCTCTCAAGTACCGAAGCACCCATTTCACTGCTGACCAGTGCTCTTTACCCGGATTTGCCATGTACCTGCTGACAACCCCAACTGCATGAGAAATATCTGGTCGCGTACACACCATCGCATACATCAAACATCCTACTACATTGGCATACGGAATTCGAGACATATAATCCTTTTCTTCATCTGTATTAGGACATAAACTCGAAGAAAGCTTAAAATGGGAAGCTAAAGGGACTGAAACAGGCTTCACATTATTCATACCAAACCTCAAAAGTATTTTCTCAACATACTTCTGTTGTGATAGCCACAGCTTACCATTACTCCTATCTCTGAAAATCTCCATGCCCAAAATCTGTCTTGCTGCTCCTAGATCTTTCATATCAAACGTCCTTGCCATCTGAGTCTTCAACCTGTTGATTTCTCCAATGCTTTTGCTTGCTAAAAGCATATCATCAACATACAACACTAAGATAATGAACATGCCATTATTTAACTGTTTAAAATAAACACAATGATCATATTCACTTCTAACATATTTCTGACTCAACATGAAAGAATCAAACTTCTTATACCACTGCCGAGGCGACTGCTTCAGGCCATATAATGACTTCTTGAGCCTGCAGACAAATTTCTCATTGCGATGCTCAACAAACCCTTCCGGTTGTTCCATATATATTTCCTCATCTAAATCACCATGTAGAAATGCAGTCTTAACATCTAACTGCTGCAACTCTAAATCAAGCAAAGCCACTAATGCTAACACAAGTCTAATTGAAACAATTTTAACCACTGGTGAAAATATCTCATGAAAGTCTATGCGAGCTTTCTGAGAAAACCCTTTTGCAACCAGTCTCGCTTTGTACCTGTCTTCCGTATCATTCACACCCTGTTTCACCTTGAACACCCACTTGCATCCCACAGTTTTCCTGCCTTTGGGAAGTTCAACCAGATCCCACGTGCCATTCTTTCCTAAGGCCATCATTTCGTCCTTCATGGCTGCTTTCCATTTGTCACTATTTGAACCTTCTACAGCTTCCTGATAACACAAAGGTTCATCATCATTAGCGATCAAAGCAACTGAAGTAACATGATCATCATACCTTCTCGGAGGACGTTTGATCCTTGTAGACCTCCTTAAGAATGTTTCTGGTGCTTCCACAATTGGTTGTCTATCATCTGTAGGAACTTCTTCATGATCGCCAGCTGAGACCTGTTCATGACCTCCATCTGAACCCTGTTCAAAATCTGATTCTGAAACCTGTTCATGACTAGAATCTGAACTATGGTCGTTATGACTATCATTAGAAATGTTGTCAAACTGAATATGCTAGAAATCAGATACATCATCTTGTTTCAATCTACTATTTACATCTAACTGTACAAGAGAGGATTCATCAAACTTTACATCTCTGTTGATGATGATTTTTCGGGTAGTAGGATCCCACAATCTATATCCCTTTGTTCCATCACCATACCCAACAAAGACATACCTTTTCGATTTCGGATCTAATTTAGTTCGCTGATGTTTAGGCACTAGAGCATATGCATCACAACCAAACACTCTGAGTTTAGAATAGTCACAAGGGTGTCCTTTCCATACCTCTTGTGGAATCTTACAGTCTATGGTCGTTGATGGAGATCGATTTATCACATAACAAGTTGTTGCCACTGCTTCCATCCACAACTCCTTTTGCAACCCAGCGTTACTCAGCATACACCTTGCTCTCTCTAGAAGAGTTCTGTTCATGCGTTCAGCAACTCCATTTCGCTGAGGAGTATAAACCGTGGTCTTATGTCTCTCGATCCCTGCATCCTTGCAATAGCTGTCAAACTCCTTGGAGGAAAACTCACCACCATTGTCAGTTCTTAAACATTTTATAGTTCTACCAGTGCTGTTTTCTACCAATGATCTAAACTGCTTGAAAACTGTAAAAACATCAGACTTCTTTTTCAACATGTAGACCCATACTTTCTGAGAAAAGTCATCAATAAACGATACAAAATATGACGAGCCACCATATGACGCTGTAGGGGCTGGACCCCAAATATCTGAATGGATATAATCAAGTATGCCTTTACTAGTATGTTTGCCTATTTTAAACTTTTCTTTACTTTGTTTACCAAACAGACAATGTTTACAGAAATCCAATTTTCCAGATCTTAGATTAGGAAGTAACTTTCGGTCAGCCAAAATTTTCAATCCTCTTTCACTCATATGCCCCAATCTTTGATGCCATAAGTGAATGGAACTACTGTCATGTTCAGACACAGACACATGATCTGACCCAGTTCTACCTTCTAACTGAAAAAGATTTCCTACCTTCTTAGCCTTCATTACTAGTAAGATACCTTTATAGATTTTCATAACTCCACCTTGAATTACAGTTTTATATCCATTTGAATCAAGTGCTCCTAATGAAATCAAATTTTTCCTTAAATCTGGTACATGTCTCACATCAGTTAATATTTTTGTTGTCCCATCAAACATTTGTAGTTGTACACTTCCTATTCCAACAATACTGCACATGACATCATTACCCATGTACACGACTCCATCATCAACTGATCTATATGTTTTAAACCAATCTCTATGTATCACATGTGGTTAGATGCCCCGGAATCTAACAACCAATGTTGATCATGTTTTGAAACATTAACAGACAATACCTCATCACTCATACATGAACCAGATACTGAACCTGTATCTGTGGTGTTGGCTTCCTTCTTTTCTGTCGAAGAGCCTTCTTTAGCAGTCTGCTTTCGCTTCCAGCAATCCTTTTTCAGATGTCCAGCCTTGCCACAATGCCATCACTTCACCTTTGGCTTCTTTCCTTTGGACTTTGAGCGAGAGTTGCTATGCTTTCCCCCGGAGTGTCTCTCTCTTGAGTGACCTATGGCCATCATTACCTCTGATACCTCTTCCTCGTCTCCTCAGCCAACAAGGCTCCAACAACATCGTCAAACTCAAGGATTTCTGATGTACTAAAACTTATGGAAGTAACAAAGTGATCCCAGGATTCAGGCAAAGAACATAATAGAGTTATTGCCTTATCCTCTGAATCAAATTTCACATCTAGACTGTCTAATTGCACCAGTAAGGTATTAAAAACATTCAGGTGATCAGCAATTGAGGTACCTTCTTTCATCCGCAAACCGTAAAGCTGCCGTTTCAGGAGAATCCGATTTGTCAGAGATTTCGTCATATAGAGCTTCTCAAGCTTCGACCACAAGCCTGCGGCGGTTTTCTCTGACACAATGTTGAACAGAACATCGTCCGCCAGACATAACCGAATTGTGCTCAGAGCTCTATCGTCCATCTCATCCCATTCATCCTCCGTCATGGAAGGAGGTCTTTTGTTTTTCCCCAACAGTGCTTTCGCCACACCTTGTTGAACCAGCAGATCGTGCATCTTCACCTTCCAGATCTCAAAATTATTCTTGCCATTAAATTTCTCAATTTCAAACCGGGCACTTTGAGTTTTCGCCATTTGTATCAAAAAACACAATAATCTCCAATATCCAACCAGCAATTAAAAAAAAACAATTGCCTATGCCTTTGTTTTGACACAACAAAAAAACTGCCTTATTACAGTAGACCTCTGCCAAAAACAAAAATTTTTGTTTTATTAACTTTTGTTTCAAGTATTTTGATGGATGTCCTGGAAATGTCGTGGGAGTACGGTATTGAAAAAACCTGGTTCCCAAAATATATACCCCAATATATTTTAACACCCCACCATTTAACATGCGTTCACCCACTTTAAATTAATCCACCATTTACACTTTCCATTATGTTAACATGGTATATATCACATGCGTTTCAACCTTTTTTCACAACGCATATATGTAAAACTACGCCGTGTTATGTTATATATTCATGCTGGTTTAAAAAATAGAAAATCCACGCCGTTTTTCAATGGATATTCACGCTGTTTTTCAAATATAAATCAACGCTGTTTTTCAAATCCATACCCACGCTGTTGATCACATATATCCGTGCTGTTTTGAAAAATATATACATGCATTTGTTATAATATATCCACGCAGTGTATTAAATACATACCCACGCAACCGCCGTTTTGTAATGTATGAACGCAGACACCAGGTATTACAGTGCTCCCGCAACCAACAGCTCCACGCATTCAGGTTTTTGGTATTTCAGGCATAGCAAAACACCAGCCAGCGCTAACAGCGAACAACGCATTCACTTCAGCAAACGCACCGCAGGTATACACAGCAGTCACGCACGCAGCGCCTCCAGTCAGCTCCTCCAGGCAGCACCTCCAACATGCTCTGATACCAATTGTTCGAATTCAGAGGCACAGCAATATTAATTAAACACACTGCAGAATAAATCAAGCACATAAACACAGTTTTTAACGTGGTTCACCCAATCAATCTGGGCTACGTCCACCAAACATAGGCATCAGGAATTTATTAATCAAATTGGAGATTATATCAAGAAATCCTCACAAAACTCTCATACTCTCAGCAAACCATCCGAATGGGTGCCTGTTATATAGCATAGAGAATCTAACAGCTTCATTAACTCACTCACATCAAATATAGGAGGCATTAACTCCCTCCCAACAACCTAGAGCTAATCTAGGAACTGAATTCCTATTGTTGTCACCTTCAGAGATTTTTGCCTATTTCATCCCGAGTGCGGAGGGATTATGGACGACGTTAATGTTATTACTGAATTACAAAAGTAGTTTGTTAGGTTTGAATTAGGTTTGAATTGAGGGAGAGGAGTGGCAAAGTTAAAGTAGTGGGAAATATGCTTAGAGCATCCAAAGTGGTTGGATGGGTTGAGATACCATTGAAAGAATTGTTGGCATCTCCCATGGTATCAATCAACAGCTGGTATTCCTTAATACCCATTGTTAGTGGAGGATCAGAGCTACCACCCAGTTTGCACCTTGCTATCTCCGTAAAGCCTCTAAATTTGGTCGATTCGGCTTCACAGCTTCTTCAACAACATCAGCGAGATATGGAAATAAATAAACACCAAATTATGGGAAGCAATTTTGTGAATGTGAATAGGCGCATTAGGCGGCTAGAACGGGAGGGTTGTGGATCCAGAAGCAAGGTGTGCTGCCAAGGCTTGTATGAGGAGGGTATTTTCGCCGGTGTAGCGTGACGACCACGTCATCAAAATGGATATAGACACAGCCTGCGCGGATTTCATTTGTATATATTTCAATTTAAATGTGTTCATATTGAACTCTATTCTTTGTAGTATCCTCCGATAAAGGGGACGGCCAGATATCGGATAGGTTGATGCACTGGCTTTAAAGAACTATATAAATTTTTGTTCAGATATCAAATATCTTATTGTACTGACTTTAATGAACAATTACACAACTCTTGTTCAGAGTATTTACGACATTCAAGAAATACATTTGTTTCGTTGAACCAGTGCACTTTCTTTTTATCCCAAACTCACATTTTGAGAAAGTCACTTATTATAAAATGGGAAACATAGATTTACTCTCTAACTTTGTAAATGTAATGGATTCTTAATATACCATTGCGATGATGATAATGATAATGATAAGGGTAAACATCTACTAAAGTCAAATTTAGTTTAATAGACTTTTAAAAAGGTAAGGAATTACTTTTTTTCTCATAATTTTATTTTATGTATTTTCCAAAAATGTTAAGAAAAACAATTTTAAAGTATTATGGTATTAATGAGTTAAAAAGTCAGGAATATGGATAATCTCTACTATCTAATTTTAAACTTGTGAGAAAAACAATAACATTAATAATCTTTTTATCTAAATTTTGTGCAATTGCTTGACTATTTTTTTATGGGAACCAAAACATTGGTAAATCTACTTATTTTCATTTTTACTCTTACTTAAATATATGTAAAGAATTGCATAAATTATATGAAATATAACTCTTGGTAAACAGATTTATTTATTTAAATATAAAAAATATTTAATTTAATTTTTAGATTAATACATATCAACATTTACCAATCATTTAATTTATAAAATTATACAAATTAAACTAATTTTTTAATTAACAATTTAAATATTTTATTTTCATAATTATATTATTAATTCAAATATAAAAAAATTATAATAATATCATTCTAATAATTTTCCTAACATAAATAAAAAATAATAAGAAAAAAATACAATTCTCATCAATAAAAATCATGTAGCAACCAAATATATAAATAATTTCAAGAAAAACATGAATAAATATAAGTGAATATTCACATGTAAAAAATAAGATATTATAAGGAGGTCATCAACCCCACCCTAGAAGATCAAAAGTATCTCTGTTTTAACAAAGAAGAAAATTAATATAGCCAAGATTAGAACGAACTCTCATGAGCTCCATAGTGAAACAGGGAGTTGGGCAGTTCCTAAAACACCATGGATGGAAAGGTTCTGCCGTCTCTGTGAGAATACGAACATCGAGGATGAAAATCACTTCCTCTTAGAGTGCCCGGCGTACAACCACGAAACACCATGGATGGAAAGGTTCTGCCATCTCTGTGAGAATACAAACATCGAGGATGAAAATCACTTCCTCTTAGAGTGCCTGACGTACATCGAGGATGAAAATCACTTCCTCTTAGAGTGCCTGACGTACAACCATCTCAGTTTCAAAATCTTTGTTGCAACACTGACCTTCCTATCCTTTTACGTTGTCAAAATTACAGTGAGTTCGGGATGCTTCTCTCCAAGCTTTTTGAGCATAGGAATAAAATCTTACATCAAACAAAATAATTGGTTTTTTTAGGTCCAACAGACTAAATTTTGGTCTCAGTGGACATTAACCATCATCATCATAAATGTGTAAAAATATGAATTTATTTATTTAGTAGTTGGTTTAAAAAAATTTAAAATATTAATATTAATTATTAAAATTATATAATTTAAATATAATAGAGATGTAAGCTAAAATATTTATTTATATATAAAAAATATAATTTCAACACTAAAAAAATTAAAATTATAAAATTTATAATATTAAATAACAAAATTATCATAAATAAAATTTTGATTTATAAAATTCATATCAAAATTATTACCATTGATTTTAGATCTTTGTGATCCATACTGATTTAGATAATGTCTTTTGGATTAGTCACATTATAAATTGTTAATTTTTATCTTTACCTTAAGAATAAACTACATTAGATAATTCTAACCGCAGAGATGTTGATCTCAAATCGGTAACAAAGATCACAAGTCTACCCACACATTCCAGTCAAAAAGGAGCGGACGAAGCATCCCTCACAATATCCGACAAACATGAAGAATTATTTTTGTTTGCGGAAGAGAGAAAGCGAATAGTGCGCCATGTGTCTATCAAATCATGAAGTTTTTGCACCTCGGTCTGTAACGGACACTCCATATCCCTCACAGAACAAACCGGTCTCAAACCCTACCATTAATTCCATAAAAAAAGAATTTAAGGGTTTTACATTCAAGCAACAACAATCTTTCTAATGAAAACTAAAGAGTAAACAATACCTTCATGGAAATGACGAGAGCGTCATCTGGATGATATTCAACGTGCCTTCTACAGTCGAAGGAAAATAGAAGACTTTAATGTTTATCTAGAAAAGCAAATTTATTTTCTCAATGTAGAAAGAAAAAACAATAATGATTCTTTAATAAAAATGAGGGAATACTAATTCCCGAGAATCGGACCCTGCCCCCTGCAACTATCATTCCCTTGAGGGCTAACAACTCCATCACTTTTGGCTGGCCATGGAAAGGAAGGGGAGTGTTAGAAGTAAGCGTGTGAGATGTGAGATTTAAGAGTTTTTCATTTATTGAGAGGTATAGAGTTCAAATAGTGCCTCAAAGAAAAATCCACGCATGTTTCTCTCTTAAAACCTCTAAACTGCAAAGAACGAAAAAATATTTAATGTTTTTCATCACATATTTTAAGTATATAAATTATAGTGGCCAAAAATGTTTTACAAAGAAAATCTAGAAAATAATTAAAATTTGTATGCAAAATAGAATGTATACTTTAGAGCATAGGACTTTACTGAATAAATTTCTGACATATCACATGTGTTTATGGCATGCTAAACAATACTCTTAATTTGACTACATATTAAAAAATACCTCTAAAAATCACATTATTTAACCCCCTACCAATACACCTTTCCAATTTAAAAAAACCCATACTTTTACTAGATATTATAGGATCCATTTTTTCATTAACATTTCTTATACCTATTTATATTTTTTCATTAATTTTGAGCTCCATTTTCTATACTTGCCAATATAAAACCGTTTACCCCTTATTATATGTTCAATATATTATGTCCTTTTTCTAATTCTTTTTAATATATGTCTCCCAATATAAAAACAAGTGGTATGGTATTTCTCCCCAATAAATCTTGATACCTTAGAGGTACAAATCAAATCTGTGTATAAATTACTATGGTTTCATCTTGCTCCAAAAAAATACAGAATATAGAAAGAGTTAACAACTCTAGAAGATAAAGCGTATGAACAAAGAAAATAATGCAAATATTTTGCATAGCAAATTTAAGCAGAAAGAGAGTATACCTATATCCATTGTTCAAAACCCTGACACTGATATTAACGAGAGCACGCATGTACCGGGCGTCAGGACTGAAGTGCAGTCGTACCTTAACATATTTTGGTGATTTTTAAACCCTCGACCTCTGACGTTAATGTGGGATCAACGATGATGAGTGGAGTTTTTTTTTTAAGTAAGAACGACTCGATTACAAAACAAGGGGGCTGCGGGGCAACTAGTCCCTGCCTTAAGTGGGCTAGTCAACGGGGAAATATAAAACTAGTTTCAAGAACCTCTTACTGTACAGACACTAAGGCTTGTCTCTAAAGGCTTTCACTTTTCTATGGAACTTCGTGTTTAGAAGCCTAAAGTTAGAAGAGTACTCTTACTAACCCATTTAATCATTCGTTAGCTAGGACAGGCCATCAAAGGGCTTGAGAGCCGGATACAGGCTTGATCGAGTGAAAACAACGGAGATAGCCTATAAGGAGGTAGCAAAGGCACCCGCGGCAGACTCAGTTTTAGAACCCATTTTAGCTTCCCTACCACCACCTCGCTAATAAGCATCATCCCTTCCATTTCCAGATCCTACAGAGACATTAGCTCGTGTTTTCCCCAAGCCACAGCCTAATAAACCTAAAGTACCTGCCTATTATACTTGCTGGTACTCTTAAAATCCCTTGCTTGCCAAAGTTATGTACCCACAATCCTGTGACACAGCCCTTGGCATGACTTTAAATGCTAGATCAAACTAATGTTGAAGAGGCAACAATTCAAATGACAGAGCTGTCGGTTGGAAGGTATTGGCGGAAGTGGATCTGTTGAAAGCATCCGGGAGCATATTCACTCAGGATGGTGTTTCTTCTCACTGCAGTATAACTGATACAGAGTCTCGCTGCAGTATAATTGATACAGAGTCTCTGTGCATGCGTTGAATGGTGTATTCATCTCATTGCGAATACCTACGATTGAATGTACGAATATCTTCGTTGATTGACTTGTTGAATCTCTATTCTATGTGTTTAAATGTTGGTTCGTTGGTCTGTTGGGATATTTTATGTGTTTAAATGTTGGTCTGTTGGGATATGTTAGAACGCAAGCCATATTCATCGTTGAATAAAACTTGGTGATTTGTGCATTGGAGATTCAAACCCTGCGTTGATTTGGTATGGTGGTTGTTGCATTGAAAGGGTATGGTCATTACTGCATAAACTTTGTTGACTATCATGCATTAATCCTGGTAGCTTGCTCCTAGCTTGCTTGCTGGCATGTCTGCTTAGAGCTTGTCTGGTCTCCCTTTCTGACAGTTGTTATAGCTTGTTGGAATTAGCTTACTGGAGAATCAGAACTCCTTTGCTTATGGATGGATTTCATTAGCTTACTATATAGCTTCTTCCAGAGGAACTACTCTAATTCAATAGCTTGCAACAAGTTACCCTGTGTAAGTAAGAGAATAGGTAATAGCAAGCCTTAGAAGCCGCCTTAACACTCACAATTAGTCTGATAGCAGTTAGTCTCCCTTCATTCCGCTGGCACAGTTTGTCTCATATGGAAGACTTTCTAAGAAGAACTAAAGATAATTAGTTGGAAGTGAGAGGTTAGAGCTAGCCTACCTTAAAAAAGAAACTTTCTTCTTGTTGGGTGCCTTCTTTATTAAATTGCATACAATAGAAGAAGAGCCACTCCCTTAAATTTCTTCTTGTTGGGTGCCTTCTTTATTAAATTGCATACAATAGAAGAAGAGCCACTCCCTTTTTAATAGGCCTTTCTTATTTCAATTCCTTACTTAAACAAGCGAAGCCAACAAACTCTCCTTAAGTATGAATTCTGATTATACAAAATCAAGGAGCTAGAATGGCTCAATGATATTTAGCAATAAACTATAATGCCCATATTATGAGCACCCTTCCACAATGAAATTGATGGTATTATTGAGTAGACTAGGCCCAAATAATTTGTGTCATCAAGATTTTATGGCTGAGTATAAGGTTTGATTGGTAAAAGGTACGAGGCCGATTGCATAAGCATGATGATTGAGGCAGATGGTGAAAAAGAAAATTAGAAACATAGTAGTGGCTATATAATGCCAAGCAATAGTGGTGTGAACATGTGGAGATTTGGTATAGTTTCATGCAGTCTCGGTTAACCAAGAATGAGCACTCTTCTAAGTCTCAAGAATGAGCACTCTTCTGGGTCTCAGCCACTGTGTTAGAATATTAGAGCTCCAATGCTTGGAGAGGTGGAGTAAATCTTCGTATAACATCATCATGGAACATATTAATACTACTGTCTAAGCCATAACGAGCAAAACTATTCGTTGTATTCTGGGGAAATTATTGAAAGCCAATGAAGGTCTTCTAGTTTACCTGGATCTTTGTCTTGAGGCATAGGAGAAGGCTTTCCAATCCCATCAGCTCCTGGTTAACACACAGATAGTTATGTTGCAGGATCTTCTAGAACATATACAAAGAGAATTCTGCATTGAAATCGTGGTTCTTGACTATAAATTGGATGAAATTAAGGTTGAATTCATCTGGGAGCTCTAGTTTCCATAAGAGGATGTTGAACCCAGTGCTATAACAACTCGCAACAGAGGAATAAACAGTCATGGAGCGACGCAGTAGGATTAGGAATATGTTGTCTGAAATTTTCACTGTATTTTTTTCCAATGATATATAAATATAGTCTATTTATAGGAGTATTTTGTCATGGTCCTGAAGCTGTCATAGCCTCTGCCTGAACTCTTCACTGTATTTTTTGCCAATGATATATAAATATAGTCTATTTATAGGAGTATTTTGTCATGGTCCTGAAGCTGTCGTAGCCTCCGCCTGAACTGTTGTTGATTCAACTGCTTATGCTTCTGTTGCTTCAACTAAGTAAACTGGGTGAACCACCACCTCTTCGTTTGCCTTTGTCGCATGTTCAGGTTTGGTCCTAGTATATGAATTTGTGAGCCTGATATGTGCTCACTTGCAGAGTTCTTCCCATTGGGCTAGATGGTTACATCTAGCTTGACTAGAGCCTTAAAGAAAACATGACAAGACTTGTTGAGATCATATTCGTAGTGAGAATATGATAAGATTAGTTCTGGTAAGTAACAGTTATTCCTAAGCCAGTACCTTCAGTTGTATGTGGACCGAGGATAGTTTTCCTACTTGAGTGGCTCCTGGTACCACGAGACAATTAATGATACTTATCCCGTATGATGCTGAGCTTTATGAGTCTAGGATTCAGTGGGAGAACTTGACAAAGTTGGATAAGAATAGATGACAGTACCTCCTGAGTATTGTTCAGTGATTTCTGCTTGGGCGCAAGGATCAAGAGGGAGTGGACAACTCCTTATCTCCCTCACCTTTCAGATATATGGTTTCCCTTGTGTGATACAGTGAGTCTTCAATGACTTGCAGATTCTCCTTGAAACATTGTTAGCTCACTTGGAGATCGAGCGTAAGGAGCAGCAGGATCCGAAGGTTGTGGTTTACTATACTTCAGATGTACACCCCTTCTGACAATCAAAAGGAGCCAGTAGAGCTCTCTAAGTATTTGATTGCAATTTAAGATGTTGTTGTGATCTGGGCGACGCTTGTATAGTCTCGTGAGACTCTGCCAATGGCATAGAAGCATGTTGGTATCAGTGGGCTTTCAGGGAAATTCGGGGATCTCTGCCTTTTAGTTTGTACGAAACACATCATTGATTTCGGGCCTTTCATTTGGCTGGTATGGTTCGACAGATGTTGTTTAGTCTGTTGAGGAGTATGATGTGTGATGTTTGTGGCATGCCAGGAGATATAGACAAAGACATATGTCACAGGAGATATATACATAGGAGATATATCCAAACTGCAAACCAAATATTTTATGTGAGGGAACTAATGTCAGCATTAGTTTACACTGGTGAAATATACGAACCAAAAAATCGATATAATATATGCTTTGCCTCGGGAAGAGGCCAAATAAGACTATGAAGTGCAAAATTATGATGAAATGATGAAATCTATGCTCAATGATACTCAGTACATGACACGGCAGTGACTAACCTGCTTAAATTAATGTTAAAACCCATCATTTCGATTACTATAGTCCCTGCCTTTGCCTGTGGCAGGGACTAATAAATGGTGTTTACTTCATGAGAGTGCGTGACATTTGACACCTTACATTCATGTCCTTGACCAATCATTCAACAGTGGTCAGCTCATAATAATCTCGATAACTCAGAGGTATGTTACATACTCTCTTAAGGTTTATATAAAAGTAATATTTAATAATTTACCAGTGTCATGTCATTTTTGGTATGCACAATGAGCCATTACTTTACTCCATCTAGACAGAAAGGGCAGTGACATGAGATTCTAGCTTTGTAGCCTTGGTGATGGAGGGATAGAGAAACTTAAGGTAAACATTACTTGTAAATGCAAAAAAAAATTGAAGTACTGTAGAAAACTAATACAACAACATGAAAACTATATGTCTTATTATGAGAATGACATAATAAAGCAATATATGGAGTGATGAAATATCTTTAATAGTTTTAAATATAATAATTAACATAACTACATTAATAAAGTGGTTGATGATATGATCCATTATTTTTAAAAGAAAGATAAAAAAGTTTTAAATATAATAATTAGCATAACTACATTAATAAAGTGGTTGATATGCAACATCATTATATTATTAAAAATTATTCAAATCCGTCTAGATCCATCTTTAACTAAAGAAGGATCACATCTTTTTTAATCTAAAAGAGGTTTGCACCTCAAGAAATTTGATCTCTCTTGGGGCTTGGTTTAATTATTAATTATAATTATAATTATTACTATAAATATTTATTTTATTTTATTTTTAATTTTACTTTAATTTAAGTTTTATTTTTATGTAATTCAAGCAAGTCAAAATGTTTTATTAATAATTATAATTATAATTTTATTTTATTTTTGTGTAATTTGACCCAGTTAAAATGTTTAACAAGATAGTATAAGGCATTACAATATCTCTTCGATACTAGGATGGAGAGTATCCAAATAATATATAAATTATTAGCCCTTAGTAGGAGTTCATTTGGCAAGGGATCTCACTAGGAAAGTTTGTGGAAATGTAATATAAATGTGAGTAAAAGGTCCCTTGTTCAAATCTCCTAGTTCTGTAACATGTCACAATTACCATATTACAAAATTGTTACAACATTCTTAACCAATTTTGAGTTCTTTCAAGCATAAATTACAGTTAAGCATATTAGTAGGAAGTGAGAGTTTGTCTCAACTAATTAGCTGGAATTAAACTTAGATGATTAGTATCAATTTTTTAGTTGTAGAAATGTGAAGGAAATTTTCTTAGTTCTAGAAATCTAAAGGTTATGTATGAATATATTGGTTGCTCTATGTATATGAAGAAAAAGGAGGGAAAACAATCTTAGGCATTGATATGTTTGATGTTTGGGTAGGATGTTTATATTACTTGTTATGTTTTACTAAGTGTGTTTGTCTCTTCATAATTTCTACATTTTGTATTGGAGCAATGTTTCACTAGTGGGAAACATTTAATCGTTTGTGAATATGGTTCGATATGAATGTCAAAGAGTTGAAGCAAATGACCAACAAGAGCAGTGGTATTAATATCTCCCATCCTCAAATACCAACCTTTAAATGTGAGAGTTAAGAGCATTAAAATCAAAACATTGTCTCTTTTACAATATTTATGGGTTTTGTTAAAAAATGGTTATACATAACCAATGAATGCTCAAATTCTTGCAATTTCGACCTAAGTACAAAGAGAACAGTTGAGGGGGGAATCAAAAAAAGGACTCAAAAGTTATTTTTTTCATTCAATAAGAAGTGCGTGATTCTATTTTTCCAAGACTTATTGCAACAACAAAGTAAAAGGAGGCATGTGATGTGCCACAACAAACATATCAAGGAACATATAAGGTAAGACTTGTTAAGTTGAAATATTTCAAAAGAGAATTTGAAACTGTTTTCATGCAAAATTATGATTCTATACAAGATTTTTCCATTAGAGTTAGGAGAATAGTGAATCAAATTAGATCTTATGGAGAAGATTTAAGAGATCGAAAAAAATTTGAAATTTTTATATGAATTATTGCTACAAAATTTGATGGTATTGTTGTTGTTATTGAAAAGACTAAATATTTAACTCATTTTTATGTGAATTAGCTTTATTGGAAATATATATGGGGTTGTATCAATTTTTTGTTACTTTTGACAGTTTTTCACTTAATTAATCTTGAAACGGAATTCACGTCACATAATCAATCATCCACAATGTTAGACACATACATGGCAAAGGCAGAATATGAATGATAAACATGAGATTGTGTATCTTATTCACAATTATACATATTTATAATACATAGGAGTGACCCTTGGTTTCATATTCCAAGTGGTCCCTTGGACTCCCTTTGGTTGTTCAGCTTCCACACCAACCCTTAAAGGATTAGATGTTCAACATTCCCCCCCTTAATCCGAAGGGGTATGTATGAGTCCAAGAAGAGAGCTATAATACAAAATGTGAAAAAATGCATGGCAACACTAGGTTGAATGTACTCTATGAAATGTTGGTATAAGGTGATGGTTTAAGGATGACCACCAACACCGGAATGCTTAGTCCAGTGCCCGAAACTCTTCCCAAGTCTAGCATGAGGCTGAGGTCTTCTACTAGAGGAAGTGCTCCTAATGTTTTGAAGAGGGAAACCTTCAACCTTGAAAGGGAGGTCTCACCTCGTATAAAAAGGGAGAACCTCAACTTGAAAAGGGAGGTCTCACCTCGGATAAAAAGGGAGAACCTCAACTTGAAAAGGGAGGTATCAACCTGTGATGGTTTAAGGATTACCACCAACTCTGGAATGCTTAATGAAATTCCTAGGACTCTTCCAAAACTAGCAATAAGTTGAAGTATTATGCTAGAGGAAGTGTCCCCAATTCTTTGAAGAGGCATCACCAACTGAAGGCATGTTCAGGGGCATCTTTGTCTCTGGCTAGAACTCTGAATCTAATATGGCAGGTTATGGCTCAATCTCGCTTGGTGTGGCTTTGAAGCTTGTAGATGACCATCATTATCCCCCCCTATCAGATACAAGGTGAGATGATGGATAAAACTCAACTGCAAGACTGTTCAATACTCTAGAACAAGTTCAGGCATATGACTGAAATGTCTTCTTAGATATTGATACCCATTGCCAAGAAGCGATCCATCCAAAATGAATCTTTGTTCTTGCAGGAGTCTTGTTTTTGAAGCATCTATTTAAAGAATGATTGGTTTTATGACAGTGCTTACATGGATGAAGATCAAAACAGTGATCTTTCATATTGCCAACTCGATCACAGTGTTGGCATTTAACAATTTGTTGTGGTTGTTGCGTAGAATCTGAAACAGTTGAAAGTGAACTGTCATGAACGAATCCATCACTCTAAAACTGGATGGGCTTTGAGTAATCTAGAATATGAAAGGAAACCTCTTTTTCATATCCAAGACCTATTATGTGCTTGTTATGGACGAGCTCTTCCCAAGGTTTGATGACCGACTTGGGAAGTGCAGGTTCAATTTATGCATCTGCATGTACAACTGCTCCTGAGAGGGGCTCAATGATCTGATCAATATCTAGTTGTTGATGGGAGTGTGTCTCAAACAAAGAATTGTCTTAAACAAAGACAAGTTCATAATCATGACTACACTTTTGTAACTCCTCTTATTGTAGTTGTGATTCAAGCTGCAAAATATCAATTTTTTCATATGTATTTTGCATACATGTTTGAATATCACAAAGAGTTTTCTTTTTTATTTTCACGGTATCATGAGCAGTGGAATGTATCAGAGTTTTCATGAACTCTAATACTTCATCAACTTTGGCCATTTTCCAACAGTTTAAATTCCTATATCTGAATGTGCTCCCAAAAGCAAATAAAAGAGTACTCCCTTTTCTAAAGGAAGATGTATTGGAATATTATACCAAGGCCAAGAGAGTCAAAAAAAAACTTACAGAATGGTTATTATCGACAACAAATGTAAGTGTAGTGTTGAACCTAAATATTAGGAACAACAACAAGTTGTTATCCTTTTCAGACTGAATAATAGCAAGAAAAACTTATCTCTCGATAATAGATGCAATTATCTTGCACTCCACTTATTCAAAACAAATTGCAGTAAAAATTACAAATATTTTAGTGTAAAGAGTATGTCAAGACCATGTAATATGACATATGGTCGCAATCGATCACTATTGGAAAAGAGATCTTGAAAAGAAACAATGTTGGCCAATATCCTTGCAATGTTGGATGTCAAGGGTACCACCAGTAGATTTCGATGAGCCTCTTATTCATCTCATCATCAAGATGGTGAAACTCTGTGTTGTTCGACGTGATCACTACATAGAATACTTTAAATCACCTTAATAATCCTATTTTATGACCCATGATTTGGTTCAAAGCATTGATAAGCAGTCTCTGCCAGAGCCGAGAATCTAAAAATTTGAATGTACAGACTAGCGAAAAACATATGTAAAAAATATATATTAGTTATTTTGTTATGGGTCACCATAAATAACTAGGAAGCCTGCTAGATCACACTAAACACAGTCTCTTGAATACTCTTGAGAATTTATGCAGCCATGTCGATGCCGAATGCCAAGCTCATTGCTTTAACACAACTTGGACTCATTCAATATATACGTTCAATGCACATATGACTCTTATGCATTTCCTACGTTTGCAAATGTTCTAGTATCTACACTAGCGACGATAAAATGATAGGCCCATGTTGGAGGCTCCACTCTACAAGATCCACGTAGCAAGACTAGACGCTACAGGTTCTTCACACGTCCCATGTAGCAAGACAGAATCGATCAGGTTTCTTGACGGTTCCACTACGTCCCACGCTTTCCATGTAAACAACAAATCACACTTCACCATTTTCAGATCTGAGGAGACTCGATGTCGAAGGTATGCATGCGGGAATATGAAGAAACTATGTGTGCTGGAATACGAAGAGACTCACACCAAATCAGTCTCCTTTTGATCCAAGGAATGAAGTCACAGTTCGATTCAACTAGCATAGATTGCTACACTATGCACCATCACTCGTGCATTGTCATCATAAATTTTTGTCATCCGTCATTCTTAATGCACGACATTTAATCAAACACAATCATGTTCTCAGCATTCACTTTGGGCATCGTTCACCACGGTTCTTGGCGAAGTTTCAAGAATTCACCCTCCGTCGTAGCCATACGCACCATTCAACGCATAGATATCACTTAGAGAGCTTGGGCTTTGGTTCACAATGGTGGAGGATATTCTCTCTAACTTAATTTCCTCGACTCTCTGCAATATGGATTAAATCCTCAAATATTCTTCTATGCCCATTTCTTTCCATGTTTCAAAACTTCTCTGCATGGGACTAGAGAGTAAATTCTTGGCGATGTAATATATTCAATTCTTTTGAATGTGGAATGGAGAAAGAGCGCACAACTTCTATTGGTTTGCAGGAGCAGAGAAAATGGCAGTTACATGGAAGAGATCATAGTTAGAATTTAGCTAAGAAAACATTCATGAAATGTAGAACTGATGGCAGAACTGACATGCATAGAGAGGCCACAAAACAAGTGGCTCAAATTTGGGCAGGGCAGGAGTACACCTGCTCTGATACCATGTTAGACACATACATGGAGGAGGCAGAATATGAATGATAAACATGAGATTGTGTATCTTATTCACAATGATACATATTTATAGTACATAGGAGTGACCCTTGGTTTCATATTCCAAGTGGTCCCTTGGAATCCCTTTGGCTATTCAACTTTCACACCAACCCTTAAAGTATTAGGTGTCCAACACACAATGTATGAACACTAAGATTAAAGTTCAAATCAAAAGTTGAAGAAGAAAATATTGAAAGAGACCTTTAATTTATTACAATCTCTTGTGAGGTTACCAATCCTCTATAAGCATCAAGTTACAAAATTTGCAGGATCCAACTTGTCAAGAATATGAGGATTTCAATCCTTAGTAAGCACTAACTTACAATAATTGTAGGCTCCAACTAGAAACTCAATCTATAATACATCAAAAATTGGAATTCAAATCAATCTTGAAAATGGCCTTCAAGACACTAGGACTTGGCCTTCAAAATAGGCTTGAACTAGATCTTTAAATAGTAGAACTCAACCCTAAAACTTAGTCTTTAAATAACATAACTCATACGTTGAAACTCGACCTTACAACAATAAAACTCATCCCCTTAAATTCGGCCTTGAAAATATAAGTACATATACCTAAAAACATACCTCAAACATACCAAAAATCCTTCCCAATAACAATTCTAAAAACCCTTGAAAAGATGTGCTAAAACTCTTCCACAAAAAGATTCTTCAACTCAACTTCACTTCAATTCTTATTAGTTCATGAGGTATGAAATTCAAACCATCTCCTATACACATAACTGAATGATTGATTCAAGTGGTTTGGAATTCTCCTTATCACACCTATTTATAGTGTGTTTTGATGCTAGGTTAGGGTTGACTTGTCCACTGGTTGGGCCTATTGGTGCAATTGGTAGAATGTATTGTGAATATTCAAAAATTATTTTCTCCTCAAAGTTAGGATTACTATATGTCATTAGAAATTTCTCAGAATAATATTTCAAACCATATATCATATTATCCCATTCGAGATAGGCAATTGGAGCAAAAAGTTCCTTTGAATATAGGGTTTCCAAATGGAGCCTATTTGTACTTTGGTTGGATCATCTTGAAAAAACATTGCATACCTCCTTATTCCTATGGTATTAGAGGGAGTGTCATATACCATTGAAAATGTCTTGGAATATGCTACTTGACTATCTAATTTCCTATTTTATTTTGACAACCTTTTCCATCAATTACAACCATTTTCAACCATCTTCCCCTTTGTTATTGATGGCAATACTCTGGTATCTTCTTCTTCCAATGAATGCTCCCATGTATGCATTCTCTTCATACTCTTGTAAATTTCTCCCCTTTTCCACATTCTCTTCCCCTTTGACATCAATAGAAAAGGATGATCCCCCTAAGTTTGTACCTCCTTTACTGAGATAGAGGAAATATGTCTCCCAACTTCTTCTTGATATATTCAAAAGTTTATCTAGTTATAGTTTTGGTAAAGATGTCAACAATTTGTTCTTTAGTGACAATATATTCCACCTTGACATTTTGCTCGGCAAATTTTTCTATGACTAAATGATACTTGAATAGGATATGCTTTGTTTTTTAGTGCATGGCATTATTTTTTGGGATATTGAGTGCACTAGCATTGTTAGATAAAATAAAAAAGAGTTAATCATATTCCACTTTAATGTCTTGTAAATTTTATTTCATCTAGAGAAACTGAATACAATAGTTTGTTGTTGCTATGTACTTAGCTTCAACTATAGAAAGATAAATTGATGATTTATTTCTACCCACCCAATCAGCATCTATGTATGATTTTAACGTGAAATATGAAATTTGTGATACCAAAGCCCAAAATCAAGTGCGCCCTTTAAGTATCGAAATATCCTTTTTATTAATTGCATATGTGATTCCTTTGGTGTTGATTAAAATCCTGCAACCATTCCAAATCCTTGCATAATTCTTGGTCTCAAATTTTTGAAGTATAGTAGACTCCCAATCATAGATCTGTAAAGTGTTGAATTTACCTTAGGAGATTCGTCATCCTTGCTTAACTTACATATCGTATTCATAGGGGTACTAACTGGTGCATACTCTTCCATTCCAAAAAAATTGTTCTTTTCCTTGAGGTATTTGGTCTGGGAAATGTATTCCTTTGTTGATTTGAGAAACATGTAGTCCATGGAAGAAATATAATTCTTCAATCATTGACATTTCAAATTCCTTTAACATTTACTGGGAAAATTCATGACTCATATCATTATTACTGCTTCTAAAGATGATATCATCCACATATACAAGTGTAATCAACAAGTTGTCATTTTCCATCTTGATCTATAGATTATTTTTAGCAACCACTCTTTTGAAACCTTGTTGTTCTAGATAGTGTTCCAACTTGGCATATAAAGCTCTTGGAGATTGCTTTAACGCATGAAAATCTTTCTTCAATTTGTACACAGTCTTTATTTTCAAACAAGTCAAAACCTTGTAGTTGTTTGATGCGTACTTCCTCCTTTAAGTCTCCATTTATAAAGTATAATTTAACATCCTTTTGATAAACATTGAATCCTTTCAAACATGAAAATTCCAAGAACATTCTTATTGCTTCTAATATGGCAACTGGAGGAAAATTTTATTTGAATTCAATTCATTCAATTTGTGCATAGACCTTACAAATAATTATTACCTTGTTTCTAATAATTTTTCCCTCTTCATTCATCTTTTTTCTTTATTACCCACTAAGTCCAAATTAGGTTTTCATCTTTTGGTCATGGCACAAGTTACAAAGTTTTCATTTTCGCAATTTGATTCAATTATTATTCCATATAATTTCTGCAATGTTGGTCCTTATTGGCTTGTTCAAAGTCCTTTGGCTATATTTTGGATAACAAAGCAAGACCATCTTTTCCTGGTGAAATCATCATTCTTTTTAGGTTTGTATTTCTGCATCAACATCTCCAATAATTTGGCTCTTTGGGTGATGTTTTTGCACAAATTTAAAAGTTATCCTAGATGTAGACTTGTCTTCCTTTTATTGTACTTTCTTTGTAGTAATCTCTTCTTGGTCCACATAGATGGTATTTTCTGAATTCTCATTTGATTGTTCTACTTCTTTCTGTGGAAAATATTTGTCTATTCTTACGTCAATATATTTCACAACTTTGTGTAGTCTTTTATTGTAGCATTCGTAATCTTTGATTCTTGTTGAGTATGCAAGGAAGATTCCCTTGTCTACTCTAGACTCAATTTTCCAAATTTATCATCATTTATCTCCATGTGAAATTTTCTTCAAAAAATTCTTAAATACTTAATTGAAGATGGTCTGCCTTTCCATAGCTCATACATTGTCTTGTCTTTGTTAACTAGGAGTTGTGCTCTATTCATTATGTAAACTTCCACAATAACTGGTTCTTTCCAAAACTTATTTGGTAATTTGGCTTCTAGCAAAAATTTTCTCATTGTTTATTGTACTAATCTATTCTTTCTTTTATGACTCCATTTTATTGTGGAGTTCTTGCAATTTAAAGTTGTCTCTTGATTCCATACTTCTCATGGAATTCATTAAAATCATTTGAGGTAAATTCACCTTCTTTATCAGATCTTAGGTGTTTAATTCTTAAACCACTTTTATTTTCAACTAAGGCTTTGAATGATTTGACAATATCATGTGCTTCTAATTTTTATTTAAGAAATAAAAACCACACCATTCTAGTATAATCATCAATAAACAACATAAAGTACCTTTCACCTTGTAAGGTTGGTTTATTTTTGGTCTACATAGATCTATGTGAACAAGCTCTAGTGGAATTAATTTCGAGCACTCCTTTGACTTGAAGCTCACTCTTGTTTATTTCCCATGTTGGCAAGATTTACAGATGGTGCTTGTTAGTTTCAATATTTTGGGCATATCTCTCATTGCTTGTGCATTGTTGATTTTTACCAAACTGTCAAAGCTCAAGTGTCCTATCCTCTTATGCCATAAACAACCCTCATATGTCTATCCAATGTGGAAATTTTCTCCTTGAGTTCCATCAGTAATATATACATTTGTTATATTCCTTATCACTCTTCCCACTAATCATGCCAAATTAGTTTTCCTTATTTCACAATATTTAGCACAAAAAGTGATATCATAACCTTGATCACACATCTGGTTGACACTTAAAAATTATCTTTGAGTCCTTCAACTTATAAAACATTTTTTTCATTACTCCTACTATTTTCAAGGCCTACAACCTCTTCCAGATATTCTTGTAGATTTATTGTCTCCAAAAAATACATTTCCTCCAGGGTATTATTTAAGATTTAAATAGTTTCCTATATATAGTATTGTAGGTGACTATTCGGGTTTGAAAATTCATATGTATATAATGTAGGAGAATATTCAATAAAAAACACGTAATTTCCTATTGAAATTGGTAATTTTTTGGTTAATATCATCCAGTTAATCATATATATGTATAAAATAGGAACATTTTTTTAGCAAATTGGTGAATATTTTTTTCAGAAAATGTCCAAAAAGTAGCCCATTTGTGAAATTTAGCCCCTAAAATTTTCCCTAATTTCCTCTTTTGTCTTCTTTTAGAGTAATAAATTTCTTTTAATATATGGTCATGTGTTTAGAGCATCTTCTATCAGCCAACCACTGACTTTAATTATTTTGAGATACATAATTATTATTCATTTTTTTGTTGGTGGTTCTTCATGTTTTCTCTTCCAAAACCCTTCTCTTGATCTTGTAGAACAATATTGTGCCACATGTACAAAATTATTGCATCTATAAAACTTTATATTTGAATAATGGTGAAAACAAATTATCATTTATGCTATCAATAGTATTTTTTATTATGATGCCTACGAGATTATTTTTAGAGGTTTTATGACAAGCTCTTGCATAATCATTTTTTATATAAGATTTACAATATCTTTCTTAACGACCAAAAATTTTGCAGGAAAATAGTGACCCACAAAAATAGTTTGATACCTAGCTAAGTATGGTCGCCTTGATGGATATTTCTTCTAAAGTTTATATTCTTTAAATACAATCCAAATATTTATTGTTCCTTGTCCCATATCGTATTAATGCCTACATTGTGAATGGACCACTTGATAGCATCATCATATATTTTTGGTGTAGTAGTGTTTCCAGACTCCTCTTGTCTCTTGTCCTTGCTCTTATTTGATAAAAATGGCAATGTTTGTATTAAAAAAATAAAACCCATTGGTCAGCTCTACGAAAGAGAGTCTGAACTAGGAGAGTTTGGCTCTGCAGAACGCTCTACATTTTTCATGCACATTACACATTAAATAGAAAACATGGTTTTAGGGAAGTTAGAACAACATCCTAAGAAATAGAAACTAATTCCTATCCTGAGGTTACGTGAACCAACTCTACCTATTCTAGAATATTCTCCATTATCTTCAACACTCACCCTTAATGGAGAATGGGTTCACATATATGCCTAACATCTCCCTAAACATTTGAAACTTAACTTTTCCAAGAGGCTTAGTGAAAATGTCCACAACGTTATCACATGTATTACAATATTCCAGATGAATTTCTTTGGGTTGCACTTTCTCCCTGACAACGTGGAATTGAGTATCAATATGTTTAGTGTTTTTGTGAAACACCAGATTATTGGCCAGCTTGATTGACCTCTGATTGTCGCATCTAATTGTTGTTGTGACTGTCTGTTCTTCCCCAACATCCTGGAGAAGTCTCCGCAACCAAATCACCTCACACGTTGCTGCACACATGGCTTGATACTCTGCTTTGGCTGAGGACAAGGAGATTGTGTTCTGCTTCTTGCTGCTCCATGTGATCACCCTGGATCCAAGACTGAATGCATAACCTGTTATAGATCTGCGATCATCTACATTTCCTGCCCAATCTGAATCTGCAAATCCTGCCAATCTAACATCAGAAGAGTCAGTGTAAATAATTCCATAATCTACAGTACCTTGTAGATACCTCAAAACATTCTTCGCTGCATTCCAATGGCTTTCAAGTGGCTTAGACATAAATTGGCTTAGCACACTGACTGCATAAGCCAAATCAGGTCTAGTGGTGGTTAGGTAGATTAGACTCCCAACCAATTGTCTGTAAAGTGTTGCATCTGCCGCTTTTGAGCCATCCTCACACTGCAATTTGATGTTCTGCTGCAATGGTACCGGTGCCGGCTTACACTGATCCATTCTAAACTTTTCTAACAGGCCTTTGACATACTTTGCTTGGGACAGAAATGTTTGACCTGAATCTCTCCAGATTTCAAGACCTAAACAGTATCTGAGTTCACCAAGGTGCTTCATCTCAAACATCTATGACATCTGTTGCTTGATTTCATCAATTAGATATGTAGCATCACCTGTAATTATCAAATCATCTACATATAATGAAATCAACACTACGCACCCTTGTTCATCTTTCATGGTGTAAAGATTAGGGTCATTCTTACTTCTATTATAGCCAGCTTGTAGAAAAAATGAATCAATCTTCTCATACCAAGACTTGGGAGCTTGTTTTAGTCCATAAAGTGCTTTCTTCAATCTACAGAATAAATGTTCTTTTCCTTTCTGGAAAAACCCTTCCGGTTGCTCTAGATAAACATCTTATTTTAGTTCTCCATTCAAAAATGCGGACTTTACATCTAGTTGGTGCATCATCCAATGTTTCTTAGTAGCTAAAGTGATTAACATTCTGATGGTGTTCAATTTAGCTACAGGGGCGAAGGTTTCTTCATAGTCTATCCCTTATTTTTGTGTGTACCCTTTTGCAACCAACCTAGCTTTCAGTTTTTCTATAGTTCCATCTGCATTAATTTTCGGTTTATATAACCATTTGCAACCTGCGGTTTGTTTTCCTCTAGGAAGTTCAACCAATTCCCAAGTGTTATTACTAATTATTGAATCATATTCCTGTTTCATGGTTGTTTTCCATTCACTACTTTCATTTGCTTCTTTATAACTAGACGGTTCAACCACATTCATCATACTAGTTATAAAAGCATTTTCCCTATATCTTGCAGGCATTTGAGCTTTCCTACCTGATCTCTTGAGTGGTGGGGTAGTGGTTTCAAACCTTATTTGATCATCATTTACTTTTTCTTCCTGCTGTTGTTGTTGTTGTTCATCCTCTGCCTTTGTCTGTTGCTGACCCTGATTGTTCTCTGCTTCTTCTTCCACAAAGTATGGAATGTCCCATTCCTCATAGTGCTCATCAGGTTCTTCATGATCCTGCTCATGGAATTTAACATCTCTACTAACAAAAATCTTGTGAGTAGAGGGATTAAATAATCTGTATGCTTTATATGATGAACAATACCCTATAAAAGTACATCTGATGGCTTTTGAATCTAATTTTCTTCTATCTTCCTTTAGAATCTGGGAAAATGCTTTAGATCCAAATATTCTTAAGTGTTTTACTGCAGGTTTATATCCATATAATGCTTCAAAAGGAGTTTTATACTCAATACTTTTTGTGGGACTCCTATTTTTCAAATAAATTGCAGTATTCACTACTTCAACCCAAAAACCATTCGACAGATTCTTACATTTTAGCATACTTCTAGCACATTCCACTAGAGTTTTGTTCTTTCTTTCTGTTACTCCATTCTGCTGTGGAGTATGGGGTACTATGAACTACTGCAAAATTCCATGATCTTTACAATATCTGATAAGCTCATCCTTCCTGTATTCTCCCCCTTGATCAGAACGGAGAATTTTTATCTGTTTCCCTGTTTGTCTTTCAATCATATTTTTAAACTGCTTAAAGTATTCGAATGTATGACTCTTCTTACTTAAGAAATACACCCAAGAAAACTTCGTACAGTCATCAATAAATAGTAGAAAATACAGTGCACCTCCTAATGATTTTGTCTGCATGGGTCCACAAAGGTCTGTGTGCACTAATTCAAGTATATCCCTCTGTTTCTTTTCTACTCGAACAGGGAATTCTTCTCTATGCATTTTTCCTAAAGTACAGGCATCACAGTCATTATGTACTTGCTTTAGCATAGGAAGATCTCTTACCATTTCCTTCCTTTGTAGTAACAGCAAATCATTGTAGTTGATGTGGTCAAATCTCTGATGCCAAAGCTCTTCTGTAGTCAGGCTCGCTATTGTCAATGCTCGAACTGATGTAGGTCTCACATCCAACTTGTACAGTCCTCCTGTTCGGATTCCTGTAGCAATTGTCTTCATGCCATCTAGCAGATCTTTAATGTAACAGTTAGATTTTAAAAATTCAACTTTCAAATCTTGGTCTGTAATCATAGATACAGAAATCAAGTTCTTTGTTATGCCAGGCACATACATAACATTATAAATTTGTTTGATATTACCATTAGGTAGAATGACAGAAAATTTCCCACACCCTTTGATTTGATGACTTCTGTCATCACCTAGGTAACTTTGTGTGCCTTCATTGATTTCTTTAAATCCTCGAGCCAGTGCTTATTCCCTGTCATGTGTGTTGATGATCCTGAATCTACATACCAGATGTCTGCATCAACATTTTCAACACGATCTACCATGAACAATCTGAAATTCTGCAACTGATCACCATTCGCGAGATGACTTGCATGTCTTTTTGGCTTCTGTTGTTCTTCATGATATTTCTTTTTCCTACACTCCTTGGCAATATGACCCAATTTTCTGCAATAAAAACATTTATTTTTAGAATAGTTTTTATTACGATGCATACCTTGAGTCTGATTTGGCCATTTCTGTGAACTTGCTCCGTTTTGCTGTTGTGGACCTCCTTTCCCTTTGTAGAAGTTTTTCTTCGCCATAAATGCAAGATCGGCACTCTGGGGCTTCAAAGTCAATCTCCTCTCTTCTTCCTGCATCAGTATACCTATCAGCTCTTCAAAATGCGAGATCTTCTCTCTGGCATTTATCCCAGTGCTAAACATTTGATACTCATTAGTGACACCATTCATTGTAATGGTTACAAGAACTGTATCGTCAACTGTATGACCAATGTCAATTAGTTTGTTCTTCGGATCCTTGATCCTTGCTACGAATGAAGCAATTGTTTCATTCTCCTCCATCTTCAAGGACAAGATCTTACTCTTGAGGAATAGAATATGATTCGAATTCTTGATCTCGTACAATTCCTTCATAATTCCCTCGATCTCGTTAGCTGACTTACCTTCTCTAACGTGCGGTATAATGCAGTCTTTCACTGACATCTTTAACATTGTCCTTGCTCTACTTTCTCGTTTCTCCCAATCTGGGATCGATGTTGATCCAGCCGCGGGCTTCGGCTCATCCCCATTCACAATCATCCAAGCACTCTGCACTTCTAGCAGAGTCTGCATCTTGAACTTCCAATTTGCATAATTAGAACCATCGAGCTTTTTATGCTCGTCCATGCATGCTTCAAATATATTGTTATTCATCTTGGTGATTTAGAAAAAAAAAATTGACAGGTAAAAGATGTTAAATTTACCCCAAATCTGTGACAGAGATAGATCATTGTTCTTCAATGTTATTTGATCTCACAGCACACCCGCTGATCACAGTGGCTTTCTTCTCAGCCTCCAGATAGCCTTCTGTTGTCAGCTACAACCTTCTGTTGTCAGCTACAACCTTGTTATTAGCTTCCCCACACTGCTTCTCTGATTTACACGATCGTCGCAGATATATGCACAATATCCGAGACTGTCGCAGCTAAACATCAATTTTCTGAGACGTCGTCGTAGTTGTAAGTGTAATAGTGCTATCATCACGCCTATCCACTCAAAACCTGTGACGATTTTGGTTTAGTCACACCCACCAGATAGCATACAGGTTCCTCATCCCTGATGCTCTGATACCATGATAAAAATGGCAATGTTTGTATTAAAAAAATAAAACCCACTGGTCAGCTCTATGAAAGAGAGTCTGAACCAGGAGAGTCTGGCTCTGTAGAACGCTCTACATTGTTCATGCACATTACACATTAAATAGAAAACATGGTTTTAGGGAATTTAGAACAGCATCCTAAGAAATAGAAACTAATTCCTATCCTGAGGTTACGTGAACCAACTCTACCTATTCTAGGATATTCTCCATTATCTTCAACATTATTGATATTGGAGCTTTCAGGTTTTTCTTTAACTTCCTTACCTGGTGACTTGGTGTTTGTATCTTCTTTGCATGAGGTCTCACCCATATAACTAATACATGCCTTGTCAGATGGTGATATTTTGTTGTTGAAAATAGCATCCAAGGTTTGAGAGTTTTTCATGTTTTGTGGAGCTTATATAGCCCTTTCCTTAAAGAGACAATTTATCGTTCAATATTTTAATAGTTTTCTTCCTTTTCTTTTACCTGACTAATCAACACTTCTTCCACTCTTTTTTCTTCCTCTCTTTCAGCCTTAATGAATATTATTTCCTTGGATAGTCTCTTGTTCTTCTTCCCGAGGTTATCAATTTCCTCTAATGCACTAATAAGTTTTTCTTCAAGATCCCATATGCCTTCAATAATTTCTCCTTATTCTTTTTCTTTTTACTCCTCTAATTTTTGTGCATTGAATTCCTCATTTGTGTCTAAGGATAGCTCTTCTATCATCATCAAAATCATATTCTCCTTCTTCTTCAGAAAAATCATTATCATCTTTGGAATAAATATTTTTCCTTTTCAAAGATTTTCCTCTGAAGATTTTTTTTGTAGCTTATTCTTCATTATCACTATCTTCCATGTGAGGACACTTAGCAGAAAAATGTCCTACCTTACCACTGTTAAAATATACGATAGGTAGCTTACCTTTGAATTTGGATGATCTCTTTAATTTTATGACTAGCTGAGTCATTTTTGTACCAGATTCATCACTAGAATAGTCACCATATTTACATTTTCTTTACTTATTATATGCTTTAAATGTTTCTTCCTTATGTGATGAGTTTTCCATCCTCATTTCCTCTATAGTGAGAACTTTTTTAATATTTTCATTTTCATATTCTCAAAATATATTAATTCTTCTATGGCATAGACCTTGTCATGCAGAGGAAGAGACCTCAAAATATTTTGACAATTGCTGTTTCTTTAACTTCTTCATGAAATCCTTTGAGATAATTAATCACCTCTTCTACTCGAAGAAATTGAAAAGAGACATTTTCTTCATCATTCAATTTCACACGTTCAAATTATCTTCAAAAAGTCTAAATATTTTCCTTCTTTACTTTGTCATCTCCTTCATAGTTGCTTACAATCATGTCCCACGTCTCTTGCGTTGATTCACACTACAAATTTAACAAATTTTAAGTATGAAAAGACACTTAAAATGGAGTTAATAGATTTTTCATTAGATACATAAGCCTTTATCCCATATTGATCATTTGGAGGAGAGGATGGGACCTTATATCCATTCATAACAGACAGCAAACTGCAGCACCAAAGACATTAAGTGTGTTCTCATTCTTATCTTCCAAAATTAAAATAAATAAATAAATAATCTATCAAAGAAAGAAATTCTAGTTGATGCTTATTAACTTGCCATGGCCCCCTATAATATCTTCTCCCTACTATTAGATTTTTCTTGAATAATTCTACTCTAGTACTAATTGTTGGAAAAATTGAGAGGGGGGGTAAATCAATATTTTGTTACTTTGACAAATTTTCATTGATTAATCTTAAATCTAAATTCACATCACATAATCAATCATCCATAATGTATGAACACTTATATTAAAGTGAAAATAAAAATTTGAGGAAGAGGTACTTGAAAGCAATCTTTAATATCTTTTGGGGACATCAATCCTCTATAGCGCCAACTTACAAAAAAATGGAGGTTCCGACCTGTCAAGAAGATGAGGACATCAATCCTCAGTAAGAAACAACTTACAGTAAATTCAAGCTCCAATCTAAAATTATTGTTTAATACACCATGACTTGGACTTAAAATCAGTCTTGAACTTGGCCTTCAAGACACCGAGACTTGGCCTTCAAAACAAGCCTAAACGAGATCTTCAAATAGCAGGATTGAGCCCTAAAATGTGGCCTTCAAATGGAATAACTCATCCCCTGAAACTCATCCTTGAAACAATATAAATCATCCTCATAAATTTGACCTTTTAAAATAGTAGTACTTAGCCATGAAAATTAGACCTCAAACATACCAAAAACCCTTCCCAAGAACAATGCCAAAAACCCTTCAAAATATGTTCATAAACCTTCCACAAAAAGTTTTTTCAACTGGACTTCACTTCACTTCTTATTATTTCATGAGGTATGAACCTTAGACATGATACTTTTCTCTCCTAAACATATAATTTAATGTTTGAGTCGAGTGTTTAGAAACACTCCTTCTCATGCCTATTTATAGTGCATTTGACATTGGGTTAGGGTTGATTTGTCCACTACTTGGGCCCACTAGTGCAACTGGTGAAATGTATCATGAATATTCAAAATTTAATTTCTCCTCAACCATTAGGAGTTATAACATGTACCATATATAATTGTAAATGTATTGGAATAATATTTCTAACCATATATAGTATGCTCCCTTTTGAGCTAGGTAATTGGAGTAAAAATTCCTTCAAAGATGAGTATCAAAATGGAGCCTGCTTGTACTTTGGTTGGGTCATCCTGAAAGAATATTTCAAATATCCTCATTCATATGGAATTAGAGAGAGTGTTATATACCATTGTAAGGAGCCCAGAATATCCTATTTGAATATGTAATTTCCTCTTTCATTTGGACAACCTTTGACATAAATAACAACCATTTTCAAAAAGATTATGTGATCTCCTCAATTTCATGAGCAAAGGATGAATAGATAAAGCCAATATTTCTTGAGATAAATGTCACAAATTCGATCATTTCTCCAATTATTAATTGCTAAGCAGTTTTGGAAGAAGAGGACAAGTAGATAAAGGAGGAAGAGGTTAACGAAGATGTTTTCCTACAAATGAGAAAAGAAGAGATAATGATAGTAATGATGGAGGTAAAATATATACTAAACCCCAAATTCAATGTTTTTATTGTAAAATATTTAGCCATTATGAATGTGATTGCTAGAAAAATGAAAATAAAAATGTTTTCAAGAAGAAGAAGATGTGGAAAGTTCATATTTATCGTTTGATTCGGCTAATAAGGTTTCCAAGGAGGTATGGCTTTTGGATAGTGGTTGTAGCAATCACATGACTGGAAAAATAGATAACTTTGTGAATATAGTTGAATCTATTGAATGTAAAGTTTTGTTAGGAGATGACAAGCCAATGGAAGATAAAGGTAAAGTAACAATGGTGGTAAAGACAAAACAAGAAAGAACAAAAGATACTAATGATGTTTTATAAGTTCCTAGTTTAGTAAAAATTTGTTGAGTGTAGGAAAAATTATTGAAAAATATCTTGTCATTTTTAAAAACAATGAATGCATCATCTATGATAAAGAAAATTATAATCAAATTATAGCCAATATTATTATGCTTGAAAATCGAATTTTTTCTTTCAATCTTTCCTATGAAACAAATATAGCATTAGAAGTTGGCTATGATAATAATTCTTGGCTATGGCGCATGAGGTATGGGCATATTAATATAAGAGGCTTAAAGTTATCGCATAACAAGCAAAAGGTTAAAGGTTCTCCTCTTTTTGATTCTATTGTATGTGAAGGATGTATTCTTGGTAAGCGGAACAGAGACTCATTTCCCATGGGAAAAATCTTGGAAAGCAAAAAGATTATTGGAGATAGTGTATGCACATATATGTGATCTTATGCAATTTTTGTTTTTCAACAAAAACAAGTATTTTATAATTTTTGTTTATTATTTTATTAGAATAACATGGATATATTTAATTAAAGATAAACATAATGTATTTGTTATCTTCCAACGTTTTAAATTTGTTTCTCATAAGCAAAGAGGTTATGTCTTGAAGACATCATGCATAGATAGAGGGGGATAATTTTCTTCTAATGAGTTTGACTATTATTGTGAATCCATGATATCCAAAGGCAATTAAAAACCAATTATAATCCCCTATAGAATGGTGTTGCCAAGTGAAATAATAGAACAATTATTGAGATGGGTAGGAGCATGTTGAAAGGTAAAGGTCTTCCAAATGCCTTTTTGACTAAACCGGTAGATGCACCTATTTATTTGATTAGTATTTGTCCAATAAAATGTGTGCAAAATATGACTCCATATCAAGCATGGAGTGGAAGAAAACCTAGTGTTCTTCATTTGAAAGTATTTGGTTGTATTATGTATCCTCATGTTCCTCCTAAGAAAAGGAGAATACTAGATGATAAAAGTATGAAATGCACTTTTATTGGCTATTGTGTGGAGACAAAGGATTATATATTGCAAATTCCACAAAATGAAAAACTATTGGTTAGTCATGATGTGTGTTTCTTATGAAAAAGAGGAATGGTATTGGAATCAATGGGTGCAACAAGAAAATTCAAGAGTTATTGTACAAGAGTTTGAATCATTTATTTACACAAATCCAACTAGTAGCCCAAATACTTCCTAGACTACATCCACACCATCATTTTCTTCAACTTCAATCCTTATTTGAAGTTTGAGTCCCTCTCCAAGAAAGGTAAAATATTTAAATGAAATTTATGGATATACTAATTTTTATTTAATTTCTTAGATTGAAGTGGAGCCAAGATATTTTGAAGACGTAGTAGAAGATGAAGCATGGTGAAAAGCAATGGATGAAGAGATTATAGAAATTAAAATAAATGAAACATGAGAGCTTGTGGATCCTCCAACTGAAAAGGAAGTCACTAGGGTCAAATGAGTGTAAATAAAAAGATATTCAATTGATGGATACATATGAAATAACAAAGACAAGTTAGTGGTGAAGGGTATGATCAGTAGATAGATATTGACTACAATGAAACATATGCTCTTGTTGCAAGATTGGATACAATAAGAATTATTTTGGCATTAACATGACAATATAATTGGTTGGTTTATCAGTTTAATGTGAAACCAACATTTTGAATGGTGTATTGAAAAAATATACCTATGTTGAGTATCTCCAAGGATATGAAATTGTAGGAAATGAACACTATATCTACAAATTGAAAAAGGCTCTTTAGGGACTTAAAAAAAATTCCAAGAGCATGGTATAGTTGAAATGATAATTATTTCCTAAAAAATAGATTTAATAGAAGTGAAAATGAACCCATATTATATATCAAGTCAAATTGTAATGATATATTGATTGTTTGTATATATGTAGATGACTTGATATATACGTCTTCAATTAATTTGTTAGTGGGGGAGTTCAAACATGCTATGATGACTGGATTTCAAATGATTTGTTTGGTATTGGTGCATTATTTTCTTGACGTAGAAGTGAGAAAAATGGATGGTAGAACTTTATTTATTTTGTAAGAAAAAAATGGTAAATTTCTTCACAAATGGAAAATGGAAAATAGTAAATCATTGAGCACACCCATGAATAAAAATAGAAAGTTGTTTATAAAAGATGGAACTAATAAGGTAGATGTTAAATCCTAAAGGAATTTAGTAGGAAGGATTATGCACCTTACTTCCACTAGACTTGATATTATGCAAGAAATAAGCTTGATATCTAGATTCATGTGAATTCCAAGTAAGATTCAATTTGGAGCAACAAAAAATATTTTTTAGATATATGTATGGAACGAGTAATTTTGGTATTTGGTATACTTCAACAAATAATTTTGGGTTGACTAGTTATATAGATAGTGATTTGGTTGGATTCCTTGATGATATAAAAATTACTTTAAGTTATTTTTTTAGCCTAGGATCAGGTGAATTTTCATGGTCATTAAAGAAACAACCAACTCTTTTATTATCTTCATCAGAGGTAGAGTACATTGCAGTATCAACAACATGTCAAAAAATTTGGTTGAATAGAATCTTAACAATTCTGAAGCAAGAACAACAAGATGCCACAATTATTTATTTTGATAACATATCTACAAATTCCATAAGTAAAATTCTAATGTTTCATAGTCACGCCAAAAATATTGATATCAAATATCATTTCATAAGGGATCATGTAGTAAAAGACGAAATTGAAATTAATTTTTTTAAACAAATTATCAACTGACTTATATATTCACTAAAGTACTACCAAAGGAGAAGTTTCACTATATGAGAAAGATGCTTGGAATCACCACATTAAGCATTTAGAGGGGGTCATGAAGATAATGCTTAATATGCAAATGCTGGAAAATTATGACAACATTGTCTGCAAATTTTGAGTTCACTCAACATAAATTAGGGTTTAGAAAATTAGTAGGAAATCAAAATTAGTCTTAGCGAATTAATTGGAATTAGAGTCAGATTATTAGTAGAAATTTCATAATTGTAAAAATGTGAAGGAAGAATCCATATTTGTAGAAATCTGAAGGCTATATACAAATTTATTGGTTTATCTACGGAGATGAATAAGAAGAACAAGAACAAAGAATCTCAAGCATTGAGATGTTTGATGTTTCGGGTTTAATATTTTTGTTAGTTTTTCTTCTTTTCTAATTGTTATTTTCTCCTAATAATTTATACACAATGAAATTTTGAGGCTTGGGATATAGCAAATCTCATTTGGCTATAAGATAGAGGTCATGGTGGTGGGCTAAAAAACAGTGACAAAATTTGTAAAGATCGAAGGTGGAATTTGAAGGTAGAGTCAAGATCTTAAACTCGGGAAAATAAGAACATGAGAAAAAGAGGTATTCTAGGAACCATTAATTCTCCAAATATTGGAAATACAATAAAGGATATTGGTGTATATTCTCTTCAAATTAAGCCTCCTGTATAGCCTTATTATCATAGAAGCTAGGAATATGCTAAAGAGGATAACCTAAAGAGCCAGTGGTGTTGGTTTGAACTCCATTTCAATTTGATATGAGTGTACCTTTTAGGTATTACATGAGACTTTAAACCTCTTAAGTAGCATCACACTACATCTATTCATCCTCCCTTATGAGACAAAAAGTCAGTGAACCTCCACACTAAAAGCCCCATATTCATGACTCTTGACTATAGTAATTGATGTTATTGTATTGTGGTTTATGTTACAGTCTAGGTGTAAATCCCTTAGAGTTTTGGTCAAATCAAGTGCACGGTAGTGATAAAGCACACTAGAAAGGAGATGGCCACCATGCAAGTTGAAATGTGATATCGCACATCATATGCACACCTAGGGGGGTAGTCGAGTTCCTTGCACGAGATGGGTGTAACATGGAGCACCCAAATTTTGGGTTCCACCATCCTGCAATGGGCAAGTCATGCAACAAGGTGCAAGAAACCCACAGGTTAGTAATTGTGGAGTTTAAATGATTGACAGGAGGAAGGTGTGAAATCATGCATATGGAACAAGTCGAATGATTTGGATGAGCGTGTGAATGCACGATTGAGATGAGTAAAACAAGTCAACAGGGAATGCAAAGGAGAGGTGAGACAAGCCAAACAAGTCAAAGGGGCATGCAATTGCGAGGATGAGATAAGTTAGATAGGTTGATCATGTGAGTCGCATAATGACTAGATGAGCAATTTGAGTTATCAGAGACATAAACATGGTGTGAGAGGGTGAGATGATACATGGGTTGAATGGAATTGAACTATGGTTTGAGAAGTTGAGGCATCAACTAGCTGAAGAGTCATGCCCTAGTGAATGACACATTGGTTGGGAAAGGCATAGTCAAGATGCATTTATATGTATAAACCTGGAATAAAATCCAAGCAGAGTTTGACAAGGAAGTAAGACAATTAAATGGAATAACCAAACTCGAACTCAACAAGAAGGAAGCTAAGGGGGTTGGCATGAACACATTTGCATCCCACCAAATGGGTAGACATGAAAGCTGAAATCTTATGGTTTTTATATGTGGTGTAACTTCTCCAGATGTGGGACAAAAATGGTTGCAGTGTGGACTAACTTTTTATGGTTGGTAGAGTGCCCAAATTTTTTGTTCCTATGACATAGTAGACCAAACTTTGGTTTTTGGCCAAAATTTTGGTGTTGGTTGTAGAAGGAAATTCAATATTTTTACAAAACCAAATTTGGGGTTTCCACGGGCCCAAATTTTTGTCTTCTGAAATTTTAGGTTCAAGTGAGTCAAATTTAAGAGCTCAAGCATGCCAAATTTCATCCTTTCGTATGACATGAATTTTTAGGTTCACACGAGACTGAAATTTGGTGTTCAACATAAATTTTGGGTTATGTTTAAAATTTGGGGTTTGGACCAAATTTGGTTTTTTGGCTAGGGAAGGCTTATATTGTATGATTTGGCATGGGTTTCCAAAGATGTAAGGTGGTTGGATATGATCGTTGTTTTTTATATGTAATTTTACATATTACATGATGTGAGCTGATTATAGTTTATGCATGTAATATTTTGGTTAAATATGCATAATTCTTCAAACAATTAACTAAGAAAAAATTGGAGTAGGTGTAGTCCAAACTCAAGTAACCCCAAGTTGAGCAACTCATTGAGAAGAAAGAACATTGACCTGCCACATACCTAAAGATCCACAATGCGCCTTAAACCGTGTAGGGTATCTAGGGCATGACACTAGGGCCACCAAATCACATGTGCACATATATCCAATAGATCATGTTATGATATCACTAAACAATTTCATGTAGTTCAATCATTATTTTCGAAGTTAATGTAGTTATTTTGTTTGAATCTTGGATTAGGCATACTAAATTAAATTATGATGACCTGGCTTATAGAGAGAGATACTATAAATTTTGGAAAAACTTATGCCTCAGAACAATGTGTCATCTAAAATTCTATAAATTTTTGTAATGAAATTTTATTGTTTAGGTATTCAAAGTTAGCATTAACCATAACATGTGCATTAAATTTTGCTTGAAAAATAACATATGATTTATAGCAAAACTTGACCTGACTAATTTGAAGCCTCTCTTGATCAACAAAGGATATAGGAAAGTTAACCAATATTGGAAAATGAAACCATCTATTGCCCGCTGGCATACATGGAAATATAAAGAAGATTGGACCTTCCTGAGCAAGATATACAACAACTTACACATAGACTCATCTCAATGAATCAAGTTTTTGACACACTTCGATGGGGCTATCACCCCAATGGGACCTTCATAGTACAAGAATCCTATCATATTGCAACAACCATATACTAGGTACCTAAATATCGTATTTGTACTTCTATATGGAGTCTAAAATCCTGAACCAAGATAGAATACTTCCTTTGGCTATTGGCTAGGAAAAGGGAACTCACTTGGGATAAAATCGTCACCAAAGGCTTCAGAGGACCTTATTTATGTATTATTTGCGGAGTAATCCAAGAAACTATAGATCACCTTCTTATAGACTATCCCTTCACCAAGAATAGCCTTTTCTATCTACCATCTTGATCACCGAGTTTCCATAATTCCATGCATCTTATCATCTTGGAACTCTTCATTTTTTCACTCCCTAATTCTCTATCATGCCTAGTCCTTGTGCCTTGGTTTTCTTCTTTGGTCTCTTTGGAAAGAAAGGAATGGTCACATATTTAAAGGACTCTTTTTTTATCCTAAGAATGCTTGGATTTTTTCCTTAGACAGAGTTAGGGAAACCACTCCCCTCTCTCCCTAGTCATCTGTTGATTAGTAAGCTTCCCTATTTGAAGCATATATTATCTCATCCCTTTCCATCCATAAACCTTCCCCTCCCCTTTATCCTCCTCCTGTCTTCACTCCTCCACCTCATCTCGTTCCTCATGGTCTTCACATTATGTATGTTGAAAATGGCAACAAGAAATGCTAAAAATAGAAGTGCTAAAAATAACACTACTATAAATAGCAGTTTGGGTACTAGTGCTGGATTGGGCAACAGGGAATGAAAAATGGAAGTGCTAAAAATAGAATTGCTATTTTTAGCAGTTCAGGATGGATCCTATTTTAGTCAATCCCTGGACTAAAAATAGGAAGTAAAATTCGATTTTAGACTTAACAGTTGTTTGAAAATAAATTAATTAACTCACCATGAGTTAATTAGTTGAGAAAAATAAACATGAAGTCTATGTGAGGACATGTAACAGTTTCTCTATTAATTGAGGAATTTTTCCATCAGTTAAAGAGATAAGGATGAGTTGTAATATTGAGTTGTAATTAGTTGGCTCAGTTAACTAAGTCAAGTCCAGTTAGATTAATTTAACAGTTTGTTAAATTAATGAGAGTTCAGTTAGTTAATGCTTGCATGCATGTAACTACTGCATTTCAGATAACTAAGTATTCACTCATGGATAACTCATGCATGTCGGTCAGACAGAGACCCAGTTGAGATCAGAGAAGGGACAGTGTACTATCAGTTGGATGAATATTTTTCCTATAAAGGAAGCTCATCCATGATGAGGATTTATCTCCTTCAGGACTGCATAGTTGGATCAGAGGTTAGTGAGTGTTTGAAGAGGCCAATTCACACAAGTGGCTGCACTGGACCCCAATCAAAATTGTGCAAAGAAATAGGAGGCTTGGAGGGTAGATCAGAGGTTAGATAGAGGCCTTTGACTGTCTATGAGTAGCAGAGGTATTGCAGAGAGAGAAAGATAGCTTTTGAGTTGATTATTTTTGTAATACTGGCTATATTTCCACTTGTATGATAATATAGAGTTGGGGTTTTAGGCTGAGGCTTTCCCCGGGTTATATCTTCTGTGTTATGTGTGACTGATTCCTTCTTATCAGTTATATGTGTTCTTATTGTTGTTGCTCATGTTCGATTAAGCTTCCGCTAAATTGGTTGTAGAAGTAGATCAAGTATTGTGTTTTATTATATTGCATAATTCATTGATCTACAGTGGGAATTTCTACATGGTATTAAAGCACACATGATCAAGGAAGAACAGTATACAAGAAGGGAGAAGTTGAAGTTTGTGATTCTTGAATATAGAAATCGAGCTCTTATCACATCTCTATTTCACCTATGGTGTTCAATGGTTTGAGACTCGAATATGCCCTTGATGGGAGTTCAAATTATATAGCCTGGAAGGATCGCATGGAAGCAGTACTAGAGGATAATGGTCTAAAGGAATTCATTGATCAAGAAGTCCCCAAGCCAACTAGTGCTACTGAACTGGCGAAATGGAAGCAATGTGTGGCTAGAGCAAGGAGAATCCTTCTGGAGGGAGTTCGAGATCACATAGTCTCGAGTCTCCATGGGAAGGAGACACCGTTTTCAATGTGGAAAACATTGAAAGATCTATATCAGAATAGCAATGATCAGAGGAAGTTGGCACTAAAGGACAAACTTTGAAAGATCAAGTGTGAAAAGGGCAACACGATCTCTATGTATCTGAACAAGCTCACCTCATGCAGGGATGAGCTTGGAAGTGTAGGGATCGTGAAAATTGATGATGACATGGTGAGTCTTGCACTCCTTGGTCTTCCCAAGAGTTGGCATAGCTACTAGGACTCGGTTAATGGAAGAGAGAAACTGCCAGATTGGGAACAACTTTAGTTGGATTTGATGCAGGAGGAGATAAGAAGAAACACCAGAGATGGTTCTTCATCCATGGAGGATGAAGAAAATTGTGCCTTAGAAAGTAAGGCAAAGAAGGGGAAGGAGAAGGTTTCTCTTTCTGAATCCAGTTCTTCCCATGGTGGGAAGAAGTTTGACAAATCGAAAGTGCGATGCTTTCGTTGTCATGAGGTGGGCCATTTTGCTACAAATTGTCCACTAAGGAAATCCAAGAAGGGATCCGTGGAAGGATCAGAAGGTGAGGCACTAGCCTCACAGTTCGAGTTGGATTTCACACTGTTCGCATGCATGGTTTCATCCATGGTGGGAAGTGGTTGGTTTCTTGATAGTGGAGCTTCTTTCCACATGACCGACGACAAGAGTTTGTTCAGTACTTTGGAGGAGAAAGATCTCCAGATACTCATAGCGATGGGTAATGATGAAAAGTATAGTGTCTCAGGTGTAGGCACGGTTATTTTTCAGAGGGAGCATGGAGCTCGAATTACCTTGACCAATGTCAAGTATGTACCAAGACTGAAGAGAAACTTTGTGTTGATTGCGATGCTGGAAGACAGAGGCTATGATGTAGTCTTCAGTAAGGGAAAGGTTTTCCTTAGACTCATCATCACTAGACAGGTGAAGCAAATCAGTTCACGGGTCAAGAACCTGTATGCTCTTGAGGTTCAAGATGCATGTAAAGCCTTGAGAAGCAAGGAAACTGATGGAGACTTGGTGGTTGAGAGGGAGAGTATATTACCTCTCAACATGCAGCGCTAGAAGAAGTCTCAGACGATTGTGGAGGATCCACGATTGGTGCAGCAGCTTCAGGAGGTTGTGGAGCAACCACAACTAGAGAAGCTGAGAGGAGATCGAGTAGAGACATCTACTCATGCAGAGACCTCCAGTAGGGGGGAACTTCGAGCCAGGTGGGCAGAGGGATCACATGCAGCCATACCTCCAGGTAGGAGGTGGGGCGATGTGGAGTGATCGTCCCAAGGAGGAGGGGCAGGATCCTTGAGGTACCCAACCTCTTTGATTCGAATTTGCTACAGGAGCCCCGACGAGGAGTAGCAGGACTGGCTGATTGGGTAGAGACATATGCGGATGGAGTGGCAGAGAGAGCTACAGTGTAGGAGTCCCAGGACTATGTAAAGCTAGCAGGCTGCAGCAATGCGAGAGGCACAGGAGTGTTGCACCAGTGTAGGATGGCACAGAGAGGTGTGCAACAGTGCGAGATACATGGAGTGTTGTGGCAGCTCAGAGGTCAGAGAGGGAGCACTTGTCAACAGCAGGTAGAGCTTCAGCATCAGAGTATGTTTCTAGTTTTTTGTTTCGAGAGTTGCTGGAGCAACCACACTTGGTAGAAGTGTTGCATGTAGAACATTCCAGAGGTACAGGATTGGGTTCGAGTTGAATGCCTTTCTTGTTGAGAGGGAGTGTTGAAAATGGCAACAAGAAATGCTAAAAATAGAAGTGCTAAAAATAGCATGGCTATAAATAGCAGTTTGGGTACCAGTGTTGGATTGGGCAACACGGAATGAAAAATGAAAGTGTTAAAAATAGAATTGCTATTTTTAGCAGTTCAGGATGGATTCCTATTTAAGTCAGTCCCTGAACTAAAAATAGGAAGTAAAATTCGAATTTGGACTTAACAGTTGTCTGAAAATAAATTAATTAATTCACCATGAGTTAATTAGTTGAGAAAAATCAAACATGAAGTCTATGTGAGGACATGCAACAATTTCTCTATTAATTGAGGAATTTTTCCATCAGTTAAAGAGATAAGGATGAGTTGTAATTAGTTGGCTCAGTTAACTGAGTCAAGTCCAGATAGATTAATTTAACAGTTTGTTAAATTAATGAGAGTTCGGTTAGTTAATGCTTGCATGCATGTAACTAATGTATTTCAGATAACTGAGTATTCACTCATGGATAACTCATGCATGTTAGTTCAGACAGAGACCCAGTTGAGATCAGAGAAGGGACAATGTACTATGAGTTGGATGAATATTTTTCCTATAAAGGAAGCTCATCCATGATGAGGATTTATCTCCTTCAGGACTACGTAGTTAGATCAGAGGTTAGTGAGTGTGTGAAGAGGCCAATTCACACAAGTGGCTGCACTGGACCCCAATCAAAATTGCGCAAAGAAATAGGAGGCTTGGAGGGTAGACCAGGTTAGATAGAGGCCTTTGACTGTCTATGAGTAGTAGAGGTATTGCAAAGAGAGCAGGATATCTTTTGAGCTGATTCTTTTTGTAATACTGGCTATATCTCCACTTGTATGATAATACAAAGTTGGGGTTTTAGGCTGAGGCTTTCCCCGGGTTATATCTTATGTGTTATGTGTGATTGATTCCTTCTTATAGGTTATATGTGTTCTTATTGATGTTGCTCATGTTCGATTAAGCTTCCGTTAAATTGGTTGTAGAAGTAGATCAAGTATTGTGTTTGGTATATTGCATAATCTTTTAATCTACAGTGGGAATTTCTACAATGTATGCTTTTTAAAATACAATTTTGACCGGGGCTTAAAGGGAAAACTTGGTCCAACAAGATATGGTGGTTTAGTTTAAGACAACAAAGGAATCCTTTATTTCTGGTATATCGAGCCATGGGCTCTTCCACAAATCACATTGTGTAATTTTTCACATTGTAAATAGGCTTACAAACTATAAATCAATAAGGATTCAATAAACTTATGGTTGAGGGGGACTCCCAACTAGCCATATCTTCATTCAAGAAATTGTTACATGGAACCCCCATCGACAATATTTTCAAGAGCTGGTGATTAAATCGTCTTTTGCATTAGATTTCCTCACTCATTTCCCCTAATATCACTATCAACCCCATCCATATATGTCACTTTTGCAATTCCCCTACAAACAATCTTGACAATCTAGACTATTCCTATTGCAACTTCACACTTTCAACCCCCTAGTTCGACATCTCAACCTCCCTTCTATTTTATGCTTGTAACACTCTAATTCTTCCAGAACGACCCCGTGTCGACTCATCAAATCCATCAATTCCCTTGATTAGGGCACCTAAGGGGGAAATGAGCGATAATGGGACAACATTGTCATCATCACGCCCCACCTTCTCAACATGCCACCCAAGTTGTTAATGAAATTCCATGCAAAATTAATGGTATCCTCAACTGATATATCCATCGTTCATTTCATTCGACCCAGATTCCTTACTAGCATTGTTATCCCTTTGTTCCTTTGTTCCTTGAATCTATCTAAAAGAATTTTTTTTCCCTCATAACACTTGGGTTGAGTCTTAGTCCTCGTAACCGAGCCACCTCACTTCCCCTTAACAATGTCATTTCTCTCAAATGGTGTTTGAATTCTATAACAGGCTCAAGCGTCAAGCTCACCACTTGTACTAAATTCTCCTCCCATTATACAATTCACACCCATATCCATTAGAAAAGGAGAGGCACAAGAAACTTCGTGCAACATCCTTTAATGCATTGGTAGATCATCAAAGACTTTTAGTGAGATGTGACTCAACAATCTGATTCCCATCGTACATTACATCTCTCTGGTGGTGCTCTTTGGTGTAGGTTGCATCTCTAAGGTGGTGCCTCGCTAATTATTTGATCCTTATCCATAGGTACTATAAGTCTGTGTATTCCTCAACAATTATTTCATAAACGCATTCCCAACTTTTAGGATTAAATAGAAGAAACTATTGTGGTTCTTATTCTTATGGATTACCATGCTTGCGGTATGTCTAGTGCCTGGGTATGGTCCCTAGGATTTCCTACTTTCCAAATTGCATAACCTTTGGCCCCCCACTTATCTACAACCTCATGCACCTCCCTTTCCACCTCATGCACATATTGTCCTAAAATATTTTGACATCTTGCTATGTCTCTTGGAATCCTATGGTTATATCCCCTATGATTTAGTGTTGGATTCTTGTTGTCATGGCACTCACTATAGCTTTGTTGTGTCACTTTCCACCACTCCCCTTGGGACCCATCTCGCCAGATGAGCCTTACCCCACATGTAACGCCCCACCATTCTCACAATACGCTTCACAAAAGAATGTGCTACTACAGAGTCTCCTCGAGTCATGATGAGGGAAAAGTATGAGCATGTCTCAAATCCTTCTCAGTGTTAGACAATTCAGAGCCCTCATTCCATAACCAACTCAAATTAACTTGAACAGAGCTTCATTTTCTTCCATGGAAGAAATCAACAAGTTCACTAATGTGGATATTTTGGCTTTGACTGTTAAGTGGCTCTCAAATCTGGGGCATACTCACGGCCAACATAACAACATCTTTGCATGGTCGAACTCTTTTGGCATATAAAATATTTTCTTGGATAAGTGTTAATAGAGACTCATGGTGTCCATTGTGAGATATCCCTATAACTCAACGACCTCATCATAAAGGATAGAGACCAATCCATGGAGAACTGAGTCTTAGCCATGTGTTTGGGCCACATTGAAGGAATCCTCCTCCAAGGCAAGGGGCTTTCCTCCCTCTGCCTTCTAACAACCCTAATTGACGTTTCTACATTGACTTGATTTACATGCTATAGTGATCCTGAGTTTGTATTTTTCCATGCTTTAGAAATATCTTTTGTTTATGTAGCATGGTTGCATGCATGTTATCTCTAGTTATCTTTTTGCTGAATATGTCATTTCTTTTATAGTGGAACTTTTATTTGGATATCTTTCTACACAAATAGTACATTATTTTGGAGCTAGAATCCTCTTATTTTGTCAATGTTTGGGTTTCCCAAGTGGCAAACTACAACAGCAAGAATAGGTGACTAGGGATGTAATTTGAAGCTTTCATGAATGATCAATAGAAACTGAAATTTACAACAACAACAACAACAACAAAACTTAGCAAAATTCAAATTCACATAGTTGTATGCAATTTTTATAAATAAAAGTATATATTTAGAAAGTTAATCCATTTTATTTCATTTCATCATTTTATACAATATCCAAATTCATTGTGTTAATACCTAGAATAATCTTTCTCAGTTAAGATATTCTTTTATTTGCTCCATACACTCATGGCTTATGAGGACCACGAATTCTTAACCCTCTTCTTATGGAATATATCCCACCTTCATTGACAATTTACTATAGGTTAATTCCCTAAAACAACAAGCACTAGATTGATTATCTCATAATTCTAACTGTTTGACAATAGTAAAGTGAGACTGCATAGCTTGTCTCCAAGCATACAAAGATATAGTGAAACTGCATAGCTTGTCTCCAAGCATACACAATATCCTTATAAGGAATTTAAAAATTGATCACGATCATGACTTCATGGTAATCATGGATTTCTTTGTAACCTTAAAAGTTATAAATACTTCTCCCTAACAACGATTTTAAATTAAAAAACATATTTCCTCCATAACAAGAAGTTCAAATAGAGAAACATCAAATTTAGATAAAAAAACATATTTCCTTCCTAACAAAAAGTTTAAATAGAAAAACATCTTCCCTCGAGCTTTTTCATTCTTCCCAATCTCTCGTTGGGATGATATTTTCCTCTTCTTCGTTTTTCAAATTATTTTTCTCATAAAGATATTTTTTAATATTTTAATATTGTATTCCTTGTAAATTGTAACCCACGGACTCACTGATATTTAGTGAATACTAATATACACATTAAATTAAAGTCTGAGCAGTATTCTTTGACTAATTAGCATAGGTTTGATTTTGGATGATTCACACATGTTTGAATTTGGAAAATTTATTTTTATAATTGATTGTGATATTGTTTTTTCTGTTTTCCTTGTAATTTGATACTGTTTTTTTCTGTTTTCTTTGTAAATATTAATGGCAATAAGATCTGAAGTTAAAGTGCCGTTAAGGGGTATTGGGTTTCTTATTAGGGGCAGTGTGCCATTGGATATTGGGTTTCTTATTAGGGGTAGTGTGGCATTGGGTATTGACGGTGAAATCACCTTTTTAATTCAAATGATATATTTTTTATTAAATAACTTAATCACGATCCTTATCCTCTTTATTATTTTATTGCCTACTAATTTAATTACTAGAAATTTACTAAATTACAAAAATAATGAATACAATTCTTTTTTAATTACAAGTATAAATGAATAAGATTTGTTTTTATTAGAGAAATAAGTAAACCTTACACGTTGCTTCTTGCAACTCAATGCCAAGTGGGTAATCAAAATTAATTCAAGTTGATAGAGCTAAATTATGTAATCAACTAGCGTAAGAAAGTTGCTGAACTTTAATAAAAATAGTGGCAGAGTAGTTGCCATCTTGCATCCAAGATTTTGGCAGAAGGTAATGGATTGCAACGTTTATAATCATTGCATTACCAAATATTTCGGCTTTTCCTAATCACGATCTTGCTTCGATATAAATTGGTTAAACATTTCATTAACCATGCTTCCGCAGCATCAGATCTTATCCGATCACATTAAGATATAACAAAACTCCAGTATACTCATCAGCATAGAGCCCACAAAATTTGACAACCCATTGGATTGTTAGTGACCACATACTCCATCCATGCCTGCTTCTCTGTCCTTTCATCACTCAAATGGCTGCCACACACTCTGCATTAACTAAATTAGCCAATAGTTTATTGCTATCAAATCAACCCCTAGGTTCCAATGTATCTTTTAGGATAAGTTAGACACGAAATTCGAAGACCCCATGGCACTTTTGAGATTCTGGAGATAAAATCCGATAAATTCAAGGAATATATTTGTTTATTTCAGTTACTGCGTTTTTTTAAATGAAAATAACTTCTCATGATTTTATAGTTAGATAGTATTCACACCTTGTTTTGAGGATGAATTATATTATTTGGTTTTAAATGTTGATTTAATTTTTACTATGTGATTAATCCGGAAGACTGCTGTTGATCCAATCTTTACTATGTGATTAATCCAAAAGACTGCTCTCTAAAGTATTCAAACCTTGAAGGAATATATTTGTTTCTTTGAACTACTGTCTTTTCTGTCAGGCATTATTGATTTAATGAATATTTGGCAGTCAGATAGACGTTTCATCTCTATATTGTTGTTCAAGTATTATTATCTTGATTATTGATTTGCTGAATATTTGACAATCAGATAGACGTTTCATCCCTACATTATTGTTCGACCATTATTATGTAAATTATTGACTATTATTTCAATTGTTGATTCTCTAATATTTGACAATCAAATAGAATTCTCATCTCAACAATCTTCTCATCTCTACATTGTTATAATATTAGCAGCAGACATCGATTTTAACTCGGGTCTTTTCGGGTTTAAACCAAATCTATTTAACACCCAGGAAGTCTGGAATTTTCCGAAATATGTGTTAAATGAAGAAATAAAATGCTATTTTCTCGCACTTAAAATGATTCAAAGGGCGGACAAATACCTTCCCGGATATTGAAGCTTTAAATATTAGAAGGAGAGGATACGAATTTGTTAGAGGTTGTTATTTTATCGACAGTATACGAATGTGTGAGAGGTTGTTATTTATCGTTTATGTATCTTTTAATTTGGAATTTTATTTTATCCCCGTAAATGAATTTCAAGATTACTCAAGGCTGTCTATAGTGGGTGATATATACCTTCCGGAGGTTTTACATATTACCAGGTTATCACTCTTGAAATTGTTAAAAGTATCGTTAAAAGGTTTTTGTAAACTTAAGATTTATACGTATTGTAATTGTGCTGTTTAGTTTATGCAAAAGAATTTTTGAGAGCTCAGACGTATCTAAGATAATAACTTTGTTGTGATGCAGTTCTTTCAGGTTGGACAATAACTTTGTTTTGTGTTTCAGTGATGTAGTGTTAGAGGAGAAAGAAGAACATGAAGATAAATTTTTGGGGAAGATGGAAATTTTTTGGTAATGTAATATGTTATGAAAATATGGAAAATTGAGGTGATGTAATGTTTCATATATAAAAACACTTTTGTCATAAAGAATTATAACAAAAAAAAGTTTTTTAACAAAAATTTTAGTATTTGTAGTTATTTCTTATAGTAAATATAATTTTTTTTAGGAGACATTATGGGTCATGTAAGCAAGAATTTTCTATCTATATTTTTGATCCATGCGACACGACACACTCCAACTTAATATATGTATTGTTTTATGTTAAGCAATATGGATACTAGATTCAATCTAACTAGTTCATATGTACATTAATGGTATGGCGTAATGCCACAGCATAAATATATCCACTTGCTAACAAGGATAACAAAAAACTATTGAATTGGGATATTTTCATGACATGTTATGCATGAAAATATCCATTCCACTTGCCAACAACTTTGAACTAGTTTGGCTATTAATTGTTGTCATATTGTATGCCTTATTTTAGCATGTGTTAGACTAAAGTGTTAACCATGTGGCAATGCCTACTTTATTTGTCCTAAGGGGGATCTAACAAAAATCAAACTATCTAAGGCGGCCTAGTAACAAAACCCATGTGGCCTATTTTCCCCTCAATGCACATAAATATCCAAAACAACAATGGGGTTACTTAATCTATATTGAGGTTACAAGATTTGGTACCCACATTTGCAAAAGCAAGTTTTATCTCTAATAATTCATCAAAAATAATAAAAATTTTGAAATTTTACAACATCATACCTCATGATCTTTCTATGATCATTGTCATGGTAAACACTAGGGATTGTGATGAAAATGGATGGTAAAGAGGGAGTGGAAATGGTCAAAATTAGCACTTCTAATAATGGAAAATACTTCAAAGAAAAGGTTGAATAATACTAAAGCAATTTCAGGGATATATATATATATATGAAAAAATAGTTGTGCACAACATCATAATATCTACAGGTCTACAAATTTTTTTTAGGGAAATTCCATCATCAAGGTTATAATTTGCATAAATAGTTCAATTATATTTTTCATTAAAAATGACATAACTCTAATAGAAAATCTCAAATTTTATATGTTCATACATAATTTCTATAAATAACAATTATATATTCAAAACACTATTTCATTTTCCTACCTTTCATCTTTTTACACCATATTCAAACTCATTCTTGAGGTAAATCATCCCAACACTTTGAGCCATTTTTTTTCTTTAAAGATAATAAGTGTGCATGATATAATGTGTGCATGTTCTTGCTTGACTATGGATGCATAATTAATGCCAAGTGACAAGACAACAAATAATACACCATTATCAATGCATGTGTTGCTTAAATTCAAAAAATCATACCAATAGTGGTTTTACTTCTAAGTGATACATATGTAGTACCAATGGGTTGTAAATAGGAAATCATTTTCTTATGAGTGGGATATTGATTACATTAGGCAATTTTTACACAATAGGGATGGGTATCAAGGCATTGACCATTACCTAAGGTAAGTAACCAAGGTCCTTGGGCATAAAATGAAGCTTTTAGGACTTGTAAGACATGAGTACGCCTGGAACTAGACCATCCTTTTATAAGGAATATTTGGTTTGTTAGTTGGATATGGTTCTATTACAAAATTTTACAAGCCATAGATGGGATTGAAGGAATTAACCACACTTTGTGGAGAAAAATAACAATTTGAGTCCCTAACAAAAGTTTTAGAGTTTTGTGCCCATGCACTATGATATAGGCATTTTAAAAGGGATCTTTGGGCTATATGAGGGCCATTAGATATATTTAGTACACAATCATTAACAAACACAATACACCACCTCAACAATATGTTAAAACAATACACCAGTTTCATGCTATAACCTAGTTTCCTATGTGAACTTCCAGATGTGGGTTACACTTTTTGGAAAGAACGCAAGGAGAAAAGAGGAAAAAGAAGCTTGATTAAGCATTTTTAAAGCACTCAGTCGAGCAATATTTTATCCCTTCATCGATCAATTTGAGCACTTAAATATTTCTCGATGAAGCTCCTAGGTAACCCACGGTTAATTAGGCACTTGATCAAGCAGTCTTTTGCTTTTTGTGAGGTTTCATAAAGGGAGCTCGATCAACCTCTCTTTTCCACTACCCAAATACTTGAATGCGCAAGAATCTGCGAAAAATCACTCTCACGCAATGGTGTACTTAAAAAAATACATGCAATAAATTTGTCAATTTCATCAACTCTAAGGTCATAATAATAAAATATAATTTTATAAGATTTATAATAATTTTTAATATAAGTAATTTTGGTAATTTGTGTTGATTAAATGTTAAACAAATATTTAAGTGAATACATTTTTAATATAAAAATAACTATAACAAATTGATTCTTGTGATTGATAATGGATTTTGATTTTGATTTTAATCATGATAATATTTGAAAATACTAAAAATATTTTTTTTTAAATTATGTTATTATAAAAAATCAAAATATTATTGATACTAAAAAAATGAAATGTTTTAATAATTTTGTATTCATAATAATAGTTTTTAAAGGATATGAATGATGTGAATAGTGAAGGGAATAATATGTTTAGGGTTCACACAAATTGAAAAAAAAAAAAAAACATGACTTCCATATGAGCTTGATCAAGAGTTTTTGGATGAGGTCATGTTTAAACGTCTACTACATTTTTTGTAATCTACAAAAATGAGAGCTAAAAGAAATCATGTCAAATTCAATGAATTATTTACTTGGTTAGTTACTTATAGAAACATCCTATTATTATCCAATTTCCATATGACATCACCTTCATCTCCCACTCAAGCAAGGACCACAAAGTCTACTTGACATCCTGGCTTCCTTTGGGGAGATTCGTCAAGTTCAAGTTAATCTCAAAACAATAAAATTCATGACCGTTAGCATATCACCAAAATAGGAAAGAAATGTGATTTTTAACTAAAAGGACAAGAGGATTGAGGTATTATTTTCATATGTATTTATGGAGGTCATCTTCTCCCAACCATATTTTAGTTTAACTACAACTAAAGAGGCTAGTATAAGAAAAGGATATGTAGCTCTCACCACTCTTGAAAGCAATGTATTCAACCTCACTTTTTGGACATTCAATTGAAAATGTGATTCCTTCATTCATTGGGCACACTTGCCTGTGTATATGGATGTGAAAATATTAGAATAGCAACGAACCGAGGGATTATTTTTCATGAAATTATACAAAAGTATTAAAGACAATATATTATGCTTCATGGTATCATTATTACATATGTTGGCATAGCCCCACTTATTTATTCAATGATTGGGTCATTTAGTGATAGTGATACATATGTTGAAATGAGTAGGAAAACCATAGATTGGTCTTCTTTGATTTTCTTAGATATCCATATCTTGCATTCAAATCCTCATGGCATAGTTAGAGCATAGGATTAATTCATCTTGGTATGTGAGAACCTCTAATTACTTCACCTTGTTAAGTGTGATATAACAAACTATACAACTTTTTAGGGGATGCTTTTAATCTCTCTAAATGAGATATATACAATGGTATTCATAATAAGATTCATAGTGCCTATCTTTGATACACATACTCTGAGTCCAAATAGTCACATTCTCATAAATTTTCACACTACTTAAACTTTTATATTCAACCTAGATATGGCCTCATTTATCCCTCAACATACACTAGACTCCAATGATCTTGTAGCTTAAGGATCCTTCTAATCAAACTTAGAGTTTTTTTCCACTAGCTCTACATTGAAATGAATTTCCATAATGAGTATGAGAACTATATTTTCCACCTCTATTCCTTAGATCTTGAGATTGAGGACCACTTTTATTGGGTTGCTCTCCTTACTACAAGATTGAAGTATGATTATTTTGTCTCATAAGAGACACTTCATTCTTCCAAACATTCATCGATTATGAGAAACAATAATTCATATCCCTCTTCTTCTAGGATACTTTCAACATTCATTAGAAACTTTCTAGAGGCCAATTCCAAAAACATTAAGCATTAGGTCAATTACTTTATACTTGTAAGAGACACCACAGCTAGCCTAATAACACATGATAGCCATGTGAGGATTTGTAGACCAAATCATTGCCATGGCCTCACACTTATCATACATTTTTTGTGGTCTTTACCGATGCTTCTCCAGAACAACATTTTGAAGGGAAAAAAATCATTATTCTTAAGCTTCTTCAATGTTTTTTCTATTATTAGAACAATATTTTCTTTTCTTTCTTTTATTTAAATTATAATTTTTTTACATGAATTTTTACAAATTTTCTGTAAAAAAATCCGAATATATTATATAACTTGTAAACCAACTATAATCTTTAACATCTTAACCAATTACATTTTTTAAAACATCTAGAACAACTATAATGTTAATTGAAATTGATATTTAAATTAAAATATTATTTGTCAAAGTAATTGATCACATTATTGTAGCATCAAGCAAGGTGTATTGTATATAGTGTCAGATGCAACATATAAGGTGTCACTCATATAAATAATATTTTGTGATTGATTCACATGGATTTTAATTTAAAAATAAAAAATCAATGAGCATGCTCACTGTTGTATCTTTTTCTATCACCTGTCGCACAAGTGCTTCAGAAGATATAGAATCCTCCAAGAGAAAGCCTTCGAGTTGAAAGAAGACCACTACCTAGGACATCTTAATTAATGTTGTCAGATTTATCTTGAAGACTTACAACACCATAGTTTGTCACAAGAAATTCAAATTGGATTGATTCAGAACCATTCATAAAGATACAATATATGAAGCATCTTATACACAGGAATACACAGGAAATAATCCTCAACTAGTGGTGGCCAAAGCAGATTAAGAATTTGCAGCAAATTAATTGTTGAGACAGATGTAATGGTAGAAGACAGTAAAGGAGAAATCTATCATACAGAGCTTAAATGTTAAGAATTTTGTATATATATATTTGGAGAGAAGCGAAAGTAAGGAAATGCTTATGGAATGCTGAGATGCATGGAGCGTTGTTTAAAGACTGAATTTCCACATTAATATAGGCATTATCCATCAAATAGCTTGATCTAAATGAATCTGCATTTAATGGGAAATATATCTAGCTTCTACGTGACATGCAATCTGAGAGGAATATATAACATATATGAAAATACAAAGGGAGATGAACATACTGCAATCCAATAAGTTGGAATCACCAGAAATCTTGTATTAATCTTCTGAGAAAAGTGCGTACATCAAGATTCATACATGCCTTCATGAAACCAGGAAAATGTCCCTTAAGAGAAGTCTTTCCAAAAATTTTGAACCTTTGTTAAGTGTTTCTTCCCTCTATTTATAAGGAGAGGGAGAGATTTGAAAATAGTTACAAAAATATCTTAGCTTGAGCCCCAGTTGTCTGATTGAATAGTTGTCTCGGTGTGTTAAGGCTCTATTGCCCAAATCATTGCAACAGAATGATTCCTTTCTTTAAAATACAACATAACAGAATAACAAAACAATAGAATAACAAATCATGAGAAAAAAATTGAATGATGACTCTAGCTAAATATCTCCATGCCACTTCCTATGATGGCCTATGATCAAGCCACATATATGCCACAATGTGCCTCTTCTGTTACTTGGTCGGTTCCCCTGTCGCTTTCTAGCTGAACTAAATGAATTTCCCCTTTTCTGGAGTTGGGAGTGATCAAAGGTGGTGACCTTAGTGGTTCTCGAGAATCGTATCTTCCGACTCATCCATCTCTCTAAACTTCCTGTATTACACTATCGAATACTAATATTCCCAGTAACATCGCCATATTGCTATATCATGGCTTTATCTTATCGAGACTTTTACTCTTGAAAACATTTAAAAACAATGAGTCCAATCTCCTTTGGCCCCCTTTATTTTAGCCCCTTTCTGAATTTCTCGTCATATGACTCACGGCTATGACCAGGTACTTAGCCTTAAGGCAATCGGGCCTTCTGTTCCGGACCGGGGGCTATTTTTCTTTGTAAATTGCTTTACGCCTGTGGTTCTTCAAGTTCCTCTTTAACCACACACTAGCCAAATATTGGAGCCCCCTAATCGGCGATTTCTAATCAAAGGATTAACATTTGAGTTGAGATATTCCGCACTCTCGATACATCGATCTCCGATTATGACATCATCACTACCACGTGGCACCTCGTGAGTGGTGACACGTGTCGCTCGGATATGCCCTCTTAGGACCCCTCAAAACGCCATAACTAACCATCATGTGTCCTTCTGTATTGCCATGTCACGATGATGTCAGCTTCCACGTGTCCTTATCATAGCTAATCATGTGCCACCACGTGTAGCTTATCAGGACCAATCAGATGTTGCCACGCGTCCTGTTGGAGGAGAGAGAAAAGGGCCCGTCTGCCCTTGGTTTTGCGATGAAATCCTTTGTAAATTTATATTTGCCTCCCCCATCGATTTTACACTAACGAAACATTTTAAAGGTTCATGCATTGAAGAGTTGCGATCCTCTGATTGTTGATGTGCCAATCTACTTGATGTTGCGATGTGCCGACCAACAATCTCTGATACTACCTACTCCATTTTTTATTGCCAATATGGTACCTCGTCGATCTACTTTTCCTCTGTTATTTGGACCTCCAATGTTGCGACTACCAAAATATCGAACTTTTGAGATGCGATACGTCGATGTGCTTGCAGTTCTGATGTGCGGTAGTAGATCACCGATATGCCTAACTGTTGGGACCTCTCATTACCGATATCCGATATCGAACCTCCAATATTCCTTCTTTCCTAACGCTTGAATCCTTGAAACTTAAGAAAACCATATATTTTGATCCAGGAGTCCATTTTCGGACTTCCACATATTGTTAGAAATATTTTTCGGAGAACTTTCCAATCGATAGGGTCCAATGTGGGCTTGGAGTCCTTCTGTGGCTTGGAATATGACTGTAAACTCCTCTGCTATTTTGCATTCTTTTGAAATTATTTGAACAATTTTGCAGTAGGTGATAAAATTGGCCACAATTGGGGATAATGTCTTGCTAGAAAGGTGCTAAGCACCTGCAGACTAGTAGCCTTCTATCTATTATCACTCAAAAGTTTTCTCTAGAAGTTATCAAAAGAAGGAATAATCTGAGGTAACCACAAACCAAATCTTTTAGACTCGGGTTCTAGCCAACCTAAGTCTAGAGAGGGCTTTCTCTTTATAATTTAACTTTGTTTTTTATTAGATTTTAGGCTAGTTCTAAGTGTTCATGAGGATTTTGATTTTGATTGAAAGATGGGTCGTGGAATTCCTGGAACAGATGGATAGAGCTAGGTTTTTAAGCCATTGGGCTATGGAGTCAATCAAAGGATAGCTTAACTGGACCAGATCATTAAAGGGATTGTTTACAGGGCAGGCTAGCAAAGCAAAAGGCAAATCTTCAAAGGGCTGATGGATGGAATGATTCTAACCAGGGTAAAAGGGCAATGAAGAATCCTTAGACCGGGATCAGAATGAGGAACAGAGGGTGATCATCAACAAAGAGAAATTAAGAATTCTTTGCTACATAGACCACAGGGAGAAACTATGGAAGTAAGGGAGCATTTAAGAATTCCCTAACTAAGATAGTTTAGCAGAAAACATTAAGAAGGTAAACAGTCAAAACAGAGTGCATTAAAGCAAGTTCTGAAATATCATTCCTAGTTTACCATTCAAATTTCATAGAAACACATATGATTATTAATAAACATAAGGAAAAACAATAATACACATGAGAGAATACTTATTTGATTTTCGCTTAACACAAGAATCCTGTAAAATGTCTTAACTTTATTCCATGATCTAGCAAGCCAATCCAGTCTTGATACAATAGCACTTTGATTTTATATACAAGTCTACAGAAATGTCTTTGTATCCACACTAAATACTTCGAAATGGGAAGTATTTATACAAAAAATATTACAAAATATCTCATAATAGTTTGAGATTTAATTAAGGAAATAAAAATATCTTCAAGCATGAAGATAGAGACAGATGGAAAACTGCATCATGTTGTCCCTCTTATTGTGGTAGTGTTGGTTGTTGTAGTTGAACTTGAGCCCTTTTAGGCTGGCTGATATGTGTACGCTGGAATCATCTTTATCTTTGGTCTTTTACTGATACTCTTTAACCTGTTACTCTTTGACCCTATTTACCTGTTTCATCTGGCTGCCATTTAGATTTACTGTGGTAACTTATAGTAAATCTGTCATCTTTTCCCACCATTCATCTTCAGGTAATTTTACTTTGAGCATCCTTCTATATATCTCGTCTGCCTCAGTGTATTTGGAAAAATTTGGCTTGGTGACAAATAGATGTTTCACCTCATGCTCTAGGAAAAATAGATTTTCTAAAGTATCATACAATACTTTCCTTGTTGGCAATGCTTTGATTCCTGAAGTGCTTGCCTATTCCTTGGACAATTTCTTTAATCTGTCAACATAGTCCAATTGGGTCATAAGTTTGTCATGGATGACCATAGGACTTGGAAGGCCTTTATCCCTCAAAATTTGAAACTTTGTCATGAATCTGTCAATGCCAACCTGCATGTTATGGAATTTTTCCTCCAGGTTAAGCATAAGGTTTCTTTTAGAAAGAACCTTTTTGACTTCAATGATGGCTTCAGTTCTTTCCTCCACACCAAGCTCATTTAGTTCATGCATGTTCTTATTGTTCAAGAAATGGATGAGTCAATTAGCATCCTCAGGCTGGTCTCCTAGGTCTTCCTTTACCTTTTGTATTGCTTCGGTGGCCACTTTCACCAGTTCTGTTTGCTCAAATATTACTTGAATTGATGGCCAAATATCATTGACAGAGTCAATGATATTGGCCCAGAGCATCTCCTTAGTCTGTCCTAGTGGCTTTTGTAGAGTTAGATCCTTCTCTAGGACCTTAATCTTCTCACCCATCCTTAGGGCTTTCTGTGTTTCTTCTCGGGCAAGCTTGCAGTCAGTTTCTAGGCTTTCCACTTTCTCTTTAAGCCTCTTAAGTTATGTTGCCTGGATGGACATTTCCTCCATGGCTTTCACTAACTCTGTTGTCTTTTCTGTTGAGGTACCTGCTGTTGTAGACTCAGTTGTGACTGGCAGTGTTGTGGCAGGTGGAGTTGTTGGTGCCAATGATGCTACCAGTGTTGTCCATCCTTTTCACCATTATTCGATGGTCCTAATAAAGGTTTCCAATTCCCCCACCCCCATGTTTGCTTGATCGTTGGCTAGAGAATTTAGGCATCCAGCATATGGAATAGGCCCATAAAATCATGGGAATGAATGATCGAACTTTGAACTATATGCACCTACTATATCCGCCAACGACGGACCAATGACCTATATACCATTAAACGACAACCACCTAGCTACTGAACACTTCGACCTCTCAAGGACTGCTTTGGTAGGTTCTATTTGGTAAGGGGCTCAGCCTTATGCTACTGACCGGGATGTAACATATGGAACTGCAGTTGTTACTATGGGAATGGCAGTTGTAGAAGTGGTGGCCAGTTCACTTTGCTTGGACTGAATCAATGTGTCCAATTCTTTCTCTGTTTCTTTCAACTGGTCATTTAGCTTTAGGACCAAGTCCATAAGCTCCTCTTGTCCTTTTTGGGTCTCTAGGACCTCTGTTGTCTGTGGGTGATGCAGTGGTGGAATCTTAAGTTGCTTCTTCAAAGCAGCTATGTCATCATTTTTCTTCTTGATCAGTCTTTCAGTAGCCTTCACATCTTTGGGATCATGTCCCAACTCAATGATTAAGTCCTCCAAGGACTTGATTCTGGTGTCCTTTGCCTGTGAAGAGGCCTTTTCCAATTGGAATTGAGCTGATATATTATTTAGGGAATTCTGCAATTGGTGAGTTGCGATGGCTTTCCCTGTCAAGGTGGAGTAAATCATCTCCCCTGTCTGTTTGTGCAGCTCAATCTGGTCAATAGGATGTATGTCCTTTGCCAGCACTTCGAAATCAATCTTCTTGAAGTCAGCTGCTATTCTTGGTTGCTGAGTGGTAGGTTTGACAAATGTCATCTGCATCTTACCTTCTTTGACATCATAGGCTGACATAAGCCTTGTTTGGTTTGTAGGTGCCATCTTGAGGTACTGTGCATAAGTCTGGGCTTTTAGCCTCTCATTCCTGGCCTTTATATCCTTGTACCTTTCTCTAATGTCTTGATCTCTATCAGCTGGCATCCTAAAGGAGGACACTTCAACACTCTGTTGCCTTTCCAACATCTGAGTGTTTGATGTGGAAGGTTCTAGTGTGCCCCCAGAGGGAGTGGCAGGCCTACTTCTTTCTCTTTCAGTGCTGGTGGCCCCCACCATTTCTTCTGTGAATTCTTGTTCTGAAACAAGATTTAATCTTTGCCTTTTGACCAGGCTCGTCTCTGCATATGTTTGTGTAGTTGCTCTTCCTGATGTAGTGGCCTCCTCCCTATTCCTTTTGAGGCTTTTTTCCTCATTTAGAGGAGTTTGCAAGTTAGGGGGAGTACTCATAGTGGGTTGTTGTATACCTGTTTGACCTAATTCCTCTGATAGGTCTGGTTGCTCTAATTCTTCTTGCACCTAAGATTCTTCTTATATTTTTGATTCACTTGGTGCTTGAGATTCTCCTGGCACCTGCAGGAAAGAACCCTCATAAAGCCTTTTCTCTAAATCAATCAGAGTGTTTTCAACTGCAACTTTAGTGTTGTCCCTATCTACTAAATTATTCTCTACCCATTCCAATTGATTTGCATATTTCTCTATCTCAGGGATTCGGTGGTGAATGTAGGAATCCATCTTGTTTTTATGTCTTCTATTGCAGATGAAGTCACAGGGGTCATATCTCCACATGAAGCTTTGTTTTAGTTTAAGTCACTAAAGGATTTGTTCTACTTCTCTTCCAGCTTCTCTGCTATTACATACAAAGGGGCCTAGTTGATCCTTGATTCTGAGTTGGGCCTTCTTTTTGGCCTTAACAAAATGTACCTCATCTGAATTGATTATTTCCCTGTAGTACTCCAGAGCAAATAACCTCATTGGGAGGTATCTGGGCAGTTTATATGGGGCCAACTCAGAGCCATAGATCCTAATTTCTGTGTGATTTTGGTACAAGTACCAATCTCCCACTTTGTGTTATTTTGAGAGTTACAGGATCCTCTTGATATCTAAACTGATTCTTTGAGGAGGACTTCCTAGCAGCATGGTCACTACTGGATGTACAAAAATATCAATGAAAAATGTGTATGGATGATCCAAATGGATCCTAAGATACTCTCTAAGTCTTCAAAATCATTCAAAAGATCAAAATTATCGCATGGGCAAACCTTTTAAAAAGCTGGAAAAACACTATCGGGAGGCGAAAAACACAGGAAAATGGTGAAAACAGAGCTATCGGCGGAGTCAACAGTGAATGCATAGTAGCCGTCAGATCTGGCCGATCAACAGTCCAGATCTGATCGGCAAATCACAATCGGCAAAGGCTATCGGAGGATATCGGCGCATATCATATATGTATTGCGATAACGATCAGAGGGGTCAACAAGGATCGTCGATCAAGCGCGCAGATCGATGGCCCACGTTGCATCGCAACATCGCATCGGCAAACAACAATAGAGCACTCACCAAATAGCCTGGGGTTATCGCAATATGCGATTGTGATCAATCGCATCGCGATATCGCAATCGAAGTTACACAGAGGAGCAGTTATACACACATATATATGCGATGCGATTAGCCGGACCCGATGGGAATATAAACACTATTGCATAAGATTTGAGATCCGCCAAATGGCGTTTTTAATGTATTTTCGTGTATTTCGTTTATTAAACGAAATATAAAGGGAAGCGTCGATGCGATGAAAAGTGGACTCGAAAGGGTTTGTGAATGAGAATGCATAATATTTCAAATCCGCCCAAAGCCATTTTTACGGGATTTTAATGTTTTAACACATTTTTAATATAAAATGGAAATAACAAAACAGGCAGGATTTTGAGAGGACCCAAAGGCAGTAAGTGGTTTGGGCTGGGCTTCGCCCGATCCCACACACCGGCTGCCATGTGTCTAGGCTAAGGAGAGAGGAAACCACCCTCATCAGGCGATTAACCTCCGTACGAAAGAGTAGCCCGAAATGAACCACAGCCGTTGGATCTGGATCTCCCAGATCAACGGTGGAGATGCGATAAGCAGCCTAAAGGCGGACCCGATAGGAGAATAGGACGCGATTATGAATATTTGAAGTCCGGATGAACAGTGTTTTGGCGGATTTTCACAGTTTTGAATACATTTCTCTGTGTTAACAGAAAGCGGTCGTTTCAGGGATTTCAAAGGCCCGATGCACTCATCCGTTGTAGAATAGGTGGCCACCTCCCCTTAAGGTGTTATGCAATGATTATTTAACGCTAGAAGAGGGATTCGAGCGAACAGAGGCTGGGAGACAGAAAGCCGAGAAGAGGAAATGAACAGGTAGCGCAAATTGGCTTTAAAAGCCACAGACCGACAGAAACAAAGGCAGGCAGTATTGAAAGCAGTGCTAAGACAGAGCAATAGAGACAGAGAGTCAGTAAGGAGAGTTTGTGTACTCAAAAGAGACTTGGGGGATCCAAGTAAAGCCTTATTGTTTTGTATTTGTTGTGTGAGGCTCAATTTGAGCTCACTATTGTAAAAATATGCTTCTGAAGACATAATAGAGAGGCCACCACTGAAGGCTAGACCAAGAGATGTATCCCAAGAGTTTTGGGTGAACTCCATATTAAACTTTTTGTGTTTACGTGTGTTGTCTATTATGTTTCTTTAACTGCTTCATTGTCTATGTATTTCACAATCTTATCAATCCATTGCATAAAGTAACATAGGAAAATCCATGCACATGAGTCTGTAATACCTTAATAATTGTCTTAGATCTCATTATCAGATCAAGTGGTATCAGAGCTTTAGGTTTGCTAAGGTTAGACAAGCTTGTGCTGGATTGGTGAATGATAACTAGATCAAAGCTCAAATTAGGAGAAGGAGAACTAGTTGAGACTAACCTAGAAATAGGAAGAGTCTATCCTAGGAGGAAAATGGTAGAAGAAAATCCCTTGGAATCAGACTCTCAGTTCATGGATAGTTTCATGACCATGAGAGCCATGGTAGAAGAGATGTATCAAGAATTTAAGAAAGGTCGAAGTGAAGATACTTCAACCTCCAAACAAGACAAAGGAACAAAGGGACCTCTTCTAGATGGCCATTCTGAAGGCAAAGGGAAAGGAAAAGAGCCTCCTCTAACAACACCTCCTGATAGCCCTAAAAATAAAAAGAAGAAAGCATCTTTGATTAAGTTAGATGTAAAATTTGATTTTCCAATATATGATGGAGAATTAAATGCAGAAAAGTTAGATAACTGGATTAGACAGATTGATGTGTATTGCAGGGTGCAAAACATTGATTCAGACAGGAGTAAAATTCAGTTGGTCAGCCTACGCCTTGGAGGAACTACCTTGGTATGGTGGGAAGGCAGGACACAAGTTGATTTGAAGAAGCTATGATGAGTTGGCAAACTCTTCACCAATTAAAGGGGCAAAGTGTACAAAGCTACACCTAAGAATTTAGAAAAAGAGCTTTAATTCTAGGAATTTCTCTAGACTCACCTGAAACTTTGCTGAAGTATATAGGTGGTCTACATAGCTATTTGAGGCACACCATTCTCATGTTTAACCCTACTAGCATAGATGAGGTATCCGTTCAGGCTACACATCTAGAGGCTAGAGGCAAGAATGTGAACCCAGATATTGGGGGATCATCAAAACCCACTGCAAGCAAAAACAAGGAAAAGAGGAAGCAGAAATGGAAAGAGAGGAAGACAAACGTTGTACAGAAAGACAAACCTTCATTCACTCACTGCAAGAAGGATGGACATGACGATGAACATTGCTGGTCTTTGCATCCGAGGCCGAAACCCAAGAAGTTTGATGGCAAGAAGAAGAAGATTGTTGCTGCTATTCAGAAAGATTTGGAGTCAGACTCAGGTGATGAAACAACAGTCACAGCTACAGGTATAAAAGGTAAAAATTCTAAAGCATCTACTAGTAATTCTGCACAAACTATTGATAATAAAGAAAATGAGAGGAAAAGACATGAACTTTTTCATATTAGAGTTATTTCCAAGCATTAAAAGATTGATACTTTATTTGATAGTGGCTTACAAGTAAACTTGATTTCTGAGGCAATTGTAAAGAAATTGGGACTACTAACCACACCTCACAAGAAGCCATATCCATTAGGTTGGGTATGTGATAAAGCAAAGCTACAAGTGACTAGACAATGTAAACTTAGGTTTGCTTTTGGGTCAGCATTTGTACATGAGGTTGAGTTAGATATAGTTCCCTTGGATATATGTGGTATTTTTTTAGGAAGTCCTTACTTGTATGATAGAAAAGCCATTTTCTATAGAGCTGAAAATAAGTATCAACTCACAAAATATGGAATAGAATATATTGTAAGAGCTCATCAGCTCAAAAATAACTACACTCTCATTAACTCGGGGGCAGGTGACAAGATTTGTAAATTCATGCAAGAATTTTTACTAATGGTTGTAAAGGAAAAGAAACCTGATAAAATCAATGGATTTGAAGGCCGTGATGCTAAACAGCAACCTGATTTAGAAAAAGTTGTTTCAGAATATGATATCCTATTTCAAGAACCTAAAGGTCTACCACCCAAAAGGGAAATAGTACATGCTATTAATTTGTAGCAAGATGCTCCATTGCCTAACATCGGAATGTACAGGTTATCCACTTGAGATAATGCAGAGATCAAGAAGCAGGTACAGGAGCTACTCGAGAAAGGGTTCATAAGGCCAAGCACATCACCATGCCGATCTCCAATCCTGTTGGTGAGAAAGAAAGATGGTTCGTGGAGGATGTGCATTGATTACCAAGCACTAAATAAAATAACGATCAAAAATCGTTATCCTATTCCTCGCATAGATGATCTATTAGATCAATTGAAAGAAGTTGTTTACTTTTCCAAGTTGGACTTGCATAGTGGCTACCATCAGGTCAGAGTTGCAGAACAAGATGCATGGAAGACTGCTTTCAAAACAAAGCAAGGGATGTATGAATGGCTATTTATGCCTTTTGGCTTAACTAATGCTCCTGCCACTTTCATGAGAGTAATGAATGATGTACTCTCACCTTTTATTGATGATTTTGTAATTTTATATTTAGATGACATTCTTTTTTTCAGTAAAACATGGGAAGAACATTTGAAGCATGTAAAGCAGACTCTAGATGTTTTGAAAAAAGAAAATCTCTATGTTAAATTATCAAAATGTGAATTTGGCAAAACATCTTTGAATTATTTGGGTCATATTGTAGGGGGTGGTGAATTGAAGATAGATCCATCTAAGGTTGAAGTCATTGTGAACTGGCCTAAACCCAAATCTGCTACAGAAGTTAGAAGCTTCCTAGGAGCAGCACAATATTGGAGAAAGTTTATTGCTAACTTTTCCTTGATTTTAGCTCCCTTACATGCTTTGACAGGATTGAACAAGGTGTTTCAGTGGGGAGGCAAACAGCAGAAAGCCTTCGACACCTTGAAAAAAAAATTAGTATAGCACCAGTACTAGCATTGCCAGATCTTAAAACACCATTTGAGATTGAAATAGATGCCAGTGACTATGCCATGGGAGCAGTGTTGATGCAACATGGTAAACCCATATGTTATCATTCTGAGACATTTAATTCTGCAATAGTTAATTTTCCCACATATGATAAAGAATTGTATGAATTAGTGCAGAGTGTGAAAAAGTGGAAACATTACCTATTGGGAAAAGAAACAGTTATACATACTGATCATCGACCACTTCAATATTTACACTCACAAGCTAAATTGCAGCAATCAAGACACTATAGGTGGATGGGTTTCCTACATCAGTTCCATCTTGTCACCAAGTATAAGAAGGGCATACAAAATAAAGTTGCAGATATGTTATCCAGACCAATTATAAATGCATCTACTATACTTAAGCATAATTCAGTGTTGCATGAAAGCTACATTGACCAATATGCTCAAGATGTAGATTTTAAAGATGTATATGCAACTTTAATTCAGGGCAAACAAGTAGAAGAATTGGATTGTCATGTTAAGGACCAACTCTTGTATCATTTGGGAAAGTTATGCATTCCTCAAACTGAAAGAGTGAACATAATCTGAGAAGCACATACTTCTCTAATATCAGGTCATTTTGGTGTAAGTAAAACAGTTGCACAGCTACAAATATTTTGTTATTGGCCAAGAATGCATGAAACAATTTCTAGATATATTAAAGGGTGTACCATGTGTGCTAAGAGCAAGCCCAGCAATAGAAAACTAGGCTTCTACACTCCACTTCTAGTTCCTTCTCATCCCTGGGAAAGTGTTTCCATGGACTTTGTTGGGGGCTGCCAAAATCTAGAAAAGGTCATGATTATTTATATGTTATTGTGGACAGGTTCAACAAAATGTGTATTTTAATACCTTGTAACAAGCAAATTACAGTTGAACAAACAACAAAGTTTTTCTTTCAGCATGTATGGGTGCATTTTGGGTTACCCACTTCCATAGTATCTAATCGAGATTCCCGATTTGTTGGGAAATTTTGGTCAAGTCTGTGGGAATTGATGGACACCAGACTGAATAAGAGCACATTCTTTCATCCACAAACAGATGGCCAAATAGAGGTGGTCAATAGGATAGTGATTTAGTTGCTCAAGGGCTATTTCAGCAAGCATCCCAATCTTTGGGATGAACATTTATGTTATGTGCAACATGCTTACAACCATGCTAAACATTCTTCTACAGAAATATATCCTTTTGAGACTTGTTTTGGTTTTACACCAAGGTCTCCCTTGGATTTTGTCTTTAGTAAAGACATAGTAGTTGATGGACACAGTGATGTGGACAAAGCAACCAAGTTCATTGAACAGATCCAAGAAATTCACCAGGCAGTACAGGAACAGCTAGAAAAGAGCCAAGCCAAGTACAAGGCAAGGCATGATAAGCATCGAATTGAGCATAGCTTCCAAGTTGGTGATCAAGAATGGTTGTACATCAGCAAGGACAGAATGCAAGGTGAAGGTAAAAAGTTGAAGCCAATAAGGTATGGGCCTTTCAAGATACTTGAGACAATTATTGAGAACACTTTTCGCCTTGATTTGCCAGCTTACATGCACATCTATTCAGTAGTTAATACAGAGAACTTGAGACTATTTGAACCTTCTTTGATTTAAGATCCCAAAGAGCAAATTCAGTTGCCTTCTATTGATGATCTGTTGCCTGAATATCTCAATGAGTTGTAGGAAGACACAGTTCTGGACAAGAAGGTGAGAACTATGTGTAGTGGGGATGTTGAGTACCTGAGAATTGGACTCAAAGGTTCAAAACCAAGCAGTGCAAAATGGATAGAGATTGGACAAGTGAGAAAGTTGTATCCTCACTTGATTGATGCTTAAAAACCAACTTTTGGTGGTCCAAAAGCCTTTTCAGTGGGAAGGCATGATCCAAATGGATCCTAAGATACTCTCTAAGTCTTCAAAATCATTCAAAAGATCAAAATTATCACATGGGAAAACCTTTTAAAAAGCCGTAAAAACACTATCGGGAGGCAAAAAACACAGGAAAACGGTGAAAACAGAGCTATCGGCAGAGTCAACAGCGAATGCACAGTAACTGTCAGATTTGGCCGATCAATGGTCCAAATCTAATCGTCAGAGGTTATCAGAGGATATCGATGCATATCATATATGTATTGCGATAGCGATCAGCAGGGTCAACGAGGACCGTCGATCAAGCACGCAGATCGACAGCCCACGTTGCATCGCAACATCGCATCGGCAAACAACAATAGAGCACTCACCAAACGGCCCAGGGTTATCGCGATATGTGATTGCGATCAATCGCATCGCAATATCACAATCGGAGTTACATAGAGGAGCAGTTATACACACATATATATGCGATGCGATTAGCCGGACCCGATGGGAATATAAACACTATTGCATAAGATTTGAGATCCGCCAAATGGTGTTTTTAATGTATTTTTGTGTATTTCATTTATTAAACGAAATACAAAGGGAAGCGCCGATGCGATGAAAAGTGGACCCGAAAGGGTTTGTGAATGAGAATGCATAATATTTCAAATCCGCCCAAAGCCATTTTTACGGGATTTTAATGTTTTAACGCATTTTTAATATAAAAGGGAAATAACAAAACAGGCAGGATTTCGGGAGGACCCAAAGGCAGTAAGTGGTTTGGGCCGGGCTCCGCCCGATCCCACACACCGACTACCACATGTCCAAGCTAAGGAGAGAGGAAACCACCCTCATCAGGCGATTAACCGCCGTACGAAAGAGTAGCCTAAAATGAACCATAGCCGTTGAATCTAGATCTCCCAGATCAACGGTGGAGATGCGATAAGCGTCCTAAAGGCGGACCTGATAGGAGAATAGGACATGATTATGAATATTTGAAGTTCGAATGAATAGTGTTTTGGCAGATTTTCACAGTTTTGAATACATTTCTCTGTGTTAACAGAAAGCGGTCGTTTCAGGGATTTCAAAGGCCCAATGCACTCATCCGTTGCAGAATAGGTGGCCACCTCCCCTTAAGGTGTTATGCAATGATTATTTAATGCTAGAAGAGGGATTCGAGCGGACAAAGGCTGGGAGACAGAAAGCCGAGAAGAGGAAATGAACAGGCAGTGCAGATTGGCTTTAAAAGCCATAGACCGACAGAAACAAAGGCAGGCAGTATTGAAAGCAGTGTTGAGACAGAGCAATAGAGACAGAGAGTCAGTAAGGAGAGTCTATGTACTCAAAAGAGACTTGGGGGATCCAAGTAAAGCCTTATTGTTTTGTATCTGTTGTGTGAGGCTCAATTTGAGCTCACTGTTGTAAAACTCTGCTTCTGAAGACATAATAGAGAGGCCACCACTGAAGGCTGGACCAGGAGATGTAGCCCAGGAGTTTTGGGTGAACTCCATATTAAACTTGTTGTGTTTATGTGTGTTGTCTATTATGTTTCTTTAACTGCTTCATTGTCTATGTATTTCACAATCTTATCGATCCATTGCATAAAGTAACATAGGCAAATCCATGCACATGAGTCTGTAATACCTTAATAATTGTCTTAGATCTCATTATCGGATCAATGGATATGGGGAATCATACTTATGTATCAAAGGAGTCCAAAAAATGACTGACCTAGGATGACCTTTAGTGTCAAGCTTTTGGAGAGTGAATGGGAACTTGTCAGCTTGGTAGTATAAGAAAAGGTGGTACAAAACTGAAGAATACTTAAACACTCTTTCATTACTCATTCTCAGAAATTGTTCATGCATCCTATGAGCTATGTACTTGGCATAATCATACATGACAACAGGGGGTTGTCCTGGAGTAAAAATGGACATGAAGGCTAAGATGATTTCATCTATGTATTCACTGGTTGTATAGCCTAAGATACTAGATATCATTGACACAATGTCTTGGCCAAACTGAGAAAATATGGTATACATATATGGGGGAGGTTCTTGTGGGGTATGTTTTTCTTCTACAATAAAAGTTTGGAACATTTGAGCAAGCTTAGCAGTGGTAAGCTTGGGAAATTTTTCTAGTAGGTCTCTAATTGAAATAGGAGTTAAGTTCTGCCCTGGTTGTAGTTGCAGCATTTCATTGATTGACTCAGCAGTGATGGTGAAAAGTATGATGTGGTCAGGGGACATCACTGCTCTTTGACTGGGAATGTAGTTTTCATAGAAATAATGGACAATCTCTGGAAAGATGTGAACCTCAGAGAATTGGTATTTGGGCAAATTAGATTCCCACAGGCCTATTTTATCAGCTTGATTGAGGTATTGGTCTCTGTATCGGCAATACAGTTTTAAAGGAGATTCATGGACAGAAGTGTCCTTGATTTGGAAGTCTTTATCAGCAAGAGGAAGGTGGTCCAGGTCCAGGTGAGGAGTGTTAATTGGCCTGACATCCATAGCAATTGGGGCAACCATTCTTAGTTCTTGTGGATTTAAGAATGGGGGGAAAGTAAATTTTCAGTCTTTGAGGTAATGGGGGTTCAATTCCAGGTGGGTTTTATGTTACTAAAGTTCCCTTTAATTTCAATTAAGAAATCTTAGAGACTGGTTCGGAAATTAATAGAGCTTTCAATGGATTATGGCTTAAATACCTGGAATTGATGAAAACGGGTGTAAACCAGGTAACTGGAAATTCTGAACGGTTGAAAAAGCTTCAATCAGGCTGGAAGGCAATCTGGGAGCTTTTGGCGTCTTCAGAGTGCAAGTGTACGTAGGTTGACGGCTTTCCACATTCACAGGTGTGTGCATGGAAAATTACAGTTAAAACGATAAAAACAATGATTTGGGGCTTTTTTGGATTTATGCGCAAAAAGTCAATTTGGCGGGTACGGGTGAAGAGTGACCATTTTTCGCGTAGTGGGATGAATAGTGACTATTTTTGCCGGTAGCAAGCTGGCAGTAAGTCGTTTACTTCGCACAGCCTTTGGGTGCTTGGCGGTATTGAGGGGAGGCCGCCCGATTCCACTCATCGAGCGCCACATCGCCTCGGGGGCCCGGTGGAAAACAACCCATTTCGGGCGGGTATCATTCAGACTTCGGGCCCTTCCGAAATCAACGTGGGCCGTCAGATGGGGAGGGGGAAGATCGTGCGGTGGTCAGGCATGGGAGTTGCACGGAGGGTAATGGAGGGGCCCAACGGGAATTTAACACAGTGGTTTTAGTTTAATGAGGGGTTAAGGCGGGGATTAAAGTATCAGACGAGATTTGATTGGTTAATGGGTTGACTTTAATTAATCGCAAATTGATTAATTATGTCATTTGTCGAAGTTGGGTAATATAAAGTTTATATTTCAAACTTTGGGGTAGGGATATTAATATTAAAGGGGTTTAATAAAATATACGGGAAAGGGGTTTTTTTTTTTTGAATTAACATATAAATAATGTTAAAAGTTAATATGAAAATTGCGGGAGATGGATTGCGCTAATCATAATGCGTTTTTGCAATTCATTAGCTTTTTACATAGAAACATTACAACTTAGGCTAAGTGCATTTTTGTGGATTTTTCATAAAAGGGGTATCCATGGGGGTGATTGCTTTTCCTTAGGAAAATGGTGTTTTAACCTTAGGAAAAGGGATTTATTAGGGGAAAATGAATGAATTGAAGGGGACGAATGTTTATGAAGGGATTTTAATACTTAAGATCTATAAGTCATTGGGCCGAGGGTCCGGTCCCTCCAGAAGTCAGAGAAATGCTCTAAGCCCCTTTGACTTAAGATTTTGGGTACTTCAAACTTATTGTGGGAAATTAGTTAAGTAAAGGGTGAAATGAGTGAGGGGAAATTAGTTAATTTGACTTTGTGAGTTTTATGCCAGTTCCATTTCTCATTCATACTTAGAATTTTCATAATGAGGGTGATAAATATGCTTTTGTCTAACAATCATCACAATTCTACAACCTTTCTTCTACTTACCCATCTACTCATCCTACCATTTTTACTTCTCTTTATTAGGGTGCATTTAAGCTAGCCAACCCTTATCAAATATTGTATTTTATTTACAATGGTAATCTAGCTAAATCTAACCTTATTACATCCAAGGGCTCAGATTAAACAGTTGAGCTGTTTTTTATTTACTTTACCTAATCTACTTATCTGCCAAGATTACACTGTTTGGTCAGATTTTTATTCTCTATCTATAAATATGAAATTGAAACATGAAATAGCCAAGTTTAAACATTTTGACTATCATGGATTGTGGCATAGGTTACAAATTGCACACAATCATTTATTCTGCATAAAAAGTAAACAGTAGTGGCATTTTGACTAACACACTTTCATGGTCTTTTCTTTTCTTGGGGTCCATATTTTCATCTTTTTTTACCTTTTTATTATTTTTTTCCTTTTATTTTTCTTTTAGGACATACCCTCTTTACATGTTTTAATTTTTTGACTATGGAAAACATTTGCAAAAAGCAAAGGTATGTACATATTACAAATTTAAACTCAGCCATTCAAAAATTATGACTCCTATTGGTATAGGAACCTAACACTATCCATTGGGCATGGAGTCATTTTATTCAAGTATATAAAAACAAAAACAAAAAACATAAAGAACTGAAAGTATTACTGATATTTTACAATGGCTCACTGATATGTACAATGGGTGAGAAATGGACCTCTTAGTGTTGGAAGTAAAGCTTAAGGAATTGCCCATTTACAGGGATATCAACCATTTCACCCTCCAAGATTTCTAGCAATAAATTATTGTTTCCCTTTGTCTCAGCAATATTGAAGGGTCCAAACCATAAGGGATAAAATTTGCCATGTTTCCCTTTGTCTTCTCTTCTCACATCCCACCTTAAAACTAGATCTCCTGGCTGGAGAGCTCTGTCTTTAGCATTATTATATAACAAAGATTTCATTTTCTACTGGTAGTCAGCAATATTGAAGGGTCCAAACCATAAGGGATCAAATTTGCCATGTTTCCCTTTGTCTTCTCTTCTCACATCCCACCTTAAAACTAGATCTCCTAGCTGGAGAGGACTATCTTTAGTATTCTTATATAACAAAGATTTCATTTTCTGCTGGTAGTTGACTAACGTGTGGTTTACCTGCTTTCTGTTCTCATGGAGCTCCACTAGTTGATTTATCCTTCGAGTCAGGGAGTTTGTTTCTTCTTCCATCTCTTGTAGCATCTTGGCAACTCGCAGTTGTATATGGAATATTTTAGGAGTGACCCTATTAGCCCATAGGGAAATTTTTAAAAGGGAGTCCCAATTTCTCTGGCTTTATGCAATTGTTTTCTTCAGGGTCCTCACTATTGTTTTGTTGGAAGACTCAGCTAGTCCATTTCCCTGAGGATAGTAGGTAGTAAACTGGCTAACTGTAATGTTGAATTTATGACAAAAGTTGATAAATTTCGTAGACTTAAAAGCCTAAGTGTTATCAGTCATAATTTTCATAGGACACCCAAACATGGCCAGGATATTTTCCCCAAAAATTTTATGACCACGGTGTCAGTTACATTTCACGTTGGGACTGCTTCAAGCCATTTTGTGAAATAGTATGTGGTCGTGAGTATCCACTTGTGTTGGCCATTGGAAAGGGGGTGTATCTCTCTGATAAATTCCAGTCCCCATTGCCTAAAAGGATCTTCTATACAAACAAGTATTAAGGGAAGTGGGGCTATTTTTTGTTTCTCTGTGAACATTTGATACTGTTGGGAGGCCCAAACGTAAGAGTGAACTTCTCCAAATAGTTTAGGCCAATAGAATCTTGCTTTCAATATATTATGTGCAGTGATCTTCTAGTTATAGTGCCCCCCACAAACGCCACTATCGGAAATCATAAATCACCCTTTGAGTTTTTGTTTCTACCAAACATAGAAGTAGAATTCCAACCGAATCTTTCCAGTACAGATGCCCATTAGATATAATAAACTTATGGGCTTGTGATCTTAATGATCTATATTTGTATTTATCCATCTTCACTAGGCACCTCAAGAATATAAGATAGTGGATGACATCCTTATACCAGGCAGATGTTTCATATCTGGTATGAATCTTTTGGACCGATGTTTTGATCATCGGTGGTTGTGTCCCCTCTTCATCAGGGAAAATTTTAAGAACCCCCCCTAAATTTATAAATATAATAAATGGGCGAATCTCCATGGTATATAGGAAAAATGGAAGGCGATTTTATCAATAATATAATATGTATATATAATATTTTGCGAATCTCTCACCAGGCATGGCGAATATTTTACTCAATTATAAAATCTTGTAAGATCTTGGCGAGTCTTTCACTAAATAATAAAACTTTGTAAAGTCCTAGTGAATCTTAGCATAGGCTACATGCTGGTTTAATTCCCCCATTTAAATAGGCTAAATTCCAGGTGAATACCATGGGTCAATACCATGTGCCATTTTGGTGAATACCATGGGTCAATACCATGTGCCATTTTTATTTTTATTAATTCTAATATTAGGGTTAATAATGGTTTTTTGCATGGTATTAATAACAATCTAGTCCATGATATTTGTCCCATAGTATTTTGGCCATAGGTTTCACCTAAATATAACCCATTTTTTGAGTGTTCGTAAATATAAGGTGACTTATGGAGTAAATATAAAAAAATGTTTTATTTGTTTACCATAACTCTCATTTATTTATATTTTTATTAATTTACCATACCTCTTTTACAAATATGGTATTTGGCCCATAGGATTCACTTAAATAAAACCTCTTTCTTGAGCCTTCATAAATAGAATGAGGGTTATGGACTAAATATAAAAAGAGGTTTTATTTATTTACGATAGGTCTAGTTTATTTATATTTTTATTTATTTACCATACCTTTTGAGTAAGTATAAAAAGACGTTTTATTTATTTACCATACCTCCACTTTACTTATATTTTTATTTGTTTACACCCTTACATGTATATAAGGTGACTTATGGAGTAAATATAAAAAATGTTTTATTTATTTACCATACCTCTCATTTATTTATATTTTTATTAATTTACCATACCTCTTTTATAAATATGGTATTTGGCCCATAGGATTCACTTAAATAAAACCTATTCTTGAAAATGGGCGAATGGATTCACTTAAATAAAACCTATTCTTGAAAATGGGCGAATGGAAGGTTGTAAGCCCTAATTTCAAGGGCTAAATTTACCTTTTTTACCCTCTCCCTTAAAATAAGGTGGGCTATTTGAGGTGATTTGTAAAAATGTACTATGATACAAAATATTCGCCCACTAAAAATTTAAAACCCCTTAATTTCGCCAAAGGGCGAACATTCGCCCCTAAAATTATCCTTGCTCTTCATCTTCTTCTATTAATAGGTTAATCCCCAAGGCCTAGTAATTAGGATCTGATAGGATTTTTCTCAATCCTTGTCCTTTGATGAGTTTTGTGGGCTTGATATCCATGTCATACTCTTGGATTTTGGCAATCCACTTACCTCTTTTTCCATCACTGGCCCCTTGCACCAAGATGTCTTTAGCAGCTGTTGTTAGAACATAAGCTACAATGTTAGAGTGTAAAACATAAACTCTAAAGGCCTTCAAAGCTTTGACTAGGGCATAGGCTTGTTTTTCCAATATATTATATTTCAATTTAGCACCCTACAACACCTGGCTGAAGAATGTTATAGGTTGCTCGTGACCTTCCTTATTCTTCTGTAATAACACAGTGACTATAGTATGAGGGGAGGAAAAAGAAAAGATGTAAAATGGCATTGAATAATCTGGGCTGACTAACACAGGAGCCTTTGCAAAAGCTCTCTTGATCCTAGAGAAGGATTCTTAGGAATCTGGGCTCCACTTTACTTCGTTCTCCTTCTTCAACATCTCTGTGATGCCTTTTACTATCTTTGCATAATTGGGTACAAATCTCCTCAAGAAGTTAATCCTCCCAAGAACACTTGGACCTCCTTTTTATTTCTAGGCAGGGAAATGTTGTTGATGGATTCCACACGCTTAGGATCGATCTTCACCCCCTCCTGTGTTACTATATGCCCCAACAGCTTACCTTCGCTCAGAGCGAACTGATATTTCTTGGGATTTAGAGACAACCCATACTTCCTGCATTTCTCAAAAGTGAGTTTCAAATGTTCAATATGCTCCTCATCTATTTTAGAGAAAATTTTGATATCATCCAGGTAGACCACTATGAACTTGTCATTTTCTCCCATGAATGCTATGACATTTCCCTCTGGAAGATTTCTCTTGCATTTATAAGTCTGAATGGAATTCTTGCATACATGAAGGTTCCCCAAGGTGTAGTGAATGTTGTTTTCTTCTAATCGTTGGGATGCACTGCTACCTGATTATACCCCAAAAAGTCATCCATCATGGACATCCAAGCCGAGCCAACTGCCTTTTGTAATATATAATCCATTTTTGGACTAATTGTCTTTCAATGATGCTTTGTTGAGGTTTCTGAAATCCACACACAGTCTTATCTGTCCATTCTTTTTCCTGACAGGAACCAAGTTTTCCACCCACTTTGAGTACCTCAATGGTACAATGATCTTGGCCTGAAGCAACTTCATCACTTCCTTCTCAATGGATGGGAGTTAAAGGGGATTGATCTGTCTGGGTTTCTACTTACAAGGCTTCATTCCATTATTTAAAGGAATCTTATGTTGAATAACATTTGTATCAAAAGTCTTTAAATAATCATATGACCAAGAAAAAACATCTTTATAGGTTTTTAAGAGATTTAAGTACCTTTGTTTATATTGATGGGGGATCCCTTTTGACAACTTGATCATTCGAGGTTTGTTCTCTGAGTCGATGTTGCAATCCTCCACCTATTCATCAACTCCCTGTTCAACAGGTTTTGAAGCCACGTCATTGGATTTGAATAACCTCTCCAAAGGAACTAGACCACAGGGAATGGTGTTTCCCTTTAGCTGCAGAACTCTATGCCCAGCAATAGTTTCCTCCCAGGTGGTTGGTTGTTCCTCTATTATTTCTTCTTCTTCTTGGTCAATCACATAATTCGAGAATTCCCCAATGAATTCCATGAAATGCTTGATTTGTTCATCATCTTCGAACACCTGCCAATGTTTCACATTTTCAGGCACTAAGGGTCTGTACCTAACTTCAATTTCATATCTAAGAAGTGGATTTTGCGGTGGCTTGAAATTACTGGCAACTATAGCCAAGGAATTGGCCATTCGATTTCCTTCCCTGGGTAAGAATTGGACATTAAAATATAGGAATAAGTTGTCAATTAAATCCCAAACCTCATTTTTATAAGCCCTTATTCAAGGGTGCTTAGTTTGACATTGGTCCTTGATTTGCTTCACCACTAGTTTTGAGTCTCCAAACACAGTCAGGCATTCAATGTTCAAATTCCTTGCTACTTGCAGGCCTAGAAGTAACGCTTCATACTCTACCACATTATTGGCTACCTTAAATTCCAATTTGAATGAGAGGGGAATCAGGCTACCTTCTGAAGATATCAACGATACTCATGCTCCATTTCCTTCTTTATATTTTTCTCCAACAAAATACAAATTTCAGACTTTGGTACAATCTTTGAGTTTTTGATCTAGTTTGGCTGCTGGTTGTACCTGTGTTTCTTCTAAAATAAAATCATCTTCTTCTAGAATTAAGCAGGAGAGATCCCTTTCTTTCCCATACACAAGAGCATTATTTGGGAAATCATCTTTCGTGACTATTTTAATGAACCTCGATTCCCTATACAGTTGCCTTCCTTCTTCACCAAAGATAGGGATGATAGCATAGGCAATATCCAGCTTGATGGAACCTCCAACGTTTGATCCCCAAGATCTGGACAAAAGCATACCGAACCTTGCAGGGATATCAACTACTACAATGTCCATTACTACACTTTTCACTAGGATCTGGGCCAAATTCACCACCAAGTCCTTTATCATTCCCAAGCACTTTACCCTCTTAGAGTTAAAAGAGTAGAGATCTTTGTATGGTTTGGTTATCTCCAGACCTAGTTGCTCCATTACTGATAGTGGCATCAAATTATGAGAAGCTCCCAAGTCCAACATGTAGTTATGGAGTAGAAGATCATGTACTACTAGAGTAACATAAAAGATGTTGTGGAGGGTATTGTTCTTTGGCATGGGGTCCAAAGAGAACCATTGGCCTTTCTTCTTTGAGGTTTAAACTATCAGGTGGTTGGATTGAAGTAGAAGGAAACATGAACTAAGAAACTTGGGCCTTGTAGGTGGGTTATTTCAAGAGCTCGAATAACAGGACTAGGATCTTGACTTTCTCAAGCTCTTTTTGAAGATTGAAGATGGCAAGGCCTTTTCAGCTATGGTAACTTCTATTGGCTCCTTTTCTTTTTCATAGATGGGCCTGGAAAGGGGAGGTGATTGCTCTTCTTGGAGGGCTTCAGTTTTATGGAGGTTTGGGTCTGAGGACCCCTTCTTTTTTTGAATAATTGGCTTTAAAATCCCCTTCCCCTTGTCAGCTAGCTTAGGAGGCTCTTGAGAGGAAGTACATTCATTTTGGTCTTGTCCTCTCGATATCTTTCTAGATGACCAAAGATCGTATTTCTTATGCATTTGAGCCTGCATGAAATCAGTGAACTACTTACAGTAATCATCAATCTCGTCATCATTCAGCGTTGAATCAAGCTCCTCCTCCTCTTCTTCATATCTTCTGAGTTCTTGTCCTTCATCAGAGAAAGGGAATACAAGTTCCCCTAAACTTCATTTACATATGGTATATGTTCCTCTGGATCGTCTTCTATATATAATGGAGGATGAATGTGGTCTTGTTTCTTTTTCCTCGATTAGCAGCTTGTAAGTTCTGGCGTTGAAGGCTTTTATTTTCCAGCTCCATTTTTGTCAGTTTATTTGATAAGTTTTTTATCAACTTATCCATCTCCTCTATTCTCTGTTCTTGGGATTCTCTTCCTTGACTTAATGAAGTTGCCTCTTCTTTTCCATTTTTCTTCTCTCTAGGGTTAGTTCTGCCTCTTGACTTTGTGTTGAGGTAAAATTTTCTTCTACCTCGAGAGCATCAGTTTGAATCTAGTCCAAGGTACAGGACATCCTCTCTCTAAGTGTGAAGTCGAAATCTAATTCAAAGGACCCAACAAAAACTACTCAGTCAACAGCCTGTGGAGGCTTAATCTCAGCAGGTAGATTATTATACAATTTATTAAACCTTTTTATAAAATCCGAGATATCCTCATCAGGTTTCTTCTTTATAGCATTGAACTCAGTAAGAATGTATCCATGATCTCTCTTCTCTCCCCATTTCTGCAAAAAAGAATTCTCCATTTCTTCCCAAGTGGTAATGGAATCATTCGGAAAGGATTTGAACCATTTCCTGACTTCCCCATCCAAAGATTGGACAAAGAGCCTCAACACTACGTCTTGGTGCTCGACATTCAAATTTTTTACAAAGGCACAGAAAATTTCTATGTGTCTCTGCGCTGATATGTCAACTTCTTCATTAAACCTGGGCAGGAGCTTGAGATAGTCTTGTGGCATAACATTTAGAGGTTGAGGCAGGTCTAAGGGAGCATATTTGTTCAACAAGAAACCTGGGACAACCATTTGGATCAGAGGTGGTGGTGCTTGATTTATTAGGGGTCTCTGAGGTATGACCAATTGTGAGACAGCTGACTGACTGTGGAATGAGAAATTGTTCACACTGTGGGTAGGGCTGCTCTGGAGGATATATTTTACCTCCTCAACTTCAGGGAGGAGAGGAAATGAGAGAGAAGGGGTGTTGACTGAAACTTCTTCTTCTTTGACCTCTAGGGAGGTGGTACTGAGTAGCTGACCACTTTCTGAAGGATATACCAGAACTCTAGGAGGAAAATCAGAGCAATGAATTATGGCATTTTGTGAGCTGGATGAGGATGTTTCAGGAAATGAAGAGATAGTAGCACCAGTATTTGGGGTTTTTTCCTTCCAAATCCTTCTGAATATTATTCTTTTTGGGTTAGATACAGATGGTATTCTTTGCTGAGAGGTATCTGAGCAGGTATGGGGCCTATTAAAATCCAGGGTGATGAACTTATGATTTTATCAGTGGAGTCGCCAAGGTGTTTATAATAAAATTTAGATAGTGAAGTCGCCAAGGTGAGAGATATTCAACCCACACTTCCCTTGCTCACCTGACACAGGGAATTTAAATATTTGTCATACCCAAGGGAAAAATCTCTAATTTGGTCCCCGTCAATGATGCCAAAAAGATGTTGTAACTATTTCTATCATTTGTCGCACAAGTGCTTCAGAAGATGTAGAATCCTCCTAGAGACAGCCTCCGGATTGAAAGAAGACCAGTGTCGAAGACATCTTAATTAATGTTGTTGGAATTATCTTGAAGACTTACGGCAACATAGTTTTTCACAAGAAATTGAAAGTGGATTGATTCATAACCATTCATAAAGATACAATATATGAAGCAGCTTATACACAACAATACACAGGAAATAATCCTCAACTAGTGGTGGCCAAAGCAGATTAAGAATTTGCAGCAAATTAATTGTTGAGACATATGTAATGGTAGAAGACAGTAAAGGAGAAATCTATCATACAGAGCTTAAATGTTAAGAATTATGTCTATCAATATTTGGAGAGAAATGAAAGTAAGGAAATGTTTATGGAATGTTGAAATGCATGGAGCATTGTTTAAAGACTGAATTTCCACATTAATATAGTAATTATCCATCAAATAGCTTGATCTAAATGAATCTGCATTTAATGGGAACTGAGAGGAATATATAACATATATAAAAATACAGAGGAAGATGAACATACTGCAATCCAATAAGTTGGAATCACCAAAAATATTGTATTAATATTCTGAGAAAAGTGTGTACATCAAGATTCATACATGCCTTCATGAAACTAGGAAAAGGTCCCTTAAGAAAAGTCTTTCCAAAAATTATGAACCTTTGTTAAGTGTTTCTTCACTCTATTTATAAGGAGAGGGAGAGCTTTGAAATAGTTACAAAAATATCTTAGCTTGAGCTCCAACTGTCTCATCGACTAGATGTCTCAGCGTGTTAAGGCTATGTCCCCTAAATCATTGCAACAGGATTATTCCTTTCTTTAAAATACATCATAACAAAATAACAAATCATGAGAAAAAAATGAATGATGACTCTAGCTAAATATCTCCATGCCACTTCCTGTGATGGCCTCTGATCAAGCCACGTATCTGCCACAATGTGCCTCTTTTGTTACTCGGTCAGTTCCCCTATCGCTTTCCGCCTGAACTGAATGAATTTCCCCTTTTCTGGAGCTGGGAGTGATCAATGGTGATGGCCTTAGTGGTGCTCTAGAATCGTAGTTGTCGACTCATCCATCTCTCTAAACTTCCTATATTACACTATCGGAACCTGATATTCCCAATAACATCGCTATAATGCTATATCGGGGCTTTGGCTTATCAGGACTTTTACTCTTAAAAACATTGAAAAACAGTGAATCTCGATCTCCTTTGGCCCCCTTTGTTTTAGCCCCTTTTTGCATTTCTCGTCATATGACCAGGAGCTATGACCAAGTACTTAGCCTTAAGGTGCTAGGGCCTTTTGTTCCGGCCCAGAAGTTATTTTCTTTTGTAAATTTCTTTACACCTGTGGTTCTTCAAGTTCCTCTTTAACCATGTGCTAGCCAAATATCGTAGCCCCCTAATCGGTGCTTTCCAATCAAAGGATTAACATTTGAGTTGCGACATTCGCACTCCAGATATGCCGATCTCCGATTATGACGTCATCACTACCACATGGCACCTCGTGAGTGGTGACACATGTTGCCCAGATATGCCCCCTTAGGACCCCTCAAAATTTCATAACTGACTGCCACGTGTCATTCCGTACTGCCACGTCCTGTTGATGTTAGTTGCCACGTGTCCTTATTGGAGCCAATCCTGTGCTGCCACATGTAGCTTATTGGGACTAATCAAATGTTGCCACGCGTCCTACTCGAAGAGAAAGAAAAGGGCCCGTCCACCCTTGGTTTTGCGATGAAATCCTTTGTAAATTTATATTTGGGTCCCCTTACAATTTTACACTATTGGCACATTTTAAAGGTTCACCTGTTGAAGAGTTGTGATCCTCTAATTGCTGATATGCCAATCTGCTTGATATTGCGATGTATCGACCATCAATCACCGATACTACCTGCTCCATTTGCAATTGTCGATATCGGACATCACCAATTTGCTTGTCCTCTATTATCCAGACCTCCGACGGTGTGACCCTCGACATATCGGACTTATGAGATGTGATACGCCGATGTGGTTGAAATTCTGATGTGCAATCGTCGATCGCCCATATATATGCCCAACTACTGGCACCTCTGATTTCCGATCTCCGATATCAATCCTCGGATATTCTTTCTTTCCTAAGCCTTGAATCCTTGAAACTTTAGAAGACCATATCATTTGATCCAAGAGTCCATTTTAGGACTTCCATATATCGTTAGAAATCTTGTTGAGAGCACTTTCCAATAGAAAGGGTCTGATGTGGGCTTGGAGTCATTTTATGGCTTGGAAGATGAATGAAAGATTCTCTGCTCTTTTTCATTCTTTTAACATCATTTAGCACCATTTGAACAATTTTGCACGAAGTGATAACACTCCTTATGATCCAAAATGGATCTAACATAGACTTTTAAGTCTATGAATTTTCCTCACAGAGGAAAAATGAAAGTCAAAGAATGCTCTTGGGAAATAGCCTCATTGCATAGATCTCTTCATTATGAATCTAACGCAATTTGAATAGACTAAAATGGACTTCGGATGAAGAAGTTATTATAAAATAAATTCCCATTATCCTTAGAAAATGAAGCAATTTCCTATAAATGGAACTTAATGGAGAATATGCGTTCTTTAAGGAAAATCGCATCAGAAAGGATCAAATGGAGGACTTAAGCGAAGGCGGTAAGGACCCCCGATTAGCGATCTCCGATATATCGCATCGGAGGAAGGCCTGCATGCGATATCGGAGCCCCGGACAGAGCAACTTGCGATTGTAATGGATCGGCAATCGGGATCGTAACCAATACAAAGGGTTGTTACATGCGACATACACCAATGTGATACACCGATGCGATGGCGTCGATATGCGACAGCACCGACATGCAATTGCCATAGCACGATCGGCGATCGGCGATCGGTGAATCCCTGATACAAGGGCCAATGCACATGTGATTGCGATATGCGATCAAGGCGCAGGCTCGGTAAGGTTATGGACGCGATTTCATAATATTTGAAATCCGGCTTTACGAGATTTGAATGTATTTCTATGTATTCGGTGTTTGGCCATAGGCAATGCGATTGTGATATGTGATCGAGGCATGGACCTAATAAGGATTATAAACACAATTGCATATTATTTGAAATCCATATTTTTGGATTTCCTGTGTATTTTCCGTGTATTGGGTCTTTTGGGCATATGCCTGTGCGATCGCGATTTGCGATGACAGGATGGACCTGAGAAGGATATGGATGCGATTGAAGGCCATTTGAAGTCCATGCTTAAAGCCCATGATGTGTTTTTCCTATGTATTTCCGTTATGCTGTTGTTTCCGAGATTAAGGCAGAAGAAAGGCCGCCGGTTCCTTTTCAATTGAAAACTGCTTCTATTCTTAAAGTGTGTTGTGCCACGCTATCAGGGGGCATTGTCGAACAAGAATGTGTTATGGAAAACGTAGGCAGCCACAGAGACGGAAAGGAATGATTCCTCATGATTGGGGACAGACGAACGGATGGAATCCGAAGAGTCGGAGGATTCCACAAAAACACAGAGAGCACAATTGACAAGGCAGCTGAAGGTTGCTAGGATTCACAGAGACCGAGAGATAACATAGAGAGCACAATTGGGAAGAGGTCTCTTGGAGGTCGAGCGAACCGAGAAGCTTGTGAGAGCAAGAGACAAGAGCCAGAGCCGAGAGCCAAAGCCAGAGTGAGAGCCAAGAGCCAGAGCCAGAGCTGAGAGCAAGAGCCAAGAGCCAAGAGCCAGAGAGCCAAACGGCCATGGATAAGATGGCATTCTAAGCCCAGTGGTTTAGTTGTAAACCATTGGAGTTGATTCAAAGACTTGTAAAAGAATTCATACCATAATCCCAAAGAGCCTAATCGAGTTGATTAGAGCTCAAGGAGATATAGCCCAAGATATCAGGGTGAACTCCATATTATATTGTTGTCTTATGTGTTTGATCATTTGCTGCATTGCATTTACTGTTGTGTGTGTTTAAATATCAGCAAAGCAAATAAACTTAAGGCAACTCAGCAGTTAAAGGCAAACATAAGAATACACCTATTTCAAGTTGTTTATTCCACATTTATCAATCATAAGCATAGATCTTGGGAATATATAAGCTTTGGAATGGGAGAGGTTCTTGTAAGTTGACAAGAAATGTTTAGTGCCCCATTTCAGATTAGGTGGTATCGGAGCTGGGTATATCAGAGCCAAAGGTTGATTAACCCCACCTTCAAAGAAGGTGATATTAGAGCTGGTTATATCAAAAGTTAAGTTATACTAGAGCAGATTGTGTCATGATGCAAGTGGTATTAGATCAGAATGCTTAATTGACAGAGCAATCTATATGCTTGTTTGACTTGAAAGGTGTTCAAACAGTAGAAATAATTTAGCTGTTTGATTGTTTGTAAACTGACTGTTGTTTGAGTTTGCAGAGGTGAAGGGAAAGCTACTATTAGCTAAGTCCAGGAGAGGACAAGAAAGAAAAAGGGTTGAAGGCATTCTTCTTATCCCAAAGGACCTCAAAGCAATCCTTGAAGCACAAGAGATTTGTTGCAAAAGGTTGCTTGAATAAGCTCTTTGTTAATCTTGGTAGAAGTTCTTTTGTTCATTTTGATAATGACAACTTCTACAAGTGAGTCCTCAAAATCTTCTTTCTTCACAAAATTCTTTGATGAAGACATGAAGCAAGACTTGTTCATCATAATGGATCTGGTGAGAGAAATGTATGAGGATGGAAGGAAGAGCATCATACTTAGAGATCAGTTGAATTCCATGAAGGAAGAGAAGCAGTTGCTTTCTGACAAATTACAGGAAATGGAGAGGCAACTTCATATTACAAATATGAACCCAAAAAGGATGCATGAGTTGGAGACACAGCGCTTTGCTGCCAAAGAAGCCTTAGTCAAGTATCAGCTTGAAGAAGAGGTAAATAATTCCAGTTTGTCTTCAATTTCCTCTAAGAATGTTTATATTGGTTCTTTTGAAAAACGTACCAGAGGCATAGGTTCCAAGTTAATGTCCAATATGGGCTATGAAGGAAAAGGCTTGGGCAAACATGCACAGGGTATTGTTGAGACAATAATAGTTGAGAAAAGGCCTAAGTATTTGGGTCTTGGCTATGAACAGTCTTATGGAGAAAGTTCCAAAGCTGCCATGAAGGCCATTGAAACAGTTCCAAGAAGCAGTTTCATTTTAGGTCTTCTACCTCAAGAATGTGAAAATTGCATTCTTGGGGAATGAAATAGTGTGAAGCATACTTTGCAGAAAGAAGGTGTTCATAAGCATACACTTGAACCAGAGAGTTGTGGAAACTCTGAAACCATTGAAGAGGTTGATGGTGTTCCAAAGGGAGCTACTTCTTCATTCAATTCACCTCCTCATGAAGGTAAAAGTGGTGAAAGAGAAAGGTATAAATCTGGTTTTAACCATATTCCTTTTGATTATGTTAAGCATGATAAATTTCCATGTAAGCATTGGGAAAGCATTGCATATTCCTTTTGTGGTTTGGATAACCATAATATTTCTAGATGTTGGAAGAGAATGGCCACATACAGGAAACTTTTGAAGGAAAAGAAGCAAAGAGCCAAAGGTCCATTGGACAAGGCAAATCATGCTGTCAAGAGGATGCACATGTGTTGCACTTACTGCCATAAGCAAGGACATATTGCTGCAAAATGTTGGGCTCTGAATCCAACAATGCTTCCACGAAACTTGAAGAAGGTGGAAAGAGAAAATGGTAGGAATGGAAAGGAAGTTTCCATGATTGATGTGTTTGAGGATGATTCACATGGTGTTGTTGATGTGCAGACAAATGAAGGACCTTTGAAATGGATTGGTAAGAAATGGTTAGAGTTCTTATCCAATTAAGGTTGCATGTCTTTTTGAAAATGCATTATATGAAGTTGCATCTATTTGCATTTCTTTGTTAATGGAATGCAAGTTGCAAGTTTTTACCAAGAAGGTGAATGGAAACGTTGAGTAGGAGACTCACTTTATTACTGCAACATTATGTTCATTTCAGCTTCGAAAGTACAGTGTACTTAAGTGAAAGTTGAAAGATGAAATGCATGCATAAGCTTGATGTGCATGAACACAGGGATGTTGATGATTTCCTTGTATTTAAACATGTATGTGTGATTAACTTGAAGGTTTGATTGCTTTGTTTTTAAACATGCACGTAATGCAATATTGACTTAGGAAAATTTGATTTGGTCTCCAAGATGGAGATAATAATGAAGTGTTTCATCTTTGAAAAAGAAATTTAGGGTCAATTGTTTCTTTTTCTACATGCTTGACTTGAAGGGTCAATTGTTTTAAAGGCATGTTTTGTTGGCTTGTTATCTAGTCAATCATTTGTATGCATATGTAAAGACATGGAGGTGTTCACAAGATGTGAAATTTGTTTCTTTTGTTGAAGCAGAAGTTTAGGCCATCCAGTTGTTGTTTGTAATCCTGTTGTTGTTGACAGTATATCGAATAGGTACAAATATAAATTTTTGTGAAGAATATGTGACTTCACATTTGTTTGAACCACCTTGGATCAATGATCAAGGCAGAGAAGTTCAAACTACCTTCTGTGCCCTTCTCCGCAGAAGTTCTGCAGAAAGTCAAGGAGGTAGACAGTTCTTCCCAGGAGGACAAGCACATCCATGAAGGGAGTGTTCAAAGGCTTTGGTTCAGAGGCACTATGCAAAGCAAGTGTATGGAGGTTGAAAGAAGAGGATGAGGCACTCTCATTTACTGTTCAGATCAATATATCAGTTTTTTGGAGTCCAAAAGCTTTTTAGTGGGAAGGCGTGATCCAAAATGGATCTAACATAGCCTTTTAAGTCTATGAATTTTCCTCACAAAGTAAAAATGAAAGTCAAATGATGCTCTTGGGAAATAGTCTTATTACATAGATCTCTTCATTCTGAATCTAACGCAATTTGAATGGGCTAAAATGGACGTCGGATGAAGAAGTTATTATAAAAAGAAATTTGCTCATTATCCTTAGAAAATGAGGCAATTTCTTATAAATGGGACTTGATGGAGAATATGTGTTCCTTAAGGAAAATAGCATCGAAAATGATCAAAGGGAGGACTGAAGCAAAGGCCGTAAGGACCCCCGATTAGCGATCTCTAATATATCGCATCAGAGGAAGGCCTGCATGCGATATCGGAGCCCCGGACAGAGCGACTTGCAATTGCGATGGATCAGCGATCGAGATCGCAACCAATACAAAGGGTCATTACATGCGACATACGCCGATGCGATACACCGATACGATGGTGCCGATATGCGACAACGCCGACATGCGATTGCGATAGCGTGATCGGTGATCGGCGATTAGCGAATCCCCGATACAAGGGCCAATACACATGTGATTGCGACAGCGCGATCAGCGATCGGCGAATCCCCGATACAAGGGCCAATGCACATGTGATTGTGATATGCGATCAAGGCACAGACCCGATAAGGTTATGGACGCGATTTCATAATATTTGAAATCCGGCTTTACGGGATTTCGATGTATTTCTGTGTATTTGGTGTTTGGCCATAGGCAATGCGATTGCGATATGCGATCGAGGCATGGACCCAATAAGGATTATAAACACAATTGCATATTATTTGAAATCCAGATTTTTGGATTTCCTGTGTATTTTTCGTGTATTGGGTCTTTTGGCCATACACCTGTGCGATCGCGATTTGTGATGACTAGACGAACCTGAGAGAGATATGGATGTGATTGAATTCCATTTGAAGTCCGGGCTTAAAGCCCATGATGTGTTTTTCCTGTGTATTTCCGTTATGCTATTGTTTCCAGGATTAAGGCAGAAGAAAGGCCGCTGGTTCCTTTTCAATTGAAAATTGCTTCTATTCTTAAAGCGTTTTGTGCCACACTATCAAGGGGCGTTGTGGAACAAGAATGTGTTATGGAAAACGCAGGCAGCCACAGAGACGGAAAGGAACGATTCCTCATGATTGGGGACAAAGGAACAGATGGAAGCCGCAGAGTTAGAGGATTCCACAAAAACACAGAAAGCACAATTGACAAGGCAGCTGAAGGTTACTGGATTCGCAGAGGCCGAGAGATAACACAGAGAGCACAATTGGGAAGAGGTCGCTTGGAGGTCGAGCGAACCCAGAAGCTCGTGAGAGCAAGAGCCAAAGCCAAAGCTAGAGCCGAGAGCCAAGAGCCAGAGTCAGAGCCGAGAGCCAGAGCTGGAGCCGGAGCAAGAGCCAGAGCCAGAGCCAGAGCCAGAGCTGAGAGCCAGAGCCAAAGCCAAAGCCAGAGCCAGAGCCGAGAGCCAGAGAGACAAACGGCCAAGGATAAGATGGCATTCTAAGCCCAATGGTTTAGTTGTAAACCATTGGAGTTGAGTCAAAGACTTGTAAAAGAATTCAGACCATAATCTGAAAGAGCCTAATCAAGTTGATTAGAGCTCAAGGAAACGTAGCCCAAGATATCAAGGTGAACTCCATATTATATTGTTGTCTTATGTGTTTGATCATTTGTTGCATTGCATTTACTATTGTGTGTGTTTAAATATCAACAAAGCAAATAAACTTAAGGCAACTCAGCAGTTAAAGGCAAACATAAGCATACACCTATTTCAAGTTGTTTATTCCCCATTTATCAATTATAAACATAAATCTTTGAAATATATAAGTTTTGGAATGGGAGAGATTTTTGTAAGTTAACAAGAAGCCTTTAGTGCCCCTACCAATTAAATTATAATAAATACTAGAAAAATAAAAACTTTCCGTTAATGCTTCCTAGTACATTTCAATGCCATGGAGATAATCAAAATGAATTCACGTCTCGTTGCTTCGAAAGTGGATGATGAAAATCAAAACACGTTGGGGACATAAATTAATTAATTAACTAGTGAAAGAAAGAGATCGAATTTTAATAAAAATAGTGGCAGATATGGACAGGATTGCCACCCACGATTTGGCCATATGGACAGGATTGCAACTTTTCTTCACATCCATGCAAGAAATCTAGACCATCTCCGCACATTAATTATAACACGAGAGGACCTTTTCCCATAGTCACTTGTATAATCTATGCCTGATCGAATATTCATCCTTTTTTCAATAACGATTTTGTCTCGTATAAATTGTGTAAACATTTCATTAGCATGCCACCGCAGCCTGAGATATTATCCAATCAAATTTATTTCACATTCAAAATAAAGCTAATCTGAGGTATTCTCATCAGCATAAAGCCCACAAAATTTGACGACCCGTAGGATTGTTAGTGACCACATGTTCCAATATCCATGCCTGCTTCTCCATCCTTTCATCAGTCAAATGGCTGCCAGACACTCCGCATTAACTAAATTGCAATCGAATCAATTCTTTAAGTTCGAATGTATGCCAGACATTCTGCGAGAACAAAATTAACCAATAGTTTATTGCTATCAAATCAATGTCAGTTCGAATATATCTTTTAGGATAAGTTAGTCACAAAAGTAGAAGCCACGACGAGTCGACGACCCATCGCACTTTTGAGATCTGGAGATAAAATCATATTATTTCCCAATATATGCATATATACCATCATATGCTCTGGATTAGTTATGCAGACAAGGAGTTTGAGGGCTTTTTATGTGGACTATTACCACTGAAAGTTTCTGTCCGAAGATTCTGTAACTGATTCAATAAATTATCTTCAATCAGCCGTAGGATGGAAGCTCATGGAAGGCAAAAGCGTATGGCGTTGATTTTGGAGATTGTGGAAGCTAGAAATATTATAGTTAAGCCTGCCAGGGTAGAGACAGTCTGTTTATTCGCTATTATCTTTCGACTGGCAATGACCAGCTGAAGAATATTGGAGTGAATTCAAAGGAACTAACAGCAACGTCAGACCCTCAATGGAAACAAACTTTCTGCTTGGAGTGCGGAGGGATTATGGACGACGCTAATGTTATTCGTGAATTGCAAAAGCAGTTTGTTAGGTTTGAGTTGAGGGAGAGGAGCAACAAAGTTAAAGGAGTGGGAAATGTGTTGAGAGCGTCCAAAGTAGTGGGATGGGTTGAGATATCATGGAAGGATTTGTTGGCATATTTTATGGTGTCAATTAATATATAAATATAATATATAATACAAACATTATTGTTTCTCAGGAGATAATTTCATTTTTGTCTTTCTAAAGACAATAATTGGGATTAAAGACATATTTAATTCTAGCTATTGCCTTTAGAGACAATAAAAAATTATATTTAAAAGCAATACAATATCACTTTTTCCTTTTTAGAGACAAAGAAAACAATGAATCTAGAAAAATATCTCACCATTGAAATAAATCAATATAAAAATATTTAATTTAAAAATAAAATACAATACCATTCATTAATTCATGTTAGGCCATAGTGGAATTAAACCACCAACCTTTTGCTTATAAGGCAGGTGATTTTCCATTAAGCTAACACCCTTTAAAAAATTATGTGAGTTATAGCAATCCTTGAAATTGCATATGTAGGCATTGATTTAAAACAAAAAAGTGCTCAACACATAATGGCACAATATTTATTAAATCTATAATCATGCAGCACCTATTTTTAACTTAATAAAAAATAACTCAATCGAGTTAGCTAAATTTCACACCCTTGTAGCATGACCCACACAACAAGCTAATAATACACAATAATAAATCTAGTCCTACAAAGAAAAGTAACTAGAATTAGCACAAGTTGTTAATATCTTGCCACAACAATTAACTTTCATATTGTTTTCTGCATCAGATTTTGTCAATAAAGAAATACAAAAAAGGGTCCCAAAAAGGCTTCAAATCGCTTCATTGACACCATTACCACTTGGTTTGATTGATTGCAGCAAAATGAATAGTTCTTTTAACCCATTTGAACACTCATGTCTATATGAAAACCTCATTTAGCAAACTAAATAGCTCCTTTAGCCCAACCTACGCTCCTCCCTGCCATGTCTATATGAAAACCTCGATTTTGCATATATGTCAACTGATTTTAATATAAAAATGAAAACAGTGAAAAGTCTCATACATGATCTTAGATCCAAATTAATTTAATTAAATGCTTCAGACGAAATATTAATTTCATCTTAATTAATTTCTTAAACAACCCCTTGTGTAGTAGTGCATAAATCTTGCATATCTGTGTCTCTTGCTACCATTATTGCTATCATTGGAACTATTGAGAAGTATGTGATGAGGAGGATCATGTGCCTGGAGATTTTTCAATCTTGGGCCTGACTTTTACTGGAATTCCTTGTTTGGGAACAGGGAAGCAGCCATATTGAATTCTTCTCTCAGTGCCCACAACATCCCACTTGCATGAAGTCCAAAAACAAGTATTAGAAGTCTTGATAGATCACCATTAACAATAAACAAGAAATCTACCACCATGTCTCCACCTTGCAATGTTGTCCTATATGCTTCTCCTTGTAGTCAAGTTTTTTCATGAGTATATTATTCATTTGTTGAAAACCTTGTACTTATGGAAATATTCCATTATATTTGTGAAAGGCCTCCCAAATCTAGCCAAATAATTACAAAATCTAATGCCTAAAATATTGTCAACGTATTCCTTTCTACTTTAGCCACTTTTATATCCATAACATAGCGAGGTATGTGCGGCGAACTGATGGGGATGGGTGCAACAAAAATTTGTAAGTTCTATGTATATCTATTAGTCGAAGCTCAAATCTAGTCCGCATCTTGAAAACTTCAAGATTGAAATGATCTAAAAATCTAATTTTGTAGCTTTTAAGTTTTTCAATAGATTTAGGGAATCAAATACTGGTAGAAATGGTACATGTACTTGGTTGTGAGATTGTGGATCACGATAAGCATGTCCAACTTTGCTAATTCGTTCCCAGGGCATGAATGGACTCCACTGCCAAGGGGAAGAAACATGTTCTATTTTGGAGGTCTCTGCAACAACAAAGGTGCAATATTAATATGTTTTTAAGTAAATAATATATTAGTAGATCTTGAAAAGAAGATAGTGAAAATCACAAATTTCATTAATGTCCACTGCAAACCCTGGACAGCGAAAATCACAAATTTTCATTAATTTCAACTTTGAACCCAAGAATATATATATATATATATATACATATATATATATATGACCAATGATCCTCCTCAAAATCCAAACATTTTGGAAACATCACATTCACTAACCTCAAATATGGAAGGATCAAATGTATGAGGATCCTAAAAGAATTCTAGATTATGATAAATGTTTCTGAAAAGTGGCATGACCTTCATAGCCGTTGGGAATGAGGTAGCCTGCACAATATATGTTATATTGGTATAAAGGAATTTTAAACTTGCAAGTGCTTTTGAGGGATATGTATTAGTGTTTTTTTGGGAAAGGGCCATGTTTATCTTGATTGTAGATTTTAAAATATTTTGGAAATTTCACGGACATGAGTGAAGTCAAACCACTAACTTCGCTCGTGTTTATAAAATTTCCTAAATATTCCAAAATCTGCAATCTAATTACACTCAAGTTTTACGAAACAAAACTAATTCGAAGTTCAACAATTAATGTGCTAGTTTTTTTATGGGGTCATCCTTATCACAATTGTAGATTTCAAAATATTTTGAAAATCCATAGACATGAGTGAAGAAAAACCATTGAATTCGCTAAATCTATAGATTTTCCTATATATTCCAAAATCTACAATCTAATTACACTAAAGTTTTAGGTAACAAAACCAACTCTAAGAAGCTCAACAACTTTCCTCACATACAATAACTCTATACTCAACAAAATTTGAACCTACGTACAATAGCTCTATACCCAACCAGACTTGAACCGTTGAACCTACTACACTTTGTCCCAACCCCTCACTGATTTACTTATTTGAATCTAAGTTAGTTATATAATAACACCTCTCTCAACCACTTACCACTCACTAATTTCTTTAAAAAATATTAAATTAGATAAACAAAACTTATATAAATAAACAAAAAACAAAGGAACAGAGGTCTAAAGACTTAGAAATATACTTGACAACTTCCAATGAGATGGACTACCGCCATAATATTTTCCATTGCAATAAGCCAGGTGGGCTTGGTGGGTGTAATAAACACACTATCTTTGACACTTTGTCCAAAGGCCTAATAGCCAACTAACGCAACAGGAAAGAAACATATAACAACTATCATATATGCCACAACTACACCCCTCCTCATTGGGATTTTCAATGGCTTCTCAGGACTACACCCCTCCTCATTGAGATTTTCTAGCTCTAAAGACTTAGAAATATACTTGACAACTTCCAATGAGATGGAATACCGCCATAAGATTTTCCATTGCAATAAGCCAGGTGGGCTTGGTGGGTGTAATAAACACACTATCTTTGACACTTTTTCCAAAGGCCTAATAGCCAACTAACGCAACAGGAAAGAAACATATAACAACTATCATATATGCCACAACTACACCCCTCCACATTGGGATCTTCAATGGCTTCTCAGGACTCGTAGGAATGGTGGCTTGAATTTCCAGAACCATGTTGTTTCCAGCATATGCAAATGAAATCTCTCCTAGTGTGTTAAACACATCAAACACATAGAAGACAACATTAGTTGTGGTGGTATCCCTATAACCATAAAATACATCAGGGTCTCGACCATGATGAGGAGAAGCTCCCCAAGTAATAGTGGAATAGTTGCACAAAGAAACAACACCCACATTTCAATCAATTAACAGGGTGCCAATGGGTTGAGTAGAACAAGTGAAAAGGGAAATTAACATAGATTTATCTTTTATATGTGTACAAATATATAAGAAACACAAATAAGTAACAAACATCTTCTCTTACTCAAGCTGTAAACCACCTCTGCCTCTCCTTTCTTTTATGTTAGACATGTTTTGTATATGAATTCATATAATATCAAATTAAAAAACACATGGAAGTAACAAACATCTTCCCCTACACAGGTTGTAGATCACCTCTATGTAATGTACCTATACCAACAAACAAATAAACCCCATGAGAAATGTCCCAGTTGTCATCCCTCCACTTATACATGTCACGGCTTACCGAGAGTAGAGTAGGAATACACACACCAACAGAAACAATGTAGATAGAAAATAAATCTTGAAGGGAACTTGCCCCTCACCAGATTTTTTTGGGTTTTGAAAGCCCACAAGAGTAGATTAACCAATATGTCTTTGCTCCTCCACATTCAACTGTCACAGCACTATGCACAAGGATTGATACAAACATCCTTGGCCAGAAAAGAAAATCACAGAGATAGTGGCTATAGATCAGCAAATATTAACACGGAGGAAGATTATCATCCCAGCTATGAATTTCATCAGGCAACATAATTGTGACATCTGGTATCTGTTGTAAAAGAATCATGTCAAGGAGCACTAGAAGCATTAGTGTTGTCTCCAGGCAGAGAAAAAACTCATGTGGGAGATTTGCATCTAAGGCATATGGGTGTGACAAGAATATGAGGAAGTCTAGCAAACATCCAAAAAGGCAGCATGCATATTAGATAGTGGAGTAGACAAGGAAACATGAACAAATTGTTGATATGAATGAATTTATGCAGGTTGTATCCAAGATTTAAAACATAGGGAAATTAGAGGACAAACAAAAGGAACACCATATGCCTGAGCAAGCATGTATGACTTAATACAAGCAGAACATAATTTTTTGGCAGATGTTACAGCCAGACTACAATATGGGTGATTATGTTGGAGTTTACATGGGACTACAAAAACAACTAGGTCAGAATCCAGAGCATGAGAATAGACAAAAGGTCATTGTTTCTCCTAAACAGAGGCATATGTAAAAGGAATACATATCCTAATGCATAGAATTTAATGTTGTATGGCAAGGTAAAGTAACCATATTAAACATTGAAACTCAACTATCTGGCATGGTATCACATTCACACAATTAGAGGCTAATAGAAAAATTATAAGAAAAAGTTATGGAACTCTGGAATACCATCCCAAAATCATAACAAATTAGAAAGTTGGTATCAGATATATAATAGAATGCAGGGCTTTATAACTAGCTTAGTTTGTAATATAAGATTTCATGGTAAAGGATAAACCAGATGGTAATGTGCTTTATGCATTTTTCATGTTTTATACCACACATTTGATTCAACATTGATTGTTGCATAACAAAACATAGGAATGGGAGTTTCAGATCCCATATAAGAGCAAGAAATTATGTTCTCATACCTTGGGGAAATAGCATTAGGTGGTCTCAGGTACAATTGTTTCTAACACCTAGTAGCTAATTACCTTCAAATCTAGAACTATATGCATTCCACAACCGTGGAGATGGGTAATTTGTTGCATACCCAATCCCAAACTCAAATATCTTGAATTTAACTTGGAGAAATCACCTTGATTATATCATTCAAGAATTAATTATTAATGTACAGTATGTACATGCATAAGGTGAAGCTAATGGATTTGAAGCTACTAGAGAGGAAGGGGGTGAGGTCATATCCAACGACAGGGAACGACTGTATGCACTGTAAATATGAATTTTTTTCATCATAGTCGAATCATGTTCCTCTGTAAAAATCAGATATTATAAAAAAAGCACCCACTTACATTCAAAATAATTTAGAGCCCAAATTTCTTAAAATTTCATTCTAAATTACTTCCCTGAAGATAATGGAGCTTCAAGTCTAAAAGAGAGCCTTAAGGCTCTTCCAAATCTTGATGATATGCACAATTTTCTAGAGGAGGGTAAGAAGCAGCTATTTGAAAATAGAAATAGATTTGATAATACATTTCCAAAGGAAAACAATGAGATTGTGCAAGTCAACAGGTCAGGATATGTTGGGGAAGAAATTATGGAAAAGCATTTTTCAACCTATATTCCCAACCTGTAGAAACCTACCTATGTTTGTTTCCATCCATATGATAGAATTCACATTCACCGGAGCTCATGAATGTGACAGTTCGAATTTTGGTCATCAATGTGATAAAGATGAGGATGACCTGAATGACAAATTGTTGTGCGTTGATGCAAGAAAAATGTGTGCCTTTGAATTTGCAAGTGACAAAACTCTTATTCTTTCATTGGAATAGGAAAAAGAATAAATATTATGAATTTTGAATACCCTCCAGTGTATGATACTGAAGGATAGGATGAATATGGTGATGATAGTGCTTGACATGTGTATCGAAGAGAAGAATGCAAGGAATGAGGCTTACAAAGTAGCAGAAGAGCAATCTAGAAATGAATCACTCATTTTTTAGCCCAAGAAGGATCAAATTACAAGTAAATGTTCTGAAGACACATATTAGGAGCTATTAGCAGCCCTATAGAAGTGAAATATTTTTGGTCTACTTGAAGATAACAAAGGTGAAATAATAATAGAGAATTCTAAAATTACAAACACAATTTCTGGAAAGGAGAATGATGCACCTGAAAGATAAGGATCCAAGGATAATGAAGTAACAGGCATAGAAGGTCAAGCATAATGTATGCATGTAGAAGGAGGCCTTAATGAGAAGTACAACCAGATTTTGGGTCAGAGTCTAGACTAATACCGAAGTTGATCATCATGTGAATGAAAATAGAATTTCTTTCAGTGAAGCCGATGAAATTTTGGAGGCTAATGTTACACACTATGATCATTTTACCTGGACAGACAATAGGCAGCAATAAATTCTTGACAAGGGTAGAAGTTAGAACCATCCTACTACAAACCCAAGAATATCCTTAACAAAGAAGGAGTTGATATTCTACCAATTTTTTATGGACGAAAATTAGGCATGATGGAATTGTGGGTGTTCATGAGTTCCACTATAAAGATGATAAAAAATTTAAAGAAGGTAATGTTGCTCACCACACAAATGATAGCACTAATTCCTCAAGTTAGGAGGATAAACATGAGGCTACCCAGATTTATGCTTCAGGTTTTGATAATGAATTTACTACTCTAAAGGAAAACTTATGCCCAGAATTTGGACTGGGCCACATTGTTCGCTCCAGGGATAAATCTATCATCCCCCTTCCTATTGGTAACAAGATTTTCAGTGACATATCTCCATTATGGAAAATGGGAAAGAAAAGTGAAGAAGATAGAGAGGCACAACCAACAAACAAAGACAAAAATGATGATTTTCCCAAGGGCCTCAAAATTAATACCACTGAGGGAAAATTATGTGAATTAAGAAATGAAGAAAAATTGAATTCCAAAGACATTGATGAAGACCCTTGTTATGATGTAGACGATGAGAGTCATGGTGAAAATATTAATATGATGGTTGATGATGTCTATGGCAAACATGTAAGAACCAGATGCAGTGAGATACCCTGTCCTGGATGAGACAATATGCACAGGGAGTTGATTGGAGCATAAGTAAACATTCCATTGACCAAGAGGTTATAAAGATTGGTGACCTGAAATATGTTTTTTCAGAATCAGAAACAAATAGAGACAGTTATTTGTTATTTGAAATTTGGGCATAAAAGTACTGCTACAATGAAAATAGACACTGGCCTAGGAAATTTCAACAATAGATATCAAGAACATTATGTGGTTTATATGGTTGGAGAACACCCAAAATGCACAAGAAACAAGGATGAGAAACAAGCCAGCAATTCAGAAGATCTTGGTGATTATTTCAAGCCCAAAATAGAAAATGGTTATGTTGAAATCGATGGTGGGTTCGATAATAACATATCTGGTTTCCTGGAATATGAATTTGGACAATTTTTAAACGTCCAAATAGAGGTGCCTTCACTCATCCAAATGATTGCAAGGCATTGATAGCTCATCCAAAAGTAGGTGTTGGTCACCCATCATTTTAAGTATCTATGACCTTTTGAAGGACCAAATTGAGGTAGGCCAACATGGGCACCTGAAGTACTTTAGGACTCACTTGCAATTGGAAAACAAGTTTGTAGTAGAGACAAACATTTTATCAATTCCAACCTACAACACATCTTGTGTTCAATTTGATAGTTGCAACCCACTCATGGGCTTGTTTTAAAAATAATGAATCCAAAGCTTTGAAAAAAAACTTTCGAGGGTTTGTTCTTATCCTTGAGAAAGTGGAGGAGAGAACAAATCTATGCCATCTAGGACCTTAGTTATTCTTATCTTGACTAATATAACATAATTCCTAAGCATTACAAACTTTTCCTACAAGTATAAGCTTGTGTTGTAGAAATTTTGAATAATATGAAACTTATTCACAGAGATTATCCTGATTATACACTACTGTGGAATGCATGCATAATACATAACCTCCTCTACGTTGATCATCAATTTTGCGAAATTAAAAACAATGAAACATCAATCGCATGCACACATTAACACAGTATGTAACCCGGGGAAAGCATATAGCTGAAAACCCCACACTATCTGTATATTATAATGATTGAGAACATGTAACAATAAATAGTACAATACTCCTCGCAAGTACTCAGTACTATCTCCACCTATTACACGCAAACTAGCTCAGATCTGAATCAATCACAGGTTCAAATCTCCTCCTCTGCTTGCCTGCCTCCACTGCGCAATCCTGCATGAGAATAATGATGAATGGCTGAATCAAACTCGTATTTCCTTGGCTGAACCACGCAATCCTCATTGGCATTACTCAATCCCATTGATTGTGCAAGATCTCATGCACAACTATAGTCACAATTGATAGCAATCTCAACCTCTAACACCTGTCTCCACTGAACTGTCCATGCACTAAGTTAACTGATGTATTCTTTAGTTGCTTTATGAGTTAATAATTAGTGAATTAATTTAACAATTAATTCACATCACTCATCACTAGTGTATTCTGTAGTTAGACTAAATACAACTAGTTTAACCAAGTCAAACTGAACACAACTCCATCAACTCCACCAAAACTCAACCACATGAGTTTTAACTGAAGTCCTGCATGCAATAGCTCAACTGACCCACAAGAAAAGCGTATTTCCTTCTGAAAGTTGCATGTGCCACATATGTAGCTCAAACTGAAGTGCTCCAAGAGGATAAGATAATGTTTATAGTCCAAATATTATTATGAGACAATAATATTCGACTGTTCTATTTTTAGCCTGGCAGTCTAAAAATAGAAACCACCCATATGTCTAAAAATAGAAGTCCATCTATTTTTACCAACATGACCAATCATCCACAAATAGCATCCTGCAACTCATAGACCATGATCCATATGTCTAAAAATAGACATATTCTAAAAATAGACTTTGCGCCAAAAATAGCCTACGGGACCACTTAGTGAAGGCGACTCCTTTCCACTAAGCTCCATCATCTTGTTGCATTCTCAACATGTGTGGTTAGAGGGAGGCTTGGGAAATTACTAAATCATTGTGTTGCTTGTTTTATAGTTGTTAAACCACTTGGAGAAATAAATCTAAGCTACTATGGAGCTTGTTGGAGAGATATTAAATCACCTGGATAGTGGACTGCAGACCCTTGCATTACTTGCTATGAAAGTATAGCTATTGAACCACGTGAACAGTGGATTCAATATCCTGGGCTAAGCAATAGTCCATCTAGACCTTTGTTGATTCCATGTGATTGAACTCAAAAAAGTAAGTGAGTTACTGTGGTGGTTATTTCCAAAGGGAAATTGTTAAACCATTGTGATAGTGGACTCTATCTTGTGGGTCTCTACCAAGTGTTGGTGTGAAATTTCCGTGAGCAAGCATCCCATCAGAATTTGGATCTGACTTGGGGGTGGTCAGTCGCAAGAATGTTACAATGTAGCTGACATGTGGTTGGGTGGAGAGTGGAAGTCTCTCCTTCACTTTCCAACCATCATTAAACATACTTAGATAAGTATAATTGTTCATTCATATTGGATTATGGGTTGTGATATTCCTTTTTGTGCTTATGATTAATGCAAGGTCATGTATGCTTATGGATGCCTGCCCAGGACTCATTGTTATGCTCAAGATTTATAAACTATATTATAGGTTTGTGGTTTAATGAATGCTTTCATTATTAAGTCCCCTATCATGAATATGACCTACAACTTCCTGGTATGTTATAAAATGAAATAATGCGGAGATTGTGTTTATGAAAAACTAACATAAGAACCATGTGATAAATTGTGGGTTTATGCATATTCATTTAGGTCTAAGGCTGATATCTGCCAATAATTGAAATGAATGGTTGAACTATAAGGATTACTACCATATTCATGAATTATTGGATATTTGGTATATGTATGTTTGATTGTTTGGATCTCACTCTATATTAACTAGTCAGCTTGCAAACCTTCAGATATATTGAATACTAGAGTTGGGTAGTTCAAGGTTGTATTCGTGATTTGCAGGTTGTCTAACATCTTATGAATTGATTGAGTACCTTGGTTGTGTTAGTGTGCATTCAATCCATGAATAATGTGATTAATATTGTGTTGTCTCGTATTCTTGATTGTAATAACTTATGATATAATAACTTAGCCTGCTCAATAGACTTGTGATGTTAGAGAACAAATGACCACTATCCATGTGTATTTATGTAGTCCTGTGTGCTCCACATTTATGGGATTGAGGGATATATGACTTCAGAATGTGAATTTATAAGGGGCATGCAAGAGTCTTGTAAAATTGGATCAAATTTGTATGTCTCCCCTCGGGTAGTAATGACAAGATCAGTGAAGCTTGGGGAAAGGGCCTTGCCCCTCTTCTTCACTCAAGGACCTTGCAAATGGGTGAATGGTGTATTATGGAGTATGATGATGGGAAGAATGGTAACTGCCCACTGCGAATACCATCATGCCTTAACACATTGTAACATGAAAAGTTGATAAGAACTGGATGATCTAGCCATGGTTCTAGTCGTGGGACCTTGTTGTTGTAAGACCTCCCACTACTAAACCCTTTCACTTTGTCAAACCATGTGACATGAATGTTGATGAATAATGGGCCACTCTAGCCATGGTTCTAATTGTGGAATCTTGTCTTCAAACCACTACTCACCATTGAGACTGTCGACACCTTGTATCTTGAGCTTGGGTGTGCTAACGAAGAGTTAGTCGATATGGGTGAGGTTCCAACCACAAAACCTTGTTGTCTAGTCATCATCCACCATCATGAAGCTTGTGCCTTGACACCTTTTGAAGACGAGTGGTGATGACAGAAGTTGGCCGATCTGGCTAAGGTTCTAATCTTAGAACCCTACCTATCAGGAGACCACCCACTTCCAGGTTCTATAATTCTCATAAAGATAGGAAGTGGTGATGGAATTGGCTAATTCGATGATGGAACCATGCAAGGTTGAACATTTGTTGTTGGGTTATGAGATTTCTAGTCCCATTGAGTGAGATAATTAGATGAGTGGTGGAGGATCATCAAGCACTAGATTGATGGTCGAGAGTGATCACAATCCCCCCCTCATGGTTGATGTTTAATGGTATGTTGTGGGTCGTAGTTAATATTGACACTAGTACACCCTTCCTTGATCAAGGGTGTAGATTAACTATGGGGCCTCCCTTTCCTAACTCTTAAATCATCGTTAGGGAGGGACTATGTTACCAGTGGTGTTTTTTTTAGGAGATAGGCGATGAGCACATTATGAAGCAGTCGCTCCAGTGTGACATGGATTCAATCTAGCAACATAAGTACCTATGGAATCCATAGTGATAGCATGTTAGTGATAGCAAGCCCTAACAAAGGCCACATGGGTGTCACATGGTGCCTAATGATGACATGGCCCCTTTTTATGGGTTAAACTTCTAGCAAGCATAATTTTTTATCCATGACTCAAATTCAAAATATATATATCATTGGAAATTTCTTGATGATTTGATCACAATGGTGGTATCATGCTTAAGTTCCACGGAATTTCAAAAATAAGGTTTTAGTAACCCCATCTTCATAACAAACCTTAGAGATTGAGTCAAACAAGGAAGTAACAACTACCACGGCCTGAGAATGTTTTAAGGGGGTGGAACGAAGTGTTAGATCATTGTCTGAAATGATGTTTCTTGGTATCCCAAAGTGCAATCAGACTTGTCTAAAGAACAATCTTATTGCTCCTTACCCTCTAATGGCCTTTTTACAAGGCATAAAAACATACATTTTGCTGAACTTGTCAACAAGCACGAACAAGTAGTCATGTCCCTTCTTGGTTGTTAGTAAGCCTCCCACAAAGTCCATGGAATTGCTTTCCCAAGGGCGATTGGGTGCATGTAAGGGATGATATAGACCATGTTTCTAGTTATTGGGCTTGTTGGTGCAATAAAACTTGTATCCTCTTATGAACCTAGGTACCTACTCTTACATCTTGGGCCAATACACATACCTTTGCAAGTTGGCCAATGTTTTCCCTACACCAAAGTGCCATGCAGCCTTGAAGGTGTGAGCCTCCCTAATCGACTACAATCACTCACACTTAGGAATACATAACTTATCCATCCTCTAGAGTAACCCATCTTGGAGATGGCATTCAATGGTGTTGTCACTATTGTGCACATGACCCTGGAATTGCAACTACTAAAACACCTTCTTTAAGTCCTCATCCTTATAATATGCCTCTCTATATACATCATGGATGAATGGCTCTATTGGAATCATAGTTCCCAAAGTTGTGATCCTTGATGTAGGTGGCCTTGAAAGTATGTTATCCAACTTGTTTGTGGTGCCCTTCTTGTACTTGATCACTAAATGAATTTTTTGTATAAACCCCATCCGCTTGTAATGCTTGGTCTACTGTAGCTTACTATGGGCCTATAGGTACTATAGTGGTTGGTGATATGTGTGGATTACTATCACCTTTCCTATCAAATAATGCTTCAACTTCTTCACATTTAAAACTAAGGGATAGAGTTTGTGATATCCCATGACTTGAAGCTTTTATTGGAAATTTGTATTTATGGTTAAGTATGACTATGTCTTAACTTTAAAAGACTTATTTGAAAATAACTTATTAGTGTAAAAATTTGATAAAGGATTAATGTAAATCTTGTATTTATAATGTTGTTAATAAAATAAATATCTTGAACTAAAGTTGAAATTACACCTGTGTAGATGAATTATGGTTCCAAGATAATTATTGATATTGATTACCACTCATTAAGTCCTAGGCATTTAATCTAACTGATTAAATTATTAATGACCATGGAATTAATTGATCATTAACTTCCCTAAAAGACAAGAAGTTGTCTTGGAAAGTGGGGAAGTGGAGCTCATAAATGAGCTAGTAACTACCTGCCACCTATTGGGTGAGGTGGAGGTAGTTACCAACTACTAACTAAATGGTAGAGAGGTTAATCCACTTTCTCTCACCTTGTTGAGTATAGAAATAACGCAGAGTTGATCTGGTGAGAAAGCAAGAAAGGATAAAGTGAAACAGAGTTGGTTACTTGTAGTCAAAAAGTGCTTGAGAGGACACTGTGGTGGAAAGTATCAAAGGTTGGGAGGAGCCAGTAAATTATTTTATCAATTCCAAGGTTAAAAAATTTCAAGTCGGTATTCTGAACTATGAATTTGAGAATTTTGTGTAACATAAAGACTGTATATAACTTAGTATTTGCTCTCTTGTGAATAATGAAAAAGAAAAGAAATTGAAATGAATGATGTTAGTGAAAAGATAAAGAGTTAATTATTTTCAGAATTATTGCAGTAAACCTATATATGTGAATTTTATTTACTAAAATGGTTATGATTCCCTAAAAAGAAGTCTTTTTGTTATAGGATATCGTGAGATTATGCTCACTAATTTCTGAACATGGAAATGGAAAATAGGAACTTATATACTTGCTGGAATTTATTTCCTAATTGAAAAGAAAACATATCATTTTTCTTTCATGTATAGTTACATGATAAGCTAAATTAGCAAACTAAGAGACTAACAAACAGGATTCGAAATACATGAAAAATTTGAATGATTGAAAAGAGAATAGTATGTTAGAATAGTACTATAGGTGCAGTGGTTGATTTGTTATTATATATATATATATATATATATATATATATATCCCCTATTACTAAATGTAAGGATGAAGTAGCGTGTCTATATGTATATATATAGGAAGGACAAATTATTAAAGTAAGAGTATTATACTACGGACAAAGGTATTTAGGCCCTGTTCATTTACAATTGAACAAAAGAAATAGAGTGAAATATGTAGCTAGGTTAAAATGAGGAACAACCATACATAAAAAACAGCTGATACATTTATGAAATTAAAGCATGTTAATGATCACAATTTAATAGTTAAATATACAAAATCATTTATTAAACAATATATAACAATCTGACCTCAATAAGTTACAAATGTTGAGAGTTCTAGGTTGGAAGAACCCACAAATAGGTACATCTTCAAGCATGAAAGCCTATATAACCTAATCCTTTCCACGAAGGAAGAGAAAACCTAATATTGTCAACATATAACATAAAAGCTAAATAATAGAAGACTAGTGAAAAAATCCTTGAAGTTATAGTCATGAAAACATAGAGAGAACAACCTAGGGTTCCAGATTCATCTGACCTGGAATGGCGAATCTGAAGTCTTCATGAGCAAAAAGAAAATCCCAAAGTAATGCTATGAAGGAGAAAGTTTCTAAATTCCTCTTTGAATACAACAATACCTGTGAAAAGAACAGGAGTAAATGATTAATAATTATGTACTAATATATAATTAAATTGAAACAAATTCTAGAAATAGAGACAATATTTGTAACATGCCTCCTCACATATCTACCCACTTTCAGCAACTTTCCCAAGGTAAACATGAGCTGAGGGTTACTATGACATGACTCAACCTCCTAGATAACCTTAAAGAAATGGAGTTGACAAAATAATACTTTACTGGCTTCCCTCATGTGCTACAAGGCCACCAGGAGATAACCAACCACTCTAAGTACCCAACCCCTGAGTTAACTTTCTTTTTCGATGAACTAGACCCCTAGTCTCTCCCATGATAAGGCTTCCAAGCGAATGTAACCCTCCAATCACTCCCACAAGCTTGCTTCCCAGTGACTGCAGTCTTTTTCACTCAGATTCTGTGACAGTGACCCTTATATCTAAGCCACTTTTCAGGGCTAGGATCCATACCTCTACCCAGAACTTAATGAAACTCCTAGAAATGATAAATAACATAGATACAAAGCCTCTAACACAAAAATTAATGAAGCAATTAACTTAATCCAGTCTAATCATGACATCCATTTTGTCAAACACATTGAGAACATGATATCTACAGGTCATGAATGCATATTTGATCATAGGGATCTAAAATGTATCTGAGGTTTACCAAGAAGGAATAATGTCCTCTCACAATAGATCAATAACATCAATTAGGTCATGCATTCATTAACTATTCATTTACCAATCAAACATGATAAGAGCCATAACTTGAATTTGTCATAAAACCATGCTTATAACCAAAATATAACCAAATAAATAATAATTATAGAACAACCATTAAAGCCACACAATAAAAAGTATAATTACTCATAAGATACAAGAAGAACTTATCTCTTATTGGCATATGCAAAAGCCAACCAAGTCATGAACTTCCACGTGCCACCTAACCATAGATTGGGTTGAATCAAATCTTTCTTTAAACCATTCACCCTCGTTCCATATTCCAAGCATGAATGTGGGATCCCATGGGATAAAACAATCCATAAACAACCAAGGGAATCCAGAGGTTAAACCACCTCCACCCTCACACTATTGTGATCTCACCTAAATCAGTCCCGAGATCACAAAACCAAACTGAGCTTGGATGCCTTAGAATTCCTTCACCATCCCTTGAGGAATTTTCCTGTCTCCACCCACCTGTTGAGGGCTTCCTAGAGAAAACCATCACCACCCCCAGCCCTTGGGATTTTCCTAAGACCACCTCACCCGAATCCAAAACCACTCGGAAATCTAAAGGTCAACCAAGAATGAATCCCATCACACGCTAGCTATCTGGAAATGGCAAGGCAAGGCTAAAATCAATGTCAAACCAGACAAAGCCCATGCCGATGACAGCAAATGAACCAAATACACACATGCATATACCATGCATGCCAAAACCAGCTAGGAAACCATACATGCAACCTGTTACCTACAAGTATTCCCACTGAAGCCACTTGATCCAACCTTTCCTTACTTGATCCTTGTTTTCCTTTGCTTTCATTATCCTTCATTTACTTGCTTGCTTTCCTTCTCCTCTTGGTGCTGTTATCCTCTCTGAGACTAATTCCAAAAGTGAATTAACTAAAGGGTCCAAATTGATGCTCTGAATCCTTTTTATTATTGATGCCTCTAATTTCTTCATTTTTCCTCTATTTTCCTTTAATTTCCTCCTCACATGCAACCTGTGACCTTTCACCTCCCTTTTCTCCTAATTTCCTTTATTTTCATAAATAAAATACCAATAATGTTTTTTTTCCTTTTCAAAGCTTTTGCCAATGCCTTTGCCAATTTCCCCTTAGCCATAATAAACAACAAGTGATGCCCACTAGGATGGTTTACCCAACATTCAGCTTAGACTACGTGTCTCTTGACCTTGGTCTTATTTTTCCTTTATTAACTTTATTACATGAAATTTTAACCCAGTGTAGTTACAGGCCCCTCCCCCTTAGGGGAACATTGTCCTCGGTGTTCTATGAAACCCATAACCAGCAAGACCATTGAAAACCAAAACATACTACCCGTGGAGCTTTATAACCCAACTCGTTGCAGTATTTACAATGACCACTACTAAAAACAAGACATTCATACAATGTGTTGGATCTTTATAACATAGCTCATTACAGTATTTACAACAACAACCACATATACTTATGCACATTTGCTTCAACCAACAAATATCCATACTGTCTATGGAGCTTTATAAATCCATCTCAATATAGTATTCACAATAATATACACATATACATATTCACATTTTCTCAGCCATCAAATAAAAGGATACGATGCTTGCATCCGCAACAAGGGAATCCATAGTCTCACACCTCCACCCTCAAAGAAATACTAGGATTCACCTCCATCCCAGGAATTCCAAAATTCACTGCCAAAGTCAACCTATATCCAATGTCCAACGTTATGATCCTGCGCTATTGTACCTTAGTGAACAATTATTGGCTCATTGTTCTAGGGCACACCCCTAATCTGCAGTTGATTCCACAGGGAAATGCTAATGACCAAAACAAATCCATTCACTGGCCTTCCCTTCTCTGTTACATAGTCCCTTGGGAAATCCAATCACCCCCTTCCATGCAGTCACTCACCTTCCAAGTTCCCCGACATCCCTTGTCTCGGGCGATCCATCCCTTGGCAAGGTTTCCTCGTATCTGAAGGTCCAAAAACCAAGGCATATCCCTGTCTCAAAACCATCATACCATTCATAGCATGTTCATGGTAATCAATGGACATTATTAGGTACCAGCATCCCATAATGGCCCTACTCCTAAATTCCTTTACTAGCATACTACTGCATGTTCTAATTCCTTTTTTCATTGCTAATTCTTGTAGTCAATTTCAACCACCCACACTAGGCATTTTCAGCCACCCAGACCTGGGAATTTTTTGTGCTTCCTGTACCAAGCACATAATTTCATTAGATTCAAAATAAATTGAAATGAATTCAAAACATACCTCATGAATGGCCCATCAATAAGGTACACTTGAATTTTTTTTTACTTCCTGTCACATCAAGTCAAACTAGCTCTTTGATCAAATCATCATGTATAAACATATCACATTAGGTTAGCTCAAAACGCAACCATCATAAATCAAAGTCATAGATCACATGCATAATCAAAAATTGAAATAAAATACTTATACTTATATTTCAAATGATTCTCTGCTTATGCCTTTATTCTTTTGTCCTTTTCGTACAAACATTGATTCAGTCACCACACCCAACAAGCACACAGTGCCTTCTCTTTAAACAATAATGGAATTCGGAGACTAAACTTCCTCCTCCCTCAATATCAACAACAAGGGTATCAAAAGGCTAAACTGCCTCAACCCTCAATAGAAACATGGGCATCCAAAGACTAAATCGCCTCAACCCTCAATATCAAGAACAAGGGAATCTAGAGACTAAACTGCCTCAACCCTCAATAATAACAATAAGGACCTAGACAGCTCCATACCTATCTATCCCATCACACTATACAACACATGCACATATACCATGTACAACACAACACACACAACAACACCTGGTGTACAACACCACACATACACCTACACCTAGTGTACAACATGACACATACACCTACACCTGGTGTACAATGAAACACATACACCTGCACCCAGTGTACAACACAAAACATACACTTGCACCTGGTGTATAACACAACGCATACACGTGCACCTCATGTACAACACAATACACATACATATACACTGTACACTACCATGAATACACATGTTGCAATGCAACGACTACACAATACCTACAACACAATAGCATATATACACAAGACAACATGTATGACATGTACATTGCACCACCTGCACAACATGTACACAACACCACATGTACATAGTACCACTTGTATGACATGTACACAGCACCACATGCATGATATGTACACGACACCACATGTATAACATGTACATAGCACCACATGTACAATCATGCACACAACACCACATGTACAGAGCACCGCATATCCAACATGCGCACAACAACATATGTACACAACACTACATATCCAACATGTACACAATACTATATGTACACAGTACTGCCTATGCAACATGCACACAACGCCATATATGCAATATGCATAGAACACCATATGTGCAATATGCACACGACACCATATGTACACAATACTACATATGCTAAATGTACACAACACTAGTACTGCACATCCAAAGACCATGTCATCTCTACCTGGCAACCTTTCCTCTAATGTCTTTCCACTATCGATGCATGTTCCAACATGCCACAGATCGCACTATTTTTATTCCGCTAATGTATCCCTCAACATTACCTATTCATAGCATAAACATAGGCATAGTACAAGCACATAATATCAATTCATATCCAAATGATACTAGCGTCATAGATCTATCAGGGCTACTCTCCCTACTTAATTCCTCATAAACCATGAACCTCTTCATGTCATTCACCTGCATAAGAAATCATTCCTCCACAAGCATGATTACTGATGACCCTGCCAGCCAACAACATACATACATACATATATACACATAAACATTAGCGTAAAAAATTCATGATTCCCGACGACCCTGTCAAACAATGACATACATACATAAATGTATACATATATAGACATCTGCATAATCATGATCACAACATAACTACCGGATATCATAAGGTAAATGTTAAGAGAACTCCCTTATCCTTGCGCAACATTGAGAAAAATAGTTCTCAACAAAGTCAGGGCATCTTATGCCTCAAATCCATCTACCTTACCTTCTTGTTACCTTTCTCATGATTGTCCTGTCATCGTCCATTTATCTCAATGAACCCAACCAATCCAACTCGCTGTCATTTTTTTCCTTCAATTGCGCTTTACTCATGCACCTGCTTCATCTGGGTCCTACATTTCTAGTTGAGTTTCATTCAGCTCTCCCTGAGCTCCAATAATCGTCCTCCTTCCCCAACTAAATCCCAAGACCCTCAAAACATGAAAGGCAAGAAAAAGAAACAAATAAGAAGAAAACCATGAAAACCAATAACAATATGACACCACAAACAAAGTGGCATGGCCATGCACTAGACACAATCAAAATTGCAGACCAAGCACAAACAAATCACAAAACACCGAAAGCACAAGACTTCCAATAGACACCATGACTCAATCCCCATGGATTCCCATTAATTCCAAAGTCAATCTCAACCTGAACCTCCTTCAAGATTTCATGGCAGTGTCTTTTTCCATGCAATTCCCTACATCATACTACCATAAAGACATAATTATCAGTGTATAAATAAACATAAACAATATACATGCTACCTTACCTTGATGTGCCAAGCATACTACCTTGTAACTGAACACCTTCACATATATCATCTCTCAAGGGACTCCATTTCCTTGATGAATCCAACCATAACTGGAAACCAATTGTTACACCTATCAAGTACATATTCATGAATACAACACATATCCACATAATGTTAGACAACATCAACGTTAAGAAGACTTCTTGTATTCATGCAAAGCACTCATTCATTTGGAACTGCAGTTTCCCAAATGTAGCCAAAGGAATTCTCACCCAATTCCACTCTTTTACTTTTACCTTGTTGTAATTGAGTCTTATTATGTACTATCACATCACCTAGTTGTTAGTCATGTAAACAAATCAACTGTTACCATTTCATGCTAGTACTAAACACGTTTCCCTACAACTGTTCACACATGTCAGCCACATGTTCCAAAGATCAAGACATTATATGTATTAATTTGAAATCGGCCTTTACCAAGACCAACAACCATGTCGTAATCAACTCATAGTCACTAGTCATAATACTACAACTAGCACTCGCTTACACTCAAGTACATATCAATTGTCTCAGCACATAATTTGTTAGTACAATTGTCTTAAAACAAGATCATTCCTTCATGCAATCTCATAGACACATACTCATATCATGTAATTAATCAAACATTCAGACAAATTGTAAACATACCATGTTAACTAAACCAAATCGACAACATAATCAAACTCATAACTTAATAGATCTCAAGGGATGCTATCACATATGCACAAGTCATTATGGATTATTACGCACAATATCACAAATATATCGACTTGTACCTAAATGTCATAACCATAACCATATGCACATGTTAATCTAGATTAGCACGATACATATGACATCAAGGTCTTAGCTGCAATGATCATACTCATCATGCATATTACCATTATGCATATAACAACAAGTTACTACCAGGCACGACTAACTGATGCATGTACATATGACCGCAATGAATAGCTAACATTTATCATGCATGTAACCACAACAATAATAGAATGACGGGCATGTACATAACGATAATGCATATAACAACTATTAACCACATACCTGCATTCCCAACATACAAACTTGTATGATGATCTGATCTTACCCTGAGGTCCAATTTTGTAACCTCACTTTGATGATCTACATCTCTTGCTATATCTTAGCCAACACATCAGCATCATACATGCTAACATAAACTATCACACTAGTGATATACATGAAAACAATAGCCACTATCATGCATGCAAATGACCAACATGCATGCATAAAAATCACATTTTTCCCATCCAGTCCAAGTGTTTGAACCATACTCTGATACCACTCTGTAACACACCTCCTCCCATATCTACACACTTTCACCAACTTGCCCAGGGTAAACATGAGCTAAGGTTTGCTTTGACATGACTCAACCTCCTAGATAACCTTAAGGAAATGGAGCCGACAGAACAAGACCTTACTAACTTCGCTCAGGTGCTACAAGACCACCAGGAGCTAAATAACCACTCCAGGTGCCCAATCCCTGAGTTGACTTTTTTTTGTTGAACTAGAACCCCAGTCGCTCCCATGACAAGGCCTCCAAGTGACTGTAACCCTCTAATCGCTCCCACAAGCATGCTTCCCAACGACTGTAGTCTTCTTCACTCAAATTTTTGCTAACGACGTCGATATCTGAGCCAATTTTCAGGGCTAGAATCCAAACCTCTACCCAAAACTTAATGAAGCTCCCAGAAATCGTAATAACACATAGACAAATCCTCTAACACAAAACTTAATCAAGGGCTTCACCTAGCTCAGTCTAATCATGACAGTGATTCCATCAAACACATTGAGAACATGAGATCTATAGGTCATGAATGCATATATGAACATAGGGATCTGAAACTTATTTGAGGTTTACGAAGAAGGACTAATGCCCTCTCACAATAGTTGTAATAACATCTATTAGGTCATGCATTCATTAACCATTCATTTATCAATCAAACATGATAAGATCCATAACTTGAATATGTCATAAAACCATGCTTATAACCAACATATAACTAGATAAATAACAATTATAGAACAAACATTAAAGCCACATAATAACAAGTACATTTACTCATAAGATACAAGAGGAACTTAGCTCTTATTGACATATGCAAAAGACAACCAAGTCAAGGACTTCCACATACCACCCGACCATAGATTGGGCTGAAATAAATCTTTCTTTCAACCAATCACCCTTGTGCCATATTCCAAGCATGAATGTGGGATCTCATGGGATAAACTAATCCATAAATAACCAAGGGAATCCAGAGGTTAAACCACCTCCACCCTCACACTACCATGATCTCACCTAAATTGGTCTCGAGATCACAAAACCAAACCGAACTTGGATGCCTCAGAATTCCTTCACCATCCCTTAAGGAATTTTCCTGTCTCCACCCACCTGCTGAGGGCTTCCTAGAGAAAACCATCTCCACCCCCAACCCTTGGATTTTCCTTAAACCACCTCACCCAGATCCAAAACCTTTCAGAAATCCAACGCTCAACCAAGAATGTCTCCCATCACACCATGGTTATCTGGAAATGGAAAGGAAAGGCTAAAAACACTATCAAACCAAGCAAAACCCATGCTATTGATAGAAAATGAACCAAATACACACATGCATATACCATGCATGCCAAAACCATCTAGGAAACCATACATGCAACTTGTTACCTACATGTATTCCCACTTAATCCGCTTGATCCAACCTTTCCTTACTTGATCCTTACTTCCCGTTGCTTTCCTTGTCCTTCCTTTACTTGATTGCTTTCCTTCTCCTCTTAGCACTCTTCTCCTCTCTACGACTAATTCCAAAACTAAATTGACAAAAGGATACAAATTGATGCTCTTAATTCTTTTTATTATTGATGCCTCTAATTTCTTCAATTTTCCTCTATTTTACTTCAATTTCCTCCTCACATGCAACCTATGACCTTTCACCTCCCTTTTCTCCTAATTTCCTTTATTTTCATAAATAAAATACTAATAATGTATTTTTGCCTATTTAAAGTCTTTGCTAATGACTTTTCCAATTTCCCCTTAGCCATAATAAACAACAAGTGATGCCCACTAGGATGATTTGCCCAACATTCAGCTTAGAATATGTGTCCCATGACCTTGGTCTTATTTTTCCTTTATTAACTTTATTACATGATTTTTTAACCTAGGGTTGTTACAATATTCAATAGGGGATTTTACCTGAAAGGATCACCATAAAGGCATAAATTCCAGAATTTTGTACATGACGAAAACCCAGTTAAAGGAATTCTTGACTAAACCAAAGGAGAGAATACACACACACACATATATATGCACAAAACTAAAACCCTGAGGAGTAATTTTATTCAAAAACTCATAAAACGCTTATAATACATAGATAATTAATAATTGTTCACTTAATAGTGTGTAAATGGTTGAAACCCTAGATTGACTCTTGAAGAGTTGGAAGTAAAGAAGAAATACAAGAATACACTTGAGAGATTAGGGTTTTACCTTGGAAACCCTAGTTAAAATAATACTTTGAAGAAAAGAACAAGAAAATAAATGAAAAGGCAAACAAATACTATTGAAAAATACAGAGTAGTATAAAACCCTTGTCGCAAAACAAGAATTAATATGAAAGAGAGCTAGAATGAAATTATACATATGGGTATACCTGAAAACTATTAAGCCATTCGAAAAAGAACTGAGGGTAAAAAACCTTGGAGCTTCACTAACCTAGCCGATGGAGTTACAACTCAAAATCCTGTAAATAATTACTAAAAAACGTGGAAGTTAAAAGCCTAAATCTTTTAACTTGGAAATTTCATAAAAGGAAAAATAAATTAATGAAATTTGTCACAGGAATTACCATTAGAAGAGTTACATGGTGGAAATGTTACAACATTGCTCAAAATGAGGAATTTCTCATAGTAAGATTGAAAAACTCAATAATTTTGCTTATCGCAGACAACTTAATTTAAAGGAAATGAAATCAAAAACAATTTTCATAGAAATATCCTCGATTGTATTTGCAAACACCAAAAATAAATAGAGTTGACAAATTGAAGACAAACCCTAGTAAGTTAGATAAATAGAATTCACAAAAAATGAAAGTGTCGACATGAAAAATAGTTACCTCGGGCATAATTTCCATAAAAACAAACATTCACCATTTTTCCCGAAAGATTCAATGAAATAACAGTTGTAGAGACAGAACCCTAGCTCTCTAATCACCTATGCATAGTAGAAAGGAGTTTAAGAATCTCAGTTGTAAAGCAACAGAATCGTAGTAGAGAACTGTAAAATGAGTGAACGGATAGATATTTGTCATAGTAGTCATTAAACCAAAGAAAACCATAAACTCTCTATTCACCATTGATTCGAAGAGATCTCATTGCAACCGTTGAGAGGGTAAGTTGTAGAAGCATTTGTGTTAGCATCAAGGGGTGACACATATGCATGACAGTACAACCCTAGTCATGGAGTAATATGGAAGAACCTTTATAGTTATTTCATACCACATCAAAATTGAGTTTTAAGGGTTTATGAAATATATACCACATAGAGCTAGTAACTTAAGAATATGTCATATATTAACATGTTAGAACATGCGCTAAAACACAGAATTTACGTATATGAATAGCCTTTAATATGGTTGGCATATTAAACATGTGTGAAATACAAAGGTTTTGGGTAGTGCTAATAGCATGCTAATAATTGTTGTAAAATTATGATAAAAGGAAAGGCGAGTAATAATTAAGCCGAAGGCTTTTTATAGTGAGGCTTTGCCTCACGACACTGTAACTAGATTCGTTGGTCGCCATGCAATCTAGCTACAGTGTCGTGAGGCAAAGCATAATTGTGTATGATTTGAATGTCGCCTTCCATTTCTTTATTAATTATACATATATAGGTGTTGTCCCCCTCAAATGCTTTCATTCAAGGCATAATTGTAGACTTAAAGCCTCTATCGCATCCTCTTAGGTGTAACTATCACATCACTCTTGTCATTGTTGTCTGTGTTTAGTTGTGCTTATTTTGAACTCTATGTGTATGATCTCTCTCAAAGTGTACGTGCGCAACCATCATATCATTCCTTCATGGCAACATATAATAGCCTTTGGATGGTCGATGCTCACTTGTTTTTCAACACATACAAAATTTTACCTAGCACTATGATACCTTTGAATGCACCAATGCTATATTTTTCATCGTATATCCTTATGCATCTCTTGGTGGTAATTTCCGCATTACATGCCAAAACTCCATGTTAAAGTTCCATGTCTTGGCAATATGTGTATCAATATAACCTTTCATCATTTCAGCCTCCATCACATCCACAAAATGTGGTTTTCCTCACATGTTTTATGATGCTTGGCATGGATGGTGTTGATATAGCCTTTGCATATTTTCATATGTTGAATTTTCATGGTTTCATTAAGCCCTATGCAAAATCTTTATGCAATGCCCTTTACATGGACTATTCCTTCTCGCTCTCCCAAATCTTTGACGTAATTTTCTATCGCATGGACTCTCACATGGGTCGCATTACATGCATCGTCTTTAACGTAATCCTCATCTCATTCTTTGTATAATGGTTCCAGCACAACGTTTTTTTAAAATGTGTTATACTTTAACTAAGTCGAAGGCTTTTTATGGTGAGGCTTTGCCTCACGACATTGTAGCTAAATTAATCGGCCATCACGTAATCTAGCTACAGTGTCGTGAGGAAAAGCCTCACCATTCGGCTTAACTAGATTTCCTTTCTCCTCGACGCGCGAATTATATCGGCATCAGAATTTTCTTGAAGCAGGAGGAGCTTGGCGTCAGAGGGGGAAACAAACTGACCATTGTTATTGATGGATTTGGCGTCAGTGAGTAAGTGATCGTTCATAAATTTGGGTTGTGAGTGCGCAAAGAGATTTGTAGGGAGGTCAACGGTGAAGATGTCAAATACATAATTAGGCTTCCCTACCATAGAAAAAACCACGATGCCCTCTAATTTTCTCTGATTGCCCATCACCATGGTCATAAATTCTGCAGTGAGAATAATTTTAGCTCAGCCCATTTTGGGGATGAGCAGAGAATGAGGGTGTGGACATCAGGACTCCCACTCAAAAGAGAGGCGCCACGACATCTCACCATTCGTGCAGCTCTCAACCACACTTGCATGCTTCAAATTTTCTTTTCACAGATATGTGAAAATACTAGCATATATACATAGGTGTGCTAGGAAACAAAAACACACTTTTTGATAATATAAGTAAATAAGGTATAATAAGCAATACACAAATATAATGTGTATTAACAAATGATGAATAGACTTAGAAGTTATAGATTTGAATACTAATTGGAAATTCTAGTGTGCTATTAGTTATAGTTAAATTTAATATACCACCATATGACAGACAAGGAGAAAAGGAGCATTAGAGCATCCAAAAAATATAAGAGATATTAGATGTAGAATGTATGTGGAACAAAAGCTTAGAGGATATAGAGTTAAAGTAGTTAAACCAATTTTATAAGGAAGAAGGATTCCTTAGTATAATATGCTAAATATGCTAAACGGATTTACCATTAAATATTGGTCATGAGGATATAAATAGGAAGGTAAGGGAAATATTGGAAAACAAAACGAGATATTAGAGCAAAAGATCGCATGATTAAGTGACAAGTTAATAATGTGGATATTTTGTAACTAATCATTGTAAAAGTGTAATTATATGATTTATAAAGTATGATTTCCTAAAGAGAAATAGAATAATGGAAGTAAATTATGTATTTTAAACACTTAGTTATTTAAAATTAAAAATTAAAAAATTAGAGGTATTATATGAGGTTCATTACAGATTTCCTAGTCATAGGTAGGGTATTTAAGAATTGTCACATGCAATACTTCAAAATGGTAGCATACAGGCCTTCCTCCCTACATCAATACCACTCCCATAACATAGCCACTCACATTTGTCCCCTCTTCAAAGGGTTGTTGCAAGTTTGGTAATGCAAAAATTGGTGCTTGGTTGATATTCTTCTTTAGCTCCTTAAAGGCCATCAATTGACCCTTTCCCCACTGAAAACTTTTGCCACTTGCTATTATGGCATTGAGTGTTGTTGCTACTACTGAAAATGAGGCTATGAATTTCATCGGGTATTGTGTTTCCCCTGTTGGAAAATGTGCAATGTGGTAGTTATTAATTCTTATTTTCCTTAACCTCAATATTTTATTATGAACTTAATTAATCTTATTTATGTTCTTCAGTTAGATCTTTTCATCAAACAAATATCATGAACGAAACAACAATAGAGGACATATAAATTAGGCTCTCAACTAGGGCAAAACCCCTCCAAGGGGAAACCCGAAAAATTCTTCTCTTCTTATAGAATCTGCTTCAATTGAGACATAAAGACCCAAACGCTTGACCAATTCCTTCTCCAAGTACCAAGTCATCCCTCCAAGAAGTCTTTCCATAATTCTGCACCAACCAGTTTCAATACTGCAACTTCAACCTACCATCTTCAATACTTCAACTCATATAGCAACTTCGATACTCCAATTTCAGCCTTGCAGCTTCTATGGAAACCCTAATCCAACCTCCTCCTTAGACCTTCCTAGAGCAAGATAGCTCTTCCCAGGCTAAACAAGGTCAAGGTAAGGTATTATTTCTTCTAGCTACAAGGTTCTACACTTCGTCCTCCTACAACTCAGACCTGCAACTTCAGCCTCCTTCTGTAGCACCAAAAACCCTAGAACTTCACACATGTGAGAGAGATAGAGCCCAAAAACAAGATATTTTGTCCTTCTTTCTTCTCCTAGACCTTTGCTCTTCTTTTATGCATCTCCCAGCTTCATATCAAACTTATTTCTTGATAGGTCAAACTTGTAGATGAGTGAGTGCCAAATGAGGTCAAATTGCTCCTTTATATAGCCTTCTCAAGGGGTCAAATTCCCTCCTTTAAGTTGACTTGTAATTGTTATGGCCGACTTGTACTTTTGGAGTTTCCTAGACTTTATAGAGCCAAAATAATTCTTTTTACAATTACATTTTCCCTGGAAGGGTCTTATAAACATGATGTTGACTCCTTTTACTCATGACAATAAATCCTAAGACCTAACAAACCCTAGAAGCATGAAGAACATGTTTTTACCTAGAAGACCATCAATAAAGAGCATGAAACCCATGCTTTAATAATAATAACTTCTTTTTTTCTCCCCTTGTTTGTTACATAGGATACACATTGAAATAAGTACAACAACAATTATGAAGACCAAAACTAGTTACATTTTCAACACTCCCTCTTAACTAGGGAGGTATTCATAATTGTACAACATCATTCTCAAATTGAAGAGTTCTCATAAGAAGAGTTAGATTGATAAGCCATACTATAAGCATCATCATTATGACCAACATTGTCTCTGAGGCCTAACTAGGCAAGCTCTATTTTAACCAAGAACATTATATTGGGAGGCTTTATGTGTGATATCGCACTACCTCTACAAGGTACATACCCCATCCAGATGTCTACAAGGTATGTACTTTTAGGATTATTCTTATCTTGGATCTCCAATCTTGAGTCCTCAAATAATATTGGTCCTATTTGACCACTCTTCTATTAAATATTTGTCACGTCCTCAAAGAGTGTCGGTACCTTTCCTTTCTTGGATTTTTTATCCTCAAGGAAACCAAATGTTCTTATCTAATCCTCTTTCATCCTCTCTTCATCACTTAAAGAAGAGAATGAACATGTGATGTCCAACATCACTCCCTCTCAATTAGAGAGTACATCCCTATTCTCCTTTTGATTAGAGAATAGATCCTCGCTCCTATTGAAGGAGACCCCTTTACTCCCTCTCAAATATAGAGGAGATTTCAAACCTCCTTTCAGTTTTGGAAGTCAACACTACAAGCCTTACAACTTTTCTTCATGAGAGTACCAGCTACTTTATCTTCATAGCTACATGGTGCCCTCTTTTTTTTGCATCGAGCTTGCTTCCTTTCAAGGTATCATGGAGCTATCCCCACTCTTTGATCTTGTGACAGAATCCAGGTCATATTTCTTGCTCATCACTTTTATATTTGACATGAAGGCATTGCATTGAGCCTTTTCAAACTTCAAGCTAATCATAGCTTCCTCATACAAGTAATCTCCTTTGACCTCCAAGTTATCTTTTGTAACAACTACCCTTCAATCCCGAGATGGGCACATCTTGACTTCATAGTTGCCAGGGACCAGATATTGAGCTTTCATCAACATTCTTCATACATTTCCATCCATACAGTTGAACTTTCCTCAACTATCATCATGTATCCCTGCAACATTCTTCCAGGTAGCAAAATAATATGTTAACCAGATAACCAACAATAATAAAAATCAAAATTACCTCATCATGATGACTTTCTCGTTCCATCAACATCCTCATAGTCTATCTACATATGAATTTTCTTTCATGCACCAGAGTGCCCAAGGATTGAACTTGATTACTAAGTTACAATTTTTCTTCCAGAGACTATACTCGATGTTAATCATTATTTTATATATTCTAGAGAAAGTATAAAATTATTTATACATCCTTAAGTAAGTCAAATCCTATTCTTTTCAAGCATCATATATCCATATACCTAAGCATATTTTATGACCAACTTTCTTTTCTCAAGATTCTATACATATGAATCTTATCCAAAGTTTACTTTCAACATGCATTCTTATGCTTTCATCCAATCATCTAGCTATATGCTCTAAAGTGAGCCCACAACCTAAGCCATTGCATTCATTCATCGCTTTAACAATATTGTTTCCACGTTACAAGGAATGTATACTACCTCTGTCAGGATGCCTTTTCCAAGGACCTTCCATAATGATAATTCTAGGATCATAATGATCCATTTAAGCAATATGAAAACCTCTAATGTAATGTTAGACAATACTTGGATGAATATTATCCAAAAATGGTATATTTATCTATATAGATGATTTCTACAAAGCAACATACTCATGCAAACTCTAAATATGCTACTATGATATGTTTCTTTCTATGATGCTATACAAAACATACTATCGTAAAGGAAATATTAATCCTTATAAATAACTTGAAAGTGAGTGAGCCTTCTTTAGCAATAAATATCCTTCACTTCTTCCTTCTTCAGCTTCTTCTTAGGTTCTCCCACTGCCAAGGCTACATGAACTTCGCTTGTTTCCTTTCTCTTGTTGTTTTATAGGCTTGGATACTCCCTCTTAAAGTGTCCAAACTCATTACACTTAAAGAATTGAACCTTGGACATGCTTTTCTTCTTGGATTTTCCAAACTTTCCTTTATTTAGCTTCTTAACTCAGGCTAGAATTGCGTGATACTGCTCATCTGATCAATTTTCATCTTTTACCTTGATCCTTGATTATTCTAGAATGCATTGAGCCCACAACTCATCAAAAGGAGTTGAATATTTCTTGGAGTAGATGCTTGTTGCAAAGTTGCTCCATTCTGGAGGCAATGCATTTAGTACGCAGATGGTCACTTATGAATCATAAATTGATTCTCCAATCCCTTGTAGATGGTCTCTTAGCTGAGATACTTTCCTGAGAAAGGATGCCATATCCTCATCCTTTGATTTCTTGATTATATATAGCTTATTCCACAAAGACATATTTTGTCCTGATGTACTTACAAAGTACAAGCTCATTAGCTTGTCATACATAGCCTTGGAAGTTTTCAAGTTTTCAACAAATGGAGCAAGTCGATCTTTAATGGATTCGGCTATGATCCTTTGAGCCCTCACTTCCCCTTTCTTGTATTTTGCTAGTTCTTGAGTCTTGTCCTTCCTAGTTTTAGTAATTTCCCCAATAACATGCCCGATTACTTATTGTTCTATGAGTATCAAGTCAACCCTTTTCTTCCATGCTAGATAATTTGATGCTCCAATGAGCTTAGTGCTCTCCTTGCAAAAATAACCCATATGACTTGTAGATTCAAACATGATACTTACTTGATAGCCAAGATTCTCCTTGATGATGTCTCCAACCTTCTTGATGCCTTCAAGATCTTTGAAGAGACTTCCTTGAAATATGTTTCCTAGGATTCCTCCAACAACAGCTTCCAAGTGTGATGAATGATGAGATCTTTTGATGCTTCATTTAAAGAGTTATACCAATGAGTTTTTTACTAGATCCCTTGAAGAGACAATCCTTTTTGAAGTCTTATTCTTTGGGATTTCCTTGAGAGTTTCCTTGTTTCCTTCCCCTTTACAGGTAGTTCCTTCTAGTATCCTTCCAGATGCCTTCCTTGTTCACCTTAGCTTTGATACCATGTTGGAAAATGTGTGATGTGGAAATTATTAATTCTTATTTTCCTTAACCTCAATATTTTCTTGTGAAATTAATTAATATCCTTTATGTTCTTTAGTTAGATGTTTTCATCAAAAAAATATCAAGAACAAAAAAACAACAAAGGACACAGAAATTATACTCTAATCTAGGGGAAAACCTGGAAAACTATTCTCTTGTTATAGAATCTGCTTCAATTGAGACACAAAGACCCAAAACTAGAATAAGTCTTTCTCCAATTACCAAGTCATCCCTCCAAGAAGTCTTTCCTTGATCTGGCACCAACCAGCTTCAATACTGCAACTTTGACCTGCCAATTTCAATACTGTAACTTTGATCCTGTAATTTCGGCCTTGAAACTTGTATGGAAACCCTAAACCATCCTCCTCCTTACACCTTCCTAGAGAAAGACAATTCTTCCCAAGGTAAATGAGGTTAAGGTTCCTTCCAACTACAAGGTTTTGCACTTCATCCTCCTGCAATTGCGGCCTCCTTCTGCAGCACCACATTACATAGAACTTCACATGTGTGAGAGATACAGAGCCCAAAAAAAAGATATTTCATCCTTCTTTCTTCTCCTAGACCTTCACTCTTCTTTTCTACTTCTCCTAGCTTCAGAGAAAACTTATTTCTTGAGAGATCAAACTTGTCGATGAGTGAGTGCCAAATGAGGTTGAATTGCTCCTTTATATAGCCTTCTCAAGGGGTTGAGTTCCCTCCTTTAGGATGACTTGTAATTGTTACGACCGACTTGTACTTTTGGAGTTTTTCAGACTTTCTAAACTCAAAATAAATCTTTTTACAATTACATTTTTCCTAGAAGGGTCTTATAAGCATGATGTTGACTCCTTTTACTCATGAAAATAAATATTAAGACCTGACAAACCATAGAAGCATGAAGAACATGCTTTTACCTAGAAGACCATCAATAAAGAGCATGAAACCCATGCTTTAATAATAATTATTATTTTTTTCTTCTTATTTCATCCTTCTTTATTCTCCTAGACCGTTGCTCTTCTTTTTTGCTTCTCCCAACTTCATATCAAACTTCTTTCTTGACAGATCAAACTTGTGGATGAGTGAGTTCCAAATGAGGTAAAACTGCTCCTTTATATAGCCTTCTCAAGGGGTCAAATTTCCTCCTTTAGGTCGACTCATACTTTTGGAGTTTCCCGGACTTTCTAGACTCAAAATAACTCCTTTTACAATTGCATTTTGCCCGGAATGGTATTATAAACATAATGTTGACTCCTTTGACTCATGACAATAAATCCTAAGACCTAGCAAACTGCGTGAAGAACATGCTTTTACCTAGAAGACCATCAATAAAGAGAATGAAACCCATGCTTTAATAATAATATCATTTTCTTTTATTCTCTTGTTTGTTACATAGGATACATATTGAGATGAGTACAACAACAATTAGGAAGACTAGAACTAGTTACATTTTCAACATCCCCATCAAAACTCATGACCTCAAAAACATTAGTAGGCACCAACCATTTCATGATGGCCTCCATCTTGGCAGAATTTGTCTTCAGCTCTCCTCCACCTATCACATATCCTATATACACCAAAGATTGTTGTGCAAACTCACACTTCTTGATATTTACTAGCAAATGATGCTTCTTTAATGCCTCCAACACTTGTGCCAAATGTTATATGTGTTCCTCCTAGGTAACACTATATACCAGTATATCATCCAATTAGACAATAACAAATGAATCTATAAAAGGGCACAATATATCATTCATTGACCTCATAAATGTAATTGGTGCATTGCATAGGTCAAATGACATGACTTATCACTCATACAAACCTTGCTTGGTTTTGAAGGCAGTCTTCCAAGTATCTTTTTTTCTCTGACTCAAACCTAGTGATACCCAGACTTTAAATCCAGCATGGAGTATTTTGCATGCTGCAACCGATCCAACAAATCATTTATTTAGGCAATGGGTTGATCTAATATTCACCCTATGAGTGACATCAGTTAAAGATTTATTAAATAAAAGTATTACATACTCATGTGCTGGTGTGTGTTCTGTGTTATTGAAGCAACGGATCGATCAGATTGCCAATACACAGACAATTTTAAATGGAAAGATAGCAGAGAAATACAGTAAGAAAGCACAAAGACACAAGAAATTAATAAGGAGTTCACCCTATTCTCTAGGGCTACATCTCCGGTCCAGCTTTCAATGGTGGCCTTGTTTTATTGTGTCTTTAAGCAAAGAAATTACAATACAGGGACTCAATATGAGTTCTCCTGAAGTAGATTTGCTTGGCAGGGTGGTTCTTGGATTCCCCAAGCCACTTGAGTACACAGACTTCTTCTTCCTACCAGCTCTGTGACCTTCTGGTCTACAGTGGAGAGCCCAATGTGGTGCTCAGCCCAGACAGATCCTCTCTAGGATGGCTCGGATCTCTCAAGCCTTTGGTGCTCGATGCTGCCTTTGGTCAGCTCGGCCCTCTGTCCTCTTCTGCTTTTGCTTCACTGCTCTTTGTGTATTCCGTCCTCCTCTCAGGATTCTGGTTCCTTCCTCTGTCTCTCGGGGTTCTCTGTCCCTCTCGATGACTGATTAACTATGTATCCTGTCTCTGTTCATGGCTTTGAAGCCTTTCGTTCCCCATGCCTGTTCAGTTCCTCTTCCGCCTTTGTCAATTCACCTTCTGCAGCTGCGCTTGGAGTTCCCTAGCTCAGCGTCATCATCAGCTCGTAGGGAGTGGCCACATGTCCTCCTCTAAACGGCGCCAGCCTGCTTCGTCGGTTCGTTTCTTCAGTTACGTCGTGGATGAAGTCTTTCCTCCACCGTGGCGGTCAAAACGGACTTAAAATCCTTCTAAATCGTGTCTCATTCCTTCGTCGGTTCCGCTTCTCCATCGGGTGGGATCCCAGTCGTCCAATCTGGGTCCCCCAGATCCAATGCCATATGCACGTTTCGCGCGGTTGACTTTCTCGACCGATAGCGCGCGATCAACGACGGTTTTCTCTCACCTCTGCTTACCACGCGTCGATCGATGAATGGAATCGCTCCGCTCTTGTCCAAAACCACTTACCGTTTGAGGGCACCCCGATCAATACCGCCGGTTTTCCAGAGCGCAAGTCCCGCTTTGTCCTTTTAGCACTTTTCGCCCGTGGTTCTCCGACTCCCAACGCGACCAAGTGCTCGGGCTTCCTCCATTTCGGCCCTGTTCACCTAGCGATGTGCAATTGCGCTAATCGCGCATCAAAAATCACCTCCATTTCCCAATCCGAGGCTCCCAGGGGCTAATTTGGCCTCCCGCACAGTCTCCATGGGCCTCAGTCAGCGTGCTTTGACCGAGGTCCTCGTCGTTCCATGCTGGCTGCCATTGCCACTGGTTCAGGGTGTTTTTGATCGCTGTTTTGGAATTATTTAGAGATTTGTCCTGACCTGATACAGTCATGGTTCTTTGACAGTCTTTTATGGATCCAATTCAGATCACAGCCTTCCCACTGAAAAAGCTTTTGGACCACCAAAAGTTGGTTTTCAAGCATCGACTAAGTTAGGGTATTGTTTTCTCACTTGTCCAATCTCAATCCACTTTCCAATGCTTGGCTTCAAACCTTTGAGCCCAATCCTAAGGTACTCAACATCTCCCCTACGCGTCATCCTCACCTTCCTGTCCAACACTGTGTCTTCCTGCAACTCATTAAGATATTCAGGTAGCAGGTCGTTAATAGAAGGCAATTGGCTTTGCTCTTCAGGGTCCTCAATCATTGAAGGTTCAAACAACCTCAAGCAATCTGCATTTACGACTGAGTAGATGTGCATGTAAGCTGGCAGATCAAGGCGAAAAGCATTCTCACCAATCTTCTCAAGTATCCTAAAAGGTCCATACCTAAAAGGCTTTAGCTTCTTACCTTCACCTTGCATTCTGTCCTTGCTGATATACAGTCAGACTTGGTCTCCAACTTGAAAACTATGCTCCATCCAATGCTTGTCATGCCTAGCCTTATACTTGGCTAGGCACTTTTCCAGTTGTTCTTGTACTGCTTGGTGGATCTCCTGGATCTATTCAATGAACCTAGTTTCCCTATCCACATCACTATGTCCATCAACCATGGTATCTTTACCAAAGACAAAATCCAAAGGAGACCTTGGTGTGAAACCAAAACAGGCCTCAAAAGGAGAAGAGTGTTTTTCTCTGTTGTAAGCATGCTGCACATAACACAAGTGTTCATCCCAAAGCTTAGGATGTTTGCTGCAATATCCTCTCAGTAACTGGATCACTGTCCTATTTACTACTTCTGTCTGGCCATCTGTTTGTGGATGAAAAGTTGTGCTTTTCTTTAGTTTGGTGTCCATCAGTTCCCACAGACTAGACCAAAACTTCCCCACAAATCGAGTGTCTCAATCAGATACAATGGAAGTGGGTAATCCAAAATGAACCCATACATGTTCAAAGATTAATTTTGCAGTCTGTTCAGCTGTAATCTATTTACTACAAGGTATCAAAATACACATTTTGCTGAACCTATCCACAACAACATATAGATAATCATGACCTTTCCTAGATTTAGGCAATCCTCCAACAAAATCCATGGAAACACTTTCCCAAGGGTGAGAAGGTACTGGAAATGGAGTGTACAAGCGTAGTTTTCTATTGCTGGGCTTGCTTTTAGCACACATGGCACATCCTCTTACATATCTAGAAACTATCTCATTCATTTCCAGCTAATAGCAGAACCTTTTCAACTATGCAACTATTTTACTTACCCCAAAGTGACCTGATATCAGAGAAGTGTGTGCTTCCCTAATTATCTTTATCCTCTCAGTTTGTGGAATGCAGAGTTTCCCACAATGATATAAGAGTCAGTCCTTCATGTGATAGTCTGATTCTTCTACTCTTTTGCCTTGAATCAAAGTTGCATATACATCTGTAAAATCCATATCCTGAGCATATTATTCTATGTAGCTTTCATGTAGCACAGAATTATGCTTAAGTATGGTAGATGCATTTATAATGGGTCTAGATAACATGTTTGCAACCTTGTTATGTATGCCCTTTTTATATCTGATGACTAAATGAAACTGTTGTAGAAAACCCATCCATCTGTAATGTCTTGATTGTTGCAACTTAGTTTGGGAGTGTAGATATTGAAGTGGTTGATGATCAGTATGTATTACTGTCTCTTTGCCCATTAAGTAATGTTTCCACTTTTTCACACTCTGAACTAATGCATACAATTCTTTATCATATGTAGGATAGTTAACTACTGCAGGATTAAAAGTCTCAGAGTGATAACATATGGGTTTACCGTGTTGTGTCAACACTACTCCCATGGCATAGTCACTGGCATCAGTTTGGATCTCAAATTGTCTTTGCAGATCTGGCAGTGCTAGTACAGGTGTTGTACTAATCTTTTCTTTCAAGGTGTCGAAGGCTTTCTGGTGTTTGCCTCCCCACTAAAACACCTTATTCAATCATGTTAAAGCATGTAAGGGAGCTGCAATCGAGGAGAAGTTAGAAATGAACTTTCTCCAATATTGTGTTGCTCCTAAGAAGCTTCTCACTTCTGTAGCAGACCTGGGTTTAGGCCAGTTCACAATGACTGCCACTTTAGAGGGATCTATTTTCAATTCACCTCCCCCTACTATATGACCCAATTAGTTTAGAGATGTTTTGCCAAATTCACATTTTGAGAGTTTAACATAAATTTTTTCTCTTTTCAAAACATCTAATGTCTGCTTAACATGCTTTAAATGTTCTTCCCACATTTTACTAAAAAAATCAGAATGTCATCCAGATACACAATAACAAAATCATCAGGAAATAGTCTGAGTACATCATTCATTAATCTCATGAAAGTAGCAGGGGCATTGGTCAAGCCAAAAGGCATAACCAGCCATTCATACAATCCCTTCTTTGTTTTGAAAGTAGTTTTCCATGCATCTTGCTCTGCAACTCTGACCTGATGGTATCCACTATGCAAATCCAGCTTGGTGAAATAAACAGCTTCCTTTAATTGATCTAAAAGATCATCTATGCAAGGAAGGGGATAACGATTTTTTATTGTTATCTTATTCAGTGCTCGATAATCAATGCACATTCTCCACGAGCCATCTTTCTTTCTCACCAAGCGATTGGTGACCCACATGGTGATGTGCTAGGCCTGATGAACCCTTTCTCGAGCAACTCCTGCACCTGCTTCTTGATTTCATCATTCTCTAAAGTAGACAACCTTTTATACCTGTGGCTGCTATAGTTGTTTCATCTCCTGAGTCTGATCCCAAATCTTTCTGAATAGTTGCAGCAGTCTTCTTCATCTTGCCCTCGGACTTCTTAGGTCTTAGCTCTAGATGCAGAATCCCATAATGTTCATCATCATGCCCATCCTTTTTACAGTGAGTGCATGAAGTTTTGCTTTTCTGTGTAGTTTTATCCTTCCTTGCTTTCCACTTCTGCTTTCTTTTCTCCTTTCTCTTGCTTACAATGGGTTGGGATGGTCCCCCAACTTCTGGATTTCCATTCTTTCCTCTAGCTTCTAGATGAGTAGCTTGTAAAGATACCTCATTTATACTAGTGGGATTAAACATGAGGATGGTATGCCTCATGTAGCTATGTAGACCACCAATGTACTTCAAAAGAGTCTCTGGTGAGTCTAATGAGATTCCCAACATCAATGCTATCTTTCTGAATTCTTGAGTATACCCTTGCATACTTTTCCCTTTCAACTGTCGAAGAGTTTGCCAACTCATCATGGCTTGTTGCATGTAGGCCAATGGATAGAACTGCTTTTTGATTGCAGAAACAAATTCACTCCAGACAGAGATGGTCTTACCATGTCTTTTCATATCAGCTTGGGTTCTGCCTTCCCACCAAACCAAGGCAGTGCCTCTTAAGCGTAGGCTTGCTAGATGAATCTTACTCTTGTCTGAGTCTATGCTCTGTACCCTACAATACACATCAATTTGTCTAATCCAATTGTCCAACTTTTCAACATTTAGCTCTCCATCATATATAGGCAAATCAAATTTAACATCTAACTTAATCAAAGATGCTTTCTTATTATGCACAGGGCTATTAGGAGGTGTGAGAAAGCTTTCCTCTTTCCCCTTTACTTTAGAGTGGTCATGGCAGTGGGACTCATCTTCTTCTTTATCTTGTTTAGAACCTGATGAATCTTCAACCTTATGCCTTCTAAAGTCCTTGCACATTTCTTCTACCATAGACTTTATAGCTAGGAAACTTTCTATGAATTGAGGGTCTGGACCCATAGAACCTTCCTCTGACATTGTCTTCCAAGGATAGACTCTCCCAATTTCAGGATTAGTTTCCACCAACTCTCCTTCTCCTAATTTGAGCTTTGATCTTGTGAGCATTCACAGCTAAACCAACACAAGCTAGTCTAACCTTACGCCTAGAGCTCTGATACCACTTGATCTGATATTCACCCGATGAGTGACATCAGTTAAAGATTTATTAAATAAAGGTATTACATACTCATGTGTTGGTGTGTGTTCTGTGTTATTGAAGCAATGGATCGATCAGATTGCCAATACACAGACAATTAAATGGAAAGACAGCAGAGAAATACAGTAAGCAAACACAAAGACACAAGAAATTAATAAGGAGTTCACCCTATTCTCCAGGGCTACATCTCCAGTCCAGCTTTCAATGGTGGCCTTGTTTTATTGTGTCTTTAAGCAGAGAAATTACAATACAGGGACTCAATATGAGTTCTCCTGAAGCAGATTTGCTTGGCAGGGTGGTTCTTGGATTCCCCAAGCCACTTGAGTACACAAACTTCTTCTTCCTACCAGCTCTGTGACCTTCTGGTCTACAGTGGAGAGCCCAATGTGGTGCTCAGCCTGGATAGATCCTCTCTGGGATGGCTCGGATCTCTCAAGCCTCTGGTGCTCGATGCTGCCTTTGGTCAGCTCGACCCTCTGTCCTCTTCTGTTTTTGCTTCACTACTCTCTATGTATTTCGTCCTCCTCTCGGGATTCTGGTTCCTTCCTCTATCTCTTGGGGTTCGCTGTCCCTCTTGGGGTTCGCTGTCCCTCTTGGTGACTGATTAACTGTGTATCCTGTCTCTTTTCATGGCTTTGAAGCCTTTCATTCCCCATGCCTGTTCAGTTCCTCTTCCGCCTTTGTCGATTCACCTTCTGCAGCTGCGCTTGGAGTTCCCTGGCTCAGTGTCATCATCATCTCACAGGGAGTGGCCACATGTCCTCCTCTAAACGGCGGTAGCCTGCTTCGTCGGTTCATTTCTTCAGTTACGTCGTGGATGAAGTCTTTCCTCCACCCTGGCGGTCAAAACGGACTTCAAATCCTTCTAAATCACAGCTCATTCCTTTGTCGGTTCCGCTTCTCCATCGGGCGCGATCTCAGCCATCTGATCTAGGTCCCCCAGATCCAACGCCATACGCACGTTTCGCGCGGTTGACTTGCTCGACCGATAGCGCGCGATCAATGGTGGTTTTCTCTCACCTCCACTTGCCACACGTCGATCGATGAATGGAATCGCTCCGCTCTCGTCCAAAACCACTTACCGTTTGAGGGCGCCGTGATCAATACCGCCGGTTTTCCAGAGCGTGGGTCCCGCTTTGTCCTTTTAGCACTTTTCGCTTTTCGCCCGCGGTTCTCCGGCTCCCAACGCGACCGAGTGCTCGGGCTTCCTCCATTTCGGCCCTGTTCACCCAACGATGCGCGATTAGAGCTAATTGCACATCAAAAATCACCTCCATTTCCCGATCCGGGGCTTCCACGGGCTAATTTGGCCTCCCACGCAGTCTCCATGGGCCTCGGTCAGCGCGCTTTGACCAAGGTCCTCATCGTTCCATGCTGGCTACCATTGCTACTGGTTCAGGGTGTTTTTGATCGCTGTTTTGGAATTCTTTAAAGATTTGTCCCGACCTAATACAGTCATGGTTCTTTGACAATCTTTTATGGATCCAATTCGGATCATGGGTACCTGTTCTTGAGCATAATTTTGTACAACACCCTATAATCTCTACACATTTGCTAAGTTGCATCCTTATTTGGAACAATAAAGATGGGTGACCCACCTGGTGATGCACTTGATCGAATGACACCTTGTTCCAACAGTTATTGTAATTGTTTCTTCACCTCACTTGCTTCTATAAAAAAAATACCTATACACCTCAATGTTTGGCAATGGGGAGTCTAGCAATAGTTGCATCTCATGCTCCACTTCCTTTTTGGGTGGTAGTGCTTTAGGCTCCTAGAGCACATCCTTGTACGTCTGTAGCAACTCTTCCAGTTGTTGTTTTTATTTCTTAATACACACCTCGAGGGATGCCTTTACTCTCACTAACTCTTCTTTAGACATATTCTCTTAAAAATAGTAAAGCATACTTCTTGCTAGAACTGATCATTTTATTACCTTTGTTGGCACTTACCAATGAAGTTTTTAACTTGCCTTTGTGCACATTGATGGTGAACAATTTTCCATCCCTGAAAAGTCGATACTGGTTGGCCCTATGTATGAATATTGCACACTGCATATACATGTAGGGACTTTTAAAAACCACTCCACATACATCAAAGGGAACTACATCTAGTTCTACTTCATTAATAAAATCAGCAATAGCAAATCTAATTTTATTTTTTTTGTTACCTTTATCTCTACATACTTATTTACCCATCCCAATGGATATGGGATAGGATGATCATGAACTTCCAATCCCAATTTGTTAACCAACTTTGTTGCAATGATATTTTCCTACAATCACGAGTCAAACAAAGCATGAATATTGGTATTTTAACTTGTATCTTTATATGAAAAATCCTAGTATTTTCATTCTCTTCTTGTTATTGAAGGTTACTCGCATTCACCTCCTTCTGCACTAATATACATATCATCTTCTCATCCATCTCCGAGCTACTTTCAACCTAGTTGCTAGAATCAATGCCCATGAGATTATTTTTTTTATTATCTTTATTTTTATTGTTCGACTTAAGTTTTGGATGCAACTTCCAAAACTTCTCCTATGTATGGCAATCAATGTTATAGTGGTTGCAATGGTTGTTGGTATATTTGCACTGGTGTGATTTCACTATTGTATTTGTATCTTTCCCCCTTTCCACTTCTTCTTCCCTTCCTTGGAAGTGTCCTACTAGTCTTTCTGCTTTTATCCACTTGATTACCCTTTTTCAAGTCTTTTTTCTCCAAGTATTGTGTTATACACAACCTCATCCACAGATTTGAGCCTTAAGGTCATCACTTGCTTCTGCAAATGGCTATATAGGCCCCCCAGAGACTTGAGGAGTACATATGGGTTCTTTAGGGATATACCCAATATTATGGCCATCATTCTAAATTTTGTGGTGTACTCTTGTACACTCTACCCCTACTTCTACCTAAGGTAGTGCCAATATCCATTGGTCCTCTGTATACCTGATAGGGTAAAATTGTGACTTTATGAAGGTTTTAAAGTCCTTCCACTTAGTCACTAGAGGATCTCCACCAAACCTCAAGGTATTTGTGTGGCTTTCCCACCAAATCAAGGCATGGCCCTTTAATTTTGGTCACACAAATGAATTATTATATTCTTCCTCGATATGATGAATACTAAAATAAAATTCTAATATGTCTTGATGTTGACTTCCACTTCAATTTTAAACAGGGTCTATGAATGGTTCACAACACTTGAATTGGGTTAATCTCTTTCAGGTTCTTTTTTTTACCTCCTATTATGTTTCTTCTCGATCTCCCGACCTCCCCTCTAATCACACCTTTGTGTCAGAAGTCCCATATTCTCTGAATAGCCTAGTCAGGGCTACCATGAGGGGATTCATGCTACGATCTATATTTGCAACTTGTGCTTCCAACTATGAAAGCCTCTCTTCTACATGATCACAAGGGTTATTCACCAATTCATCGGCCATGACTGGGGTTTTATGACTTTTGGATTAAATAATCTAGATCGCTTAAAAATCTCCATAATATAACCAAAGAAAATTTCTTTGATACCAATATGATCCTTAAACTGTCACAGATATTCCATTTGATAGTTTGTCACCAAAAATTTGGTAATTTATACTTAAAATATGAAATCTACACTATGGGGGTTTATTTATGAGGGTTTATTTCTCTTTAGATTTATAGATCTATAAAATATTGTTTATTATGTATGCATGTGAAGTATAATTATGAAAACAATATAGAACAATGAAATAAAATAAAAACAAAAAAAAAAACTCACAAACCAGGATTGACACAAGATATAACCTGGAATACAAAGGTGAGACCACTCTACTCTCTTTCTCTGAATAGAAAATGGTTGTGAGTAAAAAGAAATAAGGTTGATGGTTCGTGGGTTACTACAATGCATAAATCCTCTTCATGTGCTCTCTCCCTATCCCTCTCGGCTACTCTACTCATTTATGGAACAAAATGCCTTCGAAAAGAATCAAACTGTTGTTTCCTCCTAGTGCCCCAATTATAACACAACTCGATAACCTACTAGTCATTAGATTTTACTCTTTCAACTCTTAACTAGAGTTAAAATATGGACTCTTCTAGAGTCTTCTTCATCATGATCATGTGGCTAGCTCCTTTTCCATGAATAATGGGGGCTTGACGTGGCATCCTCTCGAATTACGGTGGTCGAAATAGGAAGGTCAACTTCTAAGTGGCATAACCTTTGCATACAGACTTTGATTGAGGGAATTTTTTGCAATGTTGGAAAGATATTTGTGTATAGAATAGGAAAAATAAGTTTTACACTAAAGAAACAACGTTTTACCCTAAAACACATTGTTTGATGCTTCAAAATGTTCCTGGAAGGTTTCAGACCCTAATATGCTAAAGTAGGCCCCGCCGATAAAAATGGTCCTATGATAAAATTCCTCCACTTTTTCCACTTTGAAAGCAACAAAATGGATGATAAACAATATAATTATCCAATATGGATCAAATTATGTGACTTTCTTAAGGTTTTCCTTTTAATTTTTGAGGATGGAATTAGGTAAATTCTATTCTTGTACCATAAATGTCATTTTTCCATTCAAATTTTAGATTTTGGTCCAAATTATTGATTAGGAATAAGATTCGGGATCCTTGGAATATTCAACCCAAATTTCATCTAACCAATTGGGAATCAGAGTTGTTGTCCCACACATTGTTATTCCATCGTCCTTCATGATAATGCATCAACAAATACATTGTCTTTCCCCTTTTTGTGTGATATTTCCAAATCAAAGTTGGAAAGTTTTTCCATCCATTTTTGTTGTTCGATTGATAATGTTTTTTGTTGTAATAAGAATTGAAGATTGTTGTGATTTGTACGTATTGAAAATTTACTACCTAAGAGGCATCATCACCACTTGTATAGCACATGGAGAATGGCCAACATTCTTTATCATATGTAGATTTTAGGCTTTCCCTCTTGTTGAGTTTTCAGCTCTCAAAAGTTATGAGATGGTGATTTTCATTACTATTGCACCTATCCCAACCTCTAAAGCATCACATTCTACCAAAAATGGTTTTGTGAAATCCGGTGTTGTTAACATAGGTGTAGAAGACATGATTTTTTTCAATGTTTTGAAACACTCTTCTGCTTGATTATTCTACTGTAAAGATTTTTTCTTCAACAAGTTAGATAGTGGTCGATTGGTCCTCAAAATGCCCCTTTGACCGCCCTCATCTTGTTCGGCAAGTATTCGTTACTTGCTTCACCTTCAACAGTCATCAACCTTCAACCCTGAAACTTCAACTGAAATCACCTACAAACCTGAATCACCTTTCAGATTTTTCTTCATCACGTATCGGCCTGAAACCACCTTTCACAAGTATAGTGGGATCAACTTCTTCAATCTTGGATTCTACAAAGCTTTTGATACCAACTGTCACGTTAGTGCAGTTTGCACCAGCTTCCTTCAGTAAGCCTGGTTCGCCTGAATCAAGCTCTGAATCACCTGTCATGAAGTGCAGTGGGATCAGCTTCACACCACTGATCTACACCTCTGAATCACCAAAGCCCGCGGAATACGAAGCTCTAATACCAACTATCACGAAGTGCAGTGGGATCAGCTTTTCTGCAAATCTGATTCTCCATCAAAGCCCGCCATGGAGAAGATGAGGGAGGATGTGGAGGAGTATGTACATACGTGCATCATTTGTTAGCAGGACAAATCGGATACTCAGAGGCAAGGAGGTCTGTTGTAGCCTTTACCGATTCCTGAGAGACCATGGATGAGTGTCTCGATGGACTTCATCACTCAGTTACCGTAGGTACAGGGGTATAACGGGATCATGGTCGTGGTTGATCATTTTTCCAAGTATGTTGTCTTTGTTCCAACAAAGATACCTTGTGGAGCCGAGAGGACTGCAGAGTTGTTCTTCAAGAACATAGTGAAGTATTGGGGAATGCCACTGAGCATTGTGTCGGACCGAGATCCGCGATTTACAGGCAGGTTTTGGACCACGTCGTTCAAGCTAGTTGATACAGATTTGTTGATGAGTTCGAGTTACCATCCGCAGACAGATGGGCAGATCGAGAGGATAAACGCATTGTTGGAAGACTACTTGAGACATTATGTGATGGCTGATCAGAAGAATTGGCTTGAACTCTTGGATGTAGCTCAGTTCAGCTACAACATACAGAAGAGTTCTACGACAGGGTATAGTCCATTTGAGTTAGTGAATGGGTAGATGCCAGTCACACCGTATACTGAGTGACAAGAGGGTTTTTTAGGAGTCCTCATGCAAAGAAGTTCATGAAGGCTTGGGATGAGACCTTGGAGTTAGCATGGGTGCGCTTGCACGAAGCTGCAAGGAGAATGAAGAAATGGGTAGATAAGGATAGACAGGATGCACACTTTAGTGTGGGAGATATGGTGTTCCTCAGGATTACTGGAGATCAGTTTCAGCCACCTAAGGGGACTACGAGATCATTGACAAGGAAATATGAGGGGCCATTCCGAGTTAAGAAGCGAGTGGGGGAGGTTTCATATGAGTTGGAGCTCCTGCACCATATGCACATGAAACACCTTGTTTTCCATATCAGACATTTGAAGAAATTTCGACTTGATGTAGAACATCCAGAGAGTGTGGAACCACTGAGGGGACCAGCCATGATTGTCGACAGACCAAACCTTGTGATGGATAAAGATTTTGAATCTTCGAACAACAGGAATTGGGAGTCACATAAGATGGGAATTTCTTGTCAGATGGAAGGATGCACCGGAGGAGGATAGTTGGGAAACGGAGGACTCACTTTGGAGATGGAAGCGAAAGATTGCGAAGTACGACAAAAAGCTACGGAGGATAGTCGGATTGCCGAGGACGGCAATGACCTTAGGTGGGGGAGAATGTAAAGCCCATGAGTTATTGCGGTGTTTGGGTGGCATGGGCGTTTAAACGATGGAAACAAGAGGCGAGCGACGGGCAACTTGTTGGGCGGCGGCTAGCTGGGAGGTGACTCGCGAACGGGCGCATGCCCGATGAAGGCGACGAGCTGGCGAAGGGAAACGCGAAGTCAGAAACCAAAAATATGACTAAGTGTTGAGCCACTAAGTATAGGTGGGTGGGCAGCCCCGAGTGCGGACGCCCCTACCCTGAGCTGACGGTGGAAAACTTGTGCGATGGGTCAGCTTGACTCATGGCCGAAGCCCCCACCCAAACGAGTGAACACTCGTATATAAAGGTGGAGATGGAGCGTGGATAAAAGGCAAGCAAGGTGTGAGCATCCACAAGACTTAGCTCTACAGTAGCAAGGTCTTGGCGAGGCAGATGAGCCCACATGACAGGCGGACTAAACGCAAGTTTCAACTCGTTTAGCGGTTGTGACGAATCAGGCGTGTCGGGCGGGCTTTGATGAGTACTCATAATTACAATATGCATACATTCCTGGTGGGATTAATAATAGTTAACAAGGGTTGTCTTAGGTGGTTAGGTTGAATGGTTGTTATCATCCCCACCCAGGTTCAAATCCTTGCTACTAACATGATAAGCTATAATGTCTTGATAATTATTGTTGTAATGGCTTCATGCCTATCAATATTGTTATATTGGCTTTGAACCTTATGAACCCTCAAGTGAGTATACTTGTGGGTTGTCTTGGTACCAATAACCTCACATTAGCCCTCGAGATGAGAGAGAGGTTGATTTCTTTCCTTTGAAAAAAAGTAGAATTAACAATAATATTTTTTTTAATAGGAATGAGTATATGTATGTTATTAAATTATGCCTAATCACGGAAAGTACTAAGGAAATGAATTACATTCTTGCTCTTTCTTTATCTTGTCCCTTTGTTGGTAATGACTATTAACATTTATGAGGGACTACAAATTTTCTTAAAATTCATGACATTCCTATATGTATACAGCCTACAAACACTTCCTAATAAAAGACAAAATTTGCAACAAAGGATATATTACTTGGAAGTCTCATCTTCCTCCTTCGATGGTCGATTGAGGTATGGAAACTTTTGCACTTCATTCCAGCTCACAAAACTAGAGGCGTTGAAGTTGTTGCACATAATTTGGATTTATTATTGTAAATCAATAGTCTGTTACGCAGAGCTTTTGACTCATCCTCATGCATGGATGATTTTACTTTCAAATATTGTATCTGCTCCAACAAATTAACATTTGTTTCCATCTCTTCCTTTAATTTCAAATTAATTACCATCGGGTCAAGTTATAATACATCCATTTTATACGATAATTGAGAGACCATTTCCTTGCACTTACAACTTGTATGTCTTTCTTAGTTGTTGGCTCTAATGTCTTTCTCTCTGCCAGGCTTCATCGCGTACCAAAATTTCTTGAGGAGGTATCTACAATCCAATATTTTAAATAGCACCCCCATTTCCAAGAGTTGAGGTAGTGTGCAATAAGCTTCCCCAATCAACTCACTATTCATGGGGGTACTGAGACCGAACACACCTCCTCTCATGTGTGCCAAATATTATCTCACTCTACCTCAGTTGTGTGGTTGCTTAATAATGTAACATCAAAAAGGGCCCTTGAACCAATGTACTGACCAAGTTTACTTATTAAGACTAGACAGGGCCAACCACAAACCTATTTGTAATTCCTATAGATTATCAAGCTTATAGGCCAACACAAAACTCTATGTATCAACGAAGCACTTCTTCCAGAAACTCATTGCTCCTACTGTACCCTTTGTAACTAGAATTTAGGCTTGCGAAGAGTTATGGTAGCACCATAAGTGCTCTTGCCTTTAACCCAAAACCCAGAACATAGCCTGAAACAAACTTGTAATTGAACTACAAGGGAATGTGAGTTACCACTCCAGGGAACTTTCTAAGTTCATCTACTCTTCCTAGACAATTTACCCTGATCTTATGTCCCAAAATGGTAATCACCAAAGAGTTATGATGATGTGGCGATGTTAAATCACACACCATAGTAGTGGCTTGATGCTTCATTAATTCCCCCCGTGATTGTCATCATCATCGAGGGTGGTGGTTCTAAGTTTCCTTTGTACTATGCTCTGCGAATGGTCTCAGCCCTATGTATAAGATATGAGGGCATGTCATCTACATGCTCCATATTTAATGGGAGTGCCATGGCAACCATTGGGCCCCCATCCCAACTTTTAAAATGTTTCCATCCTGGAACCCTTATTTGATTTTTAGGATCCCTGTGATGGTTGTTTAATAGGGCAAGATAACTCGTATTATTTTTTAAACAAAGATCAATTATTTAGGATTAAGGTAGGTTCCACCACCCAAAATCTCCATTTACTTCTAATTGCCTTGCCTGAAGTTGGAAAGTGTTATTTGCACACTTTTTGACTTCTTGGAATATGAAAGTACTTTTTGTTTGGAAAATTGTCCAAAATCCTCCTTATTCGTTTCAATAGATTCGCCAAATGATTATCTTTGTAACACCCTCCTCCCACATCTACCCAAGAAATTGACCAATTGGGGTAAACATACGACGAGAGGCCAGTATGATATGATTCAACCTCGTAAGTCACGTTAAGGAAGTGGAACAGATGGAAACACACCATACAGACATTCAACATCAGTTACAGGACCCTCAGGAACCAATCAAATAATTTATACAGCTGGCCCTTAGGTCCCACTGAAATTTTGGACAACTTAAGCCTTAGTTGCTCTCATGTTATAGGCATGACAGCGACCAAAAACCCAAAGTCGCTCTCACAAGCTTGTCTGCCTACGACCAAAGGCTAAATTTGTCAGTGCTATGCTAGCGACTCCGGGATTTTAGCCACTTTTTCAGGCCCAGAACCCAAGTCACTAACCAGAACTGAACCATCTCTTCATATTTGTAAAATAACATGGAAATGACACTACTACAACAAATACTTGTTCAAGACCTTAACTGGACCCCTACTAGCCATGACAGGCATTTCTTCAAACATATCACAAATATGTAATTTATAGGTGTAAATAACAATTCTAAGCATAGGGGTCTCATACTTAGCTTAGAATTGCTAAGAACCATTTATGCCTCAACACATCAACTTCCATTCCATCCATTAGGTCATAGATACATTGATCATTCAATTACAAGTAGAAACACGATGAAAGTCATACATAGATGTTGTCATAAAACACATACATAACCAACATAATAGCAGCAGAAATACTCTTGAAAGTATAGAAATATAGACCACATATAATCCATCAAAATTCTCATAGAAATACAAGGAGAAATAACCTTTCATTAATAATACAAAATCCAAACTCAGGATGGGACTTCCACATTCCACCCGACAGTAGAATGGCTGAGCCAAATCTCTCTTCAACCATTCACCCCCGTGCCATAGCATGAATGTGGGATCTCATAGAACACATCAATCAAAAACCATCTAGGGCTTCCAGAGGCCATCCACCTCAACCCATCAAACAGTGATTCCACCTCACAATCAGACATCACCAAAACCATCATCATATCGGTCTCTATCCTAGCCATCCAGGGCTCCAGAGCGTTTGTCCAACCAAGGCTCCAGGACTAGTAACTCAACCCACAACTTTTACCAGGCTCCAGAGCATTTGTCCAACCAAGGCTATGGGACTAGTAACTCAACCCACCAAGGGCTCCAGAGCGTTTTTCCAACCAAGAATACGGGACTAGTAACTCAACCCAAGTTGTTCCGAGGCTCCATAGCATTTGTCCAACAAAGGCTACGGGACTAATAACTCAACCCAAGCTAAGGAAACATGAGAACCAACCAAAAACAAACAATGAAAGTAAACCCAAAATCACCATGGCTATCCAGGAAATGTCAAGGCTAGGAAATCCACTGCTAATCCCAACCATCATCCATGCCAATGACAGATGACAACCGACAAACCACATGCATATGCCATGCATGAAACTAATGAAGGAAACATACATGCAACTCAGTACCTGCAAGAAAATTTGTAGTTGTTGATCTCGATACCCTCCTACGCTTTCCTGCTCTTCCTTTTCCTTCTGCTCCAAGAATCCAAGTATGCCACACCCTCCAAGAGTGCTCCAAGAAAACTCTAAGTCTCCAAGAGTATTAGAGAGAGAGAATAATGAGAGAACTCCAAAACTGAACTGAAAAAGTTACCAATTGATCCTAAGAAGCCTTTTTATGAATGAGGCCTCTATTTTCTTCATTTTCCATTATTTTCCTCCTAACATACAACTTGTGACCTTTCACCTCCTTTTTCTGCTAATTTCTATTATTTTCATAAATAAATGTGCAAAAATGTCATTTTGCCTTTCTAAGGCCTTAGCCATTGCGTTTGCCAATTTCCTTGGCCATAACCAATCATAAGTGATCCCCATCACTAGAATTTTTCCCAACATTCAGCTTGGAATAAATGCCCCATCATCTGTGGTTATTATTTTGCCTTTACTTATGTTTATTACATGGAATTTTCATCAAGGCTATTACAGAACCCTCCCCCTTGGGGGGACACCGTCCTCGGTGTTCAACAACACCTATAACCACAAAATTTTTGAAGCAAAATATAATGTCGATGGAGCTTTATAACATAGCTCGATGCAATATTTACAATGATCAACCTGCTGAAAAGCAAACCAACATGAAAACATAGCAACATAACATCATAATAACATGACACCCATACTGCTTATTGGAGCTTTATAACATAGCTCGTGGCAGTATTTACATCCATAAACATATGTACATAAACCAACATCATCAAAACATACACCAAAACATATACCAAAATCACACCAAAACACCAAGCCAAAACTGCTTTGCCTCAACCGACAAACAAGGAAGGATACATAGCCCGCATATGATCTGCCATCTCCCATGTAGCTTCATCGGTCCTAAAGTGCTTCCACTGGACTTTAACTTGCTCGATTCCAGAGCATGAGCACCTTTTTCTGCAATATACACTGAGGCTCCAGCTAGAATTCTCCATCTAGTTCCACCTGCAATACAGACCAGTCAATCACATGATCAACATCCTTAACATATTTCTTAAGCAATGACACATGGAAACCATCATGGAATTTCACTTTCAGAGGCAGTGCAAGTCGATATGTTACTGGCCCAATTCTCTCAGTGATACTAAAGGGTCCACAAAATTGTGGTGCTAGCTTGGCACATTATCCAATCCGTAAGGAGCTCTTCTTCGGTTTGATGCGCAAATACACCTGTTCCCCAACTTGGAACTCCTTGAACAACCTGTTCCGATTTGCATAGCTTTTCTGCCTATCCTATGTTGCCTTTAGATTTTTCTTTATAACCTACATTTCCTATTCCATGTCTGCTAACATATCTGGTCCAATCAATACCATGTTAACCGGATCACTCCAACTGATGGGAGTGTTACAACTTCGTCCATACAATGCCTCAAAATGACTCATTCTCAAATATTTCTGATACCCATTGTTGTATGTGAACTCTACCAATGGAAGGTACTCTTCCCACTTTTGTTGTTGATGCATCACATACATCCTCAACATGTCCTCCAATATCCTGTTGACCCTCTCTGTCTGTCCATCTATCTGTGGATGATAAGCCATACTGAAGGCAAACTTTGTGCCCAAACATACAAATAACTCCTTCCAAAACTTGGAAGTGAACTTCATATCCCTGTCTGACACAATATTCTTCGGAACACCATGCAATATGACCACATCTCAGATGAATACCTGTGCTACATTGCTAGCTGAAAATGTAGACTTCACCGGAATGAAATGTGCAACCTTCATCAACCTATCCATAATAACCATGATGGAATCATGTTGTCTCACTGTTTTCGGAAAACCTGTAATTAATTCCATGGAAATGACTTCCCATTTGCACTCTGGGATCACTATCGGTTGTAGCAGTCCACATGGATTCTTACATTATGCCTTCACACGATGACAATCAAAACACCTAGCCACGAACTCTGCTACATCCCTCTTCAAATTCAACCAATGGTAAAATCTCTTCACTATTGTCAGTGTCTTCTGATAACCTGGGTGACCTTAATAAGGTTTCACATGAAACTCCCTCAAGATCATCTTCTTGAGCTCACTATTGTCTGAAACATATATCATATCTATGAACCTGACCAATCCATCTATTGTAAGGTAATAATCCACATCCTGTTCACTTGCACCTGCACCTGCACCTATACCTATACCATCACTTGTACATGTACTTGTACTTGTACCTATACCACTACCTGTAACTGTAATAATACTCTATTGTAACTTGTGCATAATATCTATATATCTGACATCATGTTGACCTGCCCACAAGATCTTATCCTATAGATCTATCCCATAGGAGCTCATAGTTGCTAAGTGATTTACCTGTATTCGTCTGCTAAGAGCATCTGCCACTCTGTTCTCTTTACCTTTGATATACTTGATCTCAAAATTAAACTCATTGATCATAGCCAACCACCGAGCCTGCCTACCATTCAAATTCGGTTGGTCAAATAGATATCACAAACCACTATGATCACTCATCAATGTGAACCTCCTGCCCAGAAGATAGTGTCTCCACATCTTCAATGCATGTATAATCGTTTCCAACTCAAGATCATGCATGGGATAGTTCTACTCGTGCTCATTCAACTTCCATGACTCATAGCATACCACCTGTCCATCCTGCATAAGGACTCCACCAAGTCCTCTCTTGCAAGCATCTGTGCATACTACAAACTCTTTGTCTGGATATGCAATCTTTAGCACTGGTGCATGTGTCAACAACTGCTTGAGCTGCTCAAAACTAGCCTCACACTCCTTTGTCCATTCGAACTTCTTACCTTTCCTCTGCAATGATGTGATAGGATAAACAATCTGTGAGAATTTCTTGATGAACTTCCTATAGTAGCCTGCCAAACCCATGAAAGATCTCACCTCATCCACATTCTTAGGAGCTACCCACTCCATGATGGCTCTTATCTTTTCTGGATCTACTGCAATGCCCTCCTTGGAGATAACATGCCCCAAGTAATGTACCTCGGTTTGAAAGAAACTACACTAGCCGAGCTTAGCATGTAACTGATGCTCTTTCAACAACCTCAATACTATTGCTAAATGCTTGACATGCTCTTCCTCTTTTTTAGGATATACCAGTATATCATCAATGAACACAATAACAAACTTCTCCAAATATGGACACAACACACTATTCATCAAGCACATAAATGTAGATGGAGCATTAGTTAAGCCAAATGGAACTACAACAAACCCATAATTCCCATACCTGGTCCAGAAAGTTGTTTTGTAAATGTCCGCTTCTTTGATGCATACCTGATGGTATTCGAATCTCAAATCAATCTTCGAGAACACTGCTGCTCCCTTCAAATGGTCGAACAAGTCATCAATCCTCGGTAACAGATACATGTTCTTGATGGTCACTTTGTTCAACTGCCTTTAGTCAATGCATAATCTGAGAGTATCATCTTTCTTCTTCACAAACAATATCGGTGCACCCCATGGTGATACACTTGGCCTAATGTACCCCTTGTCCAACATTTCCTTCAACTACAACTTTAAATCAACCAACTCAAGTGTGCTCATCCTGTAAGGTGCTTTTGATGTTGTAGCTACCCTTAGCACTAACTCAATATAAAATTATACCTCCCTCTGAGGTGGTAACTTTGTAATGTCCTCAGTTAATACATCCTTGAACTGTTGTAAAACTGGGTACTTGCTCAATACATATGCATCCTCAACTTCCTTACCCTTATCACTAGAAATGTGCACTGCAAATAACTTACACCCTTTCTTACGACTGAGCTTTTCTAGCATAGCTGTCACCATCCTAACTGATGTAGCTTTCTTCTTACCCTGTAAGACTCTTGGTTCCCCTGTAACAACCCTCGTGAAAAGTTCATGTAATAAAACTTAATAAAGGTTAAATAAGACCGCAGTTAAGGAACACTTATACCAAGATGAGAGTTGGCAAAGACATCCTAGTAGGCATCATTGGATGTGTGTTTTGGCTAAGGAAAATTAACAAAGGCTAAGGAAAAGGCATTAAAAGGCAAAAAGGATTTTTTGGCACATTTATTTATGAAAATAAAGGAAATTAGGAGAAAAATAAGGTGAAAGGTCACAAGTTGCATGTGAGGAGGAAATTGAAGGAAAATAATGAAAAATGAAGAAATTATAGGCCTCATGCATAAAAAGGCTTATGAGGATCAGTTCATGGCTTTTGTCAAGTTCAAGTTTGGATCTCTCTCATTATTCTCTCTCTCTCTCTCTCTCTTGGTCACTTAGAGTTTTCTTGGAGAACTCTAACTTTGGATCAAGGAAGGAAAAGGAAGCAAAGGGAAAGGAAGGCAAGCAAGGATAAAGGAAAGGAAAGGAGGATCAAGCAGCTTCAGCAAGAATACTTGCATGTAACCTTTTGCATGTGTGATTTCCTAGCTGGTTTGGACATGCATGGTTTTTCATGTTGGTGTATGGTTCTATTGTTGTCGGTGGCATGGTTTTTTCGGGTTATGACAATGCTTTTTAGCCTAACCTTGAATTTTTCTGGATGCCATGGTGTTGGAATGTTTATTCAGTTTTTGAGCTTTGGTTTGTTGGATGGATTTCAGAATTCGAGGCAGAGGTGGTCTCAAGTTCCATTCCCAAAGGCCTATGAATCCCTTGACCGGTTTTGGTGGGATACACAGTAAAGCCTAAGGGAGATGTCTCGGTTTAGGGCCTAGTGATCCGGGTTTGGATTGTAGTAAAACCTGAGAGACAAGGAGATAGAAAATTCCTCAAGGATAGTGAAGGATTCCGGATGGCATTCCAAGTTTTGTTCAGTTTTGATCGGAGCACTGGTTTTGGTGTGATCACGGTTTGATGAGGGTGGAGGTGGTTTAACCTCTGGATTCCCTTGGTTGTTCTTGGATTGATTGATCTATGAGATCCCACATTCATGCTTGGAATATGGGATGTGGGTGACTGGCTGAAAGAGAGATTTGTTTCAACCATGTTTATGGTCGAGTGGTATGTGGAAGTCCCGAACCTAGTCGGATTTGCCTATGATTCTAAGTTCTCTTACTTTTGCGCTGATTTATATGTGGATTTAATGGTTATCTTATCTCTGATATTTGCATGGTTTTATGTCGGTTATAAGCATGGTTAAATGATTAGTTCATGTCATATTTAATTGTAACTGTTAAATGGATGGATGTAAGACCTAATTGATGATGTAGTAGTTCAATGGAGAAGGAGGTGATCCTTCTGGTTATGTTTCATAAGTTGTTTCAGTCATTTATGCTCTGTCTTGTATCTTAGACCTGTAGGTTGCATTGATGCCAAGTGTTTGACAGAATGTCAGTCCCGGTTGGGAATGTTCAGGCCTAGTCCCGAGGTTGATTTTGATTGATCAGTATTGTTATCATGTCTTTAATGAATTATGAGGGTTGTAGCAAGTTTTGGTTAGAGGCTGAGATTCTAGGCTAGAAAAGTGGCTTAAATCTCGGGGTCGCTGGCACAGAATTGGAAATTTTGGCCCACAGTCGCTGGCAGGCAGGCCTGTGAGAGAAACTTTAGGTTCTTGGTCTCTCCCTTTCCCATAGCATGAGAACGACTATGTCCTAAGAGATCCAGAACATCAGTGGGACTCAGGGATAGGTTGTCTGAGTGGTTGACTTGTCTCCTGAGGGTTCGGTTGATGATGTTAGATGACTGCGTGTGATGTTTCGTTGATTCCACTTCCTTAAGGTCACATAGGAGGTTGAATCTGATCATAGTAGCCTCTCATCTCATGTGTACCCCAGTTGTCATGGTTACTTTGGGTAGACCTGGGAGGGGGTGTTACATATTGGTATCAGAGTGTGGTTCACCCCTCAAACTGGATGGGCAGTGTGTGTTGGTCATGCATGCATGTCAATTACATATGTGTCTCTTACACTTGTGTTCTATGTGCTTGTTGCATTCCATCATGTTGATCATGGTTGTAGTAAGGTTATTATGAGGAACTTGATGTGATTTTGTGGGATGTAACGTCAAAAGTATATGACTGGTTACTTGATTATATGCAACTTGATTACATCCTTGTATGTTGGGTTGCACTCTTGATTGTTTGATTACATGTATCAATCTTGTAGGTTGTTACAAGAATTGATTTCTTATTCTCGACTACATACAATTATGCGTATGTGTTGTTGATTAGGCTTTGCTTATGCATGTTGATGGTTGCATGTGGCAATATGTACAATGGAATAACAATTGTTGTCATGCATAAGGTCATAACATGCATTGTTGATATGGCCTTGCCTTGATGACTGAACCCTACATAGAAGGATGTTTATGTGTTGATTCATTTATTTGATAGATGTCTATAATCTATTATGATTATGCTATATATGTATCACGTTGATTTGATGATAACGCAGACAAGTTATCCTCCTTGAATTATGCTAAGGTACCTTGATTTATTGTGATTTGGTTTAGTTGACATAATATGCCTTGCAGGAAAGAGATCAATGGCTTGCAAGGTGGTAGACTACATAGAATCTCCCTATGCATCAGATGAGCGTGGTGTGGGGAATTATTTTGATTTGGCAGACACATTGAGAAGCTTGCGGGAAGAAATAAGGAGTTGCAAAGTGGACAACGATAAAATAATGCAGGCACAAGAGAAACAAGCAGAGCTGAATGCGATACTACTTTAGAGTTTTTCAGATTTGCAGCGACAGGGACCACTTCGAATCAGCCATGGAAAGAGGACAAAACTCATGGGGCATATGGCAGTAGGTCTCCTAGTAGACACATATCTTATGGTGGGCACAAGTCGGATAGATCTGACACGATCAGAGATGGAAAGTTGTTGGACACTTCGGATAGGAGAGGTATTAGACACAGGTACTATTCTAGTTCTGGTTCTGATAGACATCATGATCGTCATCGTTATCATCCTTACAGGAGGAGTGATAGGGGATACTTGTCGGATGAGTTCAAGAAGGCGAAGCCACCTACCTTTAATGGAGAGATGAAGAAATCACAGGATGCAAAGGCATGGTTGCTTGGTATGAGGAAATTCTTTAGATTGCATGATTATTCAGAAAACATGAAAGCAAGGATAGCCCTTTTCAATCTAAAGCAGATATTTGGTGGGAAGATGTGAAGAATGTTAAAGGTATTGATGAAGATGATTTGACTTGGAATGCATTTGAAATGCTCTTCAAGAAGTACTTGTCTGAGAGGTACTGTGATGACAGAGCCAAGGAGTTTTATGAGTTTTGGATGGGTTCTATAATAGATGAGGAGTATACTAGCATATTTGTGGAGCTATTGAGATATGTGCCTTACCTCAAGGAGGAGAAGGCCAAGGTTTAGATATTCATCAGCAGACTTCCAATAGCATATAGATACCGGATTGAGTTCGATGGGCCTAGATCATTGGAGGAGGCAATCCAAAATTTGAAGCATTGTTATGAAAAGTCGAGGTGCAAAGTTGAGCCGAAGCGTGACTTGAAAGGAAATGAGACAGCTAAAGGAAAATGGCTACCAAAGCGAGGAAGACCTTAATATGAAGGTGAGAAATAAAATGCAGTTCCTTATAAGAGATTCAATACAACTAAGAAAGGACTTGGAGAGCAGCAGGCTAGAGGCAGTGGTAGTGAACCACTGCAGCGTTGGATATGTGGTAAGGATCATCTTAAGAAGGATAGTCCACAATATCAGAGTGGCGGTAGACCCCAGATCTACAATTCTCAGGAGGTGCATACAGTTGGTGATGTTGGTCGTATCATGCCTCAGATCTATGCAGTTGTGGACAACATGTAGGCAGATCACTAGGCATCGATTATTAAGATGGATGGTAAGCTTTGTGATCAAGTTGTTTCTATTTTGATTGATCCTGGATCTAACTATAGTTATATTAATCCTGACCTGGTGGATAAGTGTGGTTTGAGAAAAGAAGTGCATGCATAATCTTGGTTGGTACATTTGTCTACAGGTACAAAGAAGTGAGTTCACCATTGGGTAAGAGCTTGTGCATTTGATTTAAATGGTATACTTACAACATCACACTTGAATGTGTTGCCATTGGGATCGTATAACATGCTTTTGGGTATGGATTGGTTATACCTTCACAAAACCACGGTGGATTGCTTCGACAAAGCCATTGAGTGTGTGGATGATAGTGGGGAAAAGAGGACTTTGCAGGGAAAAAAGAAGCCTACATCAGTGAGTATGGTTACCGCTATGCAGGCTAAGCGTAGTCGTAGAAAAGGTTGTGTAATGTTTGCAGTGCACATTTTTAGTGACAAGGGTAAGGAGGTTGACGATGCAGATGTGTTGAGTAGGTACCTAATTTTGCAGTAGTTTCAGGATGTATTCCCCGAGGACATTATAGAGTTTCCACCTCACAGGGAGGTAGACTTTTCTATTGAATTAGTGCCAGGGGAGGCTTCAGCATCAAAAGCACCTTATAGGATGAGCACGCCTGAGTTGGTAGAGTTGAAGTTGCAGCTAAAGGAGATTTTGGACAAAGGATACATCAGACCTAGTGTATCACCTTGGGGCGCACCAGTGTTGTTCGTAATGAAGAAAGATGGTACTTTCATATTGTGCATTGATTACAGGCAGTTGAACAAGGTAACAATCAAGAACATGTACCCTTTGACGAGGATTGATGATTTGTTTGATCAGTTGAAGGGAGCAGCAGTGTTCTCTAAGATCGACCTGAGATCAGGATACCATTAGGTACGCATCAAGGAAGAGGATATCTTCAAGACTGTGTTCAGGACCAGGTATGAGCATTATGAGTTTGTTGTTGTTCCCTTCGGTTTGACTAATGCTCCAACTACATTTATGTGCTTGATGAATAGTGTGTTGCCTCCTTATCTGGACAAGTTTGTTATTGTATTCATTGAGGACATACGGGTATATTCTAAAAATGAGGAAGAGCATGCCGAACATTTAGCAACAATGTTGAGGTTGTTAAGAGAGCATCATTTGTATGTTAAGCTTAGCAAGTGCAGTTTCTTTCAGACTGAGGTACACTTCTTGGGACATGTTGTCTCTAAGGAAGACATTGCAATGGATCCAAAAAAGATAAGGGCCATCATGGAGTTGGCAGCTCCTAAGAATGTAGATGAGGTGAGATGATTTATGGGATTGGTAGGTTACTACAGGAGGTTCATCATGAACTTCTCACGCATTGCATATCCTATCACATCATTGCAGAGGAAAGGTAAGAAGTTTGAATGGACAGAGGAATGTGAGACTAGTTTTGAGCAGCTTAAGAAATTGTTGACACATGCACTAGAGTTGAAGATTGTGGATCCAGACAAGGAGTTTGTAGTGTGTATAGACACTTGCAAGAGAGGACTTGGTAAGAAGTTTGAATGGATAGAGGAATGTGAGACTAGTTTTGAGCAGCTTAAGCAATTGTTGACACATGCACCAGTGTTGAAGATTACGGATCCGGACAAGGAGTTTGTAGTGTGTACAGACGCTTGCAAGAGAGGACTTGGTGGAGTTCTCATGCAAGAAGAACATGTAGTGTGCTATGAGTCACAGAAATTGAATGAGAACTAGCAGAACTACCTAATGCATGATCTTGAGCTAGCAGCGATTATACATGCATTAAAGATGTGGAGGCACTATCTTCTTTGCAGGAGGTTTACATTGATGAGTGATCACAGTGGGTTGAGATATTTGTTTGATCAGCCGAATCTGAATGCCAAGCAATCTAGATGGTTGGCTACCCTTAGTGAGTTCGACTTCGAGATCAGATACATCAAAGGGAAGGAGAGCCGAGTTGCAGATGCTCTTAGAAGGAAGGTACAGGTAAATCATATAGAGACTATGAGATCTTATGGGGTAGAGTTACAAGATAAGATCTTGCAAGCAGGACAACAGGATGAAAAACATATGGAGATCATGCACAGGTTACAACAGAGTACAGGTACATGTGATCAGGATGCAGACTATCGTCTCATGACATATGGTTTGGTGAGATTCATGGATAGGATCTATGTGCCTAATTGCAGTGAGCTCAAGAAGCTTATCTTGAGGGAGTTTCACACCAAGCCATACTCAGGTCATCAGGGATATCAGAAGACGTTGACGACAGTGAAGAAGTTCTACTATTGGCCAAATCTGAAGAAGGAAATGCAGAGTTCATGGCTAGATGTTTAGATTTTTAGCGAGTCAAGGCAGAATGTAAGCATTCAGGTGGTCTACTATAGCCTATTGCGATTTCGAAATGGAAATGGGAGGTCATTTCCATGGATTTCATCACAGGTCTTCTGAGGACAGTGAGGCAACAAGATTCTATTATGGTCATGGTTGACAGGTTGAGCAAGGTAGCTCACTTCATTCCAGTAAAGACTACATATTCAGCCAGTGAGGTAGCACAGGTTTTCATGTAAGAAATAGTGTGACTGCATGGTGTTCCAAAGAAGATTGTGTCGAATAGAGATGTGGAATTTACTTCCAAGTTCTCGAAGGAGCTATTTGCAGGCTTGGGTATAGTGACCTTCAATACATCTTATCATCCGCAGACATATGGATAGACAAAGAGGGTCAAAAGGATTTTGGAGGATATGTTGAGGATGTACGTGATGCACCAACAGAGCAAATGGGAGGATTATCTTCCTTTGGTTGAGTCTATATACAACAATCATTATCAGGATTCATTGAGGTTGAGACCTTTTGAGGCATTGTATGGGCGGAATTGTAATACTCCTATCAATTGGAGTGATCCAGTGAACAGGGTACTTATTGGACCGAATATGCTGGTAGACATGGATCAGGAAATGCAGGTTATAAAGAGGAATCTAAAAGTAGCGCAGGAAAGACAGAAGAGCTATGTAGATAGGAACAAGTTGTTCAAGGAGTTTCAGGTTGGGGATCATGTGTATTTGCGCATCAAGCCCAAGAAAATCTATTTGAGGATTAGCTCGTGTGCCAAGTTGGCACCATGGTATTGTGGACCTTTCGAGATCCTTGAGAGGATTGGACCAATGGCATATTGACTTGCACTTCCTCCAACAGTGAAATTCCATGATGTTTGCCATATTTCATTGCTTAAGAAGTATATAAAGGATGTTGATCATGTTATTGATTGGTCTGTATTGCAGGTTGAGCAAGAAGGAGAGTTCTAGCCGAATCCTCATTGCATATTGCAGCGGAAACATCGCATGCTCAGGAACATAGCCATAGAGTAAGTTAAAGTGCGGTGGAAGCACTTTGGGCCTGAAGAAGCTACATGGGAAATGGTGGATCAAATGTGAGCCCTGTATCCTTTATTGTTTGCTAGTTGAGGCAAAGCAGTTTTGGTTTGATGTTGGTATATGTTTGGCATATGTCTTGCTGAAGTTTTGGTATATGTATGTATATATGTGGATGTAAATACTGCCATGAACTAAGTTGTAAAGCTCCAATAAGCGGTATGGGTGTCATATTATTATGGTTGTTATATTGTCATGTTGTCATTATGTTTTGCTTTTGAGCAGGTCTTTCATTGTAAATACTACAATGAGCTAAGTTATGAAGCTCCATGGGCAGTATGTTTGCTTTTCAGCGATTTTGCTGAGGTCATGGTGTGGTTTAACACTGAGGGCGGTGTTCCCCAAGCGGGATGGCTTTGTAACAACCCTGGTGAAAATTTCATGTAATAAAAGTTAATAAAGGCAAAATAAGACCACGGTTAAGGGACACTTATTCCACGCTTAGTGTTGGGCAAAGACATCCTAGTGGGCATCACCGTATGTGTGTTTTGGCTAAGGAAAATTGACAAAGGCTAAGGCAAAGGCATTAAAAGGCAAAAAGGCATTTTTGGCAAGATTATTTATGAAAATAAAGGAAATTTGGAGAAAAGTAAGGTGAAAGGTCATAGGTTGCATGGGAGGAGGAAATTGAAGGAAAATAATGGAAAATGAAGAAATTAGAGGCCTCATGCATAAAAAGGCTTCTGAGGGTCAGTTCATGGCTTTTTTAAAGTTCAAGTTTGGAGCTCTCTCATTATTCTCTCTCTCACTCTCTTGGTCACTTAGAGTTTTCTTGGAGCACTCTAACTTTGGATCAAGGAAGGAAAAGCAAGCAAAGGGAAAAGAAGGTAAGCAAGGATCAAGGAAAGGAAAGCAGGATCAAGCAGCTTCAGTAGGAATACTTGTAGGTAGCCTTTTGTATGTGTGATTTCCTAGCTAGTTTGGAAATGCATGGCTTTACATGTTGGTGTATGGTTTTACCGGGTTATGACAGTGGTTTTCAGCCTAGCCTTACCTTTTTCCAGATGCCATGGTGTTGGGATGTTTATTCAATTTTTTGAGCTTTGGTTTGCCGGACGGATTTCAGAATCCGGGACAGAGGTGGTCTCAAGCTCCATTCCCAAAGGCCTAGGAATCCCTTGACTGGTTTTGGCGGGACACACGGTAAAGCCTGAGGGAGATGTCTTGGATTAGGTCCTAGTGATCTGGGTTTAGATTGTCGTAAAGGCTGAGAGACAAGGAGACAGAAAATTCCTCAAGGATAGTGATGGATTCTGGATGGCATTCCAAGTTCTATTCGGTTGTGATCGGAGCACCGGTTTTGGTGTGATCACGGTTTGATGAGGGTGGAGGTGGTTTAACCTTTGGATTCCCTTGGTTGTTCTTGGATTAGTTGTTCTATGAGATCCCACATTCTTGCTTGGAATATGGCACAGGGGTGACTGGCTGAAAGAGATATTTGGTTCAGCCATGTCTATGGTCGAGTGGTACATGGAAGTCTTAAACTTGATCGGATTTGCCTATGATTAATAAAAGCTAGGTTCTCTTACTTTTGCACTAATTTATAAGTGGATTTAATGGTTGTCGTATCTCTGATATTTACATGGTTTTATTCTGGTTATAAGCATGGTTAAATTATTGGTTCATGTCATGGTTATTTCAGGTATTTACTTGTAACTGTTAAATGGATTGTTGCAAGACCTAATTGATGATGTAGTAGTTCAATGGAGAATGAGGTGATCCTTCTGGTTATGTTTCATAAGTTGTTTCAGTCATTTCTGCTCTGTCTTGTATCCTAAACCTGTAGGTTGCATTAATGCCAAGCGTTTGACAGAATGTCAGTCCCAGTTGGGGATGCTCAGGCCTAGTCCTAAGGTTAATTTTGAATGATCAACATTGTTATCATGTCTTTAATGAATTCTGAAGGTTGTAGCAAGTTTTGGGTAAAGGTCGGGATTCTAGGCTAGAGAAGTGGCTTAAATCTCGGGGTCGTTGGCACAGAACTAGAAATTTTGGTCCACAATCACTAGCAGGCATGCCTGTGAGAGCGATTTTAGGTTGTTGGTCACTCCTTTGCCCATAACATGAGAGTGACTATGGCCTAAGAGATCCAGAACAACAATGGGACTGAGGGACATGCTGTCTGAGTGGCTGACTTGTCTCCTGAGGGTTCTGTTGATGATGTTGGATGATTGTGTGTGATGTTCCGTTGATTCCACTTTCTAAGGTCACATAGGAGGTCGAATCTGATCATAGTAGCCTCTTGTCTCATGTTTACCTTGGTTGTCATGGTTACGTTGGGTACTCCTGGGAGGGGGTGTTACATCCCCATCGTCATCAACACGCTCAATGGATTTGTCATAACAATCTACCTTGGTGCTATGAAGGTATAACCAATCCATGCCCAACAACATATTGTATGAACCCAACGGTAATACATTCAAATGTGTTGCGGTAGGCATACCATTCAAATCAAATGCATAAGCTCTGACCCAATGATGAACTCTCTTCTTCGTAATTGTAGCCAACTGCACTAACCAAGAATTTGCATGCAATTCCTTACTCAAACCACACTTATTCACCAAGTCAAGACTAACATAGCTATAATTAGATCTAGGGTCAATGAAAACATAAATAACTTGATCACAAAGATTACCGCCCATTTTAATGATAGATGTTTGATGATCTGCCTGTTTGTTATCCAATGCTGCATAGATACATGGAATACTTTGACAAACATCTCCAACAGTCTGTGCCTCCTACGCATTGAATATCTTAGGCCTACCATTTTGGTACTGTGGACAATCCCTCATGCGATGATCTCCTCCATAAGTTCAACATTGCACAGGCTCCTTATTCCGCTCCTCAAATATGTGTCCCTGTCCTCTATCTGATGCATTGAACCTCTTAGGTGGTGCAACATTTTCCTTGTTACCTAAATCCTCTAATATTACTCGCTTCTTGTCCCATTTTCCTTTATTCTTTACATTACCTCTCTAATCTGGCTTAGTCTCAGTCCTGCGCTTCGATTGTTCATAGCAATGCTTCAACTTTTGGATGGCCTCTTCTAATGATCTAGGCTCATCAAACTCAATCCTATCTTTAAATGCCATCGGTAACCCACTAGTGAATCTCTGAATCTTGGCCTTCTCCTCCTTGAGGTAAGGCACATACCTCAGCAACTCCAAGAACTTGCTAGTGTACTCCTCATTTGTCATGGATCCCATCTTTAGCTCATAAAAATATTTTGTTTTGTCATCAAAGTATTTTTTCAACCAATACTTCTTCTTGAATAGCCACTCAAACTCATTTCAAGTCAAATCTTCCTCACGTATACCTCTGACATTCTTCACATCTTCCCACCAGATGTTCACTTTACCTTTGAGACTGAATGTAGCCACTCTAGCCTTCATGTTCTTTGAATAGTCATGTAACTTGAATAACTTCTTCATGCCTAGAAACCATGCCTCTACATCTTGCGATTTCTTTACCTCTCCATCAAAAGTAGGTGCCTTTGATTTCTTAAACTCATTTGGAAAATACCCCTTATCACTCCTCCTGTAAGGATGATAACGATATCGATCATCATGCTTGTCGGAACTAGAACTAGAATGGTACCTATGGCCATCCCTTCTCTTATCTAGAGTATCCAACATTCTGCCATCTCTGACTATGTCATCACTATCCTACCTGTGACCACCATGCAACCTACCGCCATATGCCCCCATTAGTTCTGTCTTCCTGCTCATAGTTGATCCGATGTGGTCCCTCTCACTGCAAATCTGAAAAACTCTAAAGTATGACTGCATTTACCTCTGCTAGCTTTTCTTGTGCTTGTATGATTCTATCATTACTTTCCTTACAACTCCTTCTTTTTTCCTTTAAGCTCCTCAATGTGTCCGCCAAATCAAAAGAGTGCCCCACACCATGCTGCTCATCTAATTCATAGGGAGATTCTATGTAGTCTACCATCTTTCTAGCCATTTGATCTATTTCTTGCAAGGCATACTATGTTAGATAAACCAATTCGTAACAAACCAACGTACCTTAGTATATTCGGGGAGGATACCTTGTCTGCAAGATCAACAAATCAACGTGATACATGTATAACAAAATCATGACAACATATAGAAATTAATACATAAGCATATGACCATGCAATCGTCATTCTAGCTAGGGTCCAGTCATCAATGCATGACCTCAACAACAACACACACCATGGCCTCATGCACAACAACCACCATCATTATGTCACCATACACTTGACCACATGCAACCATGAACATGCATAAGCGACGCATAACCATCCACACATATGCATAAACACATATGATCAAGCATGAATGAACAATACTTGAAATCAAACTTGCAAGATTGATACATGCAATCAAGCATACAAGAATGTAACCAATCATGCAAGAATGTAACCAAGCATACTACAATGATACATATAAGTGACATAAATCAACATGTAACCAGTCATACGCTCATGACGTTGCATTCCACCACAAAAACCTCAAGTTTCACATGACGACATCACTACAACCATGAACAACACCATGCAAATGCAACAAGCACATGAAATGCAAGTGTGAGAGACACACATGCAACTGAAATGCATACATGACCAACACATAGCCCATCCAGTTCGAGGGGTGAATCATGCTCTAATACCACTCTGTAACACCCTCCTCCCACATCTACCCAAGCAACCGACCAGTCGGGGTAAACATGCGATGAGAGGCCACTATGATATGATTCGACCTCCTAAGTCACGTTAAGGAAGTGGAACCGACAGAAACACACCATACAGACATTCAACATCAGCTACAGGACCCTTAAGAACCAATCCTATACTTTAGACAACTTACCCTCGGGTCCCACTGAACTTCTGGACAACTTAAGCCTCAGTCGCTCTCATGCTATAGGCATGACAACGACTAGAAATCCAAAGTCGCTCTCACAGGCTTACTTGCCAGCGACCAAAGTCTAAATTTGTTAGTGCTATACTAGTGAATCCGGGATTTGAGCCACTTTTTCATGCCCAGAACCTAGGGCACTGCCCAGAATTGAACCATCTCTTCAGATTAGTAAAATAACATGGAAATGACTGTTTTTGGGAAAACTAGTGTCCATTCAGAGCTGCTAGTCCCACTAAGACGGGTAGCTATCTTAGAAACAAACAATTCAAAGTAACTTGTGTTTTCCTTCATGAGAGATAGATGAGAGAGAAGCAGAGAGTACCAATCTCGGTCTTTCGCTTAGCTCCTTACTTGTTTCCTCTCTCCTTTAATAGAGCTTCGCCACTCCTTTCTCACTTGTCCCGCTTCAAAGAACACCTGTAGAGTCAAAGCAGCAAAATACCATCAAAGCATAGAGATCTATAACCATAAACAATGTAGAATTAGATGTACATTGACCATACAAATGCATACACAAATACAAGATTCAGAAATATACAAGTATATGGGGGAAAACTCAAATAGCTTTATTAATAGAAGTAGTAGAAGAGAGGATTAAAACCCAGCTGTCTGACCCAGCATGAAAGCCCTCTTCACCTCATGAAAATCTAGATCACCCAACAATACAATGTCTCAAAGAGAAACCAACAGCACTTCCTTACAAATTACAAAATTCCAGCCTCTAGATCTCTAGGATGAGGGATCCATATATAGATGTTTGCAAGGGAGTGAGTCAGCTTCTGGGATTTTGATTAGTGTCATTTCACTGATATTTCTTGGTTCCACTTGGAGATTTCATGATCTCTTACTCATCCCTGGGCGAATTTAGAGAGGCAAGTGTCATATGAGCAGTTTCTAGAAGATTCTCTGAGTTTCCACCTAGCAAACTGCCTCTGCCATTTGTCTACTCTCGCTCATCGCACCCTACAAAAGGGCTTTTCAGTATGCATCGCACCCTTTGTGTGTAGCAGGTGAGATGCATCACACCCTCAGCATGGAGCAGTCTGTATGGTCCAGTTTTGACCAGTTCTGAGCAATTTTTCAGGGAGAACTTCTGGGAAATGATGTAATCAGTTGACCTTGATCCTTTAGGGTATGAAACAACACTTTTAGGAGTTTGAGAGCCCTTGGTTTATTGACATATGTGATTGGGGTTGCAGTTCCCAAATATGTCTATAACAGTTGCCCCCTAAAGAATGAGGTCGTAAATCTTCTGATGTCGGGTGAAATGCTTTATCATGAGGATCCGAGGTTTTTCGAACTGGAAGGTGACCTGTATAAAATACAATACAATACATTATCTTCATATTATTTTCATGATCTAGCTGAGGCGGGCATTCCCATGCTCAGCTTTATAAATTCATTTTCATGTACATAGGATAGACAATCATCTGTGTGGCAGACTAATGATTCTGGTAGAGCCATCATCCCTTAGCTTGGATGATTATCTATGCAACCATGGAGTACATTTGATGTTTTTATTTTCCAGAATGTATCACAGCCCGGATGGATGAAACTAGATTCGGGGTCTTCAAACTCGTTCAATGTTCGCCCGATGTACAATTCGATCCATGTGAAAAGATGTTATGGTGTCGAACATGGAAAGACATCGCCTAATTACCAGCCAATGATGTAAGCTGTTAACAGGCGCGAGAGGAATCACCAATAATGATAATGACCCTCAAGGTACTGCAGTACAATTCACATGGTGTGAATACATGAGTCGATGTCGAACACCACGTAAAATATTTCGGTTGAAGGCCATTGATGTAAACCTGTCACCGGAAGTGAGAAACTTGCCATTGAGGCATGCAAGCTTCAAAGTACTGAAAGGGTTGTTCCTAAGTCAACTTCTTGGATAATGAGTTGATGTCAATAAGAAGTGAACCGTTGTAGGAGGGCCTTAATGAATCCCACATCTACGACACGGAACGGAGCAAATGATTTTGTGGGGGTGAAAACAATCTGATGATACAAGGTTCAGGGTGGCGGTCATGAAAAATGGAGCGCGAAGGTATTGCAACGAATGAGGTGTTAGCTGGGTTGGTGAATTCTCTGAGCGACTTCTCTTGAACATATCGGTGACACTGGAATGAATTGGTAGCGTTAACCCCAAAATGGATGGTACGGAGGACCAATGGTGATATGACCGGTGAACGGAATAACCCAACCCGACTTAATCATGGTGATGGAGTGAAAGTTTCATGTTCAAGGGCGGCCTGCTACCAATGAAGTTCTTCAAGTTTTCTTCCCTTTTTCCCCATTCATTGCTGACCAGTACTTCTTTATATCACCAGTTTCAATCCCACTTCTTCACCCCTGTGAGCATCACCCGATGCAATGAGTGCTAAGTGAACTATTCAAATAATGAGAAATTAGTCACTTACGATTACCTCTCATGGAAATGGTCATACGTGAATGACTTACTTAACGCAGTTGAATCCCAAAAATGATATCTTTATTTTTGTCAAGCTTGAGGAGGATGACATATGCTTGTTCTATAATTTGCCCTTCGGGCAAACCTGTCTCTATGTTTTAGCGAGCCTAGCGACAGGGAAACTCGCTCTTGTCCATATGGACAAGTTTGTCGTTATTGTTTTAACGAGTTTAACGATAAAGATAACTCGGCCCTTTTCAGTTTTAGAGATTCTGAAAAGAGACGGAAAGGAAACTCCAGTAGTCCTTTTTCGTAGCATAATCCCTTAAGTCCGAAAAAGTATAAAATAATACGAAAGGGATGACTTTTCCGATCACTTTAGCGAGCCAAAAAAGGCAAGTGCTCGATATTTTTGTGTAATAATCCCTCAGGTCCAAAAATATTAAAATATAGAGGAGGGATGGCACTTCCAATCACTTTAACGAGCTGGAGAGGCCAATTGCTCGGCAATATTTTCATATTTTACGAGTCTAAAAAGAGCTTAAAGGAGACTCGTTTTTTAGGAATGAGTGATGTTTTTGGATAGCAACTAGTTCTAGGTAAGTTTGGAACTTTTCAATCACGACAGTGTAAAGAAGGTGGCTAATAGAATCACTCGTCGCAGCTGTTCCTCAAAAGGGTAAACAATCAAGTGGAGGCGTATGATCGGCTAAAAATTGTGGAGGTGATGGTAAGAACATGACCAAGGCTCAAAATCTGATAGCAATGTGATCACAAAGGTTATTTACTGAAGGTGGGTTCATTTTTTAATGAGCTTGAACTCTGGGGGAACATATGCTCATTGTTGGGTTTATTTTTTAACGAGCTTGAACTTTGCGGAAACATTGCTCGTGCCAGTCGTCTATTAAGGATGTCTCTCATCAGTAGGTTCATTTTTTAGGGAGCTTGCCCCATGCGAAACTTTGCTCCAGAGCCTTTTGTATGCAGGCTAGGAACGACCAACTACTGTCCTAAGGGTTAATGAACTACCGAGGTTAGGTAGGATAGTTTCATACAAAACTTTTCCTTTGCTTTGTCGTCGCCGCTGGTCCCGGCAAAGATGAATGGTGGATCAGACCAATCACCTAACTTAAGCAGTTGAAGTTAGTAAAAATTACGAGGTTAGAGTTACATTGGTCGCTTTTCACTTGCGTACAAAAGGTTTGCATGCCCCCAAGTATAAAGAAAAATAAAGTTTCCAGGTTACCATATGGAAGTTCTTGCATTAAAGCAAGGTTGTTTTGTCCACGTTGCAGACAAAACACTTCTTTGGCTCTGTCCATCGAAATAGACAAAGGTGAAAGGTGTGGATCCACTGCCAATCACATAACCTTCGACGAGGAAGTCCTATTCCAGACTGATCCCATATCCTAAACGGACGGGTGTGTCAGACTAGTCATATATCCTACGAGGAAACCTACCTTATATCTGGGGTTTTCCTGCCGGAGCAGACCAGGGCGCATGCCCCTTGGGTTCGTCACATTCACCGAATCACTCACGATCATCAGGTGGACGGACTGGAGGTTGATGAGACATTCCTTGTGCAAAAAGACCATTTAGGGATGGCATTTGACTAGTAGCCATGTTTGAACCGAGGAATGAAAGCTGGTCAACGAGCTGGACCATTTTGCCTTCATACGGGAAACACATCACCCGAAAGAGTGAGGAAACAATAGCTCCCATGCTGTAAATGTAGTCATGCCCAAGGAGTAGATTGTAATCTAGAGGCCCTTGGACTACCATCACGTTCAGATGAACGGTTTTCCTTCTCAAAGTTATAGGCAAATTTGGAAGGATCCCTAACGGTCGACTGGTTCCTTTATTGAAGCCTGACAGATTTCGAATCTCAGGCAGAAGCGATGGCGAACCAAGCGCTTTCCAAGCAGTTGAGGAAAGGATACTCATAGAAGCCCCTTCATCTATGATAGTACCAGCCATGATCATTCTGTAAGCTTGTACTATGATTCGGAATGGTACATTAGATGGTAGGCGGGGTCTCGCTAGTAGATTCCAATCAAAGGAAATGACTAGATTGCTTGGAGGAGGGACTGAATAAACGACCGAATGAATCTCTTGAACTGAGGAACTTCCTTCCTGTGGTAGAGGAACGGGCAGATTGCCCCCATGTTCATCGGATTCTGTGTTAACAAAAAGAATTTGAACGGTGTCGTTCTCATTCTCTTTGGAGACTGTATCATCTGAAGGTGGACCTTTTGAAGACAAAACTGGGTTGATTGCCGTCTTGACCTGTTGACTTTGGTCCAGTGTGGACTCAGAGGGTTTATCTTCAATGATAGGCGTTTCGACCAACAATAGAGGTGTGTCAGTCAGATTTTCAACTAGCGATGGACTTGGCAAGAGTTTCTTGTATCCAGGAGGAAGTCGCTGCGGTGAAGCAGGACGGTTATCCAAGACTCTTTTAGCTTCGTCCAGGAAAGGGCAACGGTGGAGGGCATGATTGCCTTCACACAACCTACAAGGAAACTTAGATCTTCCTTTTTTCCCATTGACTTCATTTTCACTAGTTGACGGTGTACTCTCAACATGATCGACAGAGGTTGAAGACACCAGATTGTGCAAGCGGGGAGACCAGTCTCTCAAGATCCGTGGGATGCAGGGACAATCTCGATGATAGTGGTCTCCTTTGCAAATGACACACGAAGATTTGGGTTTGGATGGTGCAGTGTGTGGATTTTCGCCAGACGATGCATGGTTTCCCCCTTTCGCTGTTGGCTTCTTCTTCTTCTTCTCCTTCCCTTTCTTCTTCTTCTCAGTTACTTGGTTTTTAGTGTTACTAGTTTCACCAAGCGAAGAAGAAGAAGGAGAGGGAGAAACAAATGAAGTGGAAGGTGGGGGAGCAACTTCAGTATCATCTAGTTGCTGATTTGATTGCTGAGGAATTACGGTGTTTTGAACGACAGAGGTCGAGAATAGCCATACTGGCAAGCCAATTGTGAGTCCTGGAAGGGACAATGTAGCCATGTGTGGAGCACCAATATCTCCCCAAGAGGAGAAAGGACTAGGATTCCCCCAAGGGGAAATCCTTGATTGGTGGACTCCATTTTCTCAACCTAAGACCAACGAGGGAACAATGATGTTATTCCGAATAAAATAAATTTTATGATGCTTTGACACAACTTGCTTTTTCAATTTTTAAGAGTCGAGAAAAAGCTAAAGATGACTCTAGTCGCCTTCGATTTTTAATGAGCCTAAAGTGACAAGTGCTCAGATGGACCTTTTCTTTTAAGGAGTCTAAAAGGGAACGAAAGTGACCACTCTGGAAATATAGACAGAGGGATTACTAAACCAATCGCAAAACTGCAATATACACCTCAGTGGTAAATTATAGAGAAATTACCGAGGACTTTATGTATGACAGTCAATCTTCCCGAATGCTGTGTTCAGTGCATTGCGATCGATAGGGCGGCAAACACGGCTTCCTAAGGATAAAGGATATTAGCCTATTGTGGTCTCCCAATATATACTCGACGGTACGTGGGAGCACAAGTCCGTACTGGCACTTGTCGTATCAAAGAGGAGGAATCACCCAACCTACGATGAAAATGATAGTTACCAGGCTTTACGATGCCGGAATACGTCTCTAGCCTAGACTTCTAGATGTTGTGTGTTAGGTTCCAAAGCATTTTTATGTTCATTGAGGTTTATTTTATAGTTGATCTTTCTTAAGAAGTTTTCCTTTCAAGGTTCACCGCGTGATGTAGATGTACAACTCCTAAATATGCAATCTAAAATGATAAACAGTCGTTTATTTTCTTTTAGCAATGAAAATCCTAGCTACTAAGGAAAGAAAAATATGATTCTTTCAACATAGAGCAGAGAGCACACACTAAATGCACTTTTCCTAAATCAATTTCCGCATGCAGTCTAAATGCAAATGCACATGCATGTATTTTTTTTTTTCAGTTCCCTTAATGTGAGAATGACAAAAAGAAAACTAAGTAAAAATCTGAATTACTTTTCCTCGAAGTGACACTTTAAGAATTTCTTTTCAAAAAACGAAAGGAAGACTAAGACGACACTTTCTCTTTCAAATGGAAAACTATTTTCGACACTTCAAAGAATTGATAATTCAAATCAAATATAATGGCAAAAGTGTAATCGACTATCTAAAAGAGGAAGACTTTACGACACTCTTTTTCTTGACTGAAAATGACAGTTGCAACACTTTCGAATCAAAAGACGACAGTTCGATTAAGCTATTGTTTGAAAAGGAGGACTGTAAATGATGAAAAATACATAAAAAAAACATTCACAATTCCTTATCAATGGAGGCTGAATAATGTGAAGGAAGAAGGTTTCAACAGTGATATACTAATCATAGATAACAAAACTATTGAATAGAGCTGAAAACAATGAAGAAAAAACCAAAATCTGGAGGCAGAAACAGTCTCATTCAATCATTGCACCTGTCCTTAAGGAAAACAGGGATGCATCTCACCTACAGCACACGGGAGGTGCGATGCATCCAGACTACCAATGAGAGACAGTGCGATGGTCTAGGGACGAGACTGAGCTTGGTTTTCACCCACAGTTTGCAGCTAAGTTCAAGGATTTAGGCTGAGCTTATGATAGACAGTAAACACAAAGTATAGGGGCTGATCTAATGAGGTTATTGAGCTACCACCAAGGCACTTAGGATGTTCACAACTCAGATGTTCAGTTCATAAACCAACCCGGAGATTAACTGAAGCATCGTTGATCTACTTTGCAGTTGCATAGCAAAAGTAGTTCGAAGGCTAGATGGCTTAACTTTAGGCTCCGTCTGTAGTTTATAAATCAAACAACAGTAACAAACAAACAAACTATTCGCTCCCCAGCGGAGTCGCCATTTTGTTTCTGGGAAAACTAGTGTCCATTCAGAGCTGCTAGTCCCACTAAGGCGAGTAGCTATCTTAGAAACAAACAATTCAAAGTAACTTGTGTTCCTTTATGAGAGATAGATGAGAGAGAATCAGAGAGTACCAATCTCAATCTTTCGCTTGGCTCCTTACTTGTTTCATCTCTCCTTTGATAGAGCTTCGCCACTCATTTCTCACTTGTCCCGCTTCAAAGAACACTTGTAGAGTCAAAGCAGCAAAATACCATCAAAGCATAGAGATCTATAACCATAAACAATGTAGAATCAGATGTACATTAACCATACAAATGCATACACAAATACAAGATTCAGAAATATACAAGTATATGGAGGAAAACTCAAATAGCTTTATTGATAGAAGTAGTAGAAGAGAGGATTACAACCCAGTTGTCTGATCCAGCGCCATCCTCCCAGCATGAAAGCCCTCTTCACCTTATGAAAAGCTAGATCACCCAACAATACAATGTCTCAAAGAGAAACCAACAACACTTCCTTACAAATTACAAAATTCCAGCCTCTAGATCTCTAGGATGAGGGATCCATATATAGATGTTTGCAGGGGAGTGAGTCAGCTTCTGGGATTTTGATTAGTGTCATTTCACTGATAGTTCTTGGTTCCACTTGGAGATTTCATGATCTCTTACTCATCCCTGGGCAAATTCAGAGAGGCAAGTGTCATATGAGCAGTTTCTAGAAGATTCTCTGAGTTTCCACCTAGCAAACTGCCTCTACCATTTGTCTACTCTCGCTCATCGCACCCTATAGAAGGGATTTTCAGTATGCATCACACCTTTTGTGTGTAGCAGGTGAGATGCATCGCACCCTCAGCATGGAGCAGTTTGTATGGTCCAGTTTTGACTAGTTCTGAGCAGTTTTTCAGGGAGAACTTCTGGGAAATGATGTAATCAGTTGACCTTGATCCTTTAGGGTATGAAACAACACTTTTAGGGGTTTGAGAGCCCTTGGTTTATTGACATATGTGATTGGGGTTGCAGTGCCCAAATATGTCTATAACAATGATAGTACTAAAGCAAATGCTTGTTCAAGACCTTGACTGGACCCCTACTAGCCATGACAGGCATTTCGTTAAACATATCAAGAATATGTAATATACAGGTGTAAATAACAATTTTGAGCATAGGGGTCTCATACTTAGCTAAGAATCGCTAAGAACCATTGATGCCTCAACACATCAGTTGCCATTCCATCCATTAGGTCATAGATACATTGATCATTCAATTACAAGTAGAAATGTGATTAAATCCATACATAGTTGTTGTCATAAAACACATACATAACCAGAATAATAGGAGCAGAAATACTCATGAAAGTACAACCATATAGACCACATATAATCCATCAAAATGCTCATATAAATACAAGGAGAAATAACATTTCATTAATGATGCAAAATCCAAACCCGGGATGGGACTTCCATGTTCCACACGACCGTAGAATGGCTCAGCCAAATCTCTCTTCAGCCACTCACCCACGTGCCATATTCCAAGCATGAATGTGGGATCTCAAAGAACACATCAATCAAAAACCATCCAAGGCTTCCAGAGGCAATCCACCTCAACCCATCAAATAATGATTCCACCTCAAGGTCACACATCACCAAAACCATCATCAGATGAATCTCTATCCCAACCATCCAGGGCTCCAGAGCGTTTGTCCAACCAAGGCTCCAGGACTAGTAACTCAACCCACAACTTTTACTGAGCTCCAGAGATTTTGTCCAACCAAGTGTTACAGATCCATTTGGGCACATCAATCCCATCATCCAAATCAGTGTTTTAGGGCTCATCAAACCCTAATTTCAGTTGCTACATGCCCTAAACAAGTCACCCCTTTGAATGCCTCCTTCCTAGACAATTTCATGACTTGAAGACATCCAGAAATAGCCTCTAAAGGGACCAGCGTAGGTAGGCCCATGTAAGGGTGCGCTACAGAGCAGTTAAGTCCATGCCAGGGTGCTCTGCAAAGCACTTAGGCTTCCTTTCACCTGCGCTGGGCGAGATTGAGCGAAATTCACATAGGGTTTGGGGAATATTCTTATCTTTTGGAGTCATCTAGAAGGTTTCCTCACTTATCAACTCCTATGAGCTCGAAAATGGATGAGGAATGAGTTAAGGTGCATCCTATCCTCTCATCCCTTCCTCCATGGAACTAATTCTAAGTATGGAAGGCCATTCAATGCCACCATTTATGACAAAATCTCCTTCATCTTCCTATAAATTGACCACTCATCTAAGTGATCAGGCGCTGGACTATGTTGAATTGTAAGGAGATAATGTTGCTATGAGATTTGGCTCTAAAGCAAGTATTGTAATGCTACAAGTTTGTCACGCTTTTGATGTGATGTGGATGGGATCCAAGCTGGAAGAATGGCTTTGAATCAAACACAAATGGTTGTAATTCCTTCTTCTATAAAATAAAGTGTTTGAACCTTTCTCCCATATGTTTGTATTGTTTTATAATGCTTATATGTGTGAAATGTATCTGATTCCATTCACTTATATTCAATAGATCTTTTGCTTTGATCGATTCTTTGTTTTATGTTGTGTTTACAGGTACTTCTCAAGCGTATTAAGTACGGGAAGGAGCGATAGGATCGATACAAAGGAGACGAGAGGAAAGTGGAACTACAAGTAGGTCTTCTCATCTTCTCATCTTATCTATTGCTTATAGGAAAAGACTAAAACACTTTAAACTGTTGTTCTAGATATGGCTACTTATCCATTTGGGCACATCAATCCCATCATCCAAATCAGTGTTTTAAGGCTCATCAAACCCTAATTTCAGTTGCTACATGCCCTAAACAAGTCACCCCTTTGAATGCCTCCTTCCCAGACAATTTCATGAGTTGAAGACATCCAGAAATAGCCTCTAAAGGGACCAGCGTAGGTAGGCCCATGTAAGGGTATGCTGCAGAGCAGTTAAGTCGATGCCAAGGTTCTCTGCAGAGCACTTAGGCTTCCTTTCACCTGCGCTGGGCGAGATTAAGCGAAATTCACATAGGGTTTGGGGAATATTCTTATCTTTTGGAGTTATCTAGAAGGTTCCCTCACTTATCAACTCCTATTTGCTCGAAAATGGATGAGGAATGAGTTAAGGTGCATCCTATCCTCTCATCCCTTCCTCCATGGAACTAATTCTAAGTATGGAAGGCCATTCAATGCCACCATTTATGACAAAACCTCCTTCATCTTCCTATAAATTGACCACTCATCTAAGTGATCAGGCGCTGGACTATGTTGAATTGTAAGGAGATAATGTTGCTATGAGATTTGGCTTTGAAGCAAGTATTGTAATGCTACAAGTTTGTCATGTTTTTGATGTGATGTGGATGGGATCCAAGCTGGAGGAATGGCTTTGAATCAGACACAAATGGTTGAAATTCCTTCTTCTATTCAATAAAGTTTTTGAACCTTTCTCCCATATGTTTGTATTGTTTTATAATGCTTATATGTGTGAAACGTATCTAATTCCATTCACTTATATTCAATAGATCTTTTGCTTTGTTCGGTTCTTTGTTTTTTGTTGTGTTTACAGGTACTTCTCAAGTGTATTAAGTACGGGAAGGAGTGATAGGATTGATACAAAGGAGACGAGAGGAAAGCGGAACTACAAGTAGGTCTTCTCATCTTCTCATCTTATCTATTACTTATAGGAAAAGACTAAAACACTTTAAACTGTTGTTATAGATATGGCTAGTTATTTAGGGAATTAGTATTTATCTGTAGATACCAAATTCTCCAAAACAAATTGACGACCATACTGGGGAAGATCCTCTTTCCTAGTAGCTTATCCACCTCCTAGGACATCCTTGCAGACCCTACTTGTGTTCATTGATTGTAATTCAGCTCTTTGCATTGAAAAATTGGTCAAAACTATGTCAAATTACCTCTTGAAATAGCTCACTGTCACCAGCGCAGGCTTGTGAGGGACACAATGCGCTGCAAAGCACCCCTGGCTTAGGGACAGTGCTCTGAAGCGCACTGTCTCCCATTCAGGGCTACGCTGATCCTCCTAGGGTCAGTTTCCCACCTTTGGAAAGTGTTTTTGCCAACTTTTCTCTGTTTGTTTGTTTGTTGATTGATCAATGAATGTTATGTCTCAGAGAACAAGTTTCTATTTCCTTATCTAGTCCTACTTTAATTTGATTGATTAATGTTTATTTAAATGTTTTCTTTGTCATTATCGATCTATAGTCAAAGTTAGAATATAGTTGATTAATCTTCATTTGAAAGAAAGTGTCGTAAAGTCTTCTTTTCCTTTGAAATAGAACTGTCGTAAAAGTCTTCATTCTTATGAAAGATTGATTGATTGTATGTGCATATTTCCTTTTGTTCATATTCACAGTAAGGAAATCAAAAATAAATACATGCATGTTGCGTTGAAAAAGTTTGTGTGTGCTCATAGGAATAGTGTAGGGAAATTGCATTAGATTGTGCTCTTTGCTCTTTGTCAAAGATCTGATTGCTCTATCCCTACTAGCTAAGGTTTTCATTGTTCAATTGAATGAGAATAATGCTTATCATATTAGTTGGATTTTAGGGATTGCAAGCATACATCACGTGGTGAACCTTGAAAGGAAAATTCTAAAGAATATCAACTTAAAATTTATCTGAATTTACCTAATGGAGCATTGTCACCTAACGAAAAACATTTAGAGGTCTAGGCTAGAGACGTGTTTCGGTGTCGTAAAACAAAGCAGCTGTCGCTAACTTGTCTGCAATACATCCTGAGTGTGATACCTCATTCCACGTACATGAGTATATCGTAGCTCGTCCACGTACCTTCGGGTATATAGGGCGGTGTTACAGTACGTAAAGTATATGGGAATGCTCTCACTGTGCGATTTTGCATTAGACAATGCTTATACGGATTGGGCCTCCACGTAATTTCAGGTATATATGGGAGGAAAACACTAGGTTGCTATCCATCCTTAGATAACCGAGTCGGTCGCCTTGTACATTGTGATACACCGAACACAACATTCGAGGAGATTGCCTGCTCGTACTTCTCGGTTCGCCGGGAGGTATTCTGCAGTTCACAGTTGCTTGGTAAACCTTTTGCCTAGATTATCCCTTTTTTTGTTATGTTACTTTGATTAAAATAAAATTAATTGACCGCAAATAACATCCTCCACGCTCACTCCTTAGTTGATCTTAGGTTGAAACATATGGCGACAAATCCGAATTCCACCGATCAGGGAATTCCTTTTTATGGGAATCCTAGTCCTTTTCCTCCTTTCGGAAATATTGGTGCTACTTATATGGCTACATTATCCCTATCGGGACTTACCATTGGCTTGCCAGTATGGTTGTTTTCAACCTCCTTGGTTCAAAATGTCGTGATTTCTCCGCAATTAAGAACTCCTCCAACTGGACAAAATCAACCTCCAGTTGATCCTAAAGTTGACCCTTTGCCTTCTTCCTTGATTGTTTCTTCCTCCCCTTCTTCCTCTCCACCTAGTGAAAGTATTGGTACTAGTAACTAGGTGGCTAAGAAGAAGAAGAAAGGGGAGAAGAAGAAGCAAATTCAGTAGAGGGGCAACCAAGCAACCATTGCTTTGAATGCAACATCTGATGAGAAACCGTCCGTCAAGCCTCACAAAGTTCGATATCCATGCAAACTTTGTGCGGGAGACCATCTTCTTCGAAATTGTTCTTGTATTCCTTAGATCTTAGAAGAATGGTCTTCTTGTTCACATCATCTTGTGTCATTAACTTCTTGAGATCATGTTGGTGACACACCATCAACTAGTAGTAGTAAAGTTCATGGAAAGAAGGGTAAAGTTAAGTTTCCTTGTAGGTTATGTGAAGGGAATCACCCCATTCACCTTTGTCCCTATCTGGATGAAGCCAAAAAAGTGTTGGATAATCATCCTGCTTCTCCACATCGACTTCCATCTAGTTACAGGAGACTCTCCCTTAATCCTTCACTAGTTGATGAATTGACTGACTCAAATCAACCATCGGTCAAACCCACTCTCTCTGAAAGTGAATCCTATGAGTCTATACCTGACCCAAATCAACAGGTCGAGGAAACAATTGACCCGATTTCACCTTCAGTTAATCGTACCTTTCCCGAAGAGAGTGAGTATGATACCACTCAAGTTCTTTTCGTTTCTTCATATTAGAATGAGCTTGGAGGCAACCCTCCTGTTCCATCAAAACAAGAGGAAAATTCCCCCATTCTAGTAACTCAAGGGGTTAATTCTCCCATTCTTTCAGTACCCCCTCCAAGTAGTCTAGGCACTTCCTTTGATTAGAATCGACTAGCATGGTTTCGTCTTCCTTCTTATGTGCCTTTCTAGATCATAGTACAGGTTTGTAATATGATTGTATCTGGCATTATTATAGATGAAGGTGCATCTGTGAGTATCCTTTCCTCCACTACTTGGCAAGCACTCGGTTCGCTGCCACTTGTGCCTGTTACCCAGAATCTGTTGGCTTTTAACAGAGGAACCAGTCAACCATTAGGGATCCTTCCTTAGTTTCCTATTACTTTGGGAGGAAAATTTGTTTATCTCAATGTGATGGTAGTCCCAGGCCCTTTAAATTACAACTTGCTTCTTGGGCGCGACTATGTTTATGACATCGGAGCTATTGTTTCAACACTCTTTCGAGTGATTTGTTTCTCGCATGAAGGCAGAATTGTCACTGTTGACCATCTTTCATTTCCCGGTCCAAATATGGCTTCCAGTGAACCATCTTCCCTAAATGGTTCCTTTGTACCAATGGTATCATCCCCGCCACAGGTTAATTATGTGGAAACCCGTTCCATGCCTACATCAACTGAAAATCAATTCAATGATGTTGTACATTATGTGCTGGGGGCATTAGAACCAGATCTCATATTCCTTGCTACAGATCCCTTCCAGAGCATTGTTCTCCCATCTGATGAGAACCTCTTGTAAGTCATGACCTCTTATGGGCTGTGAACACAAGGAATGTGAGGATAGTTCCTTGTCTTATGTCAACCTCATTAAAAAATGAAACAAGGAATATGAGGATAGTTCCTGGTCTTGTGTCAACCTCATTAAAAAATGAAACAAGGAATATGAGGATAGTTCCTTGTCTTGTGTCAACCTCATTAAAAAATGAAACCAAGGACATGAGGATAGTTCCTTGTCTTGTGTCAACCTCATTAAAAAATGAAACAAAGGTCATGAGGACAGTTCCTTGTCTTGTGTCAACCTCGTTAAAAAATGAAACCAAAGATATGAGGATAGTTCTTTCACTGTGTCAACCTCGTTAAAAAATGAAACAGGCTAATGAGGATGGTTCTTTTACTGTGTCAACCTCATTAAAAAATGAAACAGGTCACATGAGGATAGTTCCTTGTCTTGTGTCAACCTCATTAAAAAATGAAACCAAGGATATGAGGATAATTCCTTGTCTTGTGTCAACCTCGTTAAAAAATGAAACCAAGGATATGAGGATAGTTATTGGTCTTATGTCAACCTCGTTAAAAAATGAAACAAGGAATCTAAGTAGATTCCCTTGTCTTCTGTCAAGATCATTAAAAAATGAAACAAGGTCCCTTGGAGCAAAGTTCCAAGTAGATTCTTTGATTAGATCTCGTAAAATCCCAATCAAGTCTTTCACTTGATCTCGTAAAAGAACCTTCATTCCATCCACCTGATAGCCACAAGTAGTCTACTTAGGTGAATGTAATGAAGCTTGGGGGGCATGCACCTAATGGTAAAGCTAAGTTTCCTTGTAGGTTATGTGATAGGAATCACCCCATTCACCTTTGTCCCTATCTGGACGAAGCAAAAAAGGTGTTGGATAACCGTCCTGCTTCATTGCAGTGACTTTGATCTGGTTACAGGAGACTCTCCCTTTCATCATGCTAGGGGCATGTAAACTAATCTCAAGCATAGTTTTTCATTTCAAGCTTGTGTAAAAATGAAACTGAATTCAAGCATAGTTCTTCGTTTTAAGCTTGTGAAAAAATGAAACAGAATCCAAGCATAGTTTTTCGTTTCAAGCTTGTGTAAACATGAAACTGAATCCAAGCATAGTTCCCTATGGTTCAAGCTTGTGTAAAAATGAACCCATTTCTATTTTTAACCCTCATGATTGCCATTCTATCAGCCTCTTTCGTCAGATGAGCCTTGGTTGTTTTCATCCCATCGCTACCATCCCTTTGGCCAATCATACGCTTTCACTTGGTTGTTTTACCTTTTTTGAGGAACAGTTGCAATGAGTGGTCTTATTAGCCAACCTCTTCACATAAATCAACATGTTTTGAGAAATTCCAACATCACTAAAACCAATTGCTACCCTAGACACCACTCGTTCCTCAAAATGGAGTCCTCTTTAAGCTCTTTTCAGACTCTCAAAATATGAAAAGATTGCCGAGCGCTTGTCCTTTTCAGCTCGTTAACGGATTGGAAACGACATCTACTCAGTATAAGTTTAACCCTTTTCCAGACTGAGATAGATTATTTATGAAAAAGGAATACGTTGACCAAACATGGTTAATAGGTTCTCTCTCGTATTGTTTTACGCTTTTTCGGGCTTAAGAGACAAATCAATGAAAAATAACTTGTGGAGTTTTCTTTTTGTCCCTTTTCAAACTCTCTAAACATGAAAAGGACCGAGTTATCTTTGTCGTTAAACTCGTTAAAACATCAAATAGCGACAAACTTGTCCATCTAGACAAGACTGAGTTTCACCTTCGCTAGACTTGTTAAAACATCACATAGCGATGGATTCACCCTGAAGGGTGGAATTATACAACAAGCATATGTTATCCTCCTCAAGCTTGATAAAAATAAAGAGGTACTGGTCAGCAATGACTGGGGAAAATGGGAAAAAGGGGAAAACCACTTTATGGTAGCAGGTCGCTCTTGAACATGACACTTTCACTCCATCACCGTGACTATTTGGGTTGGGTTATTAGCTTGATGGTTATCATACCGTTGGTCTATCATACCATCCATCACTTTGTTTTGGGTCAATGCTACCAATTCATTTTAGTGTTACCGACATGTTCAAGAGAAGTCATTCAGTCAAAATTCATCCTTTGCAATACCATAAACCTTCATTTTCATGACCGCCATTCCTGAACCTTGTGTCGTCAGTCAAATTACATCTCCAAAATCACTACACTCATTTCGTTTCGTTGATGTGGGATACATCAAGGCCCTCCTGCGACGAGTCGCTTCTTGTCGACATCAGCACATTATCTAAGAAGTTGACTTAGAAACAGCCTTACAGTACCTTGAGGCTTGCATGCATCAATGGAAGGTTTCTCGCTTCCCGCGATAGGTTGACATCAATGGCCTTCGACCGAAAGACTTTATATGGTGTTCGACATCAAAACATCCATTCACACCATGTAGAATGTACTGCAATGCCTTGAGGATCATTATCATTATCGATGATTTCTCTCGCGTCTGTTAACAACTTACATCATTGGTTGGTAATCAGATGGTGTCTTCCCATGTTCGACTTCAGATCACATATTCACATGGTTAGACTCGTACTTGAGCGAACGATTGAATGAGATAGAAGACCCCAGATCTAGTTTCATCCATCCGGGCTGCGATTTCAGGAGTACTAAATCATATGTACAATGACTTTACATTGATGGTCATTCCAATCATGGGTCTATATCTATAGATGATTGTTTATGTACATGTAATGAAAGTTTATAAGCTGAGCATGGGTATGCCTTCCCTCAGCAATTCATGTAAAATCAAATATCATGATATATGTATTATAATTGATGCAGGTCACCTTCCACTTCGATACCTCCTCATCACATCGTAAAGCATTTCATTCGACATTAGCATTTTTCTGACTTCATGCTTTAGGGGGCAGCTGTTACAGATCCATTTGGGCACATCAATCCCATCATCTAGATCAATGTTTTAGGGCTCATCAAACCCTAATTTCAGTTGCTACATGCCCTAAATAAGTCACCCCTTTGAATGCCTCCTTCCCAGACAGTTTCATGACTTGAAGACATCCAGAAATAACCTCTAAAGGGACCAACGCATGTAGGCCCATGTAAGGGTGTGCTGCAAAGTAGTTAAGTCCATGCCAGGGTGCTCTGCAGAGCACTTAGGCTTCCTTTCACCTGCGTTGGGCGAGATTGAGCGAAATTCACATAGGGTTTGGGGAATATTCTTATCTTTTGGAGTCATCTAGAAGGTTCCCTCACTTATCAACTCCTATGAGCTCGAAAATGGATGAGGAATGAGTTAAGGTGCATCCTATCCTCTCATCCCTTCCTCCATGGAACTAATTCTAAGTATGGAAATCCATTCAATGCCACCATTTATGACAAAACCTCCTTCATCTTCCTATAAATTGACCACTCATCTAAGTGATCAGGCGTTGGACTATGTTGAATTGTAAGGAGATAATGTTACTATGAGATTTGGCTTTGAAGCAAGTATTGTAATGCTACAAGTTTGTCATGCTTTTGATGTGATGTGGATGGGATCCAAGTTGGAGGAATGGCTTTGAATCATACAAAAATGGTTGTAATTCCTTCTTCTATTCAATAAAGTGTTTAAACCTTTCTCCCATATGTTTGTATTGTTTTATAATGCTTATATGTGTGAAATGTATCTGATCACATTCACTTATATTCAATAGATATTTTGCTTTGATCGATTCTTTGTTTTCTGTTGTGTTTACAAGTACTTCTCAAGCGTATTAAGTACGGGAAGGAGCAACAAGATCGATACAAAGGAGACGAGAGGAAAGTGGAACCACAAGTAGGTCTTCTCATCTTCTCATCTTATCTATTGCTTATAGGAAAAAACTAAAACACTTAAACTGTTGTTCTAGATATGGCTACTTATCTAGGGAATTAGTATTTATCCGTAGATACCAAATTCTCCAAAACACCAAGGCTACGAGACTAGTAACTCAACCCACCATGGGCTCCAAAGCGTTTTTCCAACCAAGGCTATGGGACTAGTAACTCAACCCAAGTTGTTCCAGGGCTCCAAAGCGTTTGTCCAATGAAGGCTACAGGACTAATAACTTAACCCAAGCTAAGGAAACATGAGAACCAACCAAAAATAAACAATGAAAGTAAAACCACAATCACGATGGCTATCCAAGAAATGGCAAGGCTAGGTAATCCACTGTCAATCCCAACCATCCTCCATGCCAATGACAGATCACAACCAACAAACCACATTCATATGCCATGCATGCCAAAACTAGTGAAGGAAACATACATGCAACTTGGTACCTGCAAGCAAATTTGATGTAGTTGTTGATCCTGATGCCCCCCTGTGCTTTATTGCTCTTTCTTTGCCTTATGCTCCAAGAATCTAAGTATGACACACCCTCTAAGAGTGCTCCAAGAAAACTCTAAGTCTCCAAGAGTAAGAGAGAGAGAGAGAGAGAATAATGGGGGAGCTCCAAAACTGAATTGACAAAAGGTTACCAACTGATCCTCATAAGCCTTTTTATGAATGAGGCCTCTATTTTCTTCATTTTCCATTATTTTCCTTCATTTTCCTCCTCACATGCAACCTGTGACCTTTCACCTCCTTTTTCTCCTAATTTCCATTATTTTCATAAATAAATGTGAAAAAATGCCATTTTTCCTTTCCAAAGCCTTAGCCATTGCCTTTGCCAATTTCCTTAGCCACAACCAATCACAAGTGAGCCCCATCGCTAGATTTTGCCCAAAATTTAGCTTGGAATAAGTGTCCCATCATCCGTGGTTTTTGCCTTTATTTACTTTTATTACATGAAATTTTCACCAGGGTTGTTATAATCTTTGGGTGAGGCCATTGCATAAGTGATGAATGATGATAAGCGAGTCCCCAAGATTCTAATATTGGACACTTGTATGGTTTTGGCCAGTATCAGACCTTGCAACAATCCATGCATTTTTGCCTCATTGTTTTTCATTTCTCCCAATCCCCATGCATACCTCTTAACTTGATTTCCTTCGAGGTCATAGAACACCACTCCCCCTCCTGCCACCCCTAATAAATAATAATAATTTAACTAACTCTTAATAATTAATAATAATAATAATAAATTAACTATTATTAATTAATAAATAATAAAATTCTTAATTCCCTGAATTACGCATATGGAAAATAGCCTGTTGACACTTGTAGGTTGGTGACGACGACATGCACACAGATGAAATGACAACTAAGGAGTATCAACAACAAAGGAAAACACATAGAGCACATCAACAAATATAGTCACAACAAATGACAATAGAACAACATCAAGAAGAGAAAGAAGAAATTGAATGACGAAGAGCACATCAGAGATAATATCAAATAACATATCGACAAAGAAAGCTGCAACAGACAACAACAGAACAAGAAGAAGAAGAGGTGAAAGAATAAATTGAATGACATAGAGCATGCTAAAGAGAAGATCAAAGTGCATATCAAGAAAGAAAGGCACGACAAATGATAATAGAACAACAACAAGAAGAGATGAAAGAACAAATTGAATGAAAAAGAGCACATCAATGAGAAATTCAAAGAGCATCTTGAGAAAGAAAGGTGCAACTTATCGATTTTGCTAACATTAGAAATGTGGAAAATGATCAAGTTATGATTTTACTATCAGAAAAGATAAAGTATTACGTGCATTGAATTATGAGATTCATATTGATCCATATTATCTCGGAGTTCAAGTTTATGCAAAGCACTTCAAGAAGTGCCTGAAATTGCAATAGATGTATCACATTTTATTAAATTTCTTACATTACTAGATATAGACAATGACACTAAATTTGAAATATTGGAAGGGGTTCCAGGGATTGATGATGCATTATATGGCTTACAAACACCTTCTTTTGTAACAAAGCCTCCAAATGCACAAAAAGAGATTGATATTATTTGAGATTGGGCAAATAACCCTAACGTAGAGGAAAATTACCCGAATGTAGAGGAAGTGCTTAGTTGGCTTGGCATTGACTATGCGACAACCCCGATTATTTTCCACTTATGTATACAATGTAAATATTTGAAGAAAAAAATGGGCTGAGTCAAGGGACACAAATTCCAAAGCTAAGGGGTTACTTGCTTGGGACATTTTAAAGGATTCCTTACAGTAGGAATCTGAGCTGGATCATGGTAGCTAATAATTGTGTAAAAGGGTCAATTTGTATTTTCTTATCAGCTAAGAGCAGAGGACAAAATGTGTGCTTCTTACAACAACATACAAGGAATCAGGGACAAGAATTAAAAGGAGAAAATGGGAAAATTGCTAACTCGTAAGGTGTGTAGATCACCCACTGCGACAAATTAACCAACAACAAACAAATATGGGGGACATATAGGCAGGTGGCACCATTTTGATAGATGACAAGATTTTGAATAAAGGTAATTGTCTTAATGTCGCGCAAGGGACAAAGGGGAAAGGATGATTCAAGTAGGCTGGAAATGTGCAAGGGATAGAGAAAAAAATCATTTGAACAACCTGGTACATGGGGAGAAGTTTGTTCTGAAGTGGGGTGTTGGCTAGAAAGAAGGAGATAAACGTTATGTAGGGGAGAAATTAACTTTTCAATTGGAAAGAAAGCAAGAGAAATTACTCTCAGGTGGGAAATAATGTCCTCTTGATTCCCTATTAGCCAGAGGGTGGAGATGGTTTTCTCCGAAGTCCCTTGATGGATGGGGTGGAGGGTTTCTCCTTGGATTCCTGAAAGGAGGATTTTTGAGGGCCATTCTTGTTATGATTATTTTTAAAGTGGTATCTGGATTTCCAAGATGGATGAAACCACTATGTTGTGATTTAAAGGGTGGAGGTAACAGGTCTTTGGAATCCTTGTGTATTGTTTTTTTCTTAAAGAGTTGAAGGGTGGAGTTGGTAGATCCTCTATAACCCTTATTTCAACTAGTAGTTGGAGTTTAATCCCTGACCAAGTCCCCTCGGTCTCTGGAATCTAGCTCAGGGGTGAAATCTACAAGTGAGCACTGGCTGCAACTTGTCTATGGTTGGGTGGAGAATCATTGTCCCAGACTCAGTTTCCCAGTCTTAATTTGAGATAAGTGTGCCTCTGGTTTGATTTGTATAATGAACTTCAAGTTATGTTTGATATGATTGTTTACATGTTTCTGGATACTAATATTTTATAATGCTTGTATAATGTTGAATGTGATGGAATTCATAGTTGTTGAGATACTTGAACATAAGACACTTAGATCTATATGTGAATGAGTTGACTGATGATTGGTTGGCTTAACAAGAAACTTTGGGCCTGGAAATTGCTTGGAAGAGAATTTACAACCTTTTATTTACTTATGTATATATGTCCTTGTGAAATAAAAGGAAATAATTGTAGGACTGTGAGTTTGAATCCTGAAGCATGCATATGTGTACAACCTTTGTTCCTCTCATATTATGACAAAGCCCATACCCCGCGAATGGTAATGAAAACGTTCCTACACTGGTTATAGGAGGATAAACACACACACACATTTATGCTTATATGCACACACACACACACATATGGCATGGAAGTGATGAGACCTTGTCCCTTACCTACCTTAGTGATTTTATGATTAAGAGACAAGGGATATTAAGATTTCCAAGTCATTATTTAGGCCATGAGACTCATGTTGAGGAAGGAAAGTGTGAGATTTTGTATGAGGGCCAAAGTTAGATCCACCCTAACCGTTTTATTAATTCCCTCTAACGTCCTCTAAGTTGCAAAATTAATTGACTACTCTAGTAACCATTCTTGAGCACCTAAAGGTGTACAATCTAAATAATAAGTAGAATATTCTGTAGCATATGAGTAGCCCACCAGGTGCATGCAAAATATGCGCATAAGGTTAAGTCTACTCATTGGGCAGGATGCCAGGTGTTATTGAAGCCTCCACATGTTTATATATATATATATATATTTGTTGTGAAAATTTCTAGCAATGAAAGAGGCAACAATAACGTTGAGAAATATGATAATGAGGTGCTAAAAAGATACCGTGTTCTTCATCAGTATGAAGATTTGTTTCCAACAAATGTTCCTGGATTACCTCCTCACAAAGAGGTATATTTCTCTATTGAGTTGATGCCTGGAGTAGCACCAACATCCAAGACACCATATAGGACGAGTACTCTTGAATTCATTGAACTAAAGCTACAACTTAAAGAGATGCTTGATAAAGGCTATATAAGGCCAAGTGTGTCACCATGGGGAGCTCCAATTATGTTTGTGAAGAGAAAGAATGGTACACTTAGACTATACATTGATCACAGGTAAAATAAAGTGACCATCAAGAATTGGTATCTGTTACCACAGATTGACGACTTATTTGACTAGTTGAGAGAAGCAACAATTTTCTCCAAGATTGATTTGATAGGTCAGACTATCACTAATTATGCATCAAGGATGAAGATATCCATAAGACTGCATTCTAGACAAGATACAAACATTATGAGTTTGTGGTGGTACCCTTTGAGCTTACTAATGCCCCTGCCACTTTCATGTGTTTAACAAACAATGTGTTGCATCCTTACTTTGACAAATTTGTGATTGTCTTTGTTGATGATATTTTAGTATATTAAAAGTCTAAAGAAGAACATGAAAAACATTTAGTTGCAGTGCTACAACTGCTAAGGGAACAAAATTTTTATGCAAAACACAGTAAGTGTTATTTCTTCCAACCACAAATACATATTTGGGACACATCATGTCCAAGGAGGGGATACCAGTTGACCCATAAAAGATCAAGGCCATAATGGAGTGGCCAACATCGAAAAAAGTGAATGAGATTAGATCATTCATGGGGTTGGCAGGCTACTACAAAAGTTTCATCAAAAACTTCTCCAAGTCAGGCCACCAAATCACTTCCTTGTAGAAGAAAGGAAAGGAATTCAAGTGGACAGTTGAATGTGAAACAAGCTTTGAACAGTTGAAACAATTGCTCACTAATGCACCAGTGTTAAGGATTGCAGATCCAAACAAATATTTTGTGGTTTGTACAGATGCCTACAAGGAGGGGCTCGATGGAGTCTTACTGCAGAAAGGACAGGTAGTTTTCTATGAGTCATGGAAGCTAAATGAACACAAAGCAAACTATGTATCTCATGTTTTGGAGTTAGTTGCCATTATCCATGCATTGAAAATGTGGAGGCATTACCTCCTCGACAGAATATTTACGCTTATGACAGATCATGGGGGACTCAAATATTTGTTTGATCAACCTAAGTTGAACGCGAGACAAGCTAGATGGTTGGCCATACTTAGCAAGTTTGACTTTGAAATCAAGTACATCAAGGGCAAAAGAAATAGGGTTATTGATGCACGTAGTGGAAGGATTCAATTAAATCACATGGAAACCATAAGTTATTATGGATTGGACCTAGGAGAATAGGCCAAACATGCAGGGAAACATGATGAGAACTATCATTAGATAAAATAATAGCTACAAAAAGATGGCAAGGGTGGAAAGGATGAGGAATATCATCTCACAGATAATGGTCTAGTTAGATTCAAGAATAGAATCTATGTGCCAAACAATGATGATTTGAAAAGGATAATAATGAGTGAGTTCCATGTTAAACCATATTTCGACCACTTAGGATACCCAAAGACTCTCATGGACATCAAAAGGTTTTACTATTGGCCTAATTTGGAAAGGGAACTAGCTGATCTTGTTGTTAAATTCATGGAGTACCAGCAAATGAAAGCCGAATGTAAACACCCAACAGGTTTATTACAACCAATTCCCATTCCAGAATGGAAGTGGAAAGTGATCTCCATAGATTTCATTACTGGTTTACCAAGAACCTCCAGAGAACATGATACAATCATGGTGGTAATTGACAAGTTGAGAAAAGTGGCTAATTTTGTAGTAGTCAAATCCACTAATTCGACTAGTGAGGTGGCTCAAACTTCATAAAGGAGATTGTGAGGTTGCATGGAGTTCCCAAGAAAATAATCTCAGATAGAGATGCTAAGTCCACTTCAAGGTTTTGGAGGGAACTATTTGCGGGCTTGGGGACAAAATTGGCCTTTAGTACAACTTATCATCCCCAGACGAATGCGAAAACAAAGATGACAAATAGAATCGTTGAAGACATGTTGAGGATGTATGTGATGCACAAGCCAAAGAAGTGGGAAGAGTATCTTCCACTTACAGAGTTTCAATACAACAATGGATACCAAGAATCTTTCAAGATGATCCTATTTGAGGCACTTTATGGAAGGATTTGCAATACTCCTATCAATTGGAGTGATCTAGTGAACAAGGTATTTTTTAGGCCTGATATGCTAAAAGCGATGGGGCAACAAATGAAGATCATCAGGCAGAATTTAAAGGTGGCACAGGACAAGAATAAAAGCTATGCAAACCAACATAAGGCGCTTAAGGAGTTCAAAGTTGGGGAACATGTTTACTTGAGAATTAGACCCAAGAAAAGTTCCTTGAAGATTGGGTCATGTGTCAAGTTGACACCATAGTTTTGTGGACCTTTTGAGATGCTTGAAAGAATAGGGCGAATAGGCTGGCCTTACCTCCATGACTAAAAGTCCATGATGTTTTACATGTTTCTTTACTTAAAATATATGTACAATACCCTAATAATGTGATTGATTGGTCTGTGCTATAGGTGAAACTAGAGGGAGAGTTTTAGCTAGAGCCATTATGCATCCTAGACTTGAGGAACCTCGTGCTCTGGAATCGAGCAATAAAGAAAGTCAAAGTGCAATGGAGGCACTTTGGGCCCAAGGAAGCCACTTGGGAAATGGCTGATTCAATGCAGGCATCATATTCTTTTTTGTTTGCTGGTTGAAGCAAATGTGTGTAAATTTGTAAATATTGTACAAAGCTGTGTATATAAAGTTCCATAAACAATATGTTTGTTTTTAAGCATGTCTTTTGTGTTGTATATAGATAAAGAACACCGAGGATGGTGTTCCCCCAAAGGGAAGGGGTTTGTGATAGCCCTGATTATTTTCCATTTATGTATAAAATGTAAATATTTGAAAAAAATGGGCAGAGTCAAGGAACACAAATTTTAGAGTTGGGGAGGTTACTTGCTTGGGATATTTTAAAGGTTTCCTTACAACAAGAATCTGAGTTGGTTCATGGTAGCTGACAATTGTGTAAAAGGGACAATTTGTGTTTTCTTATTAACTATAAGTAGAGAACAAAATGTGCGCTTATTGCAACAACATACAAGGAATCAAGGATGATAATTAAAAGGAGAAAATGGGCAAACTGCTAGCTCATAAGGTGTGTTGGCCACCCACTGCAACAAACTAACCAATAACAAACAAATTTGGGGGACATATAGGTAGGTGGCACCATTTTGATAGGTTGACAAGATTTTGGCACCGACGTAAAGAAATAAACCACCATAAGGAGGGGAAACTGAGCATAATTGCATTGAATTATTATCGAGGAAACCTACAGACAAGTAAATATTTTACAAGTTCCTATGAAGTGGAATGAGTGTATTACCACAAGTTCACAGTCCCGTGTAAATGGTGGAATCCTTAACTAGCTTAGAACTTGAATTAAAATATGGTCATACATCTCATTTGCGCCCCACGTTCTTATCCCTACACCAGTTGTGAGTAATCCTATTTTCACAGATGGTGGAGATTCATTATAAGATCGACGACTAGGGATAATAGTGCCACCCCGCACCCCGTGTCATCAGCAAGGGGAGGGGGGTGGTGCTATTGAGTTTAGATCGTAAGATAATCCAAATCATGGGGAACCATCAAATGAACACCTTGTAAATGTGAAGCAGATCTGTGATAGCGATGCCCCTCTATGACGGCACGGGGAGGGGGGTGGCGCTATTGAGTTTAGATCGTAAGATAATCCAAATAATGGGGAACCATCAAATGAACACCTTATAAACGTGAAGCAGATCTGTGATAGCGATGCCCCTCTATGATGTCAGCAAGGGGGGGGGTGGTGCTATTGAGTTTATACTGTTGGATGGTTTAAGTCGCGGGGAACCATCAGATCACTACCTTGGAACCATGAAGTGGAACCAAGATAGTAACGCCCCTTTTGTGACGTCAGCAAGGGGAGGGGGGTCCGGCTTTAATTGTAGCCGGTGATTGAGTCGTGGGAAATCAATGGTCATAAACATAGCGGGGCCTTCCCCCTTGTGATTTCAGCGATGGGGGGGTCACGCTTTTGATTATAGCTGTTGATCGAGTCGTTTAATATAGTCCGTCGGATGGCGAAGGACGACAAGGGGTGGGTCCACCATTAAATTCATGCGAGCGTTGGTAGCTAAAGGCGTAGGTGATATATATATATATATATATATATATATATATATATGCCACCATTATATGTAGAGGTATACATATATGTATGAATGATATGACCACATGTGACATGTCACGTAGGCATGCACAACAAGATCCTCAAGAGCCCTCAACCATGTGGCAATGTAGTGACATGCCACATGGCAGGAAAATTGAGATGGTACAATTGATTTAGTAATACTTTAAAGCACCATAATTTGTAATCTTGGAGTCCAATTGGGACAAAATTTATGCTATTAGAAAAGTCTTGTTGAGACGAAAATGATGGCGACATCCAAACTAAGTTCTATAAAATTTGAAGAAGTCAAACAAAAAATTTACCCCATTTCCCTAATTGTACCATGGAAGTTGGGTTAGAATAGTAATACACTCCCAAGGGTAAGGGGAGGTGTTTACAGGCTCATCTCTAATCAATGAGTATAACACTCTGGGATTATTCGATATGCCATTTCCAACATTGTTCCCAAATGGTGACGCACATTGGTTGCAAGCACAGAAGAGAAATGCCCATCTTAACCCCATATCTATCAATCATCGAGAGGGATCAAATCTTCCGAGGTGCGAACCTTTCCTCAAGTTTTTCACTCAGAAAGGATGTTTGCACATTGAGAAATTTGATCCTTCTTGACTCTTTTTAGATTTAGGGTTAAGATAGATTTAGACTAGTAATAAAAAAGTGAAAGTTTCAAGTGACACCTTAGCTTAATCCTATACATAAAACTAGAGACTAATATCAATTAACCTTTTGTTAAAGAAATCATTAACTTATCTTTATTGCTAATCTTTAAATATATTGATTTATTTTTAATCCTTATTATTAGTCCTCGCGAGGGAAGACTATCAATCGATTTGCCAATTGATCAATATTAATTTAGCATTGACCAATGCAACTTATAATGTTTAACTTTGAAATATAAATATTTATTTTTCAATATTATTAAAAAAACTATTTTTCAAACATTCGACCATAACTTGAAGGTCTTATTGTAGCCTTTGCACAATATACTGTTATCACATATTTTATGCTATAATTTATGGTTATGATTGCATTATTCATGCATGATTTTTAGATATATGTGTTAGTGATTTTTATTCTTAAGCTTTGAAGGAAAACTATCCAAAAATAAAATCCTTGAAAATAACTCATACTCACCTAAAATACATATTTGCCATCAATTACTTCTCACCAGAATTTAAGTGACTTTTTGCATAAAAAATGGATAAGAATAAGATGTAAATAAATATATTTACCAGGAGTTACTTCCCACCATTATTTATGTTTAATGTGTAGGCTTACCAGTGGTTATTACCCACCATGAATAAGAATAAGATATAAATAAATATATTTACCAGGAGTTATTTCCCACCATTATCCCACCATTATTTATGTTTCACCGAACGCTTATGTAGGAGTAAAACTGTAAATGTGTAAGCCTACTAGTCACTGGATACTACCCACCAAAAAAATTAATTCAAGTTCTTGTGCCGGAGCAAGCAATTAATTTATTCACTTCACATTTCAATTTATTAGTTGCAAGACTATATGATTAGATTTGGGTATTGACAACTATTAATTTAGCATTGACTAATGTAACTTATAATTTTTTATGCAATTTTCCTAGAGTTAATTTCTAGGGTATTGACAACGTATGTAAAAATCATTTGTTATAATTGTTATGTAAAAAAACTCCTTGTGAGACAATTGAGTGGTTAGAATGGGATGCTATCCTGTCCATCATTTGTTATAATTGTTAAGTAAAAATCTCCTTGTGAGACAATTGAGTGGTTAGAATGGGATGTTATCCCCTCCACCTGGGAACCAAACTGCCTTGCATCATTTGTTATAATTGTTATATAAAAAATCTCCTTGTGAGACAATTGAGTGGTTAGAATGGGATGTTATCTCCTTCACCTGGTTTCAAATCCCGTGGGGGCAATCTTTGACCCTTGTGAAAAGGCTCAAGGAGTAGGCTACCCTACCTTTGTGGAGTCTAGACTCTTGCTAAGTCATAAATTCTTGTTACTATCTTCGCCTTCGCCCAAATTACTCCAACAATTACTATAATTAAAAATAATAATAAAAAAATATAAGAACAAAAATATCTTACCTAACCCTAAAAACAAAATATATATTATCGCCATCTATTATGATGGGTTGCTTTAATGTTATATTCAACTAAAATTTGATCAAATCCGAATCCAAATTGGAGTTGTCCGAGAAATCGTTGATAGAAGTGGCCAGAATCCGGCTAAAAAGTTTTCAAAAAATCTCACAGTGATAGTATTTGAATTATGTTTTTGGTGGTGGAAATGAATTAAACACCATTGAAAAAAAAACCTAGGAGGAACTAAAAATCTTGAAATTTGAGAAACTAAAAATCTTGAAACTTGACAATGGTAACCTGGATTTAAAAAAACCTATCAAATTTTATTAAAATCGTGTCAAAATTTCCATAATTTTCAAAGCAAATTTACGACTCCGTCATCCAAATTAGACAATTAGACCATTCCTTTATTATAAAGCTTAAGATGGTCACAATGTTAAACTAACTGCTATTTCTTGGATTGAAATACGGTAGATTCATTTAGCGTGGATATTAGTTGTGTACACGTCCTGATAGGATAAGGCTGGAGTGGTTTAGTACCCATTTTCATAACTCAATACAGGAGAGAAACCAGCTGGACTGCTGCATCCGATGTTCGTCTGTCTATGCGAGATATACTGGTGAGTTTCGGGTTTCTATTCTTTTGTTACAGTAGGTGTGCAATATTTGTGTTTTAGATTTTCTGTGATGAGCTTTCCTATCAGAGTGCAGTAGATTTTTTTTTTTTAATTTTAAATGGCGATGTGGGTATTACATAGTTTACATTAATGCTGGATTGTTCTTTCCGTGGGATAGCTTGATAATGTGCTTTATTCATCCTCTGTTTTACTGGATTGGCAAATTGGACGTAATCTTTCCTCCCATGGCTCTCTGGGTTCAATCTTGTTCTCGTTGTGCTTTTGGGTTGTAGAATATTTGAATTTTCAGGTCTTTTCCAAAGCAATTACTCTCCGCCAATTTGACTCAGGGCATTTTACAGTTTCCTCTGCCCCTTCTGCCCAGCTTTCTTGCGCGCCTAGTTTGCTTTGCTGTTGCTAGCATGGGGACTATCTGCTGCTTGCGCAGGAGGGAGCTGAGGTCCAATTCTCTAGGAATTCCACAAGATGGTTGAGCTCCAGCTGCACTTTGCGGGCTTGCAGCCATATCTACGTGAGGCAAGGGTCAGTTTTCGAATCTTATTATGAGGAACCAAACAAAAATGGACCAAAACGAATTTTCTTTCCACAATTCTTAAAGTATGTCACCATATTTCAAAGCTGGCGATTCCAGTGTAATCTGTTTGAAGCTTCCAAGGCAATATTTTAAAAAATGTACCCTTAACCTGCGATACGATGTTCCATCTGCTATATCTTTATGTGGAATATGCTAATGGTTAAACCTGGTTGGAAGAGTAATGATTATAGCTTGAGATTACTAAGGGTAAGGTTTCAACTTCAAAAAGATACAAAAAAGTCGGCTGAGAGCATACAACAGGCACCCCACGACAGTAATATGATGAACCCAGAGAATGCAGAAAAGTTTTATCTGGGCATGGGCACGGAAGGGGCTGGAGCTAAAACTGTTTCTTCCAGCTTGTGGGTTATAGGGAGAGGAATTTCCGAATGTGTTGCTTGACTGATCCTAAATTTTTGGCTGAGTAAATTGGGCCTGAATTTAACTCCAATGGATTTGTTAGTGCTTGAAACGAAAGAGCTAATATAAATATACAAATTAAATGAAATTAATTTTTTATTAATGTCCACTGATGACCAAAGTAGGTCAACAGGGCTGGGAAGTACAACATACCAAAATGGCAATAAGGGGGGTGAAAAAGTGATTTCCCAAGAGCAAAATAGAATACCTGAAGCTAAAGGAATAAGAAGAAAAACAGTACACATTATAGGGAGTCAGCGATTATTACAACATTTCACCAAGTTTCTGGAGTGTGGCGACGTGAAAGTGGGGAAACACACCCAGGGCACATGTGGAGACACCCCCGAAATTTCATTGAGCATCATGGGGATGTTGATGTCCCTCGCATAGGGGACCCTATCTTTATAATTATATACAAAAATTCAAAAGATATGAAAACATAAAATGATCTAAAGACTAATTGCCAATTGGAGTTCATCAATAATGATTCATCATTGTAAAAATCAAATGAGAAAGAGATATACAGAAAGTAGAGTTAGTTTACCAAGGCATTAGGCTTTTTATTTTTAAAACTTTTAAAACCTTTTTTCGAAAATATGAAGGAGGATTTTTTCTTCTTCTTTTTTTTTGGGGTGTGGGGCGTGGGTTGGTGGGCCCCGTGAGTTCCACTTTTCGTGGAGGGCTGCCTTGGTACCAGCCCCTTAATGTGAAAGATCCCGTATTCTTGGTCAAACGATTCATTTTGCATTTCACAAATTGGGGGATACAGGTAAGCGTTTTGCAGGGTGTCATAGGGATTTGGGGGCGCCTCCTAATGTAAAACTGATATATACAATCTCGAAGTAGTGGAGAGATAGGTTGTAGACACAATTACCAAAATCATTTATATAGGTGGCTTCCCTGTTCTCGATACATATTGGTATTAACTTTTGGGGTTACTTTGAAAGTGTTTATGCTTGGGGTGCTTCATGAGATTTGTGGTACATGGTGTATGTTCAGCACTTGGATGGTTTGAGATGGATTGGCACATGAGCAATAGTCCTTGATGGATTTACACAATTGAGATAGCTTTTTCAGTGGATGCTTAAGCTTAGATAGTTTTTGAATAGCATTTTCCCTTACACATTGGAATACTCTGGATAGTTTGGTGGACGCCATTGAGCCCCCATGAATAATCCACTTGCTTGGAGGGAACCCTATATAGGATGAGGAGTGTTGTGCAACTTGTAGGAGGGAATTAGGCTCTAGTTGGTATGTGGCAACTTGGATTCTTGTTTTTAATTGGAGATGGCTGAGGGACTCAGGGCTTCAATTGTATTCTTCTAGGGGCAATTGACCTAGTTGAGTATATTGCTTAGGAGGATCAATGGGATTCATGTAGGCCTGTGATGGAGGGATGTGGATTTGCCTTGCATAGCTACATCACCTTGGTGCCATTATTGTGCATGGTATCACCTTGAAGCACGATACATGATTTTAGAGTGTAGAGTCTCCCTTGCGTTGGTAGACAAATTTTTGTCTTTTGAGTCGCTAGGGTTTCTAGGTCTTCTTGGAGTATCTTAGAACATCTTGGAGGTCTAGGGTTAGGGTTTATTCATTGGATATTGGAGATTAGGGTTTTAAGATAAAACCCTATGATGGAATTGTGAAGAAGAATGAGCAGATGCAAACTAATGTAGTCTTGTAAGTGTTCCCATCTGGCCTTGTACAACCCAATGTTTATGCTTGGGGTCAAGCCATATGAGGACCCCTTCTTCTTAATCGAATGAGCCTTGAAAGCTCTCCAAACAGTGATGTTTCAACCGCTGGAGCAAGTGCCTAAACACAAGGTTAAATAGCTTTCAAGCAAACACCTTAGTTGGCTTGAAAGCAAAAAGGATTTCCTTCGGCCAATGATACATCACTTGGGTTAACTTATTTGCAAGTCAAAAAGATGTCATCCGACCAACGATACTAATCCAGATTGGATCATTATATTATTTATCATTCATCTCAATGCTTCTAGAGTGGAAAAAATGGAGGAATAAGCTCACAAGACCATTTTTAACAGCAAGTCCCAGTTTGGAAAATTGGGATTTGAAACCTTTTGTAAGCAGTTTGAGGCATCAAACAACCTTTTTTGGAGGGTAAAACTTTCTCTTAAGTGCAATGCCCCCTAGTGCTATTCTACATAGATACCTTTCCAATAGTGCAATAATTGCTTGAATTGAAGTTCATATGCAAAAGTTATGCCACCTGAAAGTTGACCTTCTTGTCTTGACCACCATGATTTGAGAGGATGCCACGTCATTCCCCGTTATTCATGGAGAAGGGGTTGGCCATGTGATCACGATGAAGATGACTCTAGAAGAGTCAATATTGTAACTCTAGTTAAGAATTGAAGGGGTCAAACTTAACCACTAGTAGTCTATTGGGCTATGTTATAATCGAGGCACTAGGAGAAAAAGGGATTCCATTCTATTTGAGTGCATCTAGTTCTATATATGGCCGGAGTAGCCGAGTGTGGATAGGGAGAGAGCAAACAGAGAGGGTTTGTGCAGTGTAGTAGCCCACGGGGCAACAAGTCTCACTTCTTTGTACTTGCATCCATTTCAAATTCAAAGAAAGAAAGAGTGGAGTAGCCTCACCTTCTAGTTGGGTTTTCTCTCGAAAGGGTTTCCCATGTCATATTTTGTGTTATTGTTGTTTGTGAATGATTATTCTCTATTTTCAGCATAATTATAATTTGCATGCATACACAATAAACAATAATTAACAAATCTAGAAATCTAAGGAGAAATAAACCCTCTAGTGTAGATTTCAAAATTTCTAATATATTTAGTAGATCTATTGTGATGAATTGTTCAATGGAATACCCATTACAATTTATGGATCATATTGGTATTAGAGCAGTTTTCTTTGGGTATAGGGGAGTTGAAGGGGATCCAGATCGGTTAAGTTGAAAGTCACAAAACCCTAGTCATGATTGATGAATTTGTGAATAACCCTCAAGATCTCGCAAAGGAGAGGTTTGTGCAGCTAGAAGTACAAGTTGCATTAATAAACCATAATGTGAGCTTCCCAGGCTCTGCACTGTCTCTTTGGCACTATCTCAGCCTCTTTGCTATGTATTCTCGGCCTTCTGCCGAATTGCCTCTCGCTGCAACAGATCATTGGTTCGATTCTCTCAGCAAACCCCGCTCCAGAAAATCAAACTGACTGATCAGTTTGGTGTTTCTCCAACTGACCCCTAAGCCTCCTCTTATAATTTTCCTGTTGAGTCTTCAACGGCCGAGATTAAGTCCCTAATCAACGGCTAAGATTAGATTTGGCTTGATCCTTGTTTCTTGGAACCTTCTAACCCAAAATTATATTAATACACATTAATATTTTAATCTTCCTAAGTTTATACTTAGGACCCCATTAAAAATATTAATTATTTTAATATCTCCTCATCTGGGTAGAATTTCTCCAAACAATTTCTGGGTTTTGGAGATCTCATGTGCTTTAGCCTCTCCACCAATTCTCATGGCTAGAGCACATTCGATGCTACCACAATCCATAGAAAGGACAAAAAGGTGGCAACCAAAACACACCACTGCAAAGATCCCAACTACCACTACGACCATTGTAACATTGACGGTCACATAGAGGAAAACTGTTGGAAGTTGCATCCAAAGCTCAAACCAAAGAACAAAAAGAAGGATACTAAAGAAAAAAACTCATGGTCACAAATCTGAGTAATTAGGTGGAAAGCAACTTGAACGTGGATGAGAAGATTGTCTGCACATCGGTGCAAAAAGGGGTGAATCTGAGTAGCCGTCAACAACAGGAAGAGAACGAAAAAACCAGACTCTTCCATATAAAAATATAGGTTAAGAAGACAAATATTGATGCTTTGTTTGACTTAGGGTCATAGGCAAATCTCATTGCAGTAGAGCTGGTCAACAAATTGGGATTGGAAGTTCATGATCATGCAAGCCCATATCCATTGGGGTGGGTAAATAAGGATGAGGAGATAAAGGTAATCGAACAGTGGAAAATTAGATTTGCTATCAATGTTGATTTTATTGATGAAGTTCCCCTTGATGTATGTGTAGTGGTGTTTAGAAGTCCCTAATACCTGTATGTACATGCAGGGTGCAATCTTCATGCGAAGATGCAACCAATACTGCCTCATCAAGGATGGGCAATCCTTCATCAACTCACATAAGGGCAAGTCCAAAATTTCATTGGAAAGTGTCAAACAAGCCAAGAAACTGATCAATTCTAGCAAGAAGTATGTTTTATTGTTTTTAAGAGAAAATTAGTTTATAGAAGAGTTAGTAAGAGTAAAGTATCCTTGGAGAGGTGTACTAAGGAACATTTTTTTTTGGAAGAGTTGCTACATGCATAGAAGGGTGTGTTCCGGGATCCTAAAGGGTTATCGCCTAAGAGGGAAGTGGAGCACGAGATCCAGCTGTTGCCAGACTCCTTGTTGGCAAACATTGGGCTTTAGAGGCAATCCATTATAAAATCAAATGAGGTGAAGAAGCAATTGCAAAAACTACTGGAACAGGGTGTCATTTGACCAAGTACCTCACCATGTGGGTCACCCATCATCATTGTGCCAAAAAAAGGATGGGACTTGGAAAATGTGTATTAATTATAGGACATTAAACAAAATCACACTTAAGAACAAGTACCCCCTGCTCTTGATAGATGATTTGCTGGATCAATTGCAACAAGTCAAATACTTCACGAAGCTAGGCTTAAAGTCAGGATATCATCAAGTTCGGGTTAGTGAAAAAGATACTTGGAAGACTGCCTTCAAAACCGGGCAAGGTTTCTATAAGTGGTTAGTCATGCCATTTGGCCTATGCAATGCACCAACTACGTTTATGAGGTTAATGAATGAGATACTACGCCCTTTTATAGATTCATTTGTTATTGTCTTTTTGGATGATATACTGGTATATAGTGCTATCTGGGAGGAGCACATCTCACATTTGATGTAGGTTTTAGAGACATTAAAGAAGCACCAACAACTGAAAAATCTCAAGAAGTGTGAGTTTGCAGAATAGGCTTTGGTGTATATGGGGTATGTGATAGGTGGAGGAGAGCTGAACATAAATCTTGGCAAGATGGAGGCCATCACGAAGTGGCAGGTTGCTACTAATGTTTTTGAGGTCATGAATATTGTTGGGGAAGCACAATACTTGAGGAAATTCACAACCTTGTTTTCAATAGTAGCAACACCACTCCATGCTGTAATAATTGTTGAAGTTTCTAAGTTTACTTAGTTTAGAAACCCTTCATGCACTTTTTCTGATTTATTCCTACCTACTTGTTATTTTTCTTTAACAAGTTATTTATAAGGTAAATACTGAAAATAAACACCAGTGCATGCTCAACATATTACAGATCAACAACTAAAAGAAATAAGAACAAACACACCACATGACACCATTATTTTTGGACCAATGTTCTTGGAAAAACCCAATGCGGGAAAACCGGTGCAACTATCTGAGGGTTTTCTTATTAAGCAATATCAGAGTACAATCTGGGTGCCGAAACTGGCCTACCCAGCAGAGAATTTCCTTAGCAGCTATACCTCACAATTTGAGAGAAATCCCTTGGCTGAAACCCCGGAAAACCCTTCCGGCAGCTCCTCAACACAAAACTGCTATGCAACCCTAGTGTTTGCCCAAACTGGACTGCGTCAGCCCTCTCTGTCTCACGTTGGCCCTGCGTCAGCCTTTCTAGGCTTGCGTCAGCCCCAGGAGGCCCTGCGTTAGCTCTGGGAGCCTTTGCGTGGCCCTGCATGAGCCCTTGCCGGCGCTGTGTCACCCTCCTTGGTTGCTGCGCTGCTCTCTCGGCACAATCTCTGCCTTCTCTGTTTCTCTGTACTCAATGCCTCTCAGCTGCTCTCCCGATCACTGATTCTATCTCTCTTAGCAAACCCCATTCTAGAGAATAGAATGACTGATCATCTGGTGTACCTCTCCAAGTGACCCTCAAGCCTCCTCTTATACTTTTCCTGTTGACATGTCAACAGTCGAGATTAAGTCCCTAATCAACGACTAAGATTAGATCTGGCTTGATCCATGTCTTTTGGACCATTCTAACACAGATTCATACTAATACACATTAATATTTTATTTTCCCTAAGTATAGACTTAGGGACTCCATTAAAAATATTAATTATTTTAATATCTCTTGATTTGTTTAGAATCTGCCCAAACCCTTTCTGGGTATTGGAGATCTCATGTGCCCCAACCTCTCCACCAAATTTTGTGGCTAGAGCACATCCGATGCTACCCCAAATCAACACTCCCTCTTAGCGAGGATTGTGCTCTAGCAATACTCCTCACTGAGTATTACTCTGATCATCTGGCATCGGTACCTGTGTTGATGCTATGCATTCCTGTCCAACATCCGCTGCATTGTTGCCTCCTGTACTGCTACCCATGGTTCTGCCACTGCCACTACTGCATCTGTACAATAGCTCCCTCTGCATCCGTGCTGCTGCTGGTCCTTCCTCCCAGCACTGCATCTGCACTGCACCTCCTCTCATCATGTTGCATCGTGCTGCCCACTGCTGCACTGCAACTTAGTTACTGAGAAGTAAGTAACTGATCTCCCAACTGACCTCCCTATTGGGCTAGAAACACCCACTGATGCTGAAGCTCCCTCTGTCGCTGACAAGTGCTCCCTCTCTCTGACCTCTGCGCTACTGCAACAACTCCCTGCATCTTGCACCGTTGCACACCTCTATGTGCCGTCCTGCACTGGTGCAACACTCCTGTGTCTCTCGCACTGCTGCAGCCTGCTAGCTCTGCGCTGTCTTGGGACTCCTGCACTGTAGCTCTCTTTGCTGCTCCATCCGCATCCGTCTCAACCTACCCAGCCAATCTTGCTACTCCTCGTCGGGGCTCCCGTAGCAAGGTCTAATCCAAGAGGCTGGGTACCTCAGGGATCCTGCCCCTCATCGCCTGTAGTCCACCTGATTACAGCTCGATGTCTCCCCACTTCTGCTCAAGTGGTGCGTGTGCACTCATGGCACAATCATCGTCTGTCAAAACTTCTTTCTTTGCCTGTGCTGGCGCTGCCTTAGTCTCGGAAGACTCTTCCTTACTCTTCTTCCTTGGGCACTGGGTCGCATAATGACCCATCTCCCCACAGTGGAAGCACTTGATCTTGGAGAGATCTTTCTTTTTTCGCTTCTCCTGCTTTCCCTCAGATGCTAGGGCCACATACTCCTCCTCCTGCTTGGCCTTGATCCCTTTGCTACTGCTACCTGTCTTTGACTGCCGTCTGATCTCTTCCTAGCGAAGAGCTGTCCACATCTCGTCCCAAGGTAGGAGAGTCCCTCTGCCCAGGATGCTCTAGACAAACACTTCCCACACTTCTAAGACAGCATTCAGGGCTGTCCTCACCATAAGCTCCTGATCCGGTGTCGCTCCTATAGCAGTCAACTGATCTTGGATCTCATTCAGTCCTCTGAGGAAAGAGTCAATCGTTTGACCCTTCTTCATCTGATACGACCTCATCTGGTTCTCGAGTAGCATTCTTCTCTGCACAGAAGTATGTTGGTACAGGTTCTTGAGAGCCTCCCACATCTCAACTGCCGTTTCCTTCTCGGCTATATGTGGTACCACATGATCCTTGACCCTGTCAAGGATAATGTACTTGGCCCTCGCCATCGCCTCTTTGTACTTTTCATTATCATTTGTGTCAGCAACACTGGCCTCTCTGAGGCTCTACGCAACTCCCGGCTTCTCTGCGTGGCTCTGATTGGCTTTGCGTCACACTTCTTGGCTTCCGCGCTGCTAGAAACGACTTCTGTCACCTTAGGACAGCGGTTTTCTACTGCTATTGCTCTGCTCGGCTGATGTCTTTTAGTCCTCCTGTGATATGCAATCACGCTCTGAAACCATGTTGAAGTTTCTAAGTTTACTTAGTTTAGAAACTTTTCATGCACTTTTTTTGATTTATTCCTACCTACTGGTTATTTTTCTTTAACAAGTTATTTACAAGGTAAATACTGAAAATAAACACCACTGCATGCTCAACATATTACAGATCAACAACTAAAAGAAACAAGAACAAACACACCATGTGACACCATTATTTTTGGACCAATGTCCCCGGAAAAACCCAATGCGGGAAAACTGGTGCAACTATCTTAGGGTTTTCTTATTAAGCAATATCAGAGTACAATCTGGGTGCCGAAACTGTCCTACCCAACAGAGAATTTCCTTAGCAGCTATATCTCACAGTTTGAGAGAAATCTCTTGGTTGAAACCTCGGAAAACCCTTCCGGCAGCTCCTCAGCACAAAACTGCTTTGCAACCCCAGCATCTGCCCAAACTGGACTGCGTCAGCCCCTCTCTGTCTCACGCTGGCCCTGCGTCAACCCTAGGAGGCCCTACGTTAGCTCTGGGAGCCTCTGCGTCAGCTGCACTAGCCCCTCTAGTGCTCTGCGCAGCACTTGGCTGCCTCTGCGTGGCCTTGCGTGAGCCCTTGCTAGCTCTGTGTCACCCTCCTTGGCTGCTGCGCTGCTCTCCCGGCACAATCTCTGCCTTCTCTGTTTCTCTGTACTCAATGCCCCTCAGCTGCTCTCCCGATCACTGATTCTATCTCTCTTAGCAAACCCCGCTCTAGAGAATAGAATCATTGATCATCTGGTGTACCTCTCCAAGTGACCCTTAAGCCTCCTCTTATACTTTTCCTGTTGACATCTCAACGGCCGAGATTAAGTCCCTAATCAACGGCTAAGATTAGATCTGGCTTGATCCATGTCTTTTGGACCATTCTAACACAGATTCATATTAATACACATTAATATTTTATTTTCCCTAAGTTTAGACTTAGGGACTCCATTAAAAATATTAATTATTTTAATATCTCCTGATCTGTTTAGAATCTTCCCAAACCCTTTCTAGGTATTGGAGATCTCATGTGCCCCAACCTCTCCACCAAATTTTGTGGCTAGAGCACATCCGATGCTACCCCAAATCAACAATAATGAATGGCAAGAGTTTCTAGTGGGGAAAGGGTCAACAGAGGGCCTTAGAAGAGTTAAAGAAGAAGATTAGTTAAGCACTACTTCTGGCTTCACCGAACTTGAAGAAACCCTTCAAAGTGGAGACAAATATGAGTGGGTCTGCTATGGGAGCGGTCTTGATGCAGGAAGGAAGGCCTGTATGCTACCATTCTGAAGTATTTCATGGGGTAGTTCTCAACTACCTTACCTATGACAAGGAGCTCTATACCCTGGTGCAAGCTGTGTAGAAGTGGAAACACTATTTGATGGAAAGGAGATAGTAAATCACATAGTTCATCGACCACTACAATACCTACAAGCCCAAAGTAACCTACAACAGACTAGGCATTACAAGTATGTGATTTTTATAGTAGTTTCATTTAGTGATCAAGTACGAGAAGGTTAGGACAAACAAGTTGACCGACACGCTTTCAAGGTCATTCACATCAAAGATCACAACTTTGGGAACTCTTATGCACGTGGAACTTTTCATCCATGATGCATACAGAGAGGTATATATAGAGGATGAGGACCTCAAGGAGGTGTTTCAACAGTTACAAAGGCAGAATCATGTGCACGATGGTGACAACACAATTGATGACCATCTCCAGAATGGGTTATTCTATAAGTTAGATAAGTTATGTGTTCCTAAAGGTGAGTGACTACAACTGATTAGAGAGGCTCACACCCCCAAGGTTACAAGGCATTTTGGTGTAGGGAAGAAAATGGTCAACTTGCAGAGATATGTATATTGGTCCAAGATGCAAGAAGAGGTAGCTAGGTTCATAAGAGGAAGCATGTTTTGTTGTATCAGCAAGCCTAGTAACATGAAATAGGGTTTATATCATCCCTTGCCAGTACCCACTTGTCCTTGGGAACATTTCCATGGACTTTGTGGGAGGTTTACCAACAACTAGGGAGGGACATGACTACCTGTTCATGGTAGTTGATAGGTTCAATAAGATTTGTTTTCTAATGCCCTGTAAAAAGACTATCAGTGGGCAAGAAGTAGGGAACTTATTCTTTGGACATGTTTGGGTGCACTTTGGAATACCGAGGAGCATTGTTTTAGACAGGGACACAAGATTTCTCAGTGCATTTTGGGCTACATTGTGGGAGAAGATGGACACGAAGTTGAAGAGGTCTACATCATTCTATGTAAATATAGATGGGCAAACAAAAGTAGGCAATAGGGTTTTGGTGCAAATTTTGAGGGCATACAATCAAAACCATCCGAAAACCTGGGATAAAATTATGGTATACATACAACACTCTTATAACAAAGGACTCCACACTTTTACTGGTAAGTTGCCATTTGGAACTTGTTTTGGATATTTTCCAACTTCAGCTTTGGAAATTGCATATGGGCAACAAGGAGGAGTGAGGGAGGATCTTACAAGGGATGCCTTAAGGGCAGAATAATTTGTGGAGAAGATCAAGAAAATCCATCTAAAGTTACAGGAGACATTGCAGAAGTCACAAGAAAAATACTAGGCATGATCAACACATGACAGAGAAGTCATTCAAGGTGGGAGACAATGTGTGGTTACAATTGAACAAGGAGAGGCTATAAGGTCGTGGTAAGAATCAAGGGTCTGTGATATGGTGTCCCTTTGAGATACTATAGAAGGTGGGAGATAATGTCTATAGACTCAGTCTATGCCTATGTTGCTCAAAACTTCTAGGAACCCGACGTTCCAGGCCATACCCATACCCAAAACACCGAAACTTGACGGTCATGTAATCATCTATGGGAGTTAATATAGACTTGGTCTCCTTCTAAATTATCAACTATGGTTCATTTTCCCTTTTTTCTTGCAAGATAATGTGTTATTCACTTATCTCTCTCTCTCTCTCTCTCTCTCTCTCTATATATATATATATATATATGACGTTTTAGCCGATGTTTCACTTGACGTTTCCATTTTTGGGAGGTGACGTTTCTAAACAAACCCGTTTCGGAAAACTCCGAAACGTTTCGGCATTTCGTGCTACTTAGGTCTATGCCCATACATGCGCATTTACTTAGTGGTGAATGTAGAGAATCTGAAACTCTATGAGCCTTCCGTGCTAGATCAGGAAGAGAAACAGGTCCTACCTTTTGTAGAGGATTTGGCACTAGATGCTCAGGCAGAGTTGACAGAGGATACAATTTTGCAGAAGAGGTCTAGAACTATAAGACAAAGGCAACGTGGCCTTTGGTAGATTGGGTTGAAAGGACAACTTCCAGGAAAATCTAAATGGTGCACTCAAGAGAAGGTGGAGGAAAAATTTCCTCACATCTTTCAATAGAAGTTTGGGGACCAAAAGCCTCCCAAAATGGGGAGTTGTGATCTGTATTGGATCATTATATTATTTGTCATCCATCTTGGTGTTTTTAGAGTAGAAAAAGTGGAGGAATCAACTCACAAGGCCATTTTACTAGTGGGTCCTAGTTTGGAAAATTGGGGTTTGAAACCTTTTGGAAGTAGTTTGAGGCATCAGACAACATTTTTTGGGGGTAAAAATTTGCTGCTTTGTGTTGTACCTTTAGTGCTATTCTACACATATACCTTTCCAACAATGCAAGAATCGTCTTAATGGGAGTCCGTATGCAAAAGTTATGCCACTTGGAAGTTATCCTTCTTGCAATGACCACCATGATTCGAGAGGATGCCGCGCCAACCCCCATTATTCGTGGAAAAAGGGCTAGCCACATGATCATGATGAAGAAGACTATAAAAGAGTCAATATTGTAACACGAGTTAAGAGTTGAAGGAGTCAAACTTAACCACTAGTAGGCTATTAGGCTAGGTTATAATTGGGCCATTAGGTGGAAAAGGGGTTCCATTTATTCGAGTGCATTTTGTTCCATAGATGAGCAGAGTAGTAAAGCGTGGATAGGGAGAGAGCAAATAGAGAGGGTTTGTGCACTGTAGCAGCCCATGGGCCATAGGTCTCAATTTTGTTTACTTGCATCCATTTCCATTTGGAGAAAGAGTGGAGCAACCTCACCTTCCAACTAGGTTTTCTCCTGAGAGGGTTTCTCAGGTCATATCTTGTGTTATTATGGTTTGTGAGTGATTGTTCTATTTGTTCTCTATTTTCTTCATAACTATAATTCACATGCACAAACAATAAGCAATAATTAAGGATCCAAAAATCTGAGGAGAAATAAACCCTCATAGTGTAGATTTCAGATTTTCTAACATAGTTTAGTAGATTTGTTGTGACGATTTGTCCAATGGAATATCCATGGTAGTTTATAGATTAGATGCATTGCTTGGCTTAACTGATTTGCAAGCGAAAGATTTCCTCCAATTGGCGATATGTTACTTACCTTAAGCGATTTGCGAGCAAAAAACGATTTCCTTGGGCTAGTGATACATTGCTTGGCTCAATCTTTCTTGTAAGTGGTGAAGATCTCCTCAAGCTAGCGATAAATTGCTTGGCTTAATTGATTTTGTTTGCATAAAGATTCCCTCATGCTAACAATACATTTGCTTGGGAAGGTTGATTATGTTTGCAATAAAGATTCCTTCAAGCCAATAATACATTGCTTAGCAGGGTTGATTATGTTTGCAATAAGGATTCCTTCAAGCCATTGATACGTCACTTGGAAATGTTGATTTGAATGTAGTATGGGTGTCGCTGGCCTCAAGGCGAGGGCTTGAAACAGGAAGAGAACACTGCATAGAAGTAAGAATAATCGCGACAAGAGTATCGTAGTTCAAGAAGCGATAAAGGGAGCCATTGCTACAAGAAGTTTTGTTGGATCTAGTGTATCGAAAACTAAAGATTACCTAGATGCAATATAGACAGACAACTGACGATAACCCTATAAATGCGATAGATTTAAAGTGACACTGCCAAAACTAAACTTAGAAGCCTGAAGACTATCAGGTTCATAGCCATGAAATTAAAAGGAGTGCACAAGCCGATAAGTCCAATAAAACAAAGAGGAACACGTAAGGTTATGCCTTGATGAATGTGCCCAACACTCGATGACATGGTAGGGTGTGATGCCAATTGCTCTCGCTAGAAAGCAATTGACAAAAATAAACTTCTGAGCTAGCATAAGGATAATTTTTTTTTGTAACTTCCATCTCGTTGAGGGTGTCTAGGGGGTTGGGTCTGTTACATTTGGTTTTAACTTTTAGAACATTGTACATAATACTTATGCTATGTAAATATGTGACGTATGTGTGTGATTTTACATTGATGTTGAGTCAAGGGCACTATAGTCATGTAAATTATGTAAACACATGGTACAATTTTGTGTGGTTATCTAAAACTCCTAGCAAGAACCCAAGGCCAAGACTTTGCTAATGAGTTTATACATAGCAATGAAGCCACAAGTCTAGATTTGCCTTAATGAGGCCTAATGACAATGATGTAAATATCTGTTTGTAAAGACAGGTAAGTGCCTATTTTCCCTTAGGTAAACTGTTAATATTCTATTGTGAAGTATGTAAAAGATAAAATTTACTGGATGTCTGCAATATATTTGATGAAATCCTTGTGATTGAGTAATTTGAATATTGCTTAAATCCATCTCATGATTAGGCAATGTGAATATTGCATAAATTCTATGCCTATCTTGAGTAAATGATTAACTTAGCCAATTGTTATATATTGTAAAGGAGCCAATTCAGTGGTCTCCTTATGATCATGGCCCCTATAGGCACTGTAAGTTGAACTGCTTGTAGCTTGATACATACAAAAGCATGCATGTTCCGATCATTATGTGATGTAGAATCCACATTTTTGTTCAAAATTCAAATGTACTTGTGAATTTTAATTTGTAGAGCATACCGTTGGGGTTGAATATTTGGGTTCTTGAGTGTTCCTTCATTAGAGGCAAAGGGGGGTTGGGTGCATGACATCACTGAATTGTTAGGATATGATATCAATAGCAAATCAGATAGGCTAATTGGATTATATTTCATCCTCTTGTCCATGTTTGTATCCTTCATTTGAACACAGACACAGATATGATAGGCACATGGCCTAATCATGTCCCATTTTAGGGCACGTGTCATGTGAAAAAGGGCTCGCAAGTCACTAAAAAGGTGATCTGCCCCTCGTTTTTTCACATTTTTCTCTTGTAGGTTGGAGCTCTGAGATTTGTTGGTGTACAGTTGAAGCGTTTGTTGCAAATTTGAAGGGATTCCAAGTGCTTGGTAGGTGGATTGTCAAGTAGATTGACAGCTTTTTCCTACAACAATTAGTCATGAGGATCCTTTCTTAGGTTACTTCATCCTCTTGTTGTGAGAGGAATTGGACCATATATGGGAATTTATACAGTTTGATGAAGAATAAGCTTGAGTAGTCTAGGGCATAGACAATGGTGTTTGTGCACACCAACCTCCATCTTATTATAGGTAGAGTGGGGAGTGGTGGATGGGAAAGACAAAGATGTGTGATGTGTTTCATGATGATACGAGTTTAGACTAGTGTTGAGTTGGCATTAGCCAACTGGGATCTTAATGATCTAGTGCTAGAGCCGGTCACGTTTGATGATTGTGATCCTTTTGAGGGGTCCTCCTCCACACCAGCAGATGCACAGATTGGATTGGGTATAGAGGAGGAGGAGGAGGAGGAGGGAGAGGAAGCAGTGGCAGTGATGCTAATTTTGATGATTTTGACATGGAGGACTATTAATAGTCACAACCTATGAGATTCTTCCATCTATGGTTCTAGTATCTACCCTATTTTGTATTTGCCATTGGCATTCCCATCTATAGTAGCGGTGGCTTAGTATTTATGTAATACATTTTGATTTTGATGACTTAATGAAAAAACTACAGTTTATGGTTCTAATTTCTTGTGTGCTTGTCATTTCATCATCGTTGATGTAGCAGTAGTAAGTAGAAAGTAGTTGTATGATTGATGTGTGTAATGTAAATGTTCTAGTTTCTAAGAAAATTGGATTCTTTATGTCTATATTTCATTTTTGTATATATATAAACTAAATATATAATAATAATAATAATCATCATCATCATCTAATTTTAAGGACATGGCCAGCCAAGCTAGACACAAAATTGGTGTATGAGACCCCCTTGTTTGTGGGACAAAGGTCCCACCTCTGTGCAGCAATTTGACTGCTAAAGTTTACAAAAGTGTACATACTCTACCCTGCTCTGGATTTGAACCTGTGACCTATTACAATGAGGCACATGTTCTTAACAGTGCCCTTGTTCTGTTTCCAAGCAGGGGGTTCACTGTTTCTCATGTCATACACTCATATTTATGTCCTTCTGTGTCTTGTGTCATCATCTCATGTGACTTAGGTGCTTTGGATAACAATCTCTAGTTGATGTGGTTTTCTATCAGTTTCCAACAAAGTGCTCTTCCTTGTTTGCATTTTTTTTTATCTCATGAAATTATTTGGAAAGGAGAAATGATGGTACGCTCCCTAATCTTCCAGCTTGTATGTAGTGGATTTGGTACTATTCATGATGGTAGAAGACTACCAGTGAAGTGAGGATGATTGTAGGAGTGCAGATAAAAGACTATAATATTGTATGAGTTAGACATCAAAGTGCTGGAATCAGAAGATGTGACAAGTAACAATTGACTGAAGAGATGCTGATTACATCCACATAAAGTTGGTTGCAACGAAAGAGGGAATTAGATGCCATACTTGGAAGAAAACAGGTGGACATGTTAGACACTGTATTGTCCAGACGAAGACATTTAATAAGTGCGGGGTAGTGTATGCTCATGACCTGCAACTCTAGTTGATGCAAGGGAGAAGTTGAATAATGTGAGAGTTATTTGTTTGGAAACTGTTGAATAATAGAAAGTAAAAGAAAATTAGAGTGTTGTTCTAGTTGGAATAACAGTAATATTCATTCCTATATTTTAAGTTTTATGCCATGCCTTAGAAAAGGAGCATTGTCTGCAGGGAATGCTTGTGCTGAATAAGTGAAGATGATCATGAGTTAATTTCTTTGTGTTGTGTCTATGAATATACCCATATTCTACTTGGCAGTGATGGAATAGTGTCTATGGCCAAATAGAGAGTGCTTATAAGCAGTATCCAACTGTCAAAAGATAAGGATATTCCTCTACAAACCATTAAAAATCCCTCTAAAACCTTTATGAGGAGATCGTGTGGCTAGCCTCATCATTGTCCACATTTATTTATGTTTGAATCACACAATTTATTCAGAGTTTGATCCAACATGTTAAGCAAACATTCTTCATTTTTAAAAATTTGATAGCTTCTCGTCTTTGACAAGTCGTCCTCATCATTAAGGTAATGCAATGCCATTACATTACATTTTCTGTGAAATGCCATTTTTGCATCTAGTTGGTAGATGTATTGACTTCTAGAATATTCATCAGCATATATTTTTATTGATTTGAAACCCATATATCATTTTATCTTTATCTGATATGCATTAATGGTTGGCTGATCTGTTTATATTTTGTCTTTCCTCCCTATTCTCTGATTATTAATTTTTTCCTCTTCTGTGGCAAGGAAATACGAATTTTTGGTTTACTAGGAGTCTCTTCTATACTGCTGGGGGAGCTTATCAATGGCAGCAAACATACTTCATCAGGTTTTTCCAAACATAATTTTCGTTCATTTCTTTGTGCCACACAACTTGAGAGTTTTGGCATTATTACTAATTTCTTCAAGGAGTCTTAATGCAATGTACTCTGCTATGCTGGATGTAGCTCATACACCAAAGGATAGTTTTATAAGAGTACAATCAAATTTGTACTTTTTATTGTAAAACCGACAGTTCAACTTGGTATATGGTTTTTATCTCTAGGTTCCAGGGTTTGTGCCTAGCAGAGGTGCTTTGCTGTCTTCAAAATCAGAACTAGCTCTCTCTTTCTCATTTTCATCAGCTATGAATTTAAAAGGACGACCCTTGAAGACATGTGCACCTTTAACTGCGACAGTCGTAAGTGGCCGTTGGTGCATGGCATCTTCCTCCACTATCAGAGAGAACAATTTTATTGTTTATGCACAATCGGTTGATGCAGTGCCTGAATTTGAAGAAGAAGGTGGCACACAGAATGAAGTGACTTCTTCAGATGAATCAACTTTGGAAGTATCTGAGGAACAACCTAAACTCCCTTCAAGAAAACCAAGGATCAAACTTGGACAAATCATGGGGGTATGCTTTTTATATAAAGTTTAAATCCTAGCATGTATAAAAATTCATTTCTACTTAAGAGCAAAAATTCCAGCATAATGGGAACTGCATATTTTTTTACTCATTACATTGCACATTGCTCATTGTGTCAATTCCTAAATAAAATCATAAACAACAGCATGTCTGTGTGGCTTGTATCCCAATTTCTCTATGGAAATAACATTCAGTGTTGAACTTCTGTTTGGCTTCTATCCCAATTTTTTGAAAAGAATTATTGATAGAAACATGGCAATGCTCCAATAGATACTACACAAGCAAGCTATTGAAGCCACCGAGAAGGAAAGACCTACTCCCGATGTCAGAACGGGAGATGTTGTAGAACTTCGAGTGGTAAATGATCAAAACTTTTAAATTCTTTAATTTACATTATGAATCATTTCAGCTGGACTCGTAGAAACGGCTTGCGTTTTAGTTCTGGTACTTGAATATCTTGAATTTTTTTGGACCAAAACAGGGCTAAAAGTGTGTAGTTAGGCTCTTTTGCTTTTGTTAGCATTAAGATATGCCTTTGTCACTTTTTAAATTCTCCTAACATAACTGCAGTATGTGCCCGAGACTCGGCGCAGATTTTCTATATATAAGGGTATAGTGATATCAAGGCAAAATGCTGGTATACATACAACTATTCGGGTTCGAAGAATAATTGCTGGTGTTGGCATTGAGATAGTCTTCCCATTGTAAGCATGCTTCTTCGAAAACTTCCTTGCTTATAGTTTTTATCATGGTCGTTTTTTCTTGATTGCAGTGACTAGTTCAATTTTTTAATTTAAATTCAAAAAGAACAATTTATTAAAGATGTCAGATAAGAGGAATAGCTAAAATGTAAGGTATTGGTTAAGATAGAAGTTTCTGTTAAAGCTTTTGATTCTATGACAAATTTACTTTTTTAGAGAAATAGATAGCAAAATTTCCTCTCAAGTGCAGGCATTGTAGTTTCCTCTTCTGTGCATATCTTGGACGTTTTAGTGATAATGGTATCAGAATAAAAGGACACGCAGCATGCCTCTTTGCAATTATATTCAATCCTGATGTATTTCAAATTCAAATAGTAGATGCATGGATTGAGATTTTTTTTTTTTGTTGCTGGTCAAAAAACTTCTATTAAGACGTCAAAAAAATTCATCTTGCAGTTCAGCTCATCCCTGCTCTCCCGGCTTCACTCTGACCGGATTTGTTAGCCAATAGAGCAATACAAAAACAGAGAAGATATTGCCATGTTTCATATGAACTCCATAGGCAGAAGGGCCTTACATTCCAAAAAACTAACACCAACAAAAACAACTAGCAGATGGCATTTACAAAGGAGGATTTGGTGCCTGAGCAGCACCTTGGCTGGCAGGGTGGCCATGACCTTCATGCACGTGGAAGTCGATATGAGCCAGACGAGCTTCTACTTCATCCAGCCACCCATTGGTTCTGTACTGGCTCCGACGCACCGAGGCGAGACGCTTCAGAATTTCCCCTTGGCTGAACTGGATATCATTAATGTACGCAATAATTTCATTGCGGTCTTCATACCACTGTTCTCACATGACGTCCAGACTAGCCACCAGGTCCTGCAATTGCTCAACAATCAAGGCAAGCGAGGGTGTCTGCACCACCCGACCCGATGATTGAGCGCAGTTGTGAGCAACCTCACCCTCCTCGTTGATTCTTCCCTCCTCATCGTCTCTCTCCCTGTCCAATCTGCTGCGGCCACCACCCCGCTGGGTACGACCCCTCTGGTGGTTCATCACTGCAATGTGCGTGCTGCACCAGATATACGGCGAATCTAGGACACCTGATCCCCACCCACTCTGCCAACGCGCACAATTCCACCACTTGGGAGGGTGCTCAGCCACCCCATGGATTGAGAATTTATTGAAGCCTTTGGCTTCATTTATCTAGATATGTAATTGAAATTTGTATTAATATCCACTAAAGAACAAAATAGTTCAAGGTTACTAGGATTACACTCAAAATAGTAGCCAAACCAAAGTATAAAGGTGTAAAAGACCTCTCCTCCCAAAAATGAGTTGAAATGGAATGAGAAACGGGTACAAGAGCAGTAGGAAATGAAATGACATAAGCATAGACAAGTAGGTTAACCCAAAGAGGAAAACCTGATAAAGTCAAGGAGAGCCAGTAAAGAAGCATAGATTGGACAATTATTCAGTTGCCACAAGAGTGAGTTATCCCACTCATCGTCTGAATCAATAGTGCAGATGCCAACATCAAATGCCTTCGGAATAATGTCCTCTGGATAGTGGTCTAGACCAATGGGAGTACTTGTAGCTGGCATTGGCGTGCTTTTGGTGGTGGTTGGTGCTAAAGAGGACAAAGTACCACTCCTAACATCCAAGGTCGAAAAATTTGCGGTGGAAGGGAAGAAACTAATAATGCATCTTTGAGTAGGTGTCATAATCCTCATAGGTTCCCTTGATGTAGCACAATATGGAGCCTCAATTGTGCTGGTCAGAGAATAATGTCAAACAATCCTAGTGTTGCTGAACTGAGTAGCTATGGTGTGGTTACCCCCAGTGCATTCTAGTGGAAGAAAGTGAGTTAATCCAAGTAATATAGGTAGCTATTGTAGAAAAGATTGAAGTAGATGTTACTTGAGAGAAAAGGCCTTCCTAATGTACAATGCAAGGCATTGATAATTGAAGTATCTAAAGAATGACAACAAAGAACGGTTAGAGTCGCTATAAAGACAATGAAATCACCTCCTAATCTTATAATGGACAGGACATTTAAAGATAAAATGCTTCTCAATTTCAACCACGGTCCTCAATAAAAGAGCAACAAATCTTATTGGTGTAGTCTAACTTATAGATGAAATAACTTTTTTCACCGAAATTCACCAAAATCTGGAAATACAATTTCAAGATTTTTTGTTATTTAAAATATGTTTTTGAATGCATAAATGGATTCAACACCATGAAAACCCCTTGGGGCACTCGAATTATGCAGATTAAACAATTTAAACTCAAGTTTTAAAAAATCTTTGTCGGATTTTGATCAAAAATTAACAGGAAAAAATGTCGTGAAAAAGGCCATTTCATCTATAAGTTAGACTACGCCAATCTGCTATGCTTTGGGAGATGATCTATCTCAATCCTCATCTTTTGTGAATTCACTTATTGCTCAAGGAAAATCAAAGTTCATATAGTAGATGAAATTGAAGTTACTATAGTTGAACAATAAAACTGTTAGTGACATGGTGGGAGTGCTTGGAGTAAAAGGCCAACTAAGGACTCTGAGGCTTGAGCGGCCTACTGCAGAAAACATGGGTGAATCTCTCTTGCAAATACTGCCTTGATTGTTAGCATTAATTTCTGCCTTTGGTGGGAGGAGGTGGGGAGGGTTGTCGAAAGTGATTGATTCGGGAGGGAGGTGGTTAGTTGAAATTATCCACTACCTTAAGAAGTGACCATTCCTTAAAGAATCAACAAGGATGCAAAAATGGCTGACCAAGGGATGAAAGTCTTGAACATACTTCTTTCGGTTGCTCCACTTTGGGAAGATGACTATAAGTGTGAAGGCTGTGTTGAGGAGAAGGGGATATGCACCAAACTCCAGTATTATGATATATTGGGGTATGGTTCATTTGCACCATATAAGACTCTCCACAAGATTGGGGTATAATATGTTTATAACTGCATGAGATTCACAATACATGTTTAAAATATATTTTAGCGTTTGACTTTATCCAAGAACAAGTAATCCTAAAATGCTAAGAATCTATGTTGCACAAGTTTCCTGTACGCAGATACTTCGGGTACTCAGGGACAAGTATCTGGTAGAGCCAGAAGCTTTGCCCAAATTTACAGGAGGCATCAACTGGGAAAGACAATATTTAATATATTAAAAATAAAATAAAAATAATTTTAATATATCAAAATTTAATATATATTAAAATTAAAATTAAAATAATTATTTAAAAATAAAATAAAATAAAATATAATAAGTACATACCAAATTAAAACAAACAATTAACATACGAGGAAATTAACAAACAATTAACATATGAGGATAGCCGCAAAAGAATTCTGGTCGCTGTCAGATGACGACTCGGCATCGTTATCTTGTCGTTCCAGCCAACAGATTTCGGCGGAGCAGGGCACTACTCCTGGAAGATCTGGATAATGGCGAGTCTCTAAAATTAGAGGATTTTCTCCCTTAGATCTGGCTATGGACGATTTTGGGTTTCTCCTTCAGCCGACGGAAGACTGGGATTTTCTAAACAAAAATCTAAGTTTCGCATGTCCACTGCAAATTTTCCATGATACCGAAACGTCCAAATCTGTCGAGTGGCAAAACGTGATATCATCTCAGCAAAACAGATCCTCATATTCCTGCTACGATTCATATCACGGCTACTAGTCAATACGTATCATTTCCCTGAGCAAAGCTGGAATATCTTAAGAATAGCGAGGTCGCGGAGCCATGAGAACTGCTGGTAGTGCCGTTGACTCCGGCGCCCCTTTAGTAGATTGCTCCACCTCCTGAGACGACGGTATGGAACCAATTTCAGATGCGCTTCACCAAAACAATATGCTGTATAGACAATGCATGGTCGTTCGGTTTCGGGATAGATTCCCAAGAACCCATATATATATATATATATATATATATATGAGCGATCAAATTCCTCACCCTTGTCCCCACGAAGGGAGGTCTGGTTGCTCCTAGCTCTAGCCAACTCGCAGTGAAATCGATGATTTGGGCTGTTTGTTTGGTCGTGCCAAGGAAACTAGCGGAAAAAAAGTCACGCTCCCGAAATCTCCCCACTCAAGTTCCGAAAACACTCCAAAGTGCTTGCGGACGCTAACCATAAATAGGGGTAGTAGGAGGGGATGGGAGTTTCCATGATCCCTAAGAACAAATTTTAAAATCTACTCCATGACAAATATTATATCGAAACTATTAAGAGATTAAAATGTTTAACTATATAGATAGGGTTAGTAGGAGGGGGTGGGAGTCTTCATGATCCCGATGAAAACAAAGTTGTGCATTACACTTCTGAAATGTGTGTTGGGAGCCCTACAAACAAGGTATATCTCTCCCTTGGATAAAATATGGAAATGTAGCTCAAAACCCAAAGAGTTAACTAGCTACTTTGAGATAAGATTTTAGTAGTGCAAGCTAGAAATATTTGTATTTTTTATTTTATAAAATAATAAAAAGAAAAGATTTTAATTTTTATAAATGTGTTGGTCGCTGTAAATGAGAATTACCTTTACACTTGCCAGGTAGTGAATCATGACTTCCTCTATGCTTGCCTTGCATTTTGGACAATGTGGGCTTGGAGTCAAGGAGACTAATCGCCCCAATTTTGTCTAAGACAATTCCACAGGTTTTCAAGCTCAAATAGGAACGACTTCTAGCAAAATCTCTTCAAAGTTTGAGTCAACTATGGGGTTGGTTGAGATCTTCACCTAGTTGAAGATGTCCTTGATAAGGATTTATCCAACCACTTGGATCTGATAACACCAATCTCCAACAAAGGAGATAGCGAAGACTAGCACCCTGGTTATCCCTTTCTTGTGACTATATAGCCCCTTGGTGGATCAACCCTCCAACTACGACGTAACCCGGAATTCCTAATGTCTATTTTATTAAGAAATATTACTACAAATGCCATGAAGATGATGTATAGAAAAAATTAACTCACACAATACGCAATGTTTGTAAATGGAAAAATTATATTATGGCATAAAATGATCTCATACTTCAACAATAACCAATAGGAGAGGAAGGGCTAGCCTTATATAATTTATTTAGAAATAGCTAGTTGGACCTCACTCCCAAGAAAATAATTTTTTACTTGTCATTCACAACTCAGAGCCTATAATTTGAAGAAAATAATTTTATTACATGATCAATCCACATGAAGAGTTTGACTTGATTTGATTAGACTTTAAAACTTTAAAAGTGACTCCAAGAGGCAACATTCCCCTTGATTTGGTGTTGGAGAATCACAAAGTGATGAATAACAGCCAAAATATGGTTAATGTCTAGCTTGGCTTGACTGAGCGGTTAGGAGAGGTGGCTTGACTTGCTTGACTTAGCTTGATTTGGTCCATAGGTGTCTTGAATTGGTTCATAAGAGGCTCGATTTGTTGGAAAGGAGGAAGAATTTGCTTGCAATGGATACTTTTTGTCCACAAAGGGTCCAATGTTCGACTTTTGACTTAAACTAACCCAATATTTCTCTTTTTGACTTCAAATGATTCAGAAACTGTTGTGGAGTTCCATTATGTTAGTTTTTGTAGCATTGGATGATGTTCTAGTCTCAAAACTTCGTGGAGAGCCTAAAACACAGGGGTTCTCCAAAACCTAGGAATCGTTTATGGAAATTCCACCTAGAGATGACTCAATTAAATTAATTGACCATAATTAAAAATTTCCTAAGTCTAACTTAGGAAAAATGGTTAATTAATAGCAAGTAATTGAGAAAGGTGAGAATTCTCTAGAAATTCACACGGATCGACTTGGAGATGATCTCAACCATTGATTAAGTTTTAATCGTGGCCGTTGGAGTCCCAACTGGAGATTATAAGAAAAGGTTGATGGGTAGATGGAGAACACACCAGTGCAGATACTCAGTGATCTAGACAATTCGATTTTCTAGTGCGGGTGATTCAGCGGGAGAAATCAAGTCAGAGATCGAGTAACAGGTGGCAAAGGGGCAGCGTAGCAGTATTCCAGTTTCAGAGAGTCAAAAAGAGGAGGCCGAAATTGTTCTTCAGGAAGCATTGTAGGGACTGCGCAGTTGCTTTAGTAGAGCAGTTCGATTTCGTTGAAGGGAAGGTCGTTTTCAGTTCCAGAGGCCGGGAAGATTTTTCAGAGTGCGGGAGAGACATTTTCCCAGTCAGTAGCAGGCAGGACGACTTGATTGGTAGTAGTTTCGGGCTAAGCGTGAGAGGGTTTGCGCAAAGTTGACACAGGGCCTGCGCAGAGGGTTTGGACGACTAGCTTTTCAAAAGCAATAAGGTAAAATCCATTGGAGAGAGGGTAAAATCCCTCATTATATTTTTGCCAGTATTTCTCTTGGACAGAATCACCAGTTTGGCGACATTTTATTGTACTAAAAAATTTTATTGCTGCATAATAATAAAAACCCTCACTACTGCACCGATTTTCCCACATTGGGTTTTTCTGGGGACATTTGTCCAAAAATAATGGTGTCATAATTTGTGTGTGCGTTAGAATTTCTCAATTCCTATTTTTGCTTCTGCAGTATTTAATTTTGTGAAGAAATTGTAGTCTAATTAATTCGTTATTAATCAGTAAATTAATAAATTGAATAATCAGTTAGGAGAATTAATTCCAATTGCTACATTTCAAGGAATTTTCACATGGTATCAGAGCATATTTGGGGGATAGGGAAGCTCAGAGGCAAAAGAGGAAAATTTCGCTGTTCAAAGGGAGTAGCAGGACAAAATTTTCAGGGGTTGCGTAGTGCCTAGCCAGGTAGTGGGAATTGCTGGGCAAGGGTTTGATTTTCATTTGTAGGGTGGCAAAAATTTGACTTGTCCAGAATAGCGATTCCAACAGGCAGAGGAAGCAGCAACAACTTAGTATTTTCGCTAACAAAATTTCTTGTCTAGGCGTAGAAGGGTTTTGCAGCAGTTTGATAGAGCAGAATCAATGCTAGGTGGAAGAGAAAGTGCACACACAGAGGGAGATTTCTCTTAGAGGGTTTCTAGTTCAGAAATCCAATATTTCCAGTTGCAGCAGGTAGTAGCGGACCACATATTTTCTCTCTCTAGAAAGGAGTGAAAATAGCAGAGCTAGCAGCTGAGCATGAAAAGAGGGAGATTTCCATCCCAATTCGAGTTTTTGCAGAGATGGCCACAGTCGGGTTTAGAGATCAGGATAGGTTGGAGGGAGGTTCCAACTATATCATCTAGAAGGCCACGATGTCCTTCCTGCTAGATGAGCAAGGCTTGAAAACCTATGCAGAAAACGTTGTGGTAGTACCTACTGATGCATATCAGCTGAAAGAAAACATGAAAAAAATGGCCAAGGCGAAGCAGATGATCCTGGATGGAGCTAGGGACCATATAGTCTCACACATATCTGGCAAGAATACAACCAAAGAGATGTGGGATGCTCTCTTAGGGCTATATCAGAATCCTTCCAAGCAATGAAAGATGAATCTGAAGGAAAAGCTGAGAAACACTAGGATGCAGAAGGGTGGAGGCATAAATCCCTTTCTCACCAGAATTCAGGATATTCAGGATCAACTTGTAGATGTAGGAGAAGCGCCTCAAGCTATAGAGCTTGTGCGTTTGGCCCTGAACAATTTCTTAGAGGAATGGGAAATCTATCCAAGGCATTTTGGGACGAGATACAGTACTAGGGTGGGACAGGATGTGGTTAGACCTGTAGCAGGAGGATATGAGGTGGTCTCTAGTGAAGAGCTCCATCAGCGACAACAACAGTAAGTGATCGAAAGGTGTGATGGAGGAACACAATGTGGTCCTTGCATCGAAGGGGAAAGAAAAAGGTCCCAGTCAGGGACAAGGCTTGTAGGGGTAAAAGAAGAGGAAAAAGGATCTATCTAAGATCAAGTGTTTCAAGTGTGGTGAGTTTGGCCACTATAGTACCTAATGTTCTCAGAGGAAGAAGGACAAGAAGGAGAAGCAGGATCAAGCGACAAAATTCGCAGAGATAGACTAGGTGTCCTCCCAGTTGGAGGAACAATTCACCATGTATGCATCTATACCTCCAGGAGTGAGGTGGGGCGATATGGAGCGTTAGTCCCAGAGTTGCATATAGATTTTGGCAAGGTCCAGTGAGGCGAGCATCAGATGGTGTTTCCTCATGGATCATTACCCTTGCTACAGGGCCCCACAAATTCAGTAGCAAGAGAATTAGTGTTAGTTGATGTAGTCAAATTCTAGAGTGACAGTTGCAGACTAGTGGCAGTGAGATGTTGAGGAGCACAAGGCAACGTTGATGGCAAAGTAGGAGGCTCAGTAGCAAAATCAACAACAACACAAATTTCTCAGTGGACAGTGCAGAGGCTAGTAGCAGTCAGAGACTTAGGAGACAATTGCAACATAGACACACAATTGGTTCAGTATTTTGGATGCTTCTCAGTTGCAGTAGTTGTAGTAGGAGCAAGAACAGTTGAGAGGAAGTTGAGTTGCAGTGCATATGCAAAGTTGGCAGTAATATAGGTTGTACAGTGTAGTGTCAGCAACATCACAGATGCAACATGGTTTAGCTACAGTCAGTGGTAGATGAATCAGAGTTAGCGCAGTGGTTGATGGACAGTGACCGAGGGAACAACACAATGACTGAGGGAGCAACACTGTGACTGAGGGAGCAACATAGTCATTTCCAGTAGAGTTTCCTGTCAGACATCAATAGCATGTATGGGAGGATGATGCAGAGACAGGGTGTTGTAGTAGTTCAACACTAGAACACCTTCCTTGCTAAGAGGGAGTGTTAGTTTTTGTAGCATCGAATGGTGTTCTAGTCTCGAAACTTTGTGGAGAGGCTAAAACACAGGAGTTCTCCAAAACCCAGAAATCGTTTATGGAAATTCCACCTAGAGATGACTCAATTAAATTAATTGACCATAATTAAAAATTTCCTAAGTCTAACTTAGGAAAAATGGTTAATTAATAACAATTAATTGAGAAAGGTGAGAATTCTCTAGAAACTCACACAGATCGACTTAGAGATGATCTCAACCATCGATTAAGTTTTAATCGTGGTCGTTGGAGTCCCAACTGGATATTATAAGAAGAGGTCGATGGGTAGATGGAGAACACACCAGTGCAGATACTCAGTGATCTAGGCAGTTCAATTTTCCAGTGCATGTGATTCAATAGGAGAAATCGAGTCAGAGATTGAGTAACAGGTGGCAGAGGGGTAATGTAGCAGTATTTCGAAGGAGTTTCCAGTTCCGGAGAGTCAGAAAGAGGAGAGCAGTTCGATTTGGCTGAAGGGAAGGACTTTTTCAGTTCTAGAGGCAGGGAATATTTTCCAGAGTGTCAGAGAGACATTTTCCCAGTCAACAACAGGAAGGATGACTTGATTGGCAGGAGTTCCGGGCTAAGCGTAAGAGGGTTTGCGCAGAGGTGACGCATGGCTTGTGCAGAGGGTTTGGATGGCTAGCTTTTCAGAGGCAGTCAAGTGTCGGGATTGCTTGGAGAGAGGGTAAAATCCCTTTGTATATTTTTGCCAATATTTCTCTTGGATAGAATCGCCCGTTTGGCGACATTTTATTGTACTCATAAATTCTACTGTTGCATAATAATAAAAACTCTCATTGCTACAACGATTTTCCCACATTGGGTTTTTTCCGGGGACATTTGTCCAAAAATAATGGTTTCATAATTTGTGTGTGTGCTAACATTTCTTAGTTCCTATTTTTGCTTCCGCAGTATCTTATTTTGTGAAGAAATTATAGTTCGATTAATTTGATATTAATCAATAAATTAATAAATTGAATAATTAGTTAGGAGAATTAATTCCAGTTGCTGCATTTCAAGGAATTTTCACACACTAGACAATTTGTCACAACAAATCTGATAAAATTATTCTTAAAATCCAAAATCTATGCTACGAGGGTAATTTTCGTTAGACTTCTAGATTTATTAACATATTGTTTTCATGCATGTAATCTATAAATTGTGAAAACTAGTGGCCATACACAAATACGATCATTCACAATCATAATAACACAAGATATGATCTAGGAAACCCTTATGAGAGAAAACCCAGCTAGAAGGTGAGGCTGCTTTGCTCTCTCTCTCTCTTTCTCTAAATGGAAATGGGTGCAAGTACAAAGGAGTGACACTTGTGTTCCGTTGGTTACTACAATGAACAAACCCTCTCTCTTTGCTCTCTCCGTATCTATTCTTAGCAACTCTGCTCATCTATGGAACAAAAATGCACTTGAATAAAATGGAGCCCCTTTACCTCCTAGTGGCTTGGTTATAACACAACCCGATAGCCAACTAGTGGTTAAGTTTGACTTTTTCAACTCTTAAGTAGATTACAATATTGACTCTTCTAGAGTCTTCGTCATCATGATCATGTGGCTAGTTCATTTTCCATCCTCTCGAATCATGGTGGTCAAAACAGGAAGGTCAACTTCCAGGTGGAATAACTTTTGCATACAAAGTCCGTTTGAGGTCTTTTTTGCGTTGTTGGAAGTCTATTTGAGTGTAGAATAGTGATGGGAGGTGGAATGCTTAAGCGACAAAGTTTTTCCCCCCAAAAATGTTGTTTCATGCCTCAAACAACTTCTGGAAGGTTTCAAAACCCAATTCCTCCGAGGTGGGACCCGCCGGTGAAAATGGTCATGTGAGTTGATTCCTCCAATTTTTCCACTTTGAAAGCATCAAGATGGATGACAAATATGATCCAATCCGGGCCATACCTCCCCATTTTGGGAGGCTTTTGGTCCCCAAAAGCTTTCACTGAATGAAGTGAGGAAATTTTTCCACCACCTCTCAAGTGTACCATTTTGCCTTTCTTGGAACCTGTCCTTCAACCTAATATGCCAAAGGTCATGTTGTCCTTGTCTTGTAGTCCCATACCTCTTCTGCAAAAGTGTATCCTCTGTCAACCTGAGTATTTGGTGCTAAATACTCTACAGAAGGTAAAACTTGTTCTTATTCCTGATCTAGCATGGAAGGCTCATAGAGTTTTAGGTTCTCTACGTTCACAATCAAGTAAATGTGCATGTGTGAGGGTAGATTTAGTCTAAAGGCATTATTTCCCACCTTTTCTAGAATCCAATATCTCAAAGGGACCATATCACAGAGCCTTATTTTCTTACTAGGAACCTGTAGTCTCTCCTTCTTTAATTGTAACCAAACTTTGTCTCTCACTCCAAATATTTTCTCTGTTCTATGTTGATCACGCCTTGCCTTGTATTTTTCTTGACTTCTATAGTGTCTCCTGTACATGTAGATGGATTTCCTTGATTTTCTCAACAATTTTTCTGCTCTTTAGTCATCTCTTGTAAGATCCTCCCTCACTCCTAGCTATCCATATGCAATATCTAAAGGTGAAGGTGGCAAATATCCAAAACAAGTTTGAAATGGAGACTTACTAGTAGAAGTGTGGATTGTCCTATTATAAGAGTGCTTTATGCATACCCGATTTTCATCCTAAATGCTTTTGACTGTAACCCCTCAAAAGTTGCACCAAATTCCTGTTGACTACTTTTGTTTTCCCATTTGTCGGTGGATGCAATGCTGTAGACCTCTTCAACTTCGTGTCCATCTTCTCCCATAACGTAGTCCAAAATGCATGGAGAAATCTCATCATTTCAAGTTTTCTGATTTGTTTGTGGATGCAATGCTGTAGACCTCTTCAACTTCGTGTCCATCTTCTTCCATAATGTAGTCCAAAATGTATAGAGAAATCTCATGCGTCTCTTTGAAACGATGCTCCTTGGGATTCCAAAGTGCACCCAGACCTCTCAAAAGAACAAGTTTGTTGCTTCTTGCTCACTGATGGTCTTTTTAGAAGTCATGGGAATGCACATCTTATTGATCTTTTCAATTGCCATGAATAGGTTGTCATGTCCCTTCTTGGTTGTTGGTAAACCTCCCACAAAGTCTATGGAAATTCTTTTTCAAGGATTAGTGGGTACAAGTAAGGGATGGTATAGAGTCTGTTTTCTATTACTAGGATTCCTGGTATAGAACCTAGCTACACCTTCTTGCATCCTGCGCCAGTACACATACTTGTGCAAGTTGGCCATTGTCTTCTCTACACCAAAATGACCGTAACCTTGGAGGTGTGAGTCTCCCTCATTAGCTGCAGTCGCCCACCTTTAAGAACACATAACTTGTCCATCCTATGGAGTAACCCATTCTTTGTATATGCCTCTTTGTGTGCATCTCGGGTGAAAGGCTCCATGTGCATTTGAGTTCCCAAAGCTATGATCTTTGATGTGGGTGGCCTTAAAAGGATGTCAACAAACTTATTGGTGTTGCCCTTCCTATACTTGATCACTAAATGAAACTGCTGTGAAAACACCATCCACTTGTAATGCTTGTTTTTTTGTAACTGACTAAAGGCCTGTAGTTATTGTAGTTGTTGGTGATCTATGTGGATTACTGTCTCCTTTCTCGTCAAATAATGTTTCCACTTTTTCACAGCTTACAACAGAGCATAGACCTCCTTGTCTTATGTAGGGTAGTTAAGAGCAACCCCATGAAATACTTTATAATGGTAGCATATCGACCTTCCTTGCTGCATCAAGACCGCTCCTATAACATTATCACTTGCATTTGTCTCTAGTTTGAAGGGCCATTGTAAGTTTGGTAATGCCGAAACTTGTGCGTTGCTGATTTTCTTTTTCAACTTCTCAGGGGCCCTCTACTAATCCTTTCCCCACCAGAAATTCTTGCCACTTACTGTTATGCCATGGAGTGGTGCTGCTACTGCTGAAAACGAGGCTATGAATTTCCTTTGGTATTGTGCTGCCCTAACAAAAATTCTAACCTCAAAAACATTGGAAGGAACCAACCACTTCATGATTGCCTCCATCTTGGTAGGATCTATCTTTAACTCTCCTCCCCCGATCAACATATTATAAATACACCAAACACTGCTGTGTAAACTCAAACTTCTTGAGATTTGCAAGAAACTGGTGCTTCTTCAATGTCTCTAGCACTTGCATCAAATGTGAGTTGTGTTCCTCCTAGATAACATTGTATACTGATATATCATCCAAATAAACAATAGCGAATGAATCTATAAAAGCGTGCAGTGTATCATTCATTAACCGCCTGAATGTAGCTAGTGCATTGCATAGGTCAAATGACATAATTAACCTCTCGTAAAAACCTTGTTTGGCTTTGAAGGTGGCCTTCCAAGTATCTTATTCTCTGACTTAAACCTATAGTGATACCCCAACATTATGTCCAACTTGCTGAAGTATTTTGTTTGCTGCAAGTGATCCAATAAATCATCCACCCTGGGCAGGGGGTACCTGTTCTTGAGCATAATTTTGTTTAATGCCCTATAATGAATACACATCCACCAAGTCCCATCCTTCTTTGGCACAATTATGATGAGTGACCCACACGGTAAGGTACCTGGTTGAATGACAACTTGTTCCAATAGTTGTTGCAACTACTTATTGATCTCGTTTGCTTCTATAATGGACTGCCTATACAACCCAATGTTTGGCAACATAGGGTCTGGGAATAGTTGGATCTCGTGCTCCACTTCCCTCTTTTGTGGTACCCCTTAAGGTTGCTGGAACACACTTTTGTATGCTTGTAGCAACTCTTCTAGTTGATGTTTTTGTTCCTAGGGATGACTTGGCCCTCATTGACTCTTCTACAAACTGATTTTCTCTTAAGAATAACAAAACATACTTCTTGCTAGAATTTATCCATTTCTTGGTTTGGTTGGTACTTACTAGCGAGATGTTTGACTTTCCCTTGTGTCTGTTTATAATGAAGGATTTTCCATCCTTGATGAGGAGGTATTGGTTGACTCTTCGCATGAAGATTGCATCCCACATGTATATATAGAGTCCCCCAAACACAACTCCACATACATCAAGTGGAACTATATCCAACTCTACTTCATCAATAAAATTAACATTGATAGCAAATTTGATTTTGATACCCACCAAAAGTGGGTGACCCCATATGAGAATTTTTTCTCCCACCATCTCTTCCAGTTGGTCAACCAACATTCCTTGACAGCCACTACTAGCTGATGATGATGTGCCATTCATATCTCCGCCACTTGTATCACTCGTATGTTTCTTTGCCCATTTGGAAAGAGCACATGTTGGAAGGTGGGCTTCTGATCAAAAGGTACTTTATTAATTTTGCAATCGGGCACGCGTGTTTGTATTTGGGTATTTGATGTGGATTATGGGGTAACTTGGAAGAAAGAGGGGTTTTCATCGTGATCTTGTTCCCTCACCTTAACTGGGGGGTTAATCTTTCATCCTAGTCCAGTTGGACCTGCCCTAATGACCCAATGGGTATGGGAGGGGCACTACTTAGGAAACCTTGATTGAGATAGCGTAGTCCCATCTCTCCCTATTCCTTACTTATCACTTTCCATTTTACATTATAAACTCTACATTCCACCTCCCTTCTTCGGGTTCAAGTGACCATTGGTTCTCTGGGATTTGACACCATACATCCTCATACTTGTGTAGGGCCAGAAACTTCGCCCTGTGAGGTTGATACAACCAAAAGAATAAGAAAAAGCATATGATGGCCCAAGCAAAAACGAAAAAGATCAAAATGCAAAAATATGGTTGGGACATACACATTAGCACGTGCGCAAAAGCCTAGCATGAGCCCTACCTCACTCATTATGACCATCACCTAGTTCCTAAGCACATGTTGCTCTTCATATTATGAGAAGGAACCCTTGCATGTCCCAACCCTTGATGGGCAATGAGCTACCTCATCATTAAGGGGTAATAACTGCTATACATCATACAAAGCAAGCTCTAATCCTTTGAGCTACAAGTAGTGATACGAAGAAAAATCAAGAAAAAGTAAAAGGTGTTGGGAATTACGATTACCGTTAGACCAAAACTTGCAGGTATTAGTCAACAATCGCATTGCCAGAGATAAGGATTCACGAGAGGTTGTTAGTCCATGTCACGAAACACATAGGGAGTGTTGGTTTGCCCGATGTCCAACAATCTTCCCCCCAACGCGAGCCGGGTGTGTATTGGACTCATGACCTATGCTATGATACCACTTGTTGGGAATCACAATTGTTGTTAGACCAAAACTTGCAGGTGTTAGTCAACAATCACATCGCCAGATATAAGGATTCACGAGAGGAGGTTAGTCCATGTCGTGAAACACATGTGGAGTGTTGGTTTGTCTAATGTCCAACAAAAGGCGCACAAGAGGGGTGGAAAAGCAAAGGCCAAGTTGGTAACTCATGCATCCACGATTGCTTCCTCCCTGCATCTGTACACTCAAGATGAGAAGCCCATCATTGTTGGTCTCTTTGACCATGGCACTTGGCCATGAAGTCTTCTCCCCTCCATTCCATCATCATTCACATGACATCTATCAGTTGAAGGGTGGACCAGGGACATGCCACTTCTCCTTGGTGGTTGGAAACACCTAATAGGGTGGTGTATTAACCATTCCTACCTAGGAGATAACACCATTGTGAGTTCAAAGCCTTGACTGTGGAAGGGAAGCCTTATTTGAAATGTCAAATTGCCCATTACTTTCAAGCTTTGTCCACTTAGATGCAAAAAGTAATCAAATGTAACTAATGATGTAGTTGTCAGCACTGGATATTGCGTGTAATTGTCAGGTGGTTCCACAACCATGGTTTGGGCAACTTAACTGGGGCCAAGGTCTTTCAGAGGAGCATAGTGACACCCACATGTGAGCCACTGAAAGCCATGGGATTCCAAGCAGTAGTAGAGCATCATACATACTTGTGGGCACCTACAACAACTACAACGTTCCAACACTTTGCCCTACATTAATGACTTTTATGGGATTGATGCATCTGGACTCAACATGCCCCTAGTCGACTTAGCACTATTAGAGGGATGGCAGTTGATCTTGTTGGAAGTAATGCTTCCATGTAATGTGTGAGTTGTCATTGTGAATCCCTAGGTGTCAATCTAGAAGTAGTGAGTTTCCGACGTGTGAGTTGTAATAACTATCTAGACGTGTCGTTGTCAGTGATCTAGATACTATAAATGTGTAATCCTTGAGATCAATAAAATATAACTAGTGTGATTTGTGTTGTGTACAATCTCTCTCGCTCTCTTTCAAATTTCTAACATGGTATCAGAGCCTATTCTAGCCTGACTCCTTCACGGGAGGGCCAGGAAGATGTAAGAGAATCTTGAGTTTATTGCTATGTAAATTAGAGTAAGAGATTGTGTTGTGTGAGTAAATTATTTTTTGTTTGTAGATTGATTCACCGTATGTTTAAGCGAGACTGGATGTGCTAGGTTTTATAGATCTGTATGTTGAATGCTTGTCAAAGGTTTCATATGCAGCTTGAGCAGAGGTAATTAGAGGAGGCAAAGACGCAAAGTTGCAGCAGGTCGCAGTTAATTTGTTCGAATTTGATTTGACGAAGACTTCAGCTAAAGGAGGTGGGTGCATTGCCTGAACAACTAGGACCTTCACTGTGATCTGCATAATCTGGGTTTTGCAACATAAAGCCTATCGCCCGGGATTCTTGTTGAGGAGACTGTTGACGAGGTAGATCGATCCACGGGGGAATAAAAGCCAGAAGGGGCATGGTTCAATCGTGGCCTGCCAAATTGGGATCAACCCTCAGAATGGGAGGAATGGAACTGATATGCTTTCTGACCAATTGAAGAACCAGATTGCTCAGGCGTATGCCGAGGAATTTCTTGAGACGATGGATGCAATGAATTGTTGTGTGACACACAATTTGATCGAGCTTGGTGCATCGACCGTGGGAGGACGCTCAAAGTGACTGCTACCAACTTATGTCCTCGATCTGGATGGTGTGATGGTTCTCGCCATCATTTCGGCTTGTCACAACTTGGCTTCACCTCGATTGTAGGCTACAAAGTTGGAAGTTTTCCCATTCTTTACAGAAAGGTGCCCTGCATGAAGTAGGGAGGAGTGAGGTTTAGTATGATGGGCCACGCCTACTACAATACTATGGTCTTATCAAACATGGGCTGGAGCAGGAAGGTGAGAAACGTGTGGATGAAGGCGGATGGAATTGATTGTTGGCAACCGTTACAAAGGAGCTGGGGCGCTGTTTAGGGAAACAATACTCCCAATCTAGAGGGACGGACTCTCTCCTTTATCATAATGCAACGCAACAACAAGACACACACTTCCAACAACGTAATCCCTTCATTAGCAATTCGGCCAGTCCTGCAGAATGCAATGTTGAGAGATGCAGATCTCCCAACTGATTCAAGTTTTCTGATATTGTGTGTTTGAATGTTTGTAGTGTGAGTTAAAGATGTTATGTGTTATTAAAAGAAAAAAAAGAGTTGTTGGTAGAAAATTTAATGGTGTAGTTTTAGTATGTTATTATGTGCCAAAATCAAATGATGCAGAACCACAAAGAACATGCCAATTAATTAACATACTAATGTGACTTGTTGTGCTCCGGGAGCATTAGTCACAGGTATTTCTTAATAAGGTCAAGCTGGTGTGACTCGTCGTGCTCCGGGAGCGTCAGTATAGGTTATTTATACAAGGTCAAGTTGTAGAATTGTCTGCTGAAGACATTCTGTATCCAGAATGCTATCCTAGATAACTGATGAAGGCTGCAGAGGGTCATGGATTCATATATGGTGGTAGTTCCATAGGATGGTTCAGTATCGAGACTGACCCGTTGCGCTCCAGGAGGTTGAGAAGCGTCAATTCTGCAAAGTTCATCAACAATGGTCAGAGGCGGTTACGTTTTAACTGGAGATCAAGTGACAGCTCAAAGATGTGGTGGTGAAAGAGTGGTGTTTGCGAGATACCCGAGTGGACGTGGGTGCTGATGATGACCATATCAGACAAATTTGACAAAGATTTATTTATTGTTGTAATGTGAGTAATTTATATTTTCTACATGTAAGCATTAAGGGAGGGTGTTGGAAGTAATGCTTCCAGGTAATGTTTGAATTGTCATTGTGAATCCCTAGGTGTCAATCTAGAAGTAGTGAGTTTCCTATGTGTGAGTTGTAATAGCTATCTAGATGTGTCGTTGTCAGTGATCTAGATACTATAAATATGTAACCCTTGAGATCAATAAAATATAACTAGTGTGATTTGTGTTGTGTACAATCTCTCTCGCTCTCTTTCAGATTTCTAACAGATCTAGGGCCCAAAGGAGGATGGTCTCACACTTTGAGACATGGGAGGGCTAGCACCACCTTGAAAGCCCCCAACTTTGGAGTAGAGACAAATATTTTGGCTACCTGGAGATCCATGAGATCACATTTTGTCCCTAAGATGGAATTTTGGGGGCCCACAAAGAGAGATTGATAGAAATGTGAAGGCCAACCTTTGCATCCCGAGTTTAGAGGGCTTGCACACTTCACTTGGCACCCTTAACCCTCAACACATGCTCTAAAAGGGCCTATGCATGGATGACATTGACACATTCTTCCTTGCGGCTCACACGCGTGGGAAATCATTTGTGTCTTGTCATTGACTATTAGGTTGGTTTGTGACCTAACTTGTTGTTGCATCATTATTTTATTGTTTTAGGGGGCATTAGGCTAAAATCAACTGTGTGACTCCTCATATAAGTAGAGGAGAGATAATTTGTTGTAAATCATAATCACACACTTGGAGAATTCAACATCTTGAACTAATTCATCCTTATTGAGGAGAATTTAGATCTATGAATGCATTTTTACATTTGGAGCTGATTTGTTTATCTTTGGAGCTATTCTTTGGATCAAATGGATGGAATCTCTTTGCATGTTATCTTGTAAGTCTACCTATTGTTGAATCTAAGGTTTGCTATTGTGCTCTAATTTGTTGAAAATTTATTCAATGCTATCTAGATGTCACTATATGTTAATTTTAGGTATCTTCTATGCTTAGAGCAATTTATTTCAATTTTCATAGTTAGCTCAATATCTTTTCGAGATTAGCAATCACATCAGCATTAAAGTAAACTGCGGATAGAACATAAACATAAATCGCAGAAGACAAGCCAAGACAAGAGGACACAAGATGTGGCGCTAGCCAGGGACAAAACTCAGTGTGGGGAAACCCTTGATCAATTCTTCTTATATGTTCTTCAATAGTTCAACAGAGAGAGATAGTACATATACATCAGAAGTCAACACTTTGACTTGACAAGATAAGAGATCAGACATCAGAGATCTTCACCATGAAGATAACACAATGCAGCAGATGATAGGCCTAGAGCAGCTCAACCAATTGCCCAGAATACTGAAGCTTCTAACGCTCTTCCTCCTTTGCTGCTTCACTGATCATGTCAAGTCTGCCCATCTGGCAACTTGTGTAAGCTGAAAGGACTGAAGCATTTCATAGCAGACCTGGACACTGAATAGAGCACAAACATTGTGAGCTACAACATTCTAAATCAACCCCACAGTCCATCTATTGACTGCAGCTTGCCTGCACATATTTACTCCAACGATACCCTGCCTTATAGGGTCTGAACACAGCACTTAAGGAGGCCTCCAACTGCTGGCTATGGCCTGCGGCCTAGCCTAGCAGTTGACTGTAACCTTGTCCCTTCATACAGTGATCCAATCAGCCTTCAAGCAACAACCTCATAGTTCCTCCTCATTGGATACTTTTGCCCAGCATATCATACCCAAACATGGCCCTGCTGTCACCTTCAGCAACAACAACTAGGTGACTGTGTAAGGCTTCTTTCTGGACAACAACCAACTGTTAGTATTGCCTATGACCATCCTCCTAAAGCTGCGGATCATCCTCTAGCTGTGAAACAGCAAGGGCTTCCTAGAACAATCATCCTCAATTGCGGATTGAGGCCTTTAATGATAGCGTATTTAAGACACCTTATTACAGCGAACAAGGGCTTCTTTGTCACCCTTCACTGCGTATTAAGATCACCTCTTCTTGATAGCGTTTAGGGCTTATGACTGTGCTTTGAAACAATAGTTAGGGCATCTCCCTTTAGCCCTACGTTTAGATTTCTTCCTAACTGTTTGAGGGCTTCATTATGACAGCGTAATTCATCTCCCTTTTGCCTGCGGCCAGATCTCCTCACTGCACTTCCAGCGTATAGGACTCTTCTCCTAGAGTCTCCATTATGACAGCGTATTAGAACCTTTAAGGATTGCGGATTAGGAGCTCCATAGACACCAAATCAAGGTTCTCTTCTTGCTGCGTTTGAGGGTCTCTTGAGACAGCAAATTAGGGTCCCTTCATGACCTGCGGCTAGGGCTCCCTCTAGGATTCCTTAGATTTGCGTTGAAGCTCCCTTAGACTAGAGAGCCTTTCCTTGGCTGCGTTGAGGGCTTACACTTCACTGCCCTTCTTGACTGCGGCTAGGGCACGTCCAAGACTTCTCCTTTAGGGCTGCGTAGAAGGCATCTCCTCTAGACCTCCCCTTCCACCAAAAGCCCAAACAAGTGGAGAGTGAGATCACAAGAGATGAGTATTAAATGACTTGAAGACCTCTCCTATTTATACTAAAACGTTGAGCACAAGTGGGGTTTATTTGGTTGCTGGCCGACCTTGATGAATTGTCCCATAACACTAATAAATTCATATCTCCATGAATACTTATCGGAATCAGATGATCTTTAGATTAATCCTACACCTCTCGATAAAAGGGATCCAAGAAAAATATCAGCTACCGTTAATAAGATGACCCACATGGAGATTGGCCCTAGTTTCCAATTTTAACACTATATGCATGCATTACTCATGAATAATGTGAATGAGTATCCTAGTGGTGAACTTTTACTATCTCTCCCATGATTTTTTTTTGATCCATTGCGTAGATAATTGCTTGAGTTTTGGTGCTAGGGCATCATTAATTTAGCCTCCTTAGAAACTTTTTAGTTGTCATATCAAGTCATAGACTCCATACTCCTAAGGAACAAAGCACTGGTCCATTTTGTTGGTGATCAAACACACTTATTATCCATAAACTCTTCTTTCTTAATTAGGCCTAATTAAGGCCAAGCCCACTAACTAGGGCTTGGTGTGAATCCCTAGGAAAGGCGTATTTTTGGAATTGAAGAGCCTAAACATCAAGAGAATTACATTTGCCACAAAATTTACTCTTTTGGTCGACATCCACTTCAATTTTGTCCATAAATTCCTTTGTCGTAGTTGTTTTGTTAAAATTATGCAATTGCGGTCAAATTCCACTTTGGATAGCTCACATGATGGAGATAATGATTGCATTGAATTCCTCTTTTCAAGAGGACCAAAATTGACCTAAAGATCACCTTATTTGGACAAGCAGAAGTTGGTTTTTGAATTTATTTATTTACTCATGTATATTGGATTAGGTCGGCCCTATGCACATATACAATTGGACAGGTCGACCTCAACATCAAGTGGACCCTCATGAAAGCCTATAAATAGAAGAGACCTCAAGCTCATTTGGACACAATCATCAAGCACTCTCTTCTCTCTTCTATTGTTTGGTTCACACAGGTCTGATAGAGGAAAGCTTGCGCAAAGGGTTTGAAGCTACAGGGTCGAAGCTCGCACGTGTCTAGGGTTTCTGTTTCTCGGATGCACGCTCGTAACTAAGGTTTTTCGTCTTTGGACGCTGGCACAGAGTGGTCTAGATAGTGCCCGGGAAGTCTCGGACGCACGCACAGAGTGCCTCAGGGAGTGTTCGGGAGGCTAGGGTTTCCGCAATGAAGTTTGGCCCCAGACGCCCGCATGCCGTTCAACTGGGAGTGTCCAGGTCTGTCCCAGATGCCCGCACAGAGTGTCTATGGGAGCGTCCGGGACCAAAAGATGAGTTATCAGTATGCAGCAGTGTTCAACACAGTGACAACAATACCCAATAGTTGACTACAGTTAGTGACAGTGCATTACAGTGCTTAAAATCTGGGTCTTTGAGTATAAGCATGTTTAAGGTCATGTTATGGATGTTATAGTTATTTTGTTGCATAGATGAAGATATGAATCATTGTACTCTCTTTTGTTGAATCATTTGATGACAATTTAAGAAGAAGAAGAATTTTGCAAGGGATTTCCCCAAAGTGGGTTTTGCCTTGGTCTCCGACCAATCCTAGTGTCTCTATGTGTGCATGCTTTTCTTCTATTGTTCCTTTATGCTCTGCTGCATTGATGATGATGATATTGTTCTTTCTACATAGTTGCACATGCTGATGCATAATGATGTAAATCTGAATAATGTTATAATGATATGGGGTGAACTTAATGTGTTAATGAAGAAATGCAATTGTCAAAGCAAAGGACAAAGTAGCTCTATGAAAAATTAATAGTTTTCCCTAGGGTAAACCCTAGTTTGGTCTTGATTTAACTTAGGGGCTTGTTTAAGGGTTTCATGTGCCTTGATCTTGCAGATATACATTGTTGGAAATCCCTTCTCCTTGTCTTGACCTTTGGCCATCCCAACACTCAACCGACTAATCAAGCCCTAGGTCTTGTGCCTCATCTAATAAGGCTCTATCAAGATAGCGAATTGCCTCCCATTAGAGCTATGAGCTTAAATTGTTACTTTCTTGTAAAAGGCCTCATTGTGCCACATTGTACTTGTTACCCACCACCAGTGGGTGACCCCCCACAGGAGAATTTTCTCCTAGATTTGTATTCAGCCGGCAGCCAACAGCCCCTTGTAGCCACCTGATAGCTCGATGTGGTACCATTCTTTGCCACTTGAGCCAGCGATTGTGTATCCTCGCTCATCTGTCATGATCGTATGTTTGAAGATGGGCCAACCAACCCCAAAGGTATGATTTGTCATTATGGAATTGGGTGTTTATGCTTGCTTTTCTTGGGCATACCTGGGCATGGATTACTGGGGGGACTTGGAGGAAAGAAAGAACTTGGGCTGTACTTTTGTTTCCTTATCTCAACTTTAGGGGTTAATCTTGTATCATAGTCTCGTGGGATCTCCTTTATTGGCTACTAGCTTTAAGAGTGGCATTACATGGGAAACCTTGATTTTGGTTGCGTGGTCCCGCTTCTTGATACCATATATCTCACTCCCCTCCGCTCATTACAAGCTCTTTCCACATTCTTCCATCTGGGTCCACATTTGTCCATTGGGTCCACAAGGTGTTAGCCTTCCCCTCCCCTTGTCCACACCTTGGGCCGACCCTGGAACGATGCCCCGGAGGTTGATGCAGCTAAAAAGAAAGATAAAAGCATAATATGGCCACATACAACAAGAAATATACCACAAATGCAAAAGCTGGTCGGACAATAAAATTTAACACGTGGGCAAAAGCCAAACATGAGCTCCACCCCCTATCATTATGGCCATCACCCTGGCTCCTAGGGCCCGTATGAGTGCTCCTTGCATCATTAAGGAACCTGTGATTGTCCCAACCCCTGGTGGATGATGAACTACCCTACTTTAAGGGGGTAATCACTACTATATCTTACACATCACGCTCTTATCCCCATGAGCCCAAGCAGTAAAATGAAGAAAAATCAATAAAAGGCAAATGAAGAAGGGTGGAAAAATAAAGGTTGGGGTAATTCATGTACCATGATTTATCCCTCCTTACATTCATGCACCCAAGGTATTGGCCTCCCTCATCATAGCTACCCTTGTACCATGGCATGTGGCTTGGAGCCTTTCCTTTTGCCCCCACCCTGTTCAATCACTATTTCACATGACACTTGCAATTTGATGGATGTACCATGGACCTATCATTCCCTTGGAGGCTGAAACCATCTAATAGGGCCTTGCATTAACCTCTCTTGTCGAGGAAGACAACACCAATACATGTTCAAAGCCCATTTGGAAGGTAAAGCCACTGTGAAGTGTCCACTTCCGCCCTTGATTAGCAAGCTTATTTACTCAATTGCACTAATGAATTATTGTATTGGAAAGTGAGGAGACGCATTGGATCTTATACATGATTGCAGGTGGGTTTTCATCTTGGACTTGGTCTCCCTATACAGGATCCAAGCGCTCTAGAGGGTCACAATGGCATTTGTAGGGTGAGCATTGAGAGCCATGGGCCTCTAGCCATGCAGAGCATTGATTGCCACGCCATGGGTTTCTTTAGCACCACCACTTGCTTATTCGTGCCCTAGTTATACAGAGATGATGATGCACTTGGACCACATTGCCCAGCCGACCACACATTGCACCCGACAATTGGAAGCTGATCCAGGGCGCAAAGGAGGTTATGTCTTCCCTAGGGAAACATGGGAGGGCATGTGTCATCTTCTACCCTCATTGATGGAGCATCAACTTGAGCTTGAGCCATTTGGAGACACATGAGACCCATTTGGAGCCCACAATGCCCAAATTGGTGTTTGGAGATGTTTTGCAACATTTGGATGGCATTCCCCTCTTATTCATAATTTTTGATGCCCTCTCTCTCATCATCAGCACATGAGGCCTCAACGCTGCTCTTCTAGGCCTCCACGTCAGCCTTGTTTGGGCTTAAGAAGGCTTGTTCGCTTTACCTTTTGAGCTATCATGGTTTGCTTGTAACCATGGGTGGATTACTAGACATTTTAGGTTGGAGGGGCTTTGTCTTGTCATTTTTGAACTCATAACTCGTCTATAAATAGATGAGACCAAGTCTCATTCTATCTATCATCACTTGGATCTTCAATCTCTCTCTTGAGAATTTCGGTCTTGCAGTTAGAGGACGAATTTGGATGTTATTGATGTACCATGATGTTTGGATAATTTCACTATGATTCTTGGAGCTTCTTTTTGTCATTTTTGTGTATGGATATATTCTTCATTGTCTTGTAAGTGCTTTTTAATGCTATATTTCTGATTTGGTGAATGTCTAATGCATGGAATATTTTCTAATGGTTATTAATGTGCCATAATTGATGAAAAATTGTTTGAAGCATTGAAACTATTGAAAATTTTGCATGTTTTACTCATAAGATAATGAATGAATGAATGTTCCTAGAGGAATGATTGCATTTGCATCCTTGAAACTCCATAACAAGTGTCATTGAAGTATAAAAGTCTAGATTAACCGTGTAGTTGCCTCCATAAGGGATAGCGAAGCTACTTCTTTAGGCCTCCTTGAAGAGTGAGTTGCCATATCTTGGTTTATCCTTGACTCCAATTCTCCCAATAGTCAGACACTTGATCTTGGACCCTTGGTGATCACATCCTACTCAAAATTCACACATCTTCTCACCTTTTTCTTCGTCCCTTTAAGGATAGGTAGGTCCCTCTAGGGCTTGGTGCAAATTCCAATAGAGGAAAAAATTTCAAATTCCGTTTGGATAAAATTCTTTTTTAGTTTCTCCTCTAGGCATCCTCAAGTTTTGAAAGAATGTCGACGATGGCCTCTCCATAAAATTGATGCCCTAGCCTTCGCACCAAGTAGGAACCCTAGAAGCTAATCCTTCAAATTGGGGACTTTTTCAAGGCTTGTGCTATAGTGCTTGTTGAAGTATATCATTCATAACCTTTTCTCCTGTCTACCTTGACTGTGGATGAACTCATACATCATCAAATATCTCAACCCTAGGTCTCATGCAACCTTCCTTTCAAGGGATTTTTCTTGGAAAGTCTTCCTAACATCTCCTAAAGCTCACACTTTCATTGAACCTTTCTGTTGAATGAGTCACCTTGCATCACTCCAAGCCTATCATAGACATATCAATCACAAGTGAGGGATACTGGGACTCTCCCATTGGTGAAAATCCGAGAAGAGAAGAGGACTTAGGTTGTGGTGATAGTGGGCCTTTGCCCCAAAGCCTTGTTGTGCCCTCTAGCTTTTGCCTCTCTACAAGGCTTGCTAGTTTATGCAACAACAATACCCTAACCTTAGAATACCTATTAGGTGACCTTCTCACATACCCAAATTCCTCTTATCAATGAAAATTCATAAAGAACAGGGGGTTTTGGTTGTGGTGATAGTGGGGCACTACCCCATTGTTGTCACTTGATCTAGTGTTACCCTGGTAGGGTGCCCTTCTCCAAGGCTTGCTAGATTTTGCGGCAACGGATTCTACACTATTTGGTTACCTTTATCTTTGCCTCCTTGTTGACCCATCCCAATGGATATGGGATAGGATGGTCATGAGTTTTTAATCCTAGTTTCTTGACTAGATTTGTTGCTACAAGATTTGCCTACAATCCTGAGTGTAATAGAGCATCACTTTTTGTCTTCCTGACTTGTATTTTTGTATGGAAGAGTCTGGTCATTTCCTTCTCTTCCTGTTGTTGAAGGCTACTCATATTCACCACCGTTTTGCAATGATATATGGACAATCTTCTCATCCATGTCCGAGCCACTTTCCACCTAATTACTCAAATCAGTGGCCATGAGATTTTTCGTCTTAGCATTTTTCTTTTCGTTCTTCAGGTTGAGATCTGGGTGCAACTTCTAGCACTTCTCCTCTATATGACCATCAAATTTACAGTGGTTGCTGTGGTTGTTGGGATCTTTGCACTGGTGTGCTGTGGCTGCTGTCTTTTTGTCTTTTCTCCCTTTCACTTCTTTTCCTCAGAAGTATCCCGGTGCTTCTTTTGCTTTGACCCACTTGATTTCCCTTTCTTTTGACCTATGTTCTCCAAGTATTGTTCCTATACACAAGCCGCAGTCACTGTTATGGGTTTGAACAACATCACTTGTTTCCATAGATGGCTGTATAGGCTCCCTAGATACTTGAGATCTATGTCTAGGTTCTTTGGGGAGACATTGATCATTATTGCCATTTTCCTAAATTCGATGTTGTTCTCCTTTACACTCTGCCTGAAGTAATGCCATCGGATCCATTGGGCCTCTACATACCTGATAGGGTAGACATGGGACTTAAAAAGATCCTCCCACTTAGTCACTTGAGGATCCCCTTGTGGCCTTAGCGTGTCTCTATGGATTTCCCACCAAGTCAGGGCATGGTCCTCTAGTTTCAAATGGACAAAGCAATTTTTTTGTTTTTCCTCCATGTGATGAATGCTAAAATAAATTTTTGATTATTGCAACCAATGATTTAATTTCAAAGCGTCAATCTCACCTTGACATCGCTTGATGTCGACCTTCACTTCCACCTTGAATAGGGATTGTGAATGGTTCACAACACTTGAAATGGGTTGTTCTCTTTTAGGTTCTTTCTTAAGACTCTCTTTGGTTCTTCTCGATCCCTCGATTTCCCCTTTGATTTGACCTTTGAGTTGGAACTTGTTAATTTTTGCAACTACGATCAAATTCCACCTTGGATAACTCAAATGACAGAGATGATGATTGCATTAGATTCCTCTTTTCGAGAGGACCAAAATTGACCTAAAGATCTCCTAATTTGGTCAAGTGAAAGTTGAGTTATGAATTATTTTATTCATACATGTATCATGGAATGGGTTGGCCCTAACCACATGAGTAACTGCTTGGGTCAGTCTTAATCCCAATTGAACCCTCAGGAAAGCCTATAAATAGAAGATACCTCAAGATCATTTGTACACATCTTCTCTTCTCTTTTGTCTTGGTTCGCATAGGTTTGACGGAAGGAGTTCGCTCAAGGGTCCGAAATCACAGGCGAAAGGTTCGCTCTGGGTTAGGGTCTTCTGGATCTCGGATGCTGGTATAGAACAGGGCATTCTGGTCCACGGACGCTGGCACATAAGCCTATGACAGCGACCAGATACCCTTGGATGCTGTCACAAAGGCTTGTGGGAGCGACTATGGCTTCAGAGACAAATCTGGAGGTATTGGTCCCCGGTTGCTTGCACATAATGGTCCAGAGAGCGACCAGGTTGTCCTGGACGCATGCACAGTAACTTCAAGGGAGCGACCAAGGGTTTTAAGTGTGTTGCACCCCGGTCGCACGCATAGAGTCTTCCTGAGAGCGACTGAGTAGTCACAGTCACCCTCACACAGTATCCGAGAGAGCGACCAGGGAGTTTCGGTCGCACACAAACAGTGTTGATGAGAGCGACTAGAGTTCAGATCTAGGGTTTGACATCTTGGCTTCAGTTGACTTCAGTGATCTGGTAGATCTGGGTTTCTCTCTGTTGTTATATAGATTTGTAGATTTGTAGATCTAACTTGTTAGTATCCGCTGCAAACATATGTATTGGGTTCATTGACAATGATAGCAGTGCTCATCAGTGTTCGACACAGTGACAACAGTATATAGCAGTTGACATCAGTTTGTGACAACACATTACAGTCATCGGTATGAGGGTTTTAATTCCCAACATGATTAGATCTGTTTCATGGATATCATTATTGTTTTGCTGCATAGATAAAGTTATGGATCATTGTACTCTCTTTTGTTGCATCATTTGATGACGATCTAAGAAGAAGATTTTCAAGGGTTTTCCTCATAGTGGGTTTTGCCCTGGTCTCGGACCAATCTTGGTGTCTCTATGTGTGTGCATGCTTTCTTCTACTGTTCTTTTTATATTCCACTGCATTGATGATGATGGTGATGTTGTTTCTTTTTATGTAATTGCATATGCTGATGTATAATGGTGTAGATCTGAATAATGTAATGATGATATGGGGTGAACTTAATGTATTAATGATTAAATGCAATTATCAAAGAAAAGAACAATGTCGCCCAAAGAAAATTTAATCAATTCCAATCTTGTTCGCTAGGCCGCCATAAGGAGGTTCATATTACGGCTGATTTTTGCAACCTGCTCGTCCAACCTTGAGAACCTCTCCTCTATCGGATCTTGAGGGTTATTAATAGATTCATCAACCATGACTGGGGTTTTACGACTTTTTGCTTAAATCGATTTGGATTCTTTACTACTTCCCACAAAATATGTAAAGACATTTTCTTTGATACCAATATGATCTGTAAACTGCTGTGGATATTCCAATGGCTAGTTCGTCACAACAAATCTAATAAAATTATTCTTAAAATCCAAAATCTATGTTATGAGGGTTAATTTCCTTAGACTCTTGGATTTATTAAGTTACTATTTTAGTATTTTCATGCATGAAATATATAGAATGCGGAAAATAGAGAATAGACACAAACACAATCAATCATAGCCATAATAACTCAAGATCTGATCTAGGAAACCATTATGGGAGAAAGCCTGATTGGAAGGTAAGGATGCTTTGCTCTCTCTTTGTTTGAATGGAAATAGATGCAAGTACAAAGGAGTGAGACTTGTGGCCCGTAGGTTGCTATAGTGCACAACCCTCTCTATTTGCTCTCTTTCTATCCACTCAGATACTTTGGTAATATATGGAACAAAAATGCACTTAAAGAGATGGAACCCCTTTTCCTCCTAGTGGTCCGGTTATAACACAACCCGATAGTCAACAAGTGGTTAAGTTTGACTCCTTCAACTCTTAACTAGAGTTACAATATTCTCTTCTAGATTTTTCTTCATCATGATCATGTGGCTAGCCCCTTTTCCATGAATAATGGGGGCTGACGATGCATCCTCTCGAATCGTGGTGGTAAAAACAAGAAGATCAACTTTCGGTGGGATAACTTTTGCATACGAACTTCATTTGAGGTCTTTCTTGCACCATTGGGAAGGTATCTAATTGTAGAATAGTGTTAGCGGTGTGGTGCTTAAGTGGCAAAGTTTTGTCCCCAAAAACATCGTTTAATGCATCAAACTACTTGTGGAAGGTTTTAGACCCCAATTTGCCAAATTGGGACTTGCCAATAAAAATGGTCCTAATAACAGAGTCCTCCAGTTTTGCCACTCTAAAAGCATCAAGATGGATGACAAATGATATGATACAATTCGAATCATCAAACGACTAGTGGGAGGGGGTCAAATTGCTTCGTGGAGATGGATCTTCAACACCCTTGCTCTTTTTCACTTGATGGCTTGACTAACTTTGGAATTTTGACTATCTGCAATGGTCTTTTATCTCCCAGCAACTAGATTGTTCTTTGTAACATCCTGCTTGATCCCCACGTGGCACTATGGAGGGTGTCGCCTTGCATGAAAACTAGATCTCCAACGTTCTAGAGAATTTGAGGATTCTGACACTTGGGTTTTGTCCATCTATTCTTTTAGATAACTTTTGACCTAAAGACTGTCTCTTCATGTCAAGTTTTTCCCTTGTTTTTCCACTTGGAAGCCAAATGTGTCACTTAGCCACCTTTGACTACAATTCTTTGGATGATGCCTACACCTTTTGTAAAAATTTCCATGTGGCATGTCATCCACATTTTATTTTGAGTAGTTTGAGACCTTGTTGACTTTTTGACCTTGGGACTACATGTATCGAGAAAATGAACTACTGAGAATTGTGAGATTACCATGTTGAGAATTGTCTGATATATATTGCACCAGAGCCAAGGATGCATACAAACCCCATGACACACGACTATTTGGTAAGACATAGGTGTGCACGACATGGGCTAGATTGTCCCTACAACTACAATCATCCCTACATTATCAAAGGCTCCCATAAACCATGAGTCCCAATGTGATCCACTTTAAGTCCGCCAATCCTATTTAGTACGAAAGGAGCTAAGAACGGGGACCAAAGGGACCAACCATGGCCAACCATAATAGACTTGGGATACCTTAATAAAAAATCTCACGTGGCCTACAAGGCTTTAATTGCATTGTTTGGACTTACAATGGTGTTATGAAAGGCAAGTAAAGACCATATGTAACCTTGTTGAAATGAGGGGTAACATGACTCAATGCTAATTATTAAGTCTATGGTGAATAAAGCATCCATATGAGAAATCAAAGTCAATTCTATCATTATCAAGATCAAGAATTTAATCAATTATTTCGAGCAAGTATTTTTTTGATATAAAACGAGATATAAATGGTGAGGCTTGTTGCCCACCATTTTGTGGGTGATATCCCCAAGAGAAAATTTTTCACCAAGATGGTCCTCAGCCAATAGCCAGTTGCTCCTTGCATCCACCAATTAGCTCATTGTGCCACTTTTCTGCCACCTGAGCTAGCCATTTGGTCCCTCACCCATTTGTCATGATTGTATGTTTGAAGGTGGGCCTCCCAAACCTAAAGGTATGTCTTGTCATTTGGTAATTGAGTATTGTAGTTTACTTATCATGGAGACTTTTGGGCATGGATTAATGGGGGTATTCGGCGGAAAGAGTGGGCTAGGTCTATGCTCTTGTCTCCTAGACCTCTTTTGGATGTTAACCTTGAACCCTAGTCTCGTGGGATCTCTTTTACTGACCTTTGGGCTTTAGGTATATTACTTCATGGGAAACCCTGATTTTGGATGTGTGGTTCCTCTCCTTCATCCACATATATCACTCCCCTTCCGCTCATTATAACCCCATCCGTCATTCCTCCCACCTGGGTCCACATTCCTCCACTGGATCCACATAGGGTTAGCCTCCCATTCCCCTTGCCCAAGCCTTGGGTCGGGTCTGGAATGATGCCCTAGAGGTTGATGCAGCTCAAAAGAAAAGTAAAAGCTTAATTGGCCACATTCAACAAGAAAATGTACTGCAAAATGCAAAAGATAGCCAGGACACACATTTAGCGCATGGGAAAAAGCCAATACATGAGCTCTACCCCATTCTCATGGCCATCACCCTGGTTCCTATAGGTCCTAGATGAGCCTCTTTTATCATTCAGGAACCCATGATTGTCCCAACCCCTAGTGGGCAATTAACTGCCCCACCTCAAAGGGGGTATCCACTGCTATACCTTACATATCATGCTCTTACTCCTTGAGCCCTCAGTAGTTAAACCAAAGAAAAATCATAAAAGGCAAAAGGCAAATGAAGAAGGGTGGAAAAATCAAGGCTGAGGTGACTCATGTACCACGATTGGTCCCTCTTATACATTATATGCCCAAGTGTGGGCTTCCCCTTTATTAGCTACCCTTGAACCTTGGCATGTGACCCAGGAATCAGGATTGCCCCCTCCATCCCCTACTTCGTACCATCACTTTATCACATGCCACTACCATTTGAAAGATGTACCTTGGACGTATCATCCCCTTTAAAAGTAGAAACCACTTAATAGCGGACTTGGTTAAACCCCCTTGGAGCTTGGAGACATTAACACATGCCATTATGAAGTGCCCACTTGTTGTCCATGGTTTGTAAGCTCTTTAACTCGATTTCTTTTAATGACTTGGTGTACTGGAAGGCAAGGGGACACATCGGATCTTATACAGGATTATAGATGGTCTCTATTTTGGGTTTGGTTTCGTTGTACAGGGTCCTAACCCTTTAGAGGGCTACATTGGCACATGTAGGGTGTGTGTAGAGAGCCATGGGCCTCCACAACAGTAGAAAACATTCCATGGATCCCCAAAGATGTTCAGATATTGGTTGAGTTTCATCTGTTGGAAGAGGAAGATGCACCTGGTTCACCATGCCCAACTGACCCCACAGTTGTATCATGCACTTGGTAGATGACCCAAGACTTGTACGCTGATGTGGTATCACTTACATTATCATTTGAACCCTTACAGATGGTCTACATGCATCTTCGATCTACTTGGAGACCCATGAGGTTACTTGTGTACCCCCACACCCATTAGGAGCATCATAGGTTTATTATTTGGAGAACAAGGGGCCAACCCCTTTTCCACTACTTTTGGGAGTTCTATTCATCATTATGGCTCTTATGGACTTCATCAAGATTATTAGAAGGCCAAACGACATGTATTATAGATCATTGGGCCCCTTAAGAGGTTTACTCTTTTGCTTTATGAGCTTGTTTGGTGGGCTTGTCACCAAAAGTTAGTTATTTTGCACATTATTTTATTTTAGGGGCTAATGTAGGCCTAATTGGCTAAATTGAACTCATTAGAAGTGTATAAATAGAAGTGATGAGGATTCATTTTAGCATCATCACTTGGATTTGGAACTTGTATCTCTTTAGAGATTTTTGCTATCCTTCTTGGAGGACGAATTTTTGGAGCATGGAATGAATTTTGATGTTTGGATAATTTTCATATGTCTTGGAGCTTCTTGATGGCAAGTTTTTGGATGGTTGGATATATTCTTATACATGTGAGTACATTTTAAAGCTATCCTTTCTTTCTAATTTTTCACATACATTGTTGCTGGGATTTCGCTATACTAGGTCTTATTTGCTGCATCTCTTATGCAAAGTTGTGGAAATTTTGTTTTTGGATAGTGAATGCTTCATGTATGGGCCATGTATAATGAATGAATGTTCCTAGGGATGTTTCATTACTGAAATTTATCTTGATAAGCCAATTATCTTACAAAACGAAGTATAAAGTCTTTGACGTCGCTTTTGTTGCTGCCCTAGTGCCAAGCAAAGTTGTCTTTGAGGCCTCCTTGACCTAGAAAATTCGAAGGTCCATAGTCATAATTCTACTCAACTCCATTTCTCCCCAAAGGATTAGGCACTGGTCCACCCAAAGGTGATCATCTTAAACCTTTCTCATCCAACTTCCTCTCCTTCTTCTAGGCCTAGCCCATTAGGTCTCTTAGGGCATCATTTATTTTGCAAACCACCCATAAAAAAAGTTCGATCTCTTGGCCCCTACTACACTGGTGTGTCTCCTAGGTGCCCTCCAATTTTGAAGAAATTCTGACGGTGGTATTTTGAGATATCTCAAGCCCTAGCCTCGAGTTGAATCTTGCCCTTGGTTTCCTTAGGCTAGAAGCCTCACTGGGACCCTCACATTGTCTTGCATTAAAAATTCTTCTTTTGGTCCCTTTCCCCTTCTGGAATAGGTCAAGCATATCTTTGGTTGCTGCCAAACCCTACCCCTCGGGTCCACTTGGCCCCGTGTGGTCCCATACATTAGCAAGGATAATTCTTTAAGGATCACTGGGAATCCATGCTTTCACAAGAATTTCAAGGCCTAGGAACCTCCATTATAAGATACATACCCTAAACCTAACCCTTGAAATTTTCCTTAAGCCCTTCCTTGAGAGCTTTAAACCTTGCCTCCAAAGCAAACAAGCCACATATTTGAGCCTCTCTTGGGAATAGGCTTCTAGGATCACCCCTCACCCTGTCATTGGTCTATCTATTTAGTGATTCTCATCATAATGGGTCTCCTCCCATCAGTGAAACTCCGTAAAGAGCAGGGAGCCTTAGCCGAGGTGACAGTGGGCTATTGCTCCATTTGTTGCCCTTAGCCTAGTTGTAGCCTTTCAAGGCTCCCCTTTTAGGATCCCCGCTAGTTTGAGCGGTAACAAGGTTCACTATTGGGCCAAGGTGGTCTCCACCCTATAGCATGGGGTTTTGATTAAAACCGAAGAATTTTGTCGTTGTCCAATACCTTGATGCAAATGGATTTCAGTAGCCTCTCCCTAGCATGCTTCACAAGGCACACTCTTAAGTGACCAACTGGATCCTCTACAGTTTAAACAATACGACATGGTTTCCATATATACTTCACTTGCCTCAATTTGGCTTGCATGTGCTTATTCAATGTAATGCATTAGGCTCCTGCAGGATACCTGGGAATATTCAATGACAACCGTAAATACTTCTCTTTACTTCAACCCAAATCACCCTGTAGCCCAAGATAATAAATACCATACAAGTGTACTTCAATACCAACAATTTACAACCCTTAAGGGTCCAAGCATATAGCAGATCTGAAAATTTTAATTACAATAGATTATAATAGCAACAAATCTGCTTCATTATCTTACGGTTACATGTTAAATCACTTAACCAGTTCAGCTATATGTTATTTCAAATCAGCATGAACAACAAGGGCTGAAATCTACTCGGTCATGAAGTTAATAGAAGTTGAAATCAAATTCTTTAGTGCACAATATTTGGTTAGCTAGAAAAACCATAGGAAAACCTCCACTGCCATTTGCTCTTAGCTAAGAATCACTCCTCATCCACCAACCACTGTTAGCTAAGAATCACTCCTACGCAATGTCGGTCACTCCACCAAGGATTTTTACCAAGCTAACTTCTACACTGGCAAGTCCTCCTTGGCACATGCAAGACACTTCCTTCTCTTCTTTTCCTCAACAAGTGTAACAAAAGCACTAGGGTTCCAAATGCCACAAACCTCAGTCTTCTTTTCTCATAGGAACTATAATATATAATGCTATCTTTACCTCCGTAGGGTTTATCACAAACTGTAATGCTTTGCCTCCTTAGGATGGAAATTTAACCCTAGAACTTACCTTGAGTTTCCTCCAAGAACCCTAGTGTTCCATGAAAAAGAATGATAACACAATGAAGAGTACACAAGAGAGAGAGAGAGAGAGAGAGAGAGAGAGAGAGAGTAGTGTGCTCCACCTCTCACATCTCTAAAACAAGTGTGTCAATGAATGAATGGATGAACTCTCTCCTTCCTCTATTTATATGAGGGATAAGGGAGGCTAACAATATAAACTGGACTTAGTCCACTACAAGAAAACCTAGCTAGCCAAAACGTAGGTCCACATGTTGAGTGTTTCCACTCCAAATGTCAAGATCCATGGTGAAGACATCCTTTCCAAGGTAGGAGTGCTTCATGGGATGTATCCAACACTTTTCCTCCAAAGGCCTCATGATGCTCCAACACTTTTAAGCCATTTGCTCCTTGAGTCTACACCACCTACATTATTAGTGTCTCAACCCAAGCATCCTCAAGTCAAGTACATGCCTCCATGTAAGCAAACAAGTGTGCCCATGCCATCGGAGGCCTAATGCTCTTCTCCAAGTTGCCGAACACTCCACCTCCCAAGCAAGCAACCAACCTCCATGTGGCCATCATGAAGAATGTTACCCAACTCCAAACATTCAAATGCTCCAAGGAAGAATGCCACACAAACATCACGACAAGGTCTAGCAATCTATGAGCAAGCCAACTCCAATGTGTTAATTCCATAATGTTACAACCAATGGTCATCCATAAACCATGCACCATAGATTACATGAAACACCCTTAGGCATGGTGTAAACACTCTTAAAATAACTCCGAAAGGGGAAGTGTCGACATGAGCTTTGTTGATGTTGACAAATTAAATATTTGACTTAAAGAAATTTCTTTATGTGCTTCATTGTTAAATTTGGAATAACTAATAATGTTGTTGGTTCCAATTCAAAATCGGTTTGTGGACAACTCACTAAAAAGCAAAGAACCCAAGACTTCTTGTAGGCGATTGTTCACATGAAAGCTAGCAAGCCCGGTGCAAAGCCTCATTGGGCAGGGCCTAACCTTATGGCAACAAGAGAAAGGGTTGCCACTATCACCTCAACAATCTTTCACTTGCTCTTTAGTGGATTTAAACCACAAGGGAGGTTTCTCCCTATAAAGATACTCTAATACTAGGGTCCAAGGTGATGAGTAAAAGGTCTATTGTTGGGTAGAGCATTGACAAGGGCTAAGATGACCCATGTATTCTATAAAATAGTTCAAATACTCTACACTTAGACCAACAAGTAGGCTGCTATATGTTAGAGCTTGTAAAATATGCAATGATGGGGCATTCAATGTCATGTAGCAGCCCAAAGAAAAGATATTAAAATGATTTTCAACAACGAAGGAGCAAGATCTTTCAATAGAGGCCAGGTTTAGACTAAGAAATATTTATGGCTGTTAGGTATGCATAAGCAACAGTAAAGAGAGTGATGTTAGCCCTATTTAGGTGGTATAGACCATGCAATATGCTAGATTTTGCCTTTAGATAATTTATAGATGCAATTCCTAAACTTTGAGCCACAAACATCCACTGAAATCACACTTATATGCATAAACTTACCCTAGAAACCCTAACGGCTGCCCTGGCCATTTGGGAGAGAGAAGAAACAGATGATTTTTAGCTAATTTTATGGACGATCAACACGCTTTAGATCAATGCCTTATTCAACTAGGGTTCAGTGGAGCCTTTAGGGCAAAATTCAGGGGAAGGAAATTGATGTAGTAAGGGGTAATGCCTAGGGCATCCACTCCTAAAACCCTAGTTATCACTCTTCTGAGGGAAGAAATTAATATAGGATTTGCACATTAAGAGCTTCTCTACAGGCCTTTGAGAGAACAATTTACAGGCAATAACAAAGCAAAATATCAGCAATGAGGAAGCATGTAGTCATGGCACAATAGAAACCCTACTTTAAACATTAACCATGCAAAATATCAATAATAAGACAATAAACTTAAAAAATCCTCCACAAAAGGTGCTTCTTTCAATCCTAGAACAATGTCTCCACGCAAAAATCACATCCACAAGAAATTCACATCAATAAAGATCATATTGTTGGAAATACTTGGGGGGGGTGAATCTGTGTTTCACTTTTTTTCTTACAATTTAGTATCAAAACCATTGACCAATAACATCACATCAAAGGAACACAAGATATATATGAACAATATATTTATATTACAAGGGAAGCTAGAACTTTTGGTTTACCAACTATAATTGGAAGGGCTACAACCCCAAGATAATTACCAACCACTATTAGAAGGAGCTACAACCCTTGGTTTACCAACATCCATTGCAAGGAGGCGACAATCTCCTGAAGAAAGCTACAACTTCCTTCCCTAGCACCAGCCTGCCACCCTATAGAATAAAAGACAAAATAAACATTTCTCGGGTTTCCATACCAGGGACAATGACCCAATTACAACAACATTCAAATTTCAAACCTTGGTTATTTACAACTTCATTACTGCCCCTCTGTCATGTCCAACTTGCATGCTGTATTAACTCATACTGTAGATAGTTCAACAATAAAAATGCATACCTCAGATCATTAATACAGGTGCCCTTACTCTGCCTTTGATTTGCCTCACAAGTTCTTCAAGGTTTGCTTAAAACTATGCTCCAGAACTTCGTTAGAGGGCTGCTTCAAGACAAGGTCCGCTCCACACTATGGCATCAAAGTCTATAACCTCAGGGTTGACTTCAGATTTAGCTCTGTCACAGGGCCGAAATAAGGTGCCTCAGAAGGCCTGATAAGGCCTCAGAACATGCTTGTGATTTACCACAGAAACTTGGATCAATCCAGCGAATTTATCCTTCTTGCAGGTTCAAATCTTCCTCAAACTTAATGCCTCAGATCTGATTTGAAACAATGATTTGAATTGCCACAAGTATTCCCTACAAGTCAGCTTGCATTCTTGCCTTAGGAGAGCTTGAATCAATGACAAAAAATGACCTTAGAAAAGACCTCTGAATGTGCCTCAGGAGGGTCGAAACAAGTGCCTTAGAAGGGTTACTGTTTAGGCCTTAGTAAAGGCCGAAGTTTTCCTCAGGTACAGGTCCGAATTTGGGCCTCAGGTAACCCGAATTGGGCCTCAGGAACTTGCCCTAAACAGGGCTGAAAACTTGCCTTCAAATGGAAACACGAAATTCTGCCAGCAATGCTTCAAATAGAAGATGAAATAAGCTTGAAAATCTTACCAGAATTGTCTTGAGGAAGTTTCAAACCTTTCACAGCAATGTCCAATACTCCAAGCTTGCTCCAGATGATCTTGACTTTCTTCAGATATGTCTTTAGGGCTTAACCTGTGTAGAAGAGTAGAAGATCTGTGATGATTCAATGCTTCTTGTTCTGCCTTTTAGATGCCATGACTAGGGCATATATATACACATTGAAGGGTGCCCTTTTTTAGGGCTGACCTGACCAAAATAATATTTTTCTTATTTGAAAGCCACGTCTAATTAGGAGCCAACTTGAAGGAATTAGGGCTGACTTGGCGCAGGAGGCATAGGCCACCCAATTTTTATTTTTTTCTCTTTCATTAAGCTCCTTTCAAAGCAGTCTTGGACATATGGACTTATGACAATTTGAATTACAATTTTTGACCTCCTTCTAGGGAAGATATTAAGGCCAAAACTTTGTGGGGCAGAAGCCAGTGCTAAACACATTCATTTGTGGCATCAAACTTCAAACTTGAATACCTCTCCAACCAGGAGGACCCACAAAGTGTGCCACCTATCAAATGAAATGGCATGACAAGGGCTACTAATCTATGTTAGTTTTTGTAGCATTGGAAGTGTGCTAGTCTCGAAACTTTGTGGAGAGGTTAAAACACATGAGATCTCCAAAACCCATAAATCGTTTCTGAAAATTCCATCTAGAGATGACTCAATTAGATTATTAGCTGATTTTTTAAATATTTCCTAAGATTAAACTTATGGAATATGGTTAATTAATCAGTATTAATTGAAATAAGGTGAGCATTCTCTAGAAACTTACATGGATCGACAGGGAATTAATCTGGGCCCTTGATTAAGTTTTAATCTTGGTCGTTGGTGCTCCAACAAAGGATTATAAGAAGAAGTCGATGGGTAGATGGTGAACACACTTGTGGAGTTCGATTTCTAGAGAGCAACAACAGTTGTTGGAAAGCCAGAGAAGGAAGCAGAGACAGTGAGGGGCAGGGATAGTGAGTCCAGAGGAAAATTTTTCCAGATCTGGAGAGTCAGCTACAGGAGGGTTGAGTTTCCTCAATGAGGCTGCGCAGAAGAAGCTTTAGAGGTGGAGTTTGATTTCGCCAGACAGAGGGTCGATTCAATTGATGGAGGCTGGGAAGATTTCTGGAAGGTGCCAACGAGTCATTCTCAGAGGCTGGATTGGGCAGGCGACTTGATCAATTGCAGTTGCAGGCAGAGCGTTCTAGTGCCTTCGCAGGTTTGACATAGAGGTTGACACAGGGGTTTCGTGGAGCCCATTTAGAGCCAGTTTCAGAGCTGGATCAGTGTCGGGTGAGTCAAAATTTGTCTCACTAATTTTTTGTGGCCAATTTCTCTTGTAATGGATTGCCAGTTTGTGCATCCAGATTGTACTCAGAATTTCACTGCTACAAATAATAAAACCCTCAATTGCTGCACTGGTTTTCCCAAGTTGGGTTTTTTCCGAGGACATTTGTCCAAAAATAACAGTGTCATATTTTTATATGTGTGCGCTAGATTTTCTCAGATTCCAGTGCTATTTTTCTTCCACAGTATTTGTTTGTGAAAATTATAGTGTGAATTATTTGGTATTTGCCGTAGCAAACTGCAAATAAATTAACAATTAGGAAAATAATTTCTAGTTGCTGTGATAGATTGAAAACTTCACATGGTATCAAAGTGTGAGTGATTAGCGGGGAAACTCAGAAGTGGAGGAGAGAATTTCGCTGTTCAAAGGGAGCAACAGGCTGAAATTCCTAGAGGATGCGTAGTTCATTGATAGACAGATCGAATTGCTAGGGCATAAATTCGATTTTCAGTTGTAGGTTGGCAGCAAAGTTGAGTTGCCGGGATGGTGATTCTAGCAGTCAAAGGGGAGTAGTAGCAGCTCAAATTTTCACAAAGCAAATTCCTTGGTTGGACGCAGAGGGTTTTGTAGTAGTAGAATCAACATCGGATGGAAGATAAATTGCACACACAGTGGGAGGTAGCAGTTAGCAGATCTGCGCATTCCAGGATGGAGTGTGAGTAGTAGAGCAGCAGCCGAGCAAAGGAAGAGGGAGTTTCTAGATCAGATTCAAATATGGCCACAACAGGGCTTAGAGATCAGGATAGGTTGGATGGAGCTTCCAACTATGTCATCTGGAAGGCTAGGATGTCCTTCCTTCTAGATGAATATGGCCTGAAAGCCTACATAGATAATGTGGTGGCAGTTCCCCAGGATGTGGATCAGCTCAAAGAATACAGGAAGGAGATGGCAAGGGCGAAGCGATTGATCTTGGATGGAGTTTGAGATCATATAGTCTCACATGTGGCAGGCAAAGGAACTTCTAGGGACTTGTGGGTAGCTCTCTCTACGCTATATCAAGGTACTTCCGAGCAGAGGAAGATGTTCATGGAAGAAAAACTGAGATGCATCAGGATGCAGAAGGGGGAAGGCATAAATCCCTTCCTCACCGGGATTCAGGAGTTCTGAGATCAGTTTGCAGCAGTTGGGGTAGCACCTCAACCATCAGAGCTAGTACGGTTGGCACTGAACAGTGTCTCAGAGGATTGACAAGTCTCCGTCTAAAGTATATTGGGCAGAGACACGCTATTAGATGGAACAGGATGTGGTCTACTTTGCAGCAGGAGGAAATGAGGCGAGCTTTGCTTAAGAGCTCCATCAATGGTAGCACTAGTAGCGGATCGAAGAGTGTGAAGGAGGAGGAGAATGTGGCCCTGGCATCGGAGGGTCCCAGTTAGGGACAGGGGGAGCAGAAGAAGAAGAAGAAGAAGAAGAAGAAGAAGAAGAAGGATCTGTCAAAGGTCAAGTGCTTCAGGTGTGGTGAGTTCGGTCACTATAGTACCCAATGTCCCCTCAGGAAGAAGGACAAGCAGGAGAAGCAGGACCAACATGCAACATCCGCGGAAATAGACAAGGTTTCCTCTAGACTAGAGGAAGATTTTTCTATGTTCGCAGATATACCTCTAGGATGAGGTGGGGTGATTTGGTGTTGTAGTCCTAGAGAGCTACAAAGAGTGGGCATGATCCTTGAGGAGTCCACCTCATAGGATCATTACCTGGCTACCTCGCCCACAGTATTTAGTAGCTAGATGGATCAGTGGCAGTTGATGTAGTCAGTACCAAAGTGATAGTTGCAGACTAGTAGAAGTCGGATGTTGAGGAGCATAGTGCAGTGTTGACAGCAGAGCAGGTGGCTCAGTGCAGAGTTAGCAACAACGCAGATTCTTCAGTGAGAGTGCAGAGGCTAGTAGTAGTCAAGACTCAGGAGATAGATGCATCATACTGAACACAATTGATTCAGTATTTTGGATGCTTCTTAGTTGCAGTAGTTGTTGCGGCAACAACAGATGAGAGGGAGTTGCAGTGCAGATGTAGAGTTGGCAGCAGTATAGCAGTGTCAACAACAACACAAATGCAACATCAAAGTCGCTCAGTAGTTGGTGGGTAGCAGTAGCCAGACATTAACAGCGTGGCAGGAGATGACACAGAGACAGAGTGTTGTGACAGGGTGTGCAACACTAGAACACAATCCTTGCTAAGAGGGAGTGTTAGTTTTTGTAGCATCGAAAGTGTTTTAGTCTTGAAACTTTGTGGAAAGGCTGAAACGCATGAGATCTCCAAAACCCAGAAATCGTTTATGGAAATTCTACCTAGAGATGGCTCAATTAGATTATTAGCTGTTTTTTTAAATATTTCCTAAGTCTAAACTTAGGGAATATGGTTAATTAATCAATATTAATTGAGATAAGGTGATAATTCTCTAGAAACTCACATGGATCGACAGGGAATTAATCGGGGCCCTTGATTAAGTTTTAATCTTGGCCATTGGTGCTCCAACAGAGGATTATAAGAAGAAGTCAATGGGCAGATGGAGAACACACTTGTGGAGTTTGATTTCCTTGGTAGTTCGATTTCCAGAGAGCGACAACAGTTGCTAGAAAGCCAGAGAAGGAAGTAGAGATAATGAGGGGCAGGGATAGTGAGTCTGGCGGAAAGATTTTCCAGATCCGGAGAGTTAGCTACAGGAGGGCCGAGTATCCTCAGTGAGGCTGCGCAGAGGCAATGCTGAAGCTTCAGAGGTAGAGTTTGATTTGGCTAGACAGAGGGTCGATTCAGTTGCTGGAGGCCGGGAAGATTTTCAAAAGGTGCCGGTGAGTCATTCTTAGAGGCTGGATTGGGTAAATGTTTTGATCAGTTGCAGCTCTAGGCAGAGCGTTCTAGTGCCTGCGCAGGTTTGACGCAAGGGTTTCGTGGAGCCCATTCAGAGCCAGTGTCAGAGTTGGATTAGTGTTGGGTGAGACAAAATTTGTCTCACTAATTTTTTTTGGCCAGTTTCTCCTGTAGTGGATTGCCAGTTTGTGCATTTAGATTGTACTCAGAATTTCACTGCTGCATAATAATAAAACCCTCAGCTGTTGCACCAGTTTTCCCAAGTTGGGTTTTTTCGGGGAAACTTGTCCAAAAAGTACGGTGTCATATTTTTATGTGTGCGCTAGCTATTTTTCTTTCGCAGTGTTTGTTTGTGAAAATCATAGTGTGAATTATTTGGTATTTGCTGTAGCAAACTGCAAATAAATTGTTAAATAAATTAACAATTAGTAAAATAATTTCCAGTTGTTGTGATAGATTGAAAATTTCACAATCTAGAGGGTCTTTGTACCCAAGTTCACTTGATTTGTGCACACAAATCATTGAACAAATGCTGGCCCATTCACCCTTTGACATCAATGACAATTCTTCCAACACACATTTGCCCATAGTAGTAAAAAAGACTAGCTCCCACTTTCTTGGAGAGGAAAATAATTCGATGTGTGATGATGAACAAATGAAATAAGGGGAGGCTCTATTTATATGAGACCTATCCCACTCATTTTTAAAATATTAGAACTAAAGAAGCCTTATTGACAAGTTTACTTTAAGTGTTCCACAAGAAAGAGGCTACAATCCAACCTCATAGCTCAAAAACATAAAAAAAAAGGCCATAAATGCCCACAAGTGTGGGAAAAACCTTCCTCAAGCATGACGTCATCCTCCAAATGAAATCTAAATGCCAAAAATAAGTGTCATATGGGCTTAATGAGTTATCCATACTTGAAGATGTAGCTCCTAGATCACAGGCATGTCTCCGAAGTGCCTCTATGCCAACATGTCATCTCCATGGTGCTCATCACCCTCAAAAGAGTAAGAGAGTGACATGGCATTCTCTAACTCGAGTGTTGGGGCTCCTTAGTGATGTGTAAGCCCTTCCCTGTCATCACAAGGATGATCATCATCTTGGCTCCGAAACAGGGGATGCTCATCAACAATGTCAAGGCTAGCTTGGGGGCACCCTGGGTCCATTAGGCACATCATCAACATTTTCAACACCAATCTTCATGGGAGAAAGTGGGGCAATCATCTTGCTACTATGATGAGAACCACCTGACAAAACCTTTCAAGGTCAAGTGAAAATCATTAGCTACAATAACCATGGATACATCATAATGGACCATACTTAATGCTGGGGGCACAATAATATTTCACACAATAACACCTTCAAATATCTAACTAGACTGAGTCTCGTAAAAGTGTTACCTCCTTATGTTAGGGATGGTTAGATGGATAACCCTATTAGGTGTTTCCAGCCCCTAGGGGGAAGTAACAGGTCCCAAGTTAGCCCATCAATCCATACGTGTGTTGTTGAAAATATTAGCTGGAAAAGGGTTCCTTGATTTTGTTGATTTGGGGTAGCATCAGATGTGCTCTAGCCATGAAATTTGGTGGAGAGGCTAAAGCACATGAGATCCCCAAGCCCCAGAAATGGTTTGGGCAGATTCTAACCGGTTTGGGAGATATTAAAATAATTAATATTTTTAATGGAGTTCCTAAGTCTAAACTTAGGAAAAATAAAATATTAATGGGTATTAATATAAAACTGGGTTAGAAGGTTCCAAAAGTCATGGATCAAGCCAAATCTAATCTTAGCCGTTGATTAGAGATTTAATATCGGCCGTTGAAGGACCAACAGGAAAAGTATAAGAAGAGGCTTGAGGGTTAGTTGGAGAACACACTGAGGGAGACCAGTCAGTTTGATTTCTGGAGCGGGGTTAGCTGAGAAATTCAAACTAGTGGTCTGGAGAGCAGTAGGAGGTAGCGGGTACAGAACAGAGAGTTAGGAACAACACCAGAAGATCAGTACAGAGGTTGGAGAGGCAGACACAGAGCCTCTCAGGCAGACGCAGAGGTAGCAGACTGCGCAGTCATTGGAAGGCCTGCGCGTGTGACGCATAGAGGCCTAGGGTTGACGCAGAGAGGTAGGAGCTGACGCAGTAGCTCTGGGAGTTGCGTAGAGGCCAGTAAGCTTGACGTTGAGATTAGGAGAAGTGATGGAGAATTTGTTCTTTGTTGGGTAAGCTAGTTTGGCACCCAATTGTACTGAAGAATTGCTGAATAATAAAATCCTCCTCTGCTGCACCGGTTTTCCCGCATTGGGTTTTTCCAGGGACATTAGTCCAAAATATCTGTGTTGATATGTTGATTCTTGTGCATGTGTTCATTTCTATATTATGTTGTGATCTCTGAAACAAAATTTATTTTAATGTTTACTGAAGGGTTTTTCTTAAATAACTTATTAGCAAATAAGTAGGTAAAATAAATCAATTGTTGCAGTGATAGAATTTTCACATGGTATCAGAGCGAGTAATTAGAGACAGGAAGGGAAAATCAATTATGAGTCGAGACCATGATGCAGAGGCATCTACATCAGGAGACTCACACAGATTTTCAGAAAATTGCACAAGAGACAGTAACTTCGATTTCTCTATGTTGGCTTCCAGGTTGGAAGAAGAAGTGGCTTGTGTGACTAGCTCTGCATCATCAGAGGTATGGTATATAGACAGTGGAGCCTCTTGGCATATGACGGGAATCCGGGAATGTTTCTCAGATTATCAGGAGGAGAGGATGAACTTTCAGATCACCATGGGGAACAAGGCAAAGTGTACTCCAGTAGGGAGGGGTACCATAGTTTTTCAAACAGAAACGGGAGAGCGGTTCCGTGCTACCAATGTGCTGCATGTACTAGGATTGGGGATGAACTTACTTTCCGTGTCGCAACTTCAAGGCAAAGGCTATGACGTTTTCTTCATCAAGGAGAAAGTATACATCAAACACCCAAGTTGGAAAAAAAAGGTGCAAATCGGGATCCAAAAGTAACATGCTGTACATATTACAACTAGAATCACCGATGGCACTAATAGGCAGTCACAAAGACAACGATTTGAACGAACTATGGCACAGAAAAATGGGACATTTGCACCATGGGGCTCTGAGGATTCTCAAAAACACTGACAGGAGTTCCAGATCTTAGTACGAAACGAGATGATGTACTCTGGGAAAGTATGCTAAGGCAACATTTCCCAGAAGTAAAAATAGGGCTAAGAATGTACTAGGATTGATACACTCAAATATTTGCAGACCTATGTCCACTAAAGCTCCTAGTGGTGTCGAGTACTTCCTCACCTTCACTGATGACCACTCAAGGAAAACTTGGATTTATTTTCTGAAAACCAAGGATGAGGTTTTCTGTCGATTCAAAGAGTTCAAGGCTCTGGTGGAGAATCTGTCTGGGAATAAAATAATTTTTTTGCGCTTAGATAATGGTGGAGAGTGTGTCGATAAGGACTTCATTGATTTTTGCACTAAGGAGGGCATCATAAGAGAGTGGACAACTCCTTGCAATCTGGAGCAGAATGGAGTAGCAGAAAGAAAGAACAGGACTATTGTAGAAGCAACTAGGGCCATGATTTATGATCAGGATATGCCAAAATTCCTACGGGCAGAAGCATGCAACACAACATTCTATGTTCAGAATAGAACTCCTCATCGGGCATTGGGCAAGATTACTCGAGATAAAGTCTTCACAGGGGAGACGCTTGAAGTCAGTGATTTCAGGACATTTGGGAGCTTAGCATATTGCCGCATACCCAAGGAAAAGAGGAAGACGCTGGATCAAACTGCAGAGAACGTTAAGGCATATAGAATCTATCTTCCAGGGAGCACGAAGGTAGTAGTTCGACGAGACGTGAAGTTCATGGAGGACAGGGCTTTCAGAAAATCTCGAGAAATGCCTTCCAAAGAGCAGTCAAAAGTGGAGTCGTTGGTCAAACCTCTTCAACCAACGGAAGTAAAGAATTCTTCCTCGGATTAGGAAGAATCACAGGATGAGGAGGGGCCAACAGAAGCACCTGCTGGAAAAGGAAGAACAAGCAGGGAACTTCGTCAAATTCTGCGAGATGTAGAGGACTTCATCAGTGCACCAAGGAACAATAAGAGGGAGCGAAAACAACCAGATAGATATCAAGCATTAGTAGCTCAAGATGTGGAGCCTGCCAATTTTCAGGAGGCAGCTCAACATCAGGTTTGGCTGGATGCGATGGTAGAGGAGTACAACTCCATAATGGTGAACAATGTTTGGGAGGTAGTGCCAAGGCCTCAAGACAGATCAGTGGTAGGTTCGAGATGGATCTACAAGATTAAATACGCTGCAGACGACAATGTTGAGAAATACAAAGCCAGGTTTGTGGCTAAGGGGTATGCTCAGAAGGAAGGAATTGACTACGAAGAAATCTTCGCCTCGGTAGCCAGGTATACATCTATTAGAACCGTGATATCTCTTGCAGCACAGATGGGGTGGGAGATTCATCAGATGGATGTCAAAACGTCATTTTTGAATGGGATGATAGAAGTAGAGGTATACATTGAACAACCAGAGGGCTTTGAGACACATGAGAAGAAGTCTCATGTATGCAGATTGAAGAAAGCCTTGTATGGGTTGAAACAGGCACCTAGAGCATGGTATGGTCGAATTGATGGCTACTTGCAGAAGATGGGATTTGTCAAGAGTGACGAAGATCCAAATCTCTACTATCTGGTTGTAGAGAATGAGCCTTTAATCTTAGTATTGTATGTGGATGATCTCTTCTTGACAGGATCATCCAGGCTCATTGGGGACTGCAAGAAGAATCTAGCCACGAAATTCGACATGAAGGATTTGGGACGAATGCATTATTTCCTGGGGTTGGAAGTTTGGCAGCAAAAGGGGGAGATCTTCCTTGGGCAAGGGAGATATGGTACAAAAATCTTGAAGAGATTCAGGATGGAGGACTGTAGACCCATAGCTACTCCGATGATCACCAACTGGAAGAAGATTGATGCATCAGAAGACAAGGATGTTTATCCCACCTTATACATGAAACTCATAGGGTCCCTAATGTATCTGGTCAATACTAGGCCAGACATTTGCTACGTTGTCGACACCCTCAGTCAGTTCATGGTGGAGCCGAAGAGGGCGCACTGGGTAGCAGCCAAACATGTTCTCAGGTATTTATAGGGAACTGTGGATTATGGACTCTTGTACACCAGGAGTAAGGATATCAGATTGAGTGGATTTACTGATGCAGATTGGGCTGGAAGTTCAGTGGATTGAAAAGTACCTCTGGGTACTGTTTCAACATTGGATCAAGAATGACCTCCTGGTGCAGTAAGAAACAAAAATCCATGGCTCTGAGCTCAGCAGAGGCAGAATATATTGCTGCAAGCACAACTTCGTGTGAGGTCATATGGCTTAGAAAACTGCTTGTGAACCTATTTAGAAGAAATATGGAGGCGACCAAGATCATGTGCAATAATCGAAGTTGCATCAAGGTCTTTGAGAATCCGGTGTTTCACGATCGGTCAAAGCATATTGATATCCAGTGTCACTTTGTCAGAGACTGTGTCCAACAAGGCGCTGTACAGTTGAGCTACACTCCTACAGGAGAACAGGTGGCAGACATCTTCACCAAGGCCCTTGGAAGAACAAAGTTTGATTATTTCAGGGAAAAGATGGGGATGATAAAGAATCCATTTGAGTAGCAGAAATGGGGTGATGTTGCAGTGCAGTAGCAGTTAGCAGTAGCACGATGAAACATGACGAGAAGAGATTGTAGTGCAGATGCAGTGTTGGGAAGGACTAATAGCAGTACGGATGCAGAGGGAGTTGCAATGTTAAGAGAAAGGACTAGCAACAACAAGGATGCATAGGGAGTTGCCGTACGGATGCAGCAGTGGCAGAGGCAGAGCCATAGGCAGCAGTACAGACGATGCAACAATGCAAAAGATGTTGGGTAGGGAGGCCTAGCATCAACACAGGTACCGGTGCCATATAGTCAGAGTAATGTTCAATATAGAATATTACTAGAGCATAATCCTCGCTAAGAGGGTGTGTTGATTTGGGGTAGCATCGGATGTGCTCTAGCCATGAAATTTGGTGGAGAGGCTAAAGCACATGAGATCTCCAAGACCCAGAAATGGTTTGGGCAGATTCTAACCCGTTTAAGAGATATTAAAATAATTAATATTTTTAATGGAGTTCCTAAGTCTAAACTTAGGCAAAATAAAATATTAACGGGTATTAATATACAACTGGGTTAGAAGGTTCCAAAAGGCATGGATAAAGTCAAATCCAATCTTAGCCGTTGATTAGAGATTTAATCTTGGCTGTTGAAGGACCAACAGGAAAAGTGTAAGAAGAGGCTTGAGAGTCAGTTGGAGAACACATCGAGGGAGACCAGTCAGTTCAATTTTTGGAGCGGGGTTAGCTGAGAAATTCAAACTAGTGGTCTGAAGAGCCGCAGGAGGTAGCGGGTATGGAACAGAGAGTTGGGAACAACACCAGAAGATCAACGCAAAGGTTGTAGAGGCAGACGCAGAGCCTCTCAGGCAGACACAGAGGTAGCACACTGCGCAGTCAGTGGAAGGCATGTGTGTGTGACGCAGAGAGGCCCAGAGCTGACGCAATAGCTCTGGGAGCTACGTAGAGGCCAGTAAGCCTGACGCTGAGATCAGTTGAAGTGCTGGAGAATTTGTTCTCTGTTGGGTAAGCCAGTTTGGCACCCAGTTGTACTGAAGAATTGCTGAATAATAAAATCCTCCTTTGTTGCACCGGTTTTCCCGCATTGGGTTTTTCCGGGGACATTAGTCCAAAATATCTATCTTGATGTGTTGATTCTTTTGCATGTGTTTGTTTCTGTATTTTGGTGTGATATCTGCAACATAATTTATTTTAATGTTTATTGAAAGGTTTTTCATAAATAACTTATTGGCAAATAAGTAGGTAAAATAAATCAGTTATTGCAGTGATAGAATTTTCACAGATTTGTGCCTTAATCATAGGAGCCAGGACGAGTTTCTTCTTTGGCATGCTTGAGCTCCTAAAAATTAGGAGTCCAAGACGAGTTATTAACCAATGTGTTCAAATAAAAGGCCAAGTTATTTGTCTTCTAGTGTGAGTTGTATTGGGAATAGGACGAAGAGTTTGAATTAGCCTCCTAAAATTTAGGAAGGACGAGTAAACACTAGTGGTGAGCCTTTGTTAACTTGTGAACCACCAGTTCGACTTATCTAATATATAACTCACTAATTTTAACCATTCAAATTGTCTTTAAAAGGAGGAACGAAGGCACAAGTTTAATCAATGTTTTAGTGAGCATGAGTTGGTGAGACCAAGCAATAGGAAGCACGAGTTTGTGCGTGGAGCTTGTGAGAGAAAGAGAATGAGCCTAGGTGAGGCTTGTGGGAGTTTCAAGAAGGATGAGTTGGGTTAGGAAGCATGGATCAAGGTGCTAGCAAGGGTGTTTTTTAGTGTAAACAGAGAGAACATGTTTTTTCTCCAATGAAACTTTATTGTATTGTAAAAGATCCATTGTTCAACCTTCTTCAATAGAATTCTCAATAACAAGTAGAGCGTTTTACTAGTTAGGTTCCCTAGACAATTCTGTGTTGTTGAATTGTGTAATTGTGCTTTTATTTCTGTTCCTATTCCTCTGCATCTAGTAGAGAAATTATGTATTTATGTGAGAAGAAATTTTATTTCAGATTACTCATATTAGCAGATCAGAATTTCGTGGAATTTCTACATGTGTGTGGAAATGGTGGCAACGGATTGGGAATGACTTCGGGTAGGGTGCCATAGCCAAGTGACCAGCTAATGGTGGTCCAATATCCTGAATGTATAGATGTAAGGAAGGAGCAATCGTGGAGGCATGAGTTACCCCTTTTCTCGGCCTACTTTTTCCACCACTTTTGGTGTGCCTTTTACTTCTTTATGATTTGCTTTGATTTGAGTGCATAGCTCAGGAGCCCAAGTGTGCTTTGTGAGATTTAGCATTTAATACCCCTTAATGACAAGTCAATTTATCACTCATTAAGGTTGGGACAATAAAAAGGTTCCTTTTATAGATGGAGCATCAGTGCTCGAGGAACTAGGTGATGGCCAATGAGGGTGATAGAGTTCATGCTAGGTTTTTGCCTCCGCGCTAATCAAATGCCCCCCCAATCTTTTGCTTTTTATGTTTTTATTTTTTTGTGGCTTTCTTACGCTTATAACTTTCTTTTAGCTGCGTCAACCTCTAGGGAAAATTTTTTCGGCCCAGAATGAAGGATGAGAATGAAGGGGTGCCGATCCCCATGACCAATGACCACCAACTTGAAAAAAAGAGATGAAATAATGGGAAAGATGGAAATTGGTAAGTATGGGATATCATGGACACACTACTTCAATCGAAGCCTCCGCAGTCTTGTCCTTCCTAAAACCCTAAGGCCTCAGAGGAGGTCCCACTAGACTAGAGTCAAAGACCAACCTCCCAGGTGAAGTGATGGAACAAGAATACAGTCGAGATCGGTTAATTTATTCAGATCACCCCTTGATTCATATTAGTATGCCCGAAATATTAAGTGAAAACACATGATTACAAAATGGTTAAAGTACCTGCCAATGGATGACACACCTTCATTCAAGGAATGCCAGATGGGAGAGAGAAGTGGAGGATCCTGGCATCATGTCTTGTGCAGATCAATAGGGCTGCTGGCTGGCTAGCTGTCCAAGGAGGAGAAAAGTTTTCTCCCTTGGGTTACCCACTTTTTGGTGGGTAACAGTAACCTTTCCAATACATCTTCCATCCAAAGCTCAATGGAATCAAAATGAAAACTTGTATTTTGTCAAGGATTAGACTCGAAACCAAGTGTGGAAATAAAATCAGATTTTGAAATCATCACCAAAGTAAAAAAGTTCCCCTGATGTTCAGAAATAGCAACTGCGATTATCGGCTCCTCATTGCTGGAACAATCATCTCTTTTTTGTTGGAAAGGTTGTCTTTCACACTGTAAAGATATTTCAGCTTTAAATCAAAACAAAATCTGAGGAAAGTCAGTATTTTAGTTTCTAAACTTTGCATTCTATGAGATATACAATCAAAGGAAAGAGGCGTATCTTTAGTAATTTAGGAGCCTCATTAATTCCTTCATTCCAAAGATCTTCATTTGATTCTTTTTTAATCTGAGGGAAAAAAAAGCATATGAAAATCATCATCCTAATCATCAGAATTATCACTTCACACTGAATCCTCTGTAGAATCAGAGGAATTTTGTAGTTTTACAGAAAAATCATCACCCTCATTAGGGTCTTCCCAATAGTCTCTGCAATCTTGCTAGAAAACATGTAATGAATCAATATTACCTACAGGGAAACACTTCTACTGTACCCTGACATCATGCTCCAGGGTCGTTAGAAACAATTTGGAAGAAAAAGCATACTAAAATCATCTTCCTAATCATCATAATTATCACTTCACACTGAATCCTCCGTAGAATCAGAGGATATTGTAGTTTTAGAACAATCTTCGGAAAATTCACCCTTATTAGGGTCTTCCCAATGGTTTCCAAAATCTTCTAGAAAATATGTAATGAATCAATATTACCTATAGGGAAACACATATACCATACCCAGATATCACGCTGTGGGGTCATTAGAAACAACTTCATCAACACTTCTTCATGTATAGCATTGAAATGGTTAACAAATTTATCAAAATCACTAAGGTGTTAGTTGAAATACCATAACCATGAAACTTTGGAAGTTAATCACACAGGTTTCCACTAAGGAGTGGAATTAGGTACCCAGGTATGAGAGTAAAATCCAGAGGGGCATGCCGCATATTTGTCTAATGCCATTTGTCTAGGTTAATGGATCCCTCAGGATGCAGTCAGCTGAGAAGTTTGATCATTAAACCAACTATTGCTCATTGCTGCTTTATGTTTCTCTTTATTGCAGAATTTGGGTTTGAGTTGGTTTCTATCAATTCTCTTGCTATTTATTGTGAACCTTAACAGTTTGGAGCTTTTTGTTAGCTTCCTCAAGTTCATCAACGATTGCTTTATGTCACATCCTCCTGATTGCAACAATCTTCCTACCATATCCATGCCGAGTCTCAACCTAGGCATGGGTTTCAATTAGTTTGAATGGCATTCACAAAGTTGGGATGATGAAAGTGGGAGAGACATTGAGAATAAAATGGGACTTCTGGATGTGCATCTTGTTTGCACCCCACAAAATAGCAAAGGAGATTTCTTGATGATCTAGCAAAGTTGCCTCCCTAATCACTTAAACAGATTTGGCACCACTGCAATTAAAGGAAAATGTGTTATGTTCCAAGAGCACGGCTCTATTAGGCTGCTTCAGTACTATTTCTTGATCTTAGGTTATTCTAGGTAAACCATAGCTCAAAAGTGTGATTCGTTCTGTACTTGTTGGGGTCAGACATGCGTAATCTGGCCTTAAATCCTCTCTAGGCTAGTCTGCCCCGTTTAGTAATCTGCACATGAAGCAGGCCTTGCTTATCTTCCACTGCATCAACCATGTTGAAATCACCACAGATGAGCCAATGGGCTACAAGCATGATATCGACCAGCCTTGTCCAAACCACAACTGTGTCTCTCGATCTTTTGGCATGTAGATGTTGGCCAACCCTAGAATGTGGCCATCCAAGTTCAACAATATCCAAACCAGTGTTTGTGTATTCTTGGTCTGAAGCAATGGCTGTAGATTAAAGAATTGGCACCACCATAATTCCAATACCACCTCTTTCCTTTTCATGATTAGTAACATAATCAGTAGTATCTGGTTAGATGAAGCACATTGCTGTTAATGACAAAAAAACAGTGATTTTAAGTTTTAACCTCATTCATGCACAAGATAGCAAGGGAGGTGATTACACTAAGGAAACGAATGAAGCTCTCTTGCACAAATTTGTTAGAGCTCTTACATTCAAGAGACAACTTTCATGCTTAACAAAGGGGCTGGACATCCATATATTCTTGCCCCTCTGACTGGTGTATGATACCAGAAGCATTCTTCATTGAAGGGAAGTACAAAATCATCTAGTTTTGTTGCTGAGGATACCTGAGATACTCCTTCATGGCTCTTTTGGCCTACAAGTGCAACACTGAAAGAGGAAACATGGCCCTCCAGCTACCACTCTGATGATTGACATAGGAAGAAACTGACAGGCTCGTTACCTGTCATCACATGTTTGGAAAGTGCAGGCCCAGGACCGTTAGTCGGTTTAGCCTCCTACACTTCAGGTGTTTGGCTTTACTTGGGTTGCTAGGATGACTTTGAGGACCAATCTGTCATTGGCCAAGGCGTTGTCATCTTGACTCTGATATACCGAAAAATGATGAACAAGGGGAGTATCAACTTTGACCATAAGTAGAAAGTCCTTGATGCAATGGTTGGGATGTCGACATCTAAAACAAGCATTGGGTAGTTTGATGTACATGACATGTTGACTCCAAACTTTGCCCCCAACCTGGATGTAGACAATCTCCTTCAGGTCCTTTCCTAGGTTAACCCTAATGCATACTTGACATTGTGGTCTAGGGTTAAAAGGCCTAATTAGTTTGTGACAGATGAAACCCCCGACAGGAGCAGAAATCTGCACCAGGAACTCCCAAAATTACTTGGAAGCCCAAAAAGCTTAACCTAAACAGGGAAGGACAGTTGAGTGGTTTGTTTTGCAGAGAAATCTTCCTCCCAGGGAGACAACATCACCACTGTTTCAGCATAACCAAGGGCCCTGAGCGAGAATGTGAGGACTCAGCACAGTGGGTTTTCTCTTAAAAAGAGAACAAGGAATAACTCTCTGTCAGGTTATGGGTGGCTGAACTGTGCCAATTGTAAGGCTCCCAGACTTCCTTTACCCAGGGATTTATGATGGTCTTGGGTGGGATCTAGCTCCACAAAATAGTCCAACAAAGTAAAGTGTTTGAATTTATCACAGAGAACAAAATGTTCGTTATGGCCAATATCATCAGGAATTCCATTCTCATGAATGTTATTACCTTTGTCGATTTTGTTGAACAATAAAATGAAAGAAGATAAATTAGAAGATGAAGAAAGAAAAGTAAACAATAAAATAGAAGAGGGAAAATGTAGAATTGCAAACAGGATTATTTTTTCCCCAACAAAGTTAAATTTCTGACATTGGTATGATTTGAATCTTAATCAATATACGTTTGTTTTCTAAATACTTTCTTTGATGCTATCTGTTTGAATTGATTATGCAACTATTTTTATTGGATGGTTTATAATTATTTTTTCATTCAAGTAATAGTTTTGATTCATGAATTTTTGTTAAGTGTCTTTATTTTCTATAGTACCTAGTGGTATCTTTAATGTGGCAGTGATTTTCAATTCGAGACCTAGATGTAGGAAATTGATTGCGTTTGTTTTCAACTGGCTTATTCTTAAGGTCATGGCTGTATTTTTTTTTTCTGGTTTGTTTCAGATACTCGCCAAACCTTAAAGAAATTAAGGTTGTGAAACACAGGAAAGTTCGGAGAGCAAGACTGTATTACCTAAGAGAAAAACTCCCGAGGTTTTCAACCTTCAAATAATGATTCTAGGACTTCAAAATCTGACTCCATTCATTGTTATGAATGCTAGTTGCTTATGTAGGTAATTCGATGATTGACCATTGCAGTCCAATATATGTAAAAGGAAGGTAGCAAATGTGGGCATTGCAAATGTTGGCCACCATATGTAATAAATTTTTTTGGGACATCATTGTTTGAAGTTGATTTTTTTAAATTTTATTTTATTTTATTTTATGTTTTGAATCAAACCCATACAAGTGACCAACAAATTACATGAATTTCTTTACATCTTATTTTGTATGGCACTCTCTGTTTGATGAATGACAAGATATTTTTCCTTATTAGTTATGAACGTGGAATAAAAATCCTTCCGTTTTAGAAGCTGAGGAAGAGGTTTTGATTTCTTTTTTCTCTTTGATATTTGTACATACTTCTTCTGCTCCTTGTTCTTATGTCTGTTCATTGTACACATTTTATGTCTAATACCAAGACATGTTCTCGACAAAAAGTGTGCAACAATATCCTAAACGAAGGATATAGAGAAGACCTTCCCTATTGTGTGTCGGATTCAAACTGAGTGGTAAAACCTAAATGACGAAGTTAGCAAATACATCTTTGACTCTGGCAATTCATAGCTATTTAGACTTCCAAGTTATATATGTAGGCTATACGGGAATTCCTTGTTCATTATTCTCTCCGTGTAGATTTATTCATTTTTTTTGATCTACATGTCTAGCGCAATATTGTAAACAGAGAGTCCCAGGGTAAGTAAAAACAAATAAAGAAACAATCCAAGAATTTTATGTAAGTAAAAACAAAATCAAGAACAAATCCAAGAATTAAGAGTTTGAGTTTCAGGGTAAGTAAACACAAAATCAACAATCAATCCAAAAATTTTAAGTTGTGTATTATTTTGCTACTGAGAACGTTTGTTATGTTCTGTCTTCAAGGGCCTCATTCCATGAGGTATTTCAGAAACAAATACACGCAAAATAAATCTTTATCCTCATGAAAAGATGTACTATGTACTGCATTATTTGTGTAAAACCTTGATAAGGTCAACATATAGGTTAACGAACTAGTATGTTTTTATCGTGTCTATAATGTTTTCTTTTGCATAGATTCCTCCCATTAATTTATGATTTCTTCTCCTTAGATAGTGTTAAGTGCTTCTGCGTTTTTATTTTTTTCGTAGATTCCTATCATTTAAACTATGATATTATTATCCTTAGTGATAGTTTTTAATTGTTTTGTGAATGTTTTAGTTTTGATTGCAAGTATCACCATGAATGATTTTTTTAAAAGAAACATTTGAAGTGATAGTGAAGATTGTATGGTGATCACGTTGAAAAATCTCAAATCCTATGCACCAAGATCTCTATTATTCATTTTAATAAAGCGTTTTCAGTGTTAGCTAGATATACCCAATTAAAAAATCTTGTTATTTCAGTGGGCACACATTTATTTTGTAGATATATAAAGTTCATAAGGAAGTGGTATGTGCATGAACCTTGAACGATTCTATTTCTGGGTTATGGATAATGGATGGCAGTGGTATGTGCATATGACACTTGAACGATTCTATTTCTGGGTTATGGATAATGGATGGAAGGTTAAATTGCAAAGCATTTGTCTTTAGGATTGGCTATATATAAGTTGGTAGTGGCAATTATGTGTGGCCAGGTATGAGGATTTTGCAAAGTCAGTTTGAGTTGATTTCTATTTCCCATATATAAAAGTTGGTAATGGAAATTATGTGTAATTAGCTATGGAGATTTGTTCTTTATTTTTGCATGCATGTAGATTCAAGGTTTCTTAATGTAGAAGAAATTCAATATTTTACCAATCAAATAGTTCTATGATGATTTATCATTGCAACAATCCATGGATTCATAAAAGCATATTGAACCTTACCAATGTGAAGCCTTTCTTTTGTAGTTACACCCTTAGAAATTTATAAATTAAGATTTTTTAAATGAATTGAAGACTTCTTTTGCATAATGATCTTATTATCAAAATATTATTAAAATGTAAATTCTCAATGTTCATACCACCTCATTACAATTATACAGAAGTAAGATTAATGAAATATATGAATTGAGAAATACACATCTTTTGTTACTTGAATTGAAAGCATATTCCATGACAATATTAATATATTATAATATTCATACTCTTCACAAAATGTAGGTTTGGTTTTTGTAGAGGGGTCATTGTGGATTTATTATTTTTATTATCAACAAACCACAACATTGTGCAACAATGATATATATATATATATATATATATATATATATAAACAAAATGGTCTCTCCTATTTCATTTCTAAGTAAATCGACACTATTACATCAAGAGTAGTGAAGTTGCTAATTTAAATGTGGTTATGCCACTACAACGAGTTAATATTGAACATTTAGGGGTTGGTCGTGTCTACTTACATTTGAACATGCATTATCATGGCTTAGAAGTGCTCCAAGTTGTGACTTGACCACATCTTATCAAGCCATACTATAAACAAAGCAATTGGGTGGGCTATGATCCACTTATGTATGTGCAAGGGGTGTAATGTATATATTAGATTTTTGACCACTATTCCGCATGACAACCTTAAGGAGATAGAAATGCCCTCATGAGAATTGAATGTTGGCTATTGGTGAAAACCCCAACATTCCTCACTAATGGAACAAACATGTGTGAGAGAGAGAGAGAGAGAGAGTGACTCAGTTACCCCCATGGAAACCTTAAGGACGTAGAAATATCCTCGTGAGAATTGAACCTTGGTCACTAGTGAAAATACTATTAGTACTCATTAGTAAGGGTGTTGCAACACTTGCGTTATAAGGATATGAGATTGTCATTGCAACACTTAGGTGTTGCAGTAACACTCGTTATATTGCAACATTTGTATCTGCACAACTTGCCTAATGTATATTCTCATAATTTTCCACAAGTTAGCTCAAAGAGGTAAATTCTTCGCTAAATACATGAGACTAACATTAAAATGACATAATCAAAAGATAATTGTACTTTGATCAAAATTGTTAGAAAAAAGGGTGATGAAATGAGATAGAAATGGAAAAAGGTGTGGCAAAAGGTATTGGATAGGTGATAAAAAGATACCAAGTTGGGCACTTGTAAGGAGGATTTGTGGTAAATCCTATATTTGCAAGCAAATGGTCCCTCTCCAAAGGGTAATTGAGACAAATAAAAAGAAAAGTAAAAGAGGTTGAGTTCAACTAGTGAGGAGAGCTCAAATGTTATGAGATTAGAGGTTGGACGATGAAAATGGTCATGGTAAATGAGAAGGAAAACCTCTTCTATTTATAACAAAATGGTTGCTAGATTTGATGAGGTTAACTATTAAAAAATATTTGTAGGACCAAATCAAGATGTAATTAATTTTATTATTTTTGAGAGAAAAATGTAAAAAATAATGGTTAATGACTTTTACTTGGGTAACTAACGCAAAGATAATGATTTTATTAGGTTAATGAAAATAATCCATAAATCAATGATCTATTAGACTATTTCCATTTTAGTTAGAAATAATTAATAAATAAATATTTTATTAAATTATTTTCAATTGAAAGGGTAAAATAGTTGGAAATAATTCATAAATAAATGATTTATTAAATTATTTCTATAAGAATAAATAAAATGAGTGAAAACAATTATATTATCTTCACATAAATGGGTGAAATTATGAGAATAACATAAAATTAATGAATTTATGGGTTATTCTCATGTACATGGGTAACTTTACAAAAATAACTTGGGAAAATCTTTTCCTTGGACTATTTTCTTAGGTGAAAGTGGATTTTAATATGAAAAACCCATACTAACTTGACGTATTTCAATCAACCTAGCGATTTCCACTGGGTGATCACTTTTTGTGTTGTATTAGATTGCTCCCTAATCATATGATTGAGATACATTATGGTTTTCTTTCAGTAGACACGAGAGGTTGTCATGGAGAAAGAGAGAGGGATTTTGCTGCAAGGATTCGAACCACTCATGGAGAAGGTTGTTATCACTCATCAAGCAAGCGTCTCAAAGTGGGTGTACATGATTTCAATGACACAAGGGAGGCATACCCATACCCGATAAGATATCCCAGGAAAAAGAATAATGATGCACCCAACAAAGTGGGTATGAGCAAAATAATATATAGTGCATCAATATGCTGACATTAATGGGCCAAGATATAGTGCAACGATATAAATAATCCCATATACATGTGCTTGGAGAAAAAGGGCCTAGACTAATATAACAGCTAATGGTGATTTGGGTACATAGGACCAAATGCCCCCTTGCTAAGCAGGAGGGTGTAACAACCCTGGTGAAAATTCCATGTAATAAAAGTTAATAAAGACAAAATTAATAACCACGGTTACGGGGCACTTATTCCAAGCTGAATGTTGGGCAAGACATCTTAGTGTGGGTGTTCATTTGGTTTATTATGGCTAAGGAAATTGGCAAAGGCAATGGAAAAGGCTTTGGAAAGACAAAATGACATTAATTGACATTTTATTTATGAAATAAAGGAAATTAGGAGAAAAAGAAGGTGAAAGGTCACAGGTTGCATGTGAGGACGAAAATGAAAAAAAATAATGGAAAATGAAGAAAATAGAGGCCTCATTAATAAAAAGGCTTCTGAGGATCAGTTGGTACCTTTTGTCAGTTCAATTTTGGAGCTCTCTCTACTCTCTCTCTCTCACACTCTTGGACACTTAGATTTTTCTTGGAGAACTTCAGCATTGGATCAAGAAAAACAAAGAAGGCAAGAGGAAGCACAGATCAAGCAAGGAAGAGAAAGATCTAGCAGCTACAATGTGATTATTTGTAGGTATTGATTTTCATGTGTGATTTCCTTGCTAGATTTAGCATGCATGGTAATGCATATGTGTTCTTGGTTCCCTTGTTGTCATGAGCATGGATTTTTCCAGGTGTGACAATGTTTTTCAGCCTAGCCTTTCCATTTTCGGATAACCATGGTGTGGTGGGTTCTTTCGTATGTGGTTGAGTTGGATTGCCGAATGGACTCGTCGCTGAGTGGGGTGGTGTTGGGCTTCAAAATGTCATACAAATATCACTCATTACCATACATTTTTCACCTATGCTTCCATTATATCACTCATTATTCACGACCATGTCACTTCATTTTCCCTATTGTTCATCATTAATGGGTCTCATTTATATCTTCCAAATATTATTTATTTTCAAGCATTTTTAAGAGAAATTCTTGATTAAATATTAGAAAATAATATATTTTACTTCATATATGGAAAGTGGATTGTTTTTGTGACATGTGTAGGTACAAAGGAAGCTTCCAAGACACCTTTATGTGGCCTTGAATGATCAAATTCGAATTTGATAAGATAAGCCTCATGATCTCATGGAGAAGATCAAGGACAAAAGGGGGTTATGTGTCTAGATGGTTGAGAGATGTATGAGATTAGTGGATCATCATTATGAGTTTGTTATCTCATCCCATTGTATAAATAGGAGTACAATCTCCTTCATTTGTAATCTTAAAGTTGGTTTGTACATCATGATGGAGATTTTGAAATAAAGAATCATACTTTGATTTTGTTGCTTCTACATTTGAGTCTCCTTTGAAGTGGTGTGCTTGTGGAGTTATGGAGGGCCCCCATGGCCTCACTTGCATGCTTATTTTAGGTATAATTTAATTTATGTTTTTATTTCATTTCAGCTTTTAAGTTCTTGTTAGATATTCTAATTGTTGGAAGAAATCTTAAAATTCATGTGTTCTTGTAAGGGAACCATAAGATCTCCGACAAATTAGGAATCTCTCTAGTTTGTTTAGTTGTTGGATGAAATCTTAAAATTCATGTGTTCTTGTAAGGGAACCTTAAGATCTCCGACAAATTAGGAATCTCTCTAGTTTGTTTAGTTATTGGAAGAGATCTTGTCGAATGTGTTCTTGTAAGAGAACCAATAGATCTCAGACAAATTAGAAATCTTTCTAGACCTATAGGTGGTACTTCTAAGTTTACCTTCCCGGGTTGACATTAATTGAACTCTAATTTGCATCTGCATTTTAGACCAAACAGTTGGTCCCATGATTATTCACAAGGCCTAGGAATCTCGATATGGGATACATGGTAAAGCCTGAATGTGAGCACTTCGATTGAGCCTAGGAATCCCTTGACTGGTGAATGGCGGGATACATGGTAAAACCCAGAGGGTGGAGATCTCGTAGGCCTAGGAATACCTTGGATGGTAATGGCGGGATACATGGTAAAGATGAGAGGTTGGGGCAGACAAATCCCTCACGGTGTAGGTGGAGAGATCTGGTGGCATCCGTGCTTATTTTTGGCTTATTGATCTGGTGATGATTGTGGTAAAGCCTGGTATTGTATGTTTATTGTTTATGGCCCAGTGATTTGGTGGGGATTGTGGTAAAGCTTGGTTCTATTGTTGAGGGGGAGGTGGCGTAGCCTTGAGAAGCCCTGGTTGATTTTGGCTATAAGTCCCACATTCATACTTGGAATATCGCATGGGGGTGGGGTGATTAGTTGAAAGAAAGATTTGGTTTAACCAATCTATGGTCGGGTGGTACGTGGAAGTCCCAAACCTAGTTGGTCTAATCATTCATTAATAAGAACTAATTCTCCTTGGTATTTTATGAACAAATACACTGGTTCATATGAGGCATTTATGGCTGATGCATCCTTGTTATTTTTGCTAGTTATATGCTGATTATGAACATGTTTTATGATAGTGATGATGTATGGATCTCATCATGTTTTGATTTGTAAATGAATGTACAATGAATATATGCCCTAATAGATGATAATGTAGCCAATGTGATGAGGCATCGATGCTTCTTAGCGACTCTCAGATACGTATGAGACCCTTATGCTCAAATATGTTGTTATGACTTGTAGAATGCATTTTTGTGACATGTTTGATGAAATGTTTGTCATGGCTAGTAGGGTTCTAGCCATTTTTTTTTAATTATTTTCATTTGTATCATTGTTTCGATGTTACTTTTCATTCTTGAAAGTTTCATGGAGTTCTTGGAAATGGCTCGAGTCCTGACCCTGAAAAAGTAGCATAGAATCCAGGGTCACAGGCTCAGAACTAGATGAAAAAGACCCTAGTCGCTTGCATGCCCATGCTGTGAGAGCGACTGGAGGGCCCCAGTTGCATGCATGCCCATGTCATGGGAGCGACTGAGGCTCTAGGGCAGTGAAGTGTCAAGTTGTCGCAGGGGTTGATCACTTGGAAGGGTTGGTTGGCTCTTGTAGGTTCCATGGTATGTGCAAAAGGTCAGATTGGTTGTGTTGTGTCAGTTTCACTTCCTTAAGGTGACCTAGGAGGTTGAATCATATCACAGTAGCCTCTCGTCACATGTCTATCCTAGCAGACCGATTAACTTGGGTAAACATGGGAGGAGGGCGTTACAAGGTGTCGATACAATCGGAGAAATCCTACTGAACAGGAAGGGTCTCTAAAGATCTGAATAATCCAATTAATGGGAGGCATGTTGTGGCATTTGAGAATGACAAAAAATGAGTTGGTCAAATCTACCTAACTACATATGAGGCTCGATCATACACTATTAAGAGTTAGGCATGCAGGGGATTACTTGACGGGAAACCTCCTCCTGAGATCTGAGAGCAACTCACACATGTCCAGTGGATATGGTACAATCATTTGAAGAAGTGGATTTGATGTAGGAGCATCTTAGCATAAATTTATTTCACCCAAGTGAATAATTCTTTTTTTGTATTTTTTTGTAAATTGTGATATTTAACCTAGGAGAATCTGTGTTAGTTTGGAGGTTATGCTAAAGTGACGTTAAGGGACATATTAAAAATTATATTAGGTGATTGGCATTATCTTCTAGAATAGGGACAACTGTAGGAATATAAGAAGGATATTAGTTACAACCTCCATTTTGTATTAGAGATATTTTGTTTAGGCTAGGGAGGACTAACTGAAGAAGGTAGATAAGAAAAGATACATTGCGTCCTGAGTGGTTGTCGGGCCTGTGTAATGTATTGGAATAAATTTGTGTGATTGCCTGATTGTGCGTAATTTAATGTTGGTTTGTATTATCTTTATTCATTGTGTTCTTGATCTGTGTTAATATTATGTGAGGAGAGGAGATAATTGAACTCCCTCATATCAACCACTTTATGTGCATTTAAAAACACCATCATGGTAGGGATCTCTCGTTGAAGGATCAATAGTTGCAAGTGTCCTAAGTATAGAAGGATATATTGAAATTAGTTGAGTAGTTGTGGTTAGTTCGGGTTTTGTAGGTTTTGGGTTCTCACAGAGGGAATAAGCCTACATAGACATCGAGATACGTTTTATTCCATAGAGTCAGAGCATGAGGTTCGGTTCATAGTATTAAGTATCGACCCAACATGATGCAGGGGCATAGACCGAGCACAAGATGTGAGAGTCTGGAAAAGAGAAAACCTATGTGATGGGATGGTCACATGGTAATGTTGGGAGGAGTTTTTAAATGTTTTGTAAGAAATTGTAAATATTTACATTAGGAAGTGAATTTTGAATTTTAGAAATAAGATGGAGAAGTTATTTTTTAATGTAAATATAGTTTTCAACTTCTCGTATTTTGTGGGGAAGGGGAAACGACTCATCCTTTGCGACTCTTGGATGTCATAGTCCGTTTCTTTTGGGAAAAAAAGGATAAGCTCCCGAGTAAGGAGAAGAGAGAGGGAGAGAAGAGAGGAACTTGTTGTTTCTTTGTGTAACTACAGTTTTGAGGTTTTTGTAGATGTCTGTACCTTTCTTTTTTTTGGTAGGTAAGCACCCATGGGGGATTTGAACCAATGACCTATCGCAAGGAGTGCCTTAATAGTGCACCCATTCACCGTCAATCCAAATCCCCGTGGGCTGAAGATGTCTGTACCTTCAATCTGTGTGAACGTAAGGTATTTCTGTGTGAATGGCATAATAAATAGCAATGCTGGGATGTAAGTTGTGTAACCATTAAATGAATCGAAGTTCTGTAGTTACCCTGAATTATTTCCTGTTGTGAACTATTAGTAATTCATAATTTTTATCCCCGTGCGTTGATATTGGTCATTTGTAGGTTAGTCGTTGTGATTTGTTCATGTATCTTGTTTGTTCTTGTTAAAATGATCTCAAAACCCACATAGGAATGTACCATGGTGTCCATGAGTAGGAATATGAGGTATTTATGGTAAACTAGTCATTTTGAAAGTCTGTAGCTTGTCGAACTGATTGATATAAAAAAATTCAAACCCTAGTGGCTTCGATTGTTGTGTTTTGCCCATTTGCGTTTTGACTCTTGTTTGTCAGCTTTAAATCCCACAAAGGAAGGTGTCTCTGCGTTTTGGGTTAGTGATTGCGTGGGTTCTGTGATGTGAATCCCATCAACAAACACGTAGCACTTTGTTTTTGGCTTTTTTAATACAGTGCAAACCCCTTTGTGTTTGGTTTTTTCTGACTATCAAATTCGAACCAACATTTCATCCTTGGGGAAGAGAGGCAAATAAAATCGTATATTGTATTGAGGATCCATTCAAGGATGTGAAGGGTCGATTTTGAAAAGAGTCTAGTCGTTTCAGCTTTCCCGAAAACCAAAATGCAGAATTTTAATGGGTGCTAAAAAATAATTTCATAGCAACTGCATAAAATTTTTTGGGACTACGTGTTCGATTTTTAAATGTCTGTTTGGCTTGCCCATTGTACCATTTGTTAAATGGAAACATATGTAATTGGAATCATCAAATGAGGTCTGAAAAAGAGTGGAAGGTGAGAGAAAAATCTCTCATGGAATTTATCAAAGTAAATCCATATTCTTGAGTTGACTGCATATGTTAATGTTTCATGAAATACTATTGAATAAGATGTAAATACAAATATGTGAGTGGAATAGCCTGGGGTTATTGGCAGCTGGGGTGATCCGGACTCCATCAAGTGGTACCAGAGCCACGTAAAACTTTTAGCTTTACAACTCTTACAGAAAAATATAGGAAGTTGTTGGAGGAAGAAGAGTTTACAACAGATTAAGGTAATCTTTGTTTTCAAATTAAATTGAATTGAGGTTTGCTGATTGTGAGGTGTTGTGCAAACATAGTGGAGGATGTCTACCTTGAAGTAGAACAAATTGACTTAGGAAGCAATTAAGAGGAAGAATGGTGCTGCTTTAAAGAACAAGAAGGTTTGAAACAACAAAAGGATGACAAAAATAAGAAGAATTCTGCAACAGTTGTGTGTTCAAGTGAAGATTGAACAAGGAGGTAATGGTCTATGGTTTTCAGTTAATTGTGGATTAATCACTGATTACAAGTAGTAGTGATGAATATTTGCAGTTGAGGATGATGTCAAGGAACCTTGTAGTAGAAAGTGAGGAAGGACAACAAAGTTCTCATAGGAAGAAGGTGAGTAAATTGCATGCAGAAGCCAGAAGAGCGGAGAGTGGTCAGATGAATATTCCAAAGGAAGGGGTCAACAGAAATACCGCGATAAGACTATGCATGGAAGAGCCTAGTATGGTATTTAGAAATAGGTTGATGGAGTCAGCTTATTGCAATGGCTTGTTTGCATCTTGTCTTGAGCAGGGAGAAGCTCATGGAAGAAGGAGGTTTGTGACTATTGAGAGTCATAGTAAAGGTCCAGAGAGAAGCCTTAATAGATCAAGTAAGGACAAACTTGATAGAGAAGTAGTTGAAATCAAATTACAACTAGAGATTTTGAGAGGACTGCTACAAAAAGATGAGGAAGACCAAGGTTACAAATCGACTCTTTGAAAGAAAGTAAAATGTAATTTGTTGCAGGTGAAGCTGAGACAAAGATCAAATGCTCAGTCGATGGAGAAACTCAAGGAGTTTGAATAGAAGATAAATGATCAGTTGGAGGAAAAGCTCAAAGGAGTTGAGCCACATCAAAGGAAAATTGTTGAAGAAGTCACTTGTGAACTTAAACAAGGAGTAAAACTTGAAGAGAGAGAGAGAATGATAATGCTGAAAGGAGACTAGCTAAAAGTCTCATGGGCCATTTGGAAACTGAATACCAACTTGAAGAAAATGTTATTGAGAGACTAGTTGAGAGTCTCACAAGCTGCGTGGACAATTAACATATGATGGCTGAGATGTTAATGTAGGATATGGGTCATGATTTTAACAATTCGAGTATGAATGTAGGAGTCATTCTAGGTGAAGGACAAAGCATTGATTTTGTTTTTGTTTTTTGTTTTGTTTTTTTGTTTTGTTTTTCTGCTTTTTTTTGTTTTTTGTTTTTTGTTATTTTTGTTTTTTGTTTTTTTTTGTTATTTTTTTTTGTTTTTGTTTTTTGTTTTTGTTTTGTTTTGTTTTTTTGTTTTTGTTTTTGTTTGTTTGTGCAGAGAAGAGGAACAATCACTAAGTACTGTTATACAGGTTGGAAGGAAGACAAAGAATAGTCAAGATGAATACTATGTGCCATGGGAAAATGCTGCCATGGAAGAACAACCTAAGGGTGATGAACGCGTGTGTGGATGTTGTTATGGTGGATGAAGCAGATGAAGGTTTGATGGGCAACTTGGAAGCTTTAGTGCTGCATGATGAAAGGATTCTTGGAGAAAGTGAGAAAGAGACAATGTACATTTGTACACTGGAACAAGGATCCATCCTTGGAGAAGATTACAGTGATGAAGAAGATGTTGATGAGGGGCTCATTGGGAGTCTCACATATTATTTGGAGGATGAGGATCAACATAAAGAAGTGAAAGTTGATACATCAAATGAGGCTACAAGGCCTTGTGATTTTGAAATTGACAATTTATGTGTGAATGCCGGTTTAGCAAAGAATGGTGGACAATCTTTGGAGATTGTTACAAAGATGAAGAAGAATGGATAGAATTTGATTTTTTTATTATAAATGGAGAAGTTGAAGAAATGCCTACGCAAATTATTGAAATTAAACATGATCAGAAATTGGAGATGAGGAAGGACAAGCATAACCTGATTTCTATTCTAGAAAAGGACGAAGTGCTTGTAAGGTGTGAAGCTGAACTACAGTTGTTGGAAGAGGATACAAATGGAGAAGAGCATTTATACATGTCTAATAACATAGATATGTATAATGCACCCGAAGAAATTAAGGTAGAATGTGATGAACAATTTCCTTGTGTTAATATAAATTTTGAAATTGATTTTTTTAGAAAAGTAGCTAAAAGGAAATATAGAAGATGACAACCATAGAAATTCTACAAATTTGGATGAGAAGAAGGATGAGATGCAACTGTTAGAGGACAACAACAATATGTTTCAATAAGGAGACAATGATATCTTTGCTAAAGGGAAGCAAGAGGAAAGACATACAAGTGTCTTAAACAACTATGGATGAATGAAAGGCAAATTTTCCATGAAGGAAGCAAAACAACTAGTGCAACAAAGATCAACCCCAACACATATACAACGTATTCAAGGAAGATTGAGGAATGGAGGACTTAGCTTCAACCACTAGGATGTTAGTAAGGGATAGCAACGATAAAGTTCAACAAGGAAGCAGTGATTTGAGCGAGCCCAAGGATAAGATAGACATCGAGATTGAAGATGTAAGGAAGCTGATGTTGAAGAAGCCTCAACATAAGAGGTACGTCGGGCAGAGGAGAATACAAGACAACATGTTGAAGATGGTAGAGAAAGTTTTCATCAGCAAAGAAGGAGGAAGACTACAACAGGAGAAAACAATGGAGCAATGACATGACAAGGAGAAGGACCAACTACAATATAAAGCTTGGGATCGAGGAAGATTCACTTCATCAACACATGGTCAGGAGACCATGAATATTTTTTTCACCTTGGGAGTCTGATGCAGGTGCATAGACCAAGCACAATATGTGAGAGTTTGGACAAGAGCATACCAATGTGATAGGATGGTCATATGGTAATGCTGGGAGGAATTTTTAAATGTTTTGTAAGAAATTGTAAATATTTACATTAGGAAGTGAGTTTTGATTTTTAGAAATAATATGGAGAAGTTATTTTCTAATGTAAATATTGTTTTTAGCTTCCCTTATTTTGTGGAGAAGGGTAAACTATTCATCCTTTGTGACTCTTGGTTGTCATAGTCCGTTCATTTTGGGAAACAATTAAAAAAAAGTTTTTGGGAAAAAGAGAGGAGAATCTCCCAAGTAAGTAGAAGAGAGAGAGAGAGAGAGAAGATATGAACTTGTTTCTTTGTGTAAATAAAATTATGAGGTTTTTGCAGATGCATGTACCTTCAATTTTTGTGAAAGGAAGGTATTTATGTGTGAATGGCGTAATAAACAACAATGTTGGGCTGTAAGTTGTGTAACCATTAAATGAATCGAAGTTATGTGAATCATTTCCTGTTGTGAACTGTTAGTAATTCATAATTTTTATCCCTATGTGTTGATATTGGTCATTTTATGAAAACCTATGACTTGTTGAGTCGATTTATATTAAGAATCTGAATCTTGTAGCTCAGTCGTTGTGATTTGTTCATGTATCTTGTGTGTTCTTGTTGAAATGATCTCAAAATCCATAGAGGAATGTACCATGGTGTCCAAGAGTATAAGTATGAGGTATTTACAATAAACTGGTCATTTTGAAAGTTTGTAGCTTGTTAAGCTAATTTATATAAAAAAATTCAAATCGTGGTGGCTTCGGTTGTTGTGTTTTGCCCATTTGCGTTTTGACTCTTGTTGTGTCAACTGTAAATCCCATGAAGGAAGGTGCCTTTGCGTTCTGGGTTAGTGAGTGCGTGGGTTCTGTGATGTGAATCCCATCAACAAAAGCATATCACTCTGCTTTTGTTTTTTTTTAATACAATCCAAACCCCTTTGTGTTTGGTTTTTCTAACTATCAAATTCGAACCAACATTGAAGCCTTGGGGAAGAGAGGCAAAGGAAATCGTATATTGTATTGAGGATCTATTCAAGGCCGTGGAGGGTCAATTTTGAAAAAATTCAAGTCGTTTCAGCTTCCCCGAAAACCACAATGTAGAAGTTTAACGAGCACTGCAAAATCATTTTGTAGCGCCTACAAATTTTTAACAGGCGCTACGAAATCATTTCATAGCAACTGCACAACATTTTCGGGAGTGCATGTTCGATTTTTAAATGTCTATTTGGCTTGCCTGTTGCACCATTTGTTAAATTGAAACATATGTAATTTGATTCATCAAATGAGGTCTGAAAAAGAGTGGAAGGTGAGAGAAAAATATCTCATGGAATTTATGAAAGTAAATCCATATTCTTGAGTTGACTGCATATGTTAATGTTTCATGAAATACTGTTGAATTGGATGTAAATACATAGATGTAAGTGGAGTAACCTGGGGTTATTGGTAGCGGGGTGACCCAGACTGCATCAAGTGGTATCAAAGCCACATATATCTTGTAGCTTTACAACTCTTTGAGAAAGATACATGAAACTCTTGGAGGAAGTAGAGTTTACAACAAATTAAGGTAAATATTTGTTTTCAAATTAAATTGAATTGAGGTTTGCTGATTGTGAGGTGTTGTGCAAACATAGTGGAGGATGTCTACCTTGAAGTAGAACATATTGAATTAGGAAGCAATCAAGAGGAAGAATGGTGCTGATTTAAAGAACAGGAAGGTATGCAACAACAAAGGGATGGCATCAGTAAGAAGAATTTTGCAACAACAATTGTGTGTTCAAGTGAAGATTGAACAATGATGTAATGGTATTTTGTTTTCAATTAATTGTGGATTAATTTCTGATTACAAGTAGTAGTGATGGATGTTTGCAGTTGAGGATGATGGCACAAAACCTAATAGTAGAAAGTGAGGAAGAAAAACAAAGTTCTTAGAGGAAGA